>OY728122.1:1929036286-1930286286 GCA_963277665.1 Viscum album | reverse complement strand
AAAAAATCATTATACTTAATTGAAATTGGATTAAATTTGGGTATGAATTTTAAAAAATGAATGGTATTAAGCTTGGGATATTCTTATTAACCTATCTTATGTTACATTATTCTAATAGACATCATAATTGTTTGGTATGATGTTCTTTGGTGATAATTTTATGCTAAAATGTATTTGAAAAGGGAATTCAATTTCATATTTTGAGATAATTTTTTCTTGGGAATAGAAAAAAATATGGTGGTAGTGAGTAGTCACTGAATGGGGATAATATTCAATTTCTATATTATAATATTCATCTGTTTTAATATTCACCACATTTGTACTATAGAATTTTTCAATTTGAACTTCTTTTTTTACATGTTTGTAATTCCTTATTAAAATAAATTATTACATGGTATATTTTTTAACACCTCCTAAACCACCAAATTTTAATGATTTTTTTTCATTTCAATTAATCCCTTAATATGAGTAATGTTATATCCTTTTAAAACTATTTATGATTCAATTGGGAAGAGGACCAAAGTGACCCTTGAACCAAGATCTTTTTAGGTGAAGTGAACTAAACAACTTCCCAATAAAATGTCTATATTGGCCAATATCAAATCCCAATGAAGCTAAATATTAATAGGAGATATAAGAAATCATTAAGAAAAATAAATAAATAAATTAATAGATCTAATTATTAATTTTGATATGTTTTCCAGGTAGGCGATGTCAAATAAAAAAAATATGGGCCAAATTCTGTGGCCTATAAAAACATACCACAATTTCAATAATATCAAGAATAATAAAACCCATATTGGGATTAAATTTTAATATATGATAGTATACATCATGGGAATTATTTTATTCTGCCATATTCCACTATAATTATACCATATAGATTCTCTTTTTGACACAATTGTTAGAGGAATGGATGTTGACCTCCATTTCAGGTCATGGGTGGAAAAGTCCACATTAAAAAAACATTGAGACACCATATTCTACCATAATCAACTGGGATTACAATGAATATTTTTGATCAATTCAATTCTTCCAAAATTCCAATTTATGGTAGTAGTGGTGAAGGAGTTAGGGGATGGTTTATGTTTAATTCATTGTAATGTTATAATGTCACTTTGCCTTTGTAACATTATTATTTCAATTTTCAGTGTCATAAATAATCATATATTCTTAATAAAAAATATTTTAAATATTATTTCCTATTATTTTTTGTTTACACATTGATATTATTTCATCTAGGTGTGATTCTTTCACACATGAAGAGATAAATCTTTCACAAAATTATAGAGGGTCATTATTTAATAGTTTTTCTTCTTCAATTCTACCTTCATGAGTCTAAATCCATCATTCTTTGATATAAGAACATCAATTCATGGATAAAACTCTTAATGGTTCATCTATTGGAGTAGAATGAGGCTATATTAGAAGTTATTTATCACTCTATCTATTTATAATCACTTAATTTAATTGAGAATTTCATTTGATGATTTTAAATCTTCTTTATCATTGTTGAACTTTATGGTCATATACATCAAGCACTAATAAAAACCCTAACATTGGAGTGAACAAATAATGATCCATTATGTGTATAAGTGATTATTGTAACACACCAAGTTTTTGTGATTTTTTTTTCAAAATAATTTAATATTTATTGATATTTTTCATTTTATGAAAAAAATTATTATATATTGTTTTATATGAACGAATTATGTTTTAATTTCATTTAACACAACACCATTTCATGTGTTTTTAATAAGGAATGCCTACTAGTCTTGTGTTACACGTAACAATGAGTTTCTTTTAAATATTAATTTATTATTACAATTAATTTAACAAGATAGTTATAACCTATATATTAAATATAGTAGTATGAATAGTAATAACAAATTTTAAAATTTAATTTATAATTATTTCATATATATATAATATTTTTGTAATGAAATATATTATTTTTGGAAAATTCTTTATATGTTATAAAGTACTATTTTCTTAGAGGAACTGTTTTTTTCCTTTTCTTAACAATAATAAAATTAGTTTTAGGCACTCATAGAAACTTAATATGATAAAATAATCTCCATTTTATAATTCATATGGTCAAAATTATTATAGGGTTAATTTTTTGGATTTTTCTAAGAAACAACATTTTTTTAATGAATAGTGAAAGTACTGAATTTTAATTTAAAAATTATTTTTCATATAATTTATTTATATAGTTAAATAATAATATAGATTTTTTTTGAAATTCACACTATATAATTTATAATCCTATTAATATAACATATTTCATTGTAATCATTCAAATATTTAAGATAGATAAAAAATATTATGGAACAGTAGAGCATTCTCACTTTAAAAACCCACATCCTCGCCATGTCTATGGGATTAACATTAAAAATATTATTGATGATTCTATGAATTTTATTTTTAAAAATGGAAATAAATTTTAATAACGATTATAAAATTTATAGTCTAATAATATCAACTTATGTTTTGACAAAAATTATTAGTGAAAGTTATTTTAATTAATTATAGTGATTAAGGTAAAATTAAGCTCAACATGGGACTAAGCCATAATCTTAAGTGTAAAAATGATCAATAAAATTTTAAAAAACATATTTTATATCCATATTTATGCCAATAAACCTCAAAGGTTCCATAATTATCCATTTTTAGACTTTGGGAAAATATAATTCTTGGGGAACACACAATTTTTTTCAAAAAATATCAGGTGTGTTCTTTCCCTTCCTTATAAAAGGCCACCACCTATCCTCACTCTTCACAACAATAAAAACTATTTGGATTAGTGAGGATCTAAAAAATACACTTCAAAAGATACCTACCTTTTTATTTAATCCTTCCTTTGGTCATAAATATAACTAAGAATCTATTTGGTGCAAACAAAAAGGACTTACTGAAAGAAAATATAATATCTTATTTCAATATCCTATATTTTATTTTATTTATCCACCACCTAAAATATCATTATTAACATATAATATAATAACACCTGTATCCTAAATATACAAATATGTGTTTATATAAATATTTTTACCAGAACAAACACACACTTCCATCTAATGGGTTACGAACTTACCGTTATTTTTTATGGTGATCTACAGCCTCCCAAAAAATGTTGTTCAAATTACATTTACCACATTGAGGGTTGGGAATTATAGTGTAAAATAATACTATATATTATATATGTGATAATTATAATTTATTTATGATTCTTTAATATTTTTATACATTTACCTTTATTCTTTCCATCTTGTGGAAAAATGATAACATCATTTTGGGACGTGTGAACTACAACCTCCTCAAAGTGATGTGATTCGTTCACACTCAGCATGGAATGTATTAAAGATTTGGATAGTTAATTTATATTATTTATATGACATAATAATGATAATTTAATAATGATATATGTAAATATATATAAAAATATTTCATTTTCTTTATTTCTTTCAATACAACAATAAAATGAAAACGACATTCATGTGTATTATGGCTTACATCTACTTGGATATTGTGTTTCATTTCATAATTATATATTTTTTATATTATTATAATACAAATCTACTGAATATAGATGATATTTATACCATGGTTTAAATTATGAATATCATTATATAAGTATATGGACCAAATATATGGAAAATTAATACACATATAAAAAAACATCGGTTATTACCCAAAATATTACATCAAAATGGAATTGTAAATAAAAAGGTAATGTAAATAAATAAGGTAATTATATATGGTATTGGATATAATAATATTTTTCTGTTTTATATGTATAATAAAATTAAATTTATTATACATGAGGTTTTAGTATTTAGAAAAAAAATCACAACTTAAGGTAATGGAATTTCATCTCACATTTTATTACCATGATATACATTCCATTTTAACCCTATATATTTTTTTGGTTTATATACATCCATATGAACTGTAATATAATTAATTTAGTTTATTTAATTATTATAAAAAATTTAATTTTTGTCATTCTTTCCTTGGGATCACTATTCTAAAGATACTAAAATATGAAGTGTTTTGTTTTCTCACTTTAAATTTATGTGAGGCACAAGCCATGTTCACCTATGATTTCTTATATGTGGTATGTATAATAATAATTAATGTGTTAAATAGTTTTTATAATTAAATTTCGGGGTATATAAATATATATTATATGAAATTTCATTAAGTTTGTTTTACATTTAAAAAAAAATTGAAAAAACATATAGGTTAAAAAAATTATTTTTTTACCCCTCAAAGGTGGCACCTAGTGTGCCGCCTTTGGGGGGTTTTCGCCCAGGTAAAGGTAGAACATGGTGTTCCACCTTTTCCCAAAAGTAAACCACAAAGGCGGCACACCAAGTGCCACCTTTTCATTAATATTTTTTTTAATTTTTAATTTTTATTTTTATTTTTTTGTTTGTTTTGTTATATATATATATATAACAAAACTTTTCACCATAATTTTTCTGCTATTTAATATCTAGCAGCACTGCCATTACAGCAGTATGGATTCTAACAGAAACCCTCACCCTGGACTCCCTTTTATAAGGGGGCTTGCCCGGGAAATCATACTGCATTTCTGATGTGGGATTCTGGTTCTTTTTTTCTGCGTAGTATATTCTGTGTTTCTAATGTGGGATTCTGTTTCAAGTATGCGACTTTGAAACAATATCTTCATTTATCGAGATTTTTCTTGATTAAGCTTTTATTGATGAAATATTATGATATATCTCTCAATAAATCTGCATGGTTTTATTCTCCTATGTTTATTAATGATATTTTAGTTTTCAACTATAATTTTATATTCTTTGGTACTTATTCTAACTATGAATGATTTAGAAAAAATTGACTTTATTTCTCCCTTTTGTTGAATATTTATTTTATTTCAAAAACCATGTTTTCAAATAAAAATAAAAATTGATTTCAAAAATGATTTGAATTGATATTTAAATATTATTTTCATTTAAAAATTATTCAAATAATGTTTTATGGTTTTCATATATTCCTTTATATATTTTCAAATATATTTTCAATGAAAATGGTTATTAAATTTTTTTTATATTTTAAAAGTTTTGTAAATTATTTTAAAACCATATTTTTTATGTTTTGAAAATGTTGTTTTAAAATAAAATTATTTCAATGATTTTGAAACTTATTTTATATGTTTGCAATGTATTTCAAAGAAAAATGTTTTTGAATTTTTTTCACACTATTTGTATGTTTTAAAATTTTTTTCGAAGACAATGGTTTTTATATTTTTTTTAAGCTTCAATAATAAGTTTTCAAAGACACACATTTTAAAATATTTTTCAATATAAATTTTCTTGCTTTCAGGGAAACTATTTTAAATATTATTTAAATCCCAATTTCTATGATTTAAAATAATTTACAATGATATTTTTTATTAAAAGTCTTTATGTTTTAAAAATTACATTTAAAATAAGAAAATATACTTTATACAAGTAATGTTTTTAAAAGATATCTAAAAATTATTTTCCATATAAGAAGATATATGTTGGAGTAACTCATACCCTTTGGGGAAATGATTCAATGTTTCCATTCATATTCATTATATACATGGGTTTTCTTTTGATGTAATTATGTGTATAAAAACCTTTTCCCTTTCATGGGTTACTGATTAATGAAATTTTTTCCTCTTCCATGGGTTTTATTCTTATAAAATCCACATATTCTAATGTGTTATGGTTTGGTGAAAGTATTATGAAAACTGACTTTTTCAATAGGTTAATATATGATTACGTAATTATGACACCTATTTTATTTCTTGAGTTATGATATTATTTTTTGTGATATTCTGTGATATGTATTTATGATTCCATTATGAGATGGGTGGGACATATATATTTATCTAATCCATTGGGTAAAGATTTATATTTCATGAGATAGACTAATATGGTTTTAGGAGTGAACATTGTCTACTAATATGTCCATGAGTGTGAACCATGACTCCCAAGATGGTATGGGGAGTGAAATTATACTACTAAGGCGGCCATGGGAGTGAACCATGACTACCAAGACTGTATGGATATTGAAATCATATTCCCTAGATGCCCATATGATTTGATCATTATTACCAAGATGGTATGGGTAGTGAACCCATGCTACTAAGATGGCCATGTCCATGATTATATAAATACTATGGAAATAATTTTATATGCTAATGTGTTCTCCAAAATTCCATGTCTTATTCCAATGTTATGATTTCATGTGTTATTCCATTGATTACCTTATGATTCATGACTTATTAACTTATAATAAATATTCCATGATTCATGATTATTATCATTCATATGTAGGTTATTATCTTTTATTTACAACAATCACATTATCATACCCTTAATCCCATGATTATCCTTTTATATCTTTTTTATTTTCCCTTACATGGAATCTGATATCACCCCTTTTTATGTTTCCTTTTCCAAGTTATGGATATATGTTATATATATAATGTGTCTAGAAATGGTGTTAGTCATGAATAAACTAGTGGGAGAAAATATAGCACACTGATGTACCAGTTTTTATATTTCCATATTTCCTAATTTAATAAAATAACATGTTCTCTGGGTGTTTGTTTGTGTAATGTTTCAAGTATTCTGAAAAAATGTTTTAATTTTAACATATGAAATGTGAGGGTCTATGTAGTTGGTATCAGAGTGAAGGAATATAAATCATTTTGAAACTATAATGGGAAACAATTAATGAGATCCGTAGTAATATTTATATTGATATGTTTAGGGATATCTCCAAGGAAAAGATTAAGGATGAGGAAAAGTATAGGAAAATTACCTAGAATTTTGGTTTAGGATATTGCGAGTGGTATCCAAGAAATGCATCATTTTAAAAATACTACATGTTTATGTGGTTCTAGCACATATGTATCTACGTTTAATAACCCTGAAAAGGTATGATGGGTCAGAAATGAGCATAAATTGGTATATGACAACGTGCCTTACTACGTACATGGTTTGAAAATCTCGAGCGATATACTTTTGTAATTCAAAAAATCTATACAAAACATCATGAATGATTTAAATATAAGTTGGATATGTTTTCCCAAGGATAAAAATACGTTTCTATAGATTAAATAAGTATGTTTCGTGATTTTCACATTATATAAGTGATTTTTTATTATATGTTTTTCCACTGTGATAAATTTCTTCCACCATATGAATTATAGTTTTAGAAAATAAAACATGGTTAACATTGATTGTATCAGATGTGGAAGTAATGATAATTATGGAAATCAATTTTATAAGTGGAAATCATATGAATAGAATTAGGAAGGTCCAAGAGTATTGGTTATACTACTAAAGATAAAGAGACTCCAAATGTCGTGTGAAAGGTAGGTGATGTTATTCAAGTATTTTTTACATTAAATATATGAATCATGATTGGATTGAGTTTGAAGAACATTAATATATGGTTCATATATCATTTTATAGAAAATAGGTATTATGGGAGAGGATGATGAAGCTCGGGTAATGGTTTAAGAATAATGTTGGATAATTTAAGTGTATATGTATCAGCATTAAATTATTATTTCTTATGGATCATAAATTATATAAATATTTTTAGTATAATTTTTTCATTAGGGTTTTTAAAGGATATTTTTAATGGTGCTGATGTGGTGGAAATGTGATTTCATGGAAATGTGATATTTTAATTAAGGGAAGGTAAACCATAATTTATTCTTGATGTTGAGATAATGATGTTTGGATAAAGATATGTTGTATCCAAATAAGTAAATCTAATAGTACTGATTACATCAGAACTAATATAGGATTTGTTGAGAATGTAGTCTATGTTATCATGGATGAGGTTTAAAACATCTTGTATTTAAGGAATATATACACTCATCTTGGTAATACATAATCATGCATTTTTTCCAAAAGTATTTATTGTAATTATGGTTATTAACATGTTTCGAGAGAATAAATTTTGAGGGTATTCACATGTTTGTAATGTGATAACCAAGACCTACATTGTGATTTAGGGGGAATAAATGATAATTTGATTTCATGAATTTCTTTCTAAGGTGTTGGATTTTCATCATTATTAAAGGTTATAAGTTTAACCATTTGTAGAAATATTATGTTAAACTTTTGATAAATGTTTTTAGATTAAATTATTATCTCACAACATAAGGATTTATGCATATTGGATAACATGTTCTAACAATGTTTTGTTTATGATTACTGATAATAAATGGGATAAAACATCTTGGATCTCATGATGTGTTAGCACTTTTGGAGTGAAAAAATTACATTCCTTCCTGGAGAAATAGGTGAAGTGGATCACCAAACAACAATGGGTGAGTTTATTTTGAAATAATGCAATTATATATTTTCATTCAAATTATCCAAATTTTGTAAAATGATATGAAATAAAATGTTTTCATAATAACGTATTTTTTGTTAAGCAGTTGGACATTTAAGTTATCATAGATTTATGAATTTGAGGACGTTAAATTCAAATTTACAATTAAATTATTTGTGAATGATAACATCAATCACTCCCTATGAATATTTACTTTTTTCATCCAAGTCCATGTTTTCACATTGCATATATGTTATCCTACATGGAATCCCAACTGTCAGTTACTCGGGCTAACCATTATGGTTCCAAATTTCTCCATTTAAAGTAAGTTTTAGTGTTCATTTTTTTGATATGTATTTCTATTAATGGATCTTAAATATATTAAACACTCAATTTTGAGGGGGGAACTCATTTTAAGTGGGGTAGAAGTTAACAGCCTGAGTATTTGTGAAATATTTTTTGGAATTAATTTAATGTTTTTTATATTTTTCATTTCATGAAAAATGAATATATATTTTTTTATTTGAAATAATTATGTTTGAATATAGTTTCACACAACACCAATTCAATCTTCCACTACACACTACATTGACTTGGCCTACATTACATGAAATAATGTGTTTCGGCAAAACATCACTTTATTATTATAATTCTCTAAACAAGATAGTTATAACACAGTCATTCAAAATAGTAATATAAATAGTAATAAACAAATTTTAAATGTTATTTATAATTGTTTCATATAAATAAATCATTTTTATAATGATACATAGATATATATATATTGGTAATGTCTTTATATGTTTAAAAACAATAGTTTCATTTAGGAACTTCTTTTTAAATCCTTTTTTTAAAAATTGAAATTTTTTTTTGTGAATATTTGAAAATTAATACGAATAAATAAACATAATTTTTTAATTTATAAGTTCAAAATAATGTTTGGTTTAATTTTAATGATTTTTTGATAATCCTCAATTTTGGATGAATAGTGAAAGATATGAAATTATAATTTAAAACTAATTTATAGCCTAATTTATTTATATAGATAAATTAAATTTTAGGTGTATTTTAAATCCAAAATATATCAATTATTAACATAATTATAAAATATAGTTCATTTTATTAAATTTTATATTGAACACTAATATTAATACTTAGTGAACATTTGAATATTTTCTCATTAAAACCCCAATTCCTCACCACGTCTGGGGGATTATAATTAAACATAATTTTTATGCTTCTATGAATTGAATTTAATAAAATTTTAATATATTATTTTAATAAGTATAATAATAATATTCTAATAATATCAACTAAATTTTTGACTAATGTTATTAGTGAACGTGATTAAAATTAACTACAATGATTAAGGTAAAATTATACTTAACAGGGGACTAAACTATATTCATAAGGGGAAAATGAACTATAAAATTTTCCAACACCTATTTTATTGAAAAATATTTGAATATAAGCCTATAAGGATACATAATTATCCCTTTGGACACTTTTTGAATATGTAATACCTTGGGGACATATAATTCATTTCAAAATAAATATTATCTATCTCCTTTCCCTCCCTTATAATGGCCACCTACTCTCCCCCTTATTCACACCTCTCAGAATACATATGTTAAAAAATATATTCCCAATACACTTCCATAAATCCCTCTCTTACTCCTTAAATCATATATTTGGGTAGAAATCCAACCAAGGAATCCATTTTGCGAAAACCAAAAGGATTTACCCAAAGAAGAGTTAACATCCATCCTCATGCTCGATTCAATTATTTTCATTCTCTATCACCTAAAATATCTTTATTATATTATTATATAATAATATAAATATCTTAAATAAACATATATATTTTTCTAATATGGGTTCAACCTTTACTTACATAGATTCCATCAATCAGGTAATGAACTCACTGTTCTTTTGTATGGAGAACTACCGCCTCATGAAACAATGTTGTTTTCTTTACATTTACCATCTTTTATAGTTGGAAATTATGATGTGAAATATATTTATATATGATATATATGATATCTAATGTGTATTTCTTATTATCTAATTATTTTATAGCACATAACATTATAATTTTCGTCTTGTGTAAATATGATAGCATCGTTTGTGGATGTGTGGACTACCACCTCCTTAAAGTGAACTGATTCATTCACAATATACATGGAATGTATTAAGGATGGATTTAGTGAGATTATATGATATATATGATATAATAATTCTATTGGAATAATTATATATATACATATATGTTCATATTATATATTCACCTTAATTCTTTCTACATGACAATAAAACCTAAATAGTGTTGATACATACGTATGACCTACCATCTCCTTGAATTATGTACTTAATTTCATACATATATATAATGAAGATTATTATAAAAAATATAATTAATATATATTAAATTTATATCAGGGTTTACATTCTGTAAATCATGATATTAGTATAAATACCAAATATATAACAAATTAATACAAATGTGAAAAAACCCGTTATTACTCGGAACATTACTTCTACAGAGAATTATTAATAAAGGGTTAATATAAAGTCATAAGTGAATAATATATGGCATTGGATATAATAATATGGATTTTTTATTGTATAATAAACGAATATATATTATAAAATATCATTTAATATACATAAATAAATTCAAGACTCAAGGTAAGTGAATTTAATCTCACTTTTTATTTTCTGTGAGATACATGCCATATTCACCACTCACACATTTTGTGTTGTGTATATAGTACCCTATAAAATGTTATATCATATATTTACTTTATTTAATTATTTTAAAATATTTAATTGATGATATTATTTCATTGGGATCATGATTCTAATGAAACTCATGTATTATGTGATTCCATGTCACACATTTAATTTCTATGAGGCAAAATCCATGTTCACCCCTCATTTTTATATGTGGTTTTTATAATATCCATGGATGTGTTATAAAATTTTTAAACTTATATTTATCATTATTTACATATCCATTTAATGAAATTTATTTCATTAGTTTATGTTTCAAGAGATACCAAATTAGTAAAGTAGTTCTGTCTCATCTAGGTGTGCTTTTTTCACACATGAAGAGAGAAATCTTTCACAAAATGATGGAGGGTCATTATTTAATTGTTTTTCTTCCTCAATTATACCATAATGTGTCTAAATCCATTATTTATTGAAATAATAACATTAATTTATGAATAAACCTCTTATAGGTTCATCTCTTTGAGTAGATTGAGGCTATATTGGATTTTATTTATCACTCTATCTATTTATAATCACTTAATTTAATTGAGAATTTCATTTGATGATATTAAATCTTCTTCAACATTGTTGAATTTTATGGTCATATAATTCAATCAGTAATACATACCCTAACATTGGAGTGCAAAAATAATGATCATTTATGTGTATAAGTGATTATTGTAACACACCAAGTTTTTGTGATTTTTTTTCAAAATAATTTAATATTTATTGATATTTTTCTTTTTATGAAAAAATGATTATATATTGTTTTATATGAAATAATTATGTTTTAATTTCATTTCACACAACACCATTTCATGTTTTTGTAATAAGTAATTCCAACTACTCTTGTGTTACACGTAACAATTAGTTTCTCTGAAATATCACATTATTATTACAATTAATTTAACAAGATAGTTATAACCTATATGTTAAATATAGTAATATGAATAGTAATAAAAAATTTTAAAATTTAATTTATAAGGGTTTCATATATATAAAATATTTTTATAATGAAATATATTATTTTTAGAAAATTATTTATATGTTTTCAAGTACTATTTTCCTAGAGGAACAGTTTTTTTCCTTCTCTTAACAATAATAAATTTAGTTTTAGGAACTTATAAAAAATGAATATGATAAAATAATCTTCATTTTATAATTCCTAGGGTCAAAATTATCATAGGGTTTATTTTTGGGATTTTTCTAAGAAACAACATTTTTTAATCAATAGTGAAAATTCTGAATTTTAATTTAAAAAATATTTTTCATATAATTTATTTATATAGTTATATAATAATTCAGATTTGTTTAAAAGTTACAATATATAATTTATAAACCTATTAATATAACATATTTCATTTTAATCATTCATATATTTAAGATAGATAAAAAATATTATGGAAAATTAGATAATTCTCACTTTAAAAGCCCACATCCTCACCATGTCTATGGGATTAACATTAAACATATTATCGATGATTCTGTGAATTTTATTTTTAGAAATGGAAATAAATTTTCATAATGATTATAATATTTATTTTCTAATAATATCAACTTATGTTTTGACCAATATTATTAGTGAAAGTTATTTAAATTAATTATAGTGATTAAGGTAAAATTAAGATCAACATGGGACTAAACCATAATCTTAAGGGTAAAAATGATCAATAAAATTGTAAAAAACATATTTTATAGCCATATTTATGCCAATAAACCTCAAAGTTTCCATAATTATCCATTTTGAGACTTTGGGAAAATGTAATTCTTGGGGAACAAAAAATTTGTTTAAAAAAATATCAGGTGTGTTCTTTCGATTCCTTATAAAAGGACACCACCTATCCTCACTCTTCACAACTATAAAACCTATTTTGATTAGTGAGGATCTAAAAAATACACTTCAAAACATGCCTACCTTTTTCATTTAATCCTTCATTTGGTCATAAATCTAACTAAGAATCTATTTGGTGCAAACAAAAAGGACTTACTGAAAGAAAATATATTATCCTTTTTCAATATCCTGTATTTTATTTTATTTATCCACCACCTCAAATATCATTATTACCTTATAATATAATAACACCAGTAAAAAGATGGCGGGTGCTCGGGATTCCTCCCCTCATGGAAATTTCAGTCTTCTGTTTACTTAGGGTTTTTCAATGGGTTTCCCTCATTTTCTTGGTAAATCCCTTGTTAGGGATGGTTAAATTCATGAGGCGGATTCCTCTTTTGAGATGAATGGCCCGTCGCGTGGTCTTCAGGTGGCTTCAGCTGTTAAGCATATCTCCTTCAGACCCCATTTGGATCTGACTCCAGCGGTTGCGCGTGATGCGAGGGATAATTGATCATTTGTGGGTGTTGCGCTGAAGGATCAGAGGAAGGTTGGGGTTCACGCGACTTCAATAGAGACAGCGGCTGCTTCCCTTCCCTGCAGATCTGAACCAGATCTGGTGGTTGTGAATGCAGGTGTTGATCTTGTTGTTGTTGCGCCTAAGGTCCGACTTCTGGATGATGTCACCGGTGCGAGTAATGTTTTCCCGACCGGGTTCAAGGCTCATTCGCCTACTATGGTGGAGGTGGCGGGTTCCAAGGCAGCGCTGTCTGCTGATGTTTCGGATTTGGGTTGCCCTATTCTTGAGGCGGCGAGGGCGACTGAAAATCATCCCTCACAATTGAATTTGAATTGTAAAGGTACGTTGGGCGCTGTTGATGCTTGATCTACAGTGGAGAGGGTCCTCGTGGAGACCGGAATTTCATCTGATAAATTACCAAATGCAGGTACTTCGAGTAGATCCCCCTCAGGATCTGCATGAGATTCTGAACGAAGGCATTTTACATCCGTGTGTGATGGTATTTCTGAGTGCGTTGTTAGTAAGGGTGACACGACTCACGTTGTTTCTAGTAGGGAGGCTATTATTGATAGATTTAAGCTCTATTAGAATTCAATTATTTCCAGACTTGTTCTTCCTAGTGGAGGTAAAACATGGAAAATTGATGAATTTGTTCGGAAACTCATCTCTATATGGGGGCTCTCTGGTTGGCGATGCATACCTATGGGACGTGGATTTTTTCATATTATTTTTCCATCAGACATTCTTAAGCGGAGAGCTTGGGGGTTTGGTTCAATTTCTCTAAAACCAGGTATGGTTTGTTTTCTAGAATGGGATTTTTGTTTCAATCCTTTCACTATTAAAAACACCAGAGTTCAGGTCTAGATCAAAATTGTTTGTCTTCACTGGATCTTATGGCATCCTAAGATTCTGTTTGACATTGCCTCTCCGGTTGGCATTCCAATTAAGATGGACCGGACCACCAAGGCTGCAAAATTTGGTCACTATGCTAGAGTTCTGGTGGAAGTTGATTTAAGTACTTGACTTATTCATAATATCCTCTTATCTTATTTGGATGATGATATCTCTCTCAAGGTGGAGTATGATAGATTTCCGGATTTCTGTCCTGACCGTCAATTTATTGTACATGCTAAAGAGAGGTGTTTAAAAATGTTGCTTGCGCCTTTTTCTCATTAAAAATACCTCATGAAACTTCTTGTAAGAAGAAGGTGAGGAAACATTTCATGCAGGCCAACGCATCACGATCGGTGGATAATGCTCCAGAAAAGTCTGCCCATGAGGCTCAGGTGGATAAGGATATGGATCCGGAGCATCAAACAGAGGAGTGCACTACTGTGGGTGAAGGTGACATGATGCCAGAAATTATTGTGGGAAAGGAGCAGGAGATAATGGACCCTATTCTGGCAGAGCAAGGTGAGCAGATTTCAGGGACTCGCATGGAAAATCTTAAATTAAAGGAATCGCATGACATCACGGGAAGATGGAATGAAGTTGAGGATAACTCTCCAAAAAAACCAACATATAGTCAGGTTTTGTCCAAAGGGAAAAATTTTGTGGTGGATGTTGAAGGATCTCAACCTGTTCCTTCTAGGAAAGCGAGACCGAGGAGGGATTACTCAAACCTAAAGCCAACCATGGTTACCAGGTCTCATGGCCCTCTAGACATTGATTCTGACTGGTATGGTGACTATGACACATCATATCAATGTGACATTGACTTTTTGAATTTTTCTCTATGCTTCAACTTAGGTACGAGGGCATGTGTGCTTGTATGATCCCGTCATCTTTCATATTGTCTTTTGTTTTCCTTTTTTAATAAAAAGGGGTACACCCTAATCTTTTGGCTATAATAACACCAGTATCCTAAATATACAAATATGTTTTTATATAAACTTTTTTACCTGAACATACACACACTTCCAGCTAATGGGTTACAAACATACCGTTATTTTTTACGGTGATATACATCCTCCCGAAACAATGTTGTTCAAATTAAATTTGCCACCTTTGATGGTTGGGAATTATAGTGTTAAATAATATTATATATTATATATGTGATATTTATAATTTAGTTATGATTATTTAATATTTTCATAAATTTACCTTTATTCTTTCCATCTTGTGGAAAAATGATAACAGCATTTTGGGACGTGTGAACTACCGCCTCCTCAAAGTGATGTGATTCATTCACACTCAGCATGGAATGTATTAAATATTTTTTTAGTTAATTTATATTATTTATATGACATAATATTGATAATTTAGTAATGATATATGTACATAAATATACAAATATTTCTTTTACTTTATTTATTTTAATACAACAATAAAATGAAAACGACATTCATGTTTATTATGGCTTACATCTCCTTGGATAATGTGTTTCATTTCATAATTATATGTTTTTTATATTATTATAATACAAATCTAATGAATATAAATGATATTTATATCACGGTTTAATAATGGATATCATTATATAAGTATATGGACCAAATATACGAAAAATTAAGACACATATAAAAAACATTGGTTATTACCCAAAATATTACATCAACAGTGAATTCTAAATAAATAGGTAATATAAAGCAATAAAGTAATTATATATGGTATTGGATATAAAAATATTTTTTTGTTTTAGATTTATAATAAAATTATATTTATTATACATGAGGTTTTAGTATTTACAAAAAAATTCACAACTTAAGGTAAGGGAATTTCATCTCACATTTTATTACCATGATATACATTCCATTTTAACCCTAGACTTTTTATGTGGTTTATATACATCCATATGAACTATAATATAATTAATTTAGTTTATTTAATTATTATAAAACATTTAATTTATGTCATTCGTTCCTTGGGATCACTATTCTAATGATACTGAAATATTAAGTGTTTTATTGTCTCACTTTAAATTTATGTGATGCACAAGCCATGTTCACCACAGATTTCTTATATGTGGTATGTATACTAATAATGAATGTGTTAAATAGTTGTTATAATTAAATGTCCGGATATATAAATATATATTTTATGAAATTTCATTCCTGGGTTTTTTTTTCAAAATTTATAAAATCGGTAATGTAGTTTTGTATCAATTTTCATTCTTTGAGACATAAGTTTTTTATGCACCTATATTCAATTACGAGGTGTATATAATTCCATTATAACTTTTGTATCATGAATTTAGTTATTTTAATAATATTTTAATCATAATTTAATTTAATTCCATTACATGTTGATTATTATTAAAATTTATAATTTGGTAATATTTTATTGAAACAATCTCATTGTTTATCGAGATTTTTCTTGATTAAGCTTTTATTGATGAATTATTATCATATTTCTATCAATAAATATCTGATATTTTATTCTCCTATGTTTATTAATGATATATTAATTTTATACTATAATTTTATATTCTTTGGTACTTATTCTAACTATGATGGTTTTAGAAAAAAACTGACTTTATTTCTATCTTTCGTTGAATATTTGTTTTATTTCAAAAACCATGTTTTCAAATAAAAATAAAAAATGATTTCAAAAATGATTTGAATTGATATTTAAATATAATTTTCATTGAAAAATTATTCTAATAATGTTTTATAGTTTTCATATATTCCTTTATATGTTTTCAAATATATTTTCAATTAAAATGGTTATTAGTTTTTTTTTAAAAGTGTTCTAAATTATTTTAAAACCGTAATGTTTATGTTTTGAAAAGGTTGTTTAAAAATAAAATTATTTCAATGAATTTGAAACTTATTTTATAAGTTTGCAATGTATTTTTAAATAAAAAGTTTTTTGAATTTTTTTCTCTCTATTTGTATGTTTTAAAATTATTTTCGAAGACAATGTTTTTTATAATGTTTTTAATCTTCTTTAATTAGTTTTCAAAGATACTAATTTTCAAATTATTTTCAATATATATTTTCATGTTTTCAGGAAAACTATTTTATATATTATTTAAACCCTTATTTATATGATTTAAAATAATTTCCAATGATATTTTTTATTCAAAGTTTTTATGTTTTAAAAATTACATTTAAAATAACAAATTATATTTTAAACAAGAAATGTTTTTAAAAGATATCAATAAATTACTTTCCATATAAGAAGATATATGTTAGAGTAACTCATGCCTTTTAGGGAAATGATTCAATGTTTCCATTCATATTATTTCTCTAAATGGATTTTGTTTTGATGTAATGATATGTATAAAAACCGTTTCTCTTTCATGGGTTATTGATTAATGAAACCTGTTCCTCTTCCATGGGTTTTATTCTTATAAAATCCACATATTCTATTGTGTTATGGTTTGATTAAAGTATTATGGAAACTGAGTTTTTTCCGTAGGTTAATATATGATTACATAATTATGACACCTATTTTATTTCTTGAGTTATGATATTATATTTTGTGATATTCTGTGATATGTATTTATGATTCCATTACGAGATGGGTGAGACATATATCTTTATCTAATCCATTGGGTAATTATTTATATTTCATGAGATAGACTAATATGGTTTTATGATTGAACCTTGAGTAGTAATATGGCCATGAGAGTGAACCATGACTTCAAAGATGGTATGGGGAGTGAAATTATTCTACTAAGGTGGCCATGGGAGTGAACAATGACTACCAAGACTGTATGGATATTGAACTCATATGCCTAAGATGGCCATATGAGTTGATCATGACTACCAAGATAGTATGGGTAGTGAACCCATACTACTAAGATGGCCATGGACATGATTATATAAATACTATGGAAATAATTTTATATTAGAATGTGTTCTCCATAATTCCATGTCTTATTCCAATGTTATGATTTCATGTGTTATGTTCTTGGTTACCTTATGATTCATGAATTATTAACTTATAATAACTATTCGATGATTCATGATTATTATCATTTATATGTAGGATATTATCTGCTAATTACCCCAATCACATTCTCATACCCTTAATTCCGTGATTATCATTTTATATTTTCCTTATTTACCCTTACTCAGAATCTGATATCACCCCTTTTTATGATTCCTTTTCCAAGTTATGAATATATGTTATATATATAATGTGTCTAGAAATGGTGTTAGTCTTGAATAACCTAGTGGGAGAAAATGTAGCTCACGGATGGACCCGTTTTTATATTTCTATATTTCCTAATGAAATAAAATAGTATGTTCTCTAGGTGTTTGTTTGTGTAATGTTTTAATTATTCTGAAAAAATGATGTAATTTTAACATATGAAATTTGAGGGTCTCTATAGTTGGTATCAGAGTAAAGGATTATCCATCCTTTTGAAACTATAATGGGAAAAAATTAATGAGATCCCTAGTAATATTTATATTGATATGTTTAGGGATATCTCCAAGGAAAAGATTAAGGACGAAGAAAAGTATCAGAAAATTTCCTAGAATTTTTGTCAATGATATTCCGAGTGGTCTCCAAGAGATGTATCATTTCTAAGATACTACATGTTTATGTGGTTCTAGCTCATATGTATCTTAGTTTAACAACCCCGAGAAGGTATGATGGGTCAGACTTGAGCGTAACTTGGTACATGACAACATGCCTTACTACGTACATGGTTTGACAATCTCGAGGGATATACTTTTGGAATTCAAAAAATCTATGAAAAACATAATGAATGATTTAAATTTAAGCTGGATATGTTTTACCAAGGATAAACATACGTTTCCATAGATTAAATAAGTATGTGTCATGATTTTCACAATATATAAGCGATTTTTTATTATATGGTTTTCCATTATGATACATTTTATTCCACCATATGAATTCTAGTTTTAGAAAATAAAATGTGGTTCACATTGATTGTATAAGATGTGGAAATAATGATAATGATGAAAATCAATTTTATATGTGGAAATCATATGAATAGAATTAAGAAGGTCCAAGATTATTGGTTATACTACTAAATATAAAGAGACTTCAAGTGTCGTGTGAAAGGTATGTGATGTTATTCAAGTATTATTTACATTAAATATATGAATCATGATTGGATTGTTTTTGAAGAACCTTAATACATGATTCACATTTCATATTCTTGAAAACAGGTATTATGGGAGAGGATGATGAATCTCAGGTAATGGTTTAAGAATAATGTTAGATAATTTAATTTTATATGTATCAGAATTAAATGATTATTTCTTATGGATCATGAATTATATAATTATTTTTAGTATAAGTTTTTTATTATGTTTTTTAGAGGATATTTTGAATGATGCTGATCTCATGGAAATGTGATTTCATGGAAATGTGATATTTTAATTAAGGGAAGGAAAACCATAATTTATTCTTGATGTAGAGATAATGATGTTTGGATAACAATATGTTGGATCCAAATAAGTAAATTTAACAGTACTGATTACATCAGAACTAATATAGGATTTGATGACAAAGTAGTCTATATTATCATGGATGAGATTTAAAACATCTTCTATTTAAGGAATATATACACTCATCTTGGGAATATGTAATCATGAATTTTTTCCAAAAGTATTTACGGTAATTATGGTTATTAAATATTTTGAGAAAATAAATTATGAGGGTATTCACATGTTTGTAATGTGATAACCAACAGCTACTTTTTGATTTATGGGGAATACATGATAATTTGATTTCATGAATTTCTTTCTAATGTGTTGGATTTTCATCATTATTAAAGGTTATAAGTTTAAACATTTATGGAAATATTATTTTAAACATTAGATAAATGTTTTTAGATTATATTATTATCTCACAACCTAAGGATTTATGCATATTGGATAACATGTTATAACAACTATTTGTTTATGATTACTGAAAATAAATGGGATAGAACATTTTGGATCTCAACATCTTTTAGCACTTTGGGAGTGAAAAAATTAAAATCCTTCATGGATAAATAGGTGAAGTGGTTCAAGAAACAACAATGGGTGAGTTTATTTGGAAATCCTGCAGTTATATATTTTCATCCAAATTCTCCAACTTTTGGAAAAGGATATGAAATAAAATGTTTTCATGATAACATATTTTTTTTAAACAGGTGGACATTTAAATTATCATAGATTTATGAATTTGAGGACATTAAATTCAAATTTACCATTAAATTATTTTTAAATGATGACATCAATCAATCCATATGAATATTTACATTTTCCCTCCGAGTCTATGTTTTCACATTTCATATATGTTATCCTACACGGAATCCCAACTCTCAGTTAGTCGGGCTAACCATTATGGTTCCTAATTTATCCTTTTAAAGTAAGTTTTAGTGTTCATTTTTACGATATGTATTTCTATTAATGGATCTTAAATATATTAAACACTTGATAACCCAGACCAATTTTGAGGGGGAAATCCTTTTAAGTGGGGTAGAATTTAACAGCCTGAGTATTTGTGAAATATTTTTTGGAATTAATTTAATGTTTTTTATATTTTTCATTTCATGAAAAAATGAATATATATTGTGTTATTTGAAATAATTAGGTTTGAATATAATTTGACACAACACCAATTAAATCTTCCACTACACACTACATTGACTTGGCTTACATTAAAGGCAATAATGCGTTTCTACAAAACATCACTTTATTATTATAATTATCTAAACAACATAGTTATAACACAATCATTCAAAATAGAAATACAAATAGTTATAACTAAATTTTAAATATTATTTACAATGGTTTTATATAAATAAATAATTTTTATAATGACATATATATATATATTGGTAATGTCTTTATATGTTTTAAAACAATATTTTCATTAAGGAACTTCTTTTTAAATCCTTCTTTATAAAATTTAAATTTGGTTTTTGTAAATATTCAAAAATTAATACGAATAAATAAACATAATTTATTAATTTAGACGTTCAAAATTATATTTGGTTGAATTTTAATGATTTTTTGATAACCCTAAATTTTGGACGAATAGTGAAAAATACTAAATTATAATTTAAAACTGATTTATAGACTAATTTATTTATATAGATAAATTATATTTTAGTTTTGTTTTAAATCCAAAATATATCAATTATTAACATATTAATAAAATATAGTTCATTTTAGTAATTTTTATATTGAACAATAATATTAATACTTAGTGAACTTTCGAATATTTTCTCATTAAAACCCCACTTCCTCACCACACCTGGAGGATTATAATTAGACATAATTTTTATGCTTCTGTGAATTGAATTTAATAAAATTGTAATACATTGTTTTAATAAGTATAATAATAATATTCTAATAATATCAACTAAATTTTTGACTAATGTTATTAGTTAAAGTGATTAAAATTAACTACAATGATTAAGGTAAAATTATACTTAACAAGAGACTAAACTATATTCATAAGGGGAAAATGAACTTTAAAATTTTCCAACACCTTTTTTATTGAAATATATTTCAATATAAACCTATAAGGATAAATAATTATCCCTTTGGACACTTTGTGAATATGTAATACCATGGGTACATATAATTCATTTCAAAAAAATATTATCTATATCCTTTCCCTCCATTATAATGGACACCTCCTATCCCCATTATTCACACCTCTCAGAATACATATGTTCAAAAATATATTCCAAATACACTTCTAGAAATCCATCGCTTCCTCCTCAAATCATATATTTGGGTAGAAATCCAACCAAGGAATCCATTTTCTGAAAATCAAAAGGATTTACCCAAAGAAGAGTTAACATCCATCCTCATGCTCGATTAAATTATTTTCATTCGCCACCACCTAAAATATATTTATTATATTATTATATAAGAATAATAATATCTTAAATAAACATATATATTTTTATATTATGGGTTCAACCTTTACTTACATAGATTCCATCTATCAGGTAATGAACTTACTGTTCTTTTTTACAGAGAACTACCGCCTTATGAAACAATGCTGTTTGTTTTACATTTACCATCATTCATAGTTTGGAATTTTGATGTGAAATATATTTATATATGATATATATGATATATAATATGTATTTATTCTTATATAATTATTTTATATCACATACCATTATAATTTTCATCTTGTGTAAATATGATAACATCGTTTGTGGACGTGTGGACTACCGCCTCCTTAAAGTGATCTGATTCATTCACAATATACACGGAATTTATTAAGGATGTATTTAGTGAGATTATATGATATATATGATTTAATAATTATACTAGAATAATGATATATAAAAATATATGTTCATATTATATATTCACCTTAATTCTTCTTATATGATAATAAAACGGAAATAGTGTTCATTCATACGTATAACCTACCGTCTACTTGAATGATGTACTTAATTTCATACATATAAATAAAGTAGATTATTATAATAAAAATATAATTAATATATATTAAAATTATATCATGGTTTAAATTTTGTAAATCATGATATTAGTAGAAGGACCAAATATATAACAAATTAAGACAAATGCGAAAAAAACTCGTTATTACTTGGAACATTACTTATACAAAGAATTATTAATAAAGGGTTAGTATAAAGTCATAAGTGAATAATATATGGCATTGGATATAATAATAGGGATTTTTTAATTTATAATTCACTTATATTTATTATAAAATATTATTGAATGTATACAAAGATATTCAAGACTCAAGGTAAGTGTATTTAATCTCACTTTTTATTTTCTATGAGATACATGCCATATTCACCACTCACACAGTTTGTGTGGTTTATATAGTACCCTATAAAATGGTATATCATATATTTCCTTTATTTAATTATTTTAAAATATTTAATTTTTGTTATTATTTCGTTGGGATCACGATTCTAATGAAACTCATGTATTATTTGTTTTCACATCTCATATTTAATTTCTATGAGGCATAAGACATGTTCACCCCTAATTTTTAAATGTGTTATTTATAATATCCATGGACGTGTTATAAAATTTTTAAACTTATATTTATCAGTATTTACATATACATTTAATGAAATTTTTTTCATGAGTTTATGTTTCAAAAGATACCAAGACAGTAAAGTAGTTTTGTCTCAATTTTCCTTGTTTTAGACAAAGGTTTTATTATACATCAATATTCTTTTAAGTGGAATATGTAATTCGATTTTAAATGTTATACCATGAAAATCCATATTTTCATGATATTTTATTCTTCATTTAATTTAATTTTATTACACGGGGAGTATAATTCAAAGCTACCAAGTGATAGGAGTTTATTGAAACCATCTCATCGTTTATTGAGATTGTTTTTGATTATGTTCCAATTAATGAAATATTATGATCCTTATAAGGATAAATATAGTTAATTTTCCCATTATAAATTTATTCATGGTATCTACATGTAATAGTACCATTTTAACACTTTTTGGTACTTAATATAATTAATAAAATGTTTTTATGAAAAATCATAACGTATTTCTCCCTTTGGTTGGGAATCTGATTATTTGGATAACCATGTTTTCAAATTTTATTTAAATTATCTTTGATATCAAATTTCCTGGAAAAAGGGTTCTAAAATGTTTTATGGTTTTCAAAATGACCTTTATAATTTTTCAATTCAATTTTCAAATAACATTTTTTTCAAAAATGTTTTTTGTTTTAAAATTGTTTTAAATGATTTTCAAAAATTACTTCATAAGTTTTTGAAAGATTGTTTTCAAATAAATTTGTTTATATGATTTTGAAGATACATTTATATGTTTTCAACTATATTCATTGATAACTTTTATTTTGAAATTTGTTTAATCTTCATTTATAAGTTTTTAATTTATTTTCCAAGTCAAGGGATTTCAAAATGTTTGTAATATTATATTATAATTTTTTATGAAAAATAGTTTTAAAAATTTTATTCAAGCATATTTTATACATTTTAAATGAAAAATGTTTCCAAAAGTATTTCCATAATCATATCTATGTTTTGAATTTATTTTCAAATAAAATGGATTTGAAAATATTTTATGTTTTAAAAATATGTTTTCAAATAAGAAAGAAACATTCCCCACGAAATGTTGTTAAAATATATCTTAAAAATTTTCTCATATATGATGACATCTTTTGATGTTACTGAAGAAATTATTAGAAAACTATTCAATGATTCTGTTCATATTCTTTCATTGAATGGTTTATGTTTTTGTGGAATGATGTTTATGAAACACGTTTCTTTTTCATAGGTTATAAATTATGAAACATTTTTCTCTTCCATGGTTTTTATTCATATAATAAAAACTTATTTTCATGGGTTATGATTTTATAAAATTATTATTAAACAATTCTGCTTCCATAGGTTAAGATATGATTACATTTTAATAACACCCATTTCATTTCACGGGTTATGATACAATTTTTATGATATTTAAGGAACATGTATGAATGATTTCATTGTGATATGTGTGGGACATATATCTCCCTCCAATGCATTGGTTAAATATTTATATCTCATAATATTGACTATGATTGTTTTGGTAGTGAACCATGAATACTCCATTGTCTATGTGAGTGAACTCTGGCTACTAAGATGGTATGGGGAGTTAAATCGTACTGCTAAGATGGCCAAGGGAGTGAACCATGAATACCAAGTTGGCAAGGGGAGTTAAATCATACTACTAATATGTAAATGGGAATGGACCATAACTACTAAGATAGTATGGGGAGTGAACCCATACTACTAATATAGCTTTGGAATATCTACTTTTAATATTATGGGAATAAATTTATATGATTATGTTTTTTCCACAATTCCATGTCTTATTACTATGTTATGATTTCATGTATTAATCTATTGATATTATTATGATTCATGTGTTATGAAAATCCAACATTTATTCCATGATTCAGATTATAATCATCGATATATTGGGTATGATCTTATAATGATCGTGATCATGTTCCCATACCATTACTCTCACAATTATTCATAGATATATTCCTTATTTACCTTTACTGAGCATCTGATCTCACACATTTTTTATGTTTCCTTTCCTATTTTATGAAGATATGTAGTTTATATTATGTGTCTAATAAGGGTTTTATTCATGAATAACCTAGTTGGATACAATGCCGAAATTTTTTTTACTAGTATTTATGTTGCCATGTTTTCAAAGGCACTAAACTAATGTGGTCTTTGTGTTCTTATTTGTGTAATGTTTTAAGTATTCTACAATACTTATGTAATTTAAATGTATAAAATGCAAGGATATATATAATTAGTATTAGGGTGTGTATGTATTAAACCATTAATTGATGATCGTAGTTTTACAGTATTGAATTAACCCATCTCAAATTTAATAAATTGAAATAATATAAAAAGTAATTCAAAAAATCCACCGAAATCCATAACATATGATTAAACAATTCTCTCAAATGGAATTCACATAGGTCTGAATTTGTTAATTTAAATATTATCAAATCATCCAAATGTTTTCAAATCAATAGAAAAACAATATATATATTGTATGTGCCTCTAGGTGTCATAATAGGAATATGAGGATTCTACAACATACGTTACACTATAAGAGACCCCTCCAACCCAAAAAACATAGTTTAATTTGGATGAAAAAAAATTTCATGGATAGAATTATTGGGATAATTTAATTAAAATGAATTATAAATGGCCATATACCACATCATAAGAAACATATGGGTTGTCATATGAACTCCAAGGGAGGGAACAAATTTGTGGATGAATTACATTATTCCCCATGTGATACTTTGGTTCCTTAAATTAAAATACACGGATGGGGTCTTCATAAACTAATTTAAATTATTCCAAAAGAGACCCTTGGGATCATCAAATAGAATTAAAAGGACGGAATCTGATGGAACTGATTTATATTATTCGATGGGTGACAATTGGGTTACTTAAAATGGATACCAAGGATCATCTCAGAGGGTGATGACATTATAAAATGCCTATATTGATACCTAAGTTCATAGGAGGAATTCCATGGAAAAGGTTTTTGGTTGATTGGTTTATAGTACACATGGAGAGATATCTTGGTTTCCCATACAAAACATTTTGGTTTGGATCACGATTCCAATTAATTTACTTTTTAATGAAATAAAATTGACACATCTCCCATGTTAAAGAACATACTTGGATTTTGTTAATACATTAATTAGATGAATAACTTGATATATTTCCATTATCAATTTTAAAATATATGGGATATGTTCATCCCTTACACTAGTATGATCTACAATGGATTCCTTGGTAATGATTGGGTCATAAGCCTATACTATATATTAAATCATAATTGATTAAAATTCAGAGAGATTCTGATATAGGCTAAAGCAGGTGGTATTGTTCGAGTATACTATCAGGAACTTATACTAACCTGGGTATAACATATTTCATTTATAGAATTCATTATTTTTTATATAGTTCTTCTTTTAATAATCATGGAATATATGGAATTAGATACGGTTAGTGGTGGCCTAATTATTATATTTGACACCTTGTTTGAGAAGCCAATTAAAACCCATACAGTCTTCATGGATTAAGCTAGGGAAAAGGGAAAGTTCCATGTTATGAATTCTTAATTTTATATACTAGGATATAGTATAGGAAGAGAGGAATGATCTTAAAATCATGATTCTACTAGATATATATTTTTCATATTTTTCATTTTTTATAAAAGGTTTTATATTCTTTTAGAACTATTTCCCATATAACTTTCCATTTTTTATATCACCATGATTCGAGTGTCATTTTTTATATGATAATAGATATAGTATCTACTAATTTATTCCTAGTATTTGGATGATTTAAATATTTTTCCACTTGTTAGTTATTCTTATTCTCTTGTTTATTTCTATTATAATTCTGTTGTTCTACAATCAAATCATGAGGGTATAGTCTCACCAACATCCTATTATAGACCGTAACATTTAGTTGAAAACCTCCAGTATATGGTGTCACGACCCATCCTTGGGGCTCGTTCTGTGACTACCCCAAGCCCGCATTCCATAGGCCAGGGGCTGGTGACTAGCACTAAAGGCGTGATTCTAGGTAAAAGGGAAGCCATTGCCTTTATAAAGAAAAACAAACACCATAGAGTACGCAAACTAAAGTAAACACTAAGTAAACTGTATACACATGTAAGTGCTGGAAAGTAAATGAGCCAGTATACAAACGCAACTGAAAGTGTTGTACAACTGAATGGAAAGTACAACAACTGAAAAGGAAGCAGCAACCACCACGTCGTCCTCTGGAACTCCCACCTGAAGGGTGAGTACAGACAGTCTCATCGGCTCCTTGAGTCCGGTCGTCCTCTCCAGGTACGTCCCACCTGATAGACCACCTCCGGGTACCGTCCTGCTCCTCAAGCCTCAACAACAATCAGCGTTGTATGTCGTTGGCAACCAACACAATGTAGTGCGGGCGTAGCCCATGCAGGGGTGAGTATATGATACTCAATAAAGACCCCAAGACATCTGTAGGTCTCCCAAAATCCACAAAGGATAAACCATAAAGGAAATATATGAACACAAGTATCAACAAACACTACTTAGGTATATGACCATACATATACCTAAGTCATCAATTCTAGTTCTGCTCCAACCCACGAGCTCAAGTACAACCCAGTCCACACAGGAAAGTATAACTCAATCCACACAGGATAGTACGTCCCAATCCACACAGGAAATTAAGTCAATCATATCAAAGATAATGATTGAATGTCAAGGCTTAGCTCACATAGGTATACACTTCGTAAGGCAAAAGAGATGAACAGATGTAACCATTGATTCATCTAAGCTATCAGACCCACATATGATACAAGACCAGCTAAGTTATCAGACCCACAAAGGATACAATACCAGCTACTCTGTCGGACCCACATAAGATACAAGTACAGAGTCAAATACTAATGGACCCACATAGGATACAAGAACAGTAATCATTGTCGTCGAACCCATGGAGGATCCCAGTGAGGTCGTTATCGCTGCCAAACCCATGGAGGATCCATGTACAGTCGTCTTCGCTGTCGAACCCACGTAGGATCCAAGTACAGTTGTCATTGGCGTCGCAGTCACAGCCAGCTCTAGGGTTCCCGCACACAGCACACTCGATTCCAGGAGGGTCCACTCCACGAGCCAATGGGGGTCGATAAATCAACTGTCACTAATCCAGAGATGATGTATCACAAAGTTCCGTCTCATCAAAAGGAACTCAACGCGACAGACGGCGCATCAATCGGACGCCCGGTTTGAGAGTTATTCGCTTTTTCATCCCAGGGGCCCAGTTGGTTTTTAAGCTAAACCAACCCGACAGTACTCCAGCTATTTACAAACCTCGATTGGAGTAAGCCAAAAGAACCGTCTCACTAAGAGGAATCCAACAAAGTTGACGACACGTCTATCGGACGTCTGGAGCTCAATTTATGAGCGTTTCTGCTCTGAGGGCCCGATTGGTTTCGTGTTCGAACCAATCTGGCCATACTCAAAGTTCTCCGAAACATTGATTGTAATATACCAAAATGACCATCTCGATCCAAGTATACCAATGCAATTGACGGTGCATCGATCGGAGGTCTGTATCCCATGTTATGGGCATTCGAACAGATCTGTCCGAAAACAGGGGGTTTGGGCCCGGTCCGACCTGGCCCAATACCCCCTGGGTTGGCCCGAACATGGTCGACCCAACCTGGTTTCGGGTCCAACCCGTTAGGGCGCGGGCCGGCCCGGCCCGGCCCGGCCCCGCGCAGGCCGAGCTGGACGGGAAGGGGGGGTGCTGCCCCCCTGATATATGAAACAGAGGACCCCTGTGGGGTCCGCCCTAGCTAACCACCGGGGGTTTCAAACCCCCGGTCTTCTTGGTAACAGTTGGCCGTTTTGGCCAGCTGGTGAGCTGCTGCCGGACCCCAGCGGGTCCCACCTCCTGATGTGCCAGCGGCAGGCGGAGTCTGGCTGCCCCCTTGCTGAACCGCTGCGGCTCTTTCCCATCTGGCACGGCACGGCGGCGCCGCGCCCCTCCGCCGCGGCCCACCCCAGCCATGGCCCACCCCGGCCGTGGCCCACCTTGGTGCTCTGGTGCGGCGCAACGGCGCCGCGCCCCTCTCCCCCGGCCCGTCCCAACCCGACCTCCTTCGGTTTCACCGGTGCGGCACGACGGCGCCGTGCTCCTCCGCCGCGGCCCGCTCCGGACGTGATTCTCTCATTCCCGCGCAGTGAAACGACACCGCGTCGCCTCCGTTCCAAACCACAATGGTGATCAACAACAAAAAGGGGAGGAGGTTCGACTGTGTTCGTGCGGTCTGACCTCCTCCTGTTATATTGATAATAGGCAGCCAAAAATTAACGAAGAACGCCAAATTAATCTCGAACGTAAAATCAACCCCTACCTCAACAACGAGTGACGAACGACGAGAGTCGCGAAAAACATTGTCGTGGGATGAGGATCCAAACAAAGAACGTCAAAATAAAGGATGTCCGAGGAGGAACCAGCATCTCCCATTCTTTGACGCGGAGAGAAGATGAAACATCATGACGGCGTTCTTCAACGAGGAAGATGAAGTTCTCCAAGACTTAAAACACTCCTTCTCTCAATTCTCCACACAAAAAAACAACCAAAAATAAAATAAGACATGTCTTATTTTATTACTTCAATCCATGCATTTTAATTTTTAAAATTCAAACACAAATCTCACTTAATTAATTAAGTGTGTTGGCTAGAATAAAGAGGATAGAGGGGAGAGTTACAAATTAATGGGAGTTAACATAACATATGTGAGGGTTTAGAGGTGTTAGGGAATTTGAAGAGGTGGGGCTCGTGTGTTCCCCACCTCACTAATATCCTATCAAGAGGATTTAGGATTTTAGTGGGTCCCACCCCAACTCCAATACCTAGGAATAAACCACCTTGAAAAGAGAAATAAAACTGTGACACAAATTTATTTCACTTTACACTTAATCCATTTTTAATCAACTCCTCCCGAGTAAACACAACTCCAATAAAGGTCTTCCTAAGCAATTATCAGCACTGCGGTTTCATCGGTGCGCTCATATTTTGATTCTGAGCACTGTTTCAAAATTTAGAAAAACCCGCTCGTTCGTTCACTGAATGTACCCGAGCTAAACTTCGGAAAATGATTCTGTGCCTCGGAATCAGGTGCCATCAGAAATTGCATACTCGTACAATCCCAAAGAATTTAAGAAAAAAAAATCTTTGAAATTTACGGGTCTTTACATTACTCCCACCTCAGGGCTTTACGTCCCCGTAAAGATACATCACAAACTAGGGAAACAAGTGAGGGTATTGTGCATGCATCTGATCCTCTCACTCCTAAGTGCTCTCTTGGAGGTTCCTGTGATTCCACATGATGCGCACTAAAAGAATCGGCTGACCATGTTGGACCAGCTCCCAAGTGCTCTCCTGTTGATCCTCGATCTCTACCGGGACCTCTGTAAAAGTCGCCCCGTCATCGATGTCCAGCTCCCCATGGTCAATGATATGCGTTGGGTCGTGCACGTATCTCCTCAACTGAGATACCAAGAAGACGTCGTGCACCCGGTGCAACTGAGGTGGAAGAGCCAGGTGATAATCCACCTTTCCTATCCTGCTGTGAACCTGAAATGGTCTGATGAAGCTCGGAGATAACTTGCCTCCCTGGCCAAATCTCCGTAATCCACGTCGAGGTGAGACCCGTAAGAAAACATGGTCGCCATCCTCGAACTCTAGTGGTCTCTGCGTCCTATCATCATAAGACTTCTGTCAGCTCTAAGATATCCTCATCTGCTCATAGATGACATGTTCCTTCTCTTTCATGGCCTGGACCATCTCTGGTCCCACAAGGGCTGACTCCCCAGGATTTTTCTAGCACAGAGGTGATCTGCAAGGTCGGTCGTACAATGCCTCATATGGTGCCATCTCGATGGTGGAGTGGTGGCTATTGTTGTATGCAAACTCCACCAAAGGTAGGTGATCCTCCCAGCTGCGATCAAAGTCGAGGACACATGAACGGAGCCTGTCCTCGAGAGTCTGAATGGTCCTCTCCGTCAGACCATCAGTCTGAGGGTGAAAGGCGGTGCTCATGCGTAGTTGCATCCCAAAAGCCTCCTGCAACCCCTTCCAAAGCCGGGAAGTAAAGAGAGCATCTTTATTGTAGATGATATATGACTGAACACCATGAATCTGTACGATCTCCTGAACATATAGGTGTCCCAAGCTCTCCATTGAACACTGCAATCTGATAGGTAGGAAGTGGGCCAACTTGGTGAGTCATTCTACGATCACCCAAATGGAGTCGTTTCCTCTGGAAGTATGTGGTAGTCCAGTCACAAAATCCATAGATATCTCATCCCACTTCCACTACGGGACCTCCAAGGGTTGTACCAAGCGCACTGGTACCTGGTGCTTTGCCTTCACTTGCTGACAGGCAAGGCATTGAGAAACGAACTATGCCACAACCTTCTTCATACTCGACCACCAATGCTATCGTCTGAGGTCCTGGTACATCTTCGCTACTCTAGGATGTACCACTAGAGGGGAAGTGTGAAACTCTATCAGCACCTCCTCCTGTAATGCAGTAGGTACCATGGTACGTCCTCTGAAAAGGACGATGTGCTCTCCTCCTACAAGGAATCCATCACGTTCCTGTCCTGAGGATATATGTTCACGTCTTGTCTCACAATCAACATCCCCCCGTTGTGCCTCCCTGACCCACTTAAGTAGTGGAGGAGTGACTATGAGCAATTGTTGAAAGGCTGCCCCATCTTTATTCATGAAGGATAACTGCATCGCTGCTAGCTTCTCCATCGCCTCTCCAAGTAGATGGATGCCCGACCTCCACCTGAGATAATCAGCTAATATGTTCCCCTTCCTAGGAGTATAGACTATCTCAAAGTCATAGTCCTTGAAGAACTCGAGCCATCGTTGCTGTCTCAGCTCCTGGAAGCTCTGCTGACATCTGTTTGACCACACGAAGGGTTGCCCCTTATTCGTTTACATTCTGAAAAGCTGCAAAGATTTCTCCTTTGCCGAAAATAGAAATCTGGTCTCATCCCCTGGATGAACCACATTCCTTTCCTGATATAGTCAATCCTGACATGAACAGTTGTAATTCCTGCCCTGGATGACGTCGTAAGGCCTCGACGCTGCTACTAAGAGATCCAACTGTTACTCTCTCCTCCAAGGGTTGAGTCACACTGTCAGCATCACTGGTTGGGAACTGGGTCTTCTCCAGTAGGAATCTCATAAGTGAGGGTCAAGTCAACGGTTTTTAACCGGAACCTCTTAGTATTATCATACAAAAGAAAAGAAAGCAAACGTCACTATTGTAAGAGTCTTTTATTATTGCAACTCAAGGTACAAAGACACAAAGTAAAACAGACAACGATGTCAACGAAGCTAGAAGTATTATGGAAAAAGGAATCCATGCCTGGATCTAGTCTCGCTCTTCTCCACCTGCTTCAGGAGGTCCATGATCGTAAGATTTAGCTTCCTAAAGCTGTGGTCTCCCCTATTCACCTATTTTCTGTTGTCGGGGTAGACCTCCTGGTGGTGGTGGTGGTAGGGCCCCGAAGCGTCATCCACCAACTGCTACTTAGCCAGCTCCTCTACCTCGTCTGCCTGCTCCCCACGGACCGCCACAGTTGAACCTCGACCTCTCCCTGGGTGGTTCCTCAACCGTCTTCTGGTCCTCGGCATGGCAGGTCGGCCTGTCACGAGCCATGTGACCCTGCCCGCCGCATGCATAGAACTGAATTCCCCTCGTATGATTGGCTCTGTTGCATGTACCCAGCACCTCCGAACTAGTATCCTGAGGTCGCCCACCTGATGTTCTAGTTCACTTGGTCCTCTGCGACAACTGTCTACTGCCGGCTGCAGAAGTCTCCGCTATGTGTCGCCCTGCGGTAGGCCTCGCTGATGGTGTAGGCTCGGTAAGAAATCTCTCCCCAAGTAGGGATCGCTACAGTTGTCCTTCCTGCGTTGAAATACTGAGGGAGATCATCGAAGCCCTGATCTCATGCCTCAGTCCCTGCTCAAAGGTCTGGGCCAGAAAGAATGGGTCTCGTACCATGTCCGTGGAGTAGCGCGAGAGATCAGAAAATCTCACCGACTACTGGGCTACTGACATGCTGCCCAGCCGCAGCTGTAGTAACTCCTGGATGCGCACCGCATGGAGGGGGGATGGAACGAACTCCGAGTGAAAGAGGTTCTCGAAGTCCGTCCAAAGCAGAGATGTCTCGTCTTGCACCTGGAGAATTAGGCTCCAACATCTACCTACTTCTAGGTGTACGAGGCTTGCCAAAAGGATTATCATGAGGTCAGCTCGTGTCCCTACCAATTTGAAAAATCGAATTACAGCCTCGAGCCAATCCTAGGCTGCCTGAGGGTCCGTCTCCCCACGGAACCTGGGCGGTCTCTGATGCTGAAACTCATGAAGTGCACTAAGGCGACGTGCACTCTCAACTTTTGGGGCTGGTGGCATTGGTGGACCGGTGGGTAGAGGTACGACTGGTGCCTCCACTATAATGGGGCTCTACATCGAGGCCACGTCACTCGGTGGGATGCCGTCTCGCACAAAGCTTGGAACCCTAGCGGGCTGCTGTTGTGGGGCCATCTTGAAAAGAAGCAGGTGTGCCACGGTAAATACAGTATACCTGGTGAGCTGACACAAAGTAATCACAATGAAAACTTCTGAAACACACATGCAATCAATGTTTTCGTGCATTGAGTCAGAAATCAGAAGTCAGGGTGCTGGTGTATGGATATGTCGGCTGCAGCACCAACACTGGACTGCCTGGACTGATAACCACACTCAATACCCTTAACACTATTGCATCACATAGAAGAAAGATCAGAGTCATGAGTTCTACAGTAGAACTGAACTCCTCTGATACGAATTTATCATGACCCATCCTCGGGGTTCGTGCCGTGACTACACCAAGCCCGCCTTCCATAGTCCAGGGGCTGGAGACTAGCACCAAAGGCATGATTCCCGGTAAAATGGAATGCATTGCCTTTATAAAGAAAAACAAACACCACAGAGTATGAAAACCGATGTAAACACTAAGTAAAATTTATACACAAGTAAGTGCTGGAAAGTAAATGGGCCAGCATACAAACCCAACTGAAAGTGCAGTACAACTGAAAGGAAAGTACAACAAATGAAAAGGAAGCAGCAACCACCACGTCATCCTCCGGAACTCCCACATGAAGGGTGAGTATAGACAGTCTCATCGGCTCCTTGATTCCGGTCGTCCTCTCCGTGTACGTCCCACCTGATAGACCACCTCCGAGTATCATCCTGCTCCTCAAGCCTCAACCACGATCAGCGTTGTCTGTCATCTACAACCAACACAATGTCGTGCAGGCATAGCCCATGCAGGGGTGAGTATATGATACTCAGTAAGGACCCCGAGACTTCTGAAGGTCTCTCAGAATCCACAAAGGATAAACAACAAAGGAAAGATACGAACACACGTATCAACCAACACTACTTAGGTATATACCCATACGTATACCTAAGTCATCAATTCCAGTTATACTCCAACTCAAGAGCTGAAGTACAACCCAGTCCACACAGGAAAGTATAAATCAATCCACATAGGATAGTACATCCCAATCCACAGAGGAAATTATGTCAGTCATATTGAAGATAGTGATTGAAAGTCAAGACTCATCTCACAGAGGTATACACTTCGTAAGGCGATAGAGATGAACAGATGTTGCCACTGATTCATCTAAGCTGTCCAACCCACATAGGATACAAGACTAGATAATTTGTCCGACCCAAAATGGATACAAGACGAGCTACTCTGCCAGACCCACATAGGATACAAGTACAGAGTCAAATACTGCCGGACCCACATAGGATACAAGAACAATAATAATCGTCGTCAAACCCACAGAGGATCCCAGTACGGTCGTCATCGCTTCCAAACCCATGGAGGATCCAAGTACAATCGTCATCACTGCGAAACCCACGTAGGATCCAAGTACGGGCATCATCGTCGTCGCAGTCCCTGCCAGCTCTAGGGTTCCCGCACACAACACGCTCGATTCCAGGAGGGTCCGCTCCATGAGCCAAGGGGGGTCAATACATAAACTATCACGAAGTCCAGAGTTGATGTATAACAAAGTTCGGTCTCATCAAAATGAACTCAATGCGATAGATGGCGCGCCAATCGGGCGCTCGGTTTGAGAGTTATTGGATTTTTCATCCTAGGGGGGCAGTTGGTTTTTAAGCTAAACCAACCCGACCGTACTCCAGCTACATCAGAACCTCAAGAGGAGTAATCCAAAAGAACCGTCTCACTAAGAGGAATTCAACAAAGTCGACGGGATGTCAATATGATGTACGGAGCTCATGTTATAAGCGTTTCCGCTCCGAGGGCCCGGTTGGTTTTGTGTTCGAACCTACCCGGATATACTCAAAAATTCTCTGAAACATTGATTGTAATATAAAGAAACTAACATCTCGATCCATGGATCCCAACGCAACTGACGGTGCGTCGATCGGAGTTTCGTAGCACATGTTATGGGCTTTCGAACGGATCTGTCCGAAAATAGGGGGTTTGAGAATGGTCCGACCTGGCCCAATACCCCCTGGGTCGGCCCGAACGGGGTTGAACCAACCCGGGTCCGGGTCTGGCCTGTTAGGGCGCTGCCCGACCCGGATGGCACGGTCTAGCCCAGTCAGTGCAGCCCGGCCCAACACGGGGGGCCCGGCCCGGCCCGGCGCGGGCGGTCCGGCCCAACACGGGCGGTCCTGCCCAGCGCGGGCCGTGGATTAGCTCAGGGCTGAGCTGGACATGAAGGGCGGGGTGTCGCACCCCTGATTTCCAAAACGGAGGACCCCTATGGGGTCTGCCCAAGCTGACTGCCGAGGGTTTCAAACCCCCAGTCTTCTTGGTAACAGCCGGCCGTTTTGGCCGGCCGGTGAGCTACCGCGGGACCCCCGAGGGTCTCGCCTCCTAATGCTCTTGTGGCCGGTGGAGTCTGACCGCCCCCATTATAAACCGCCGCTACCAAGGCCCGCGTCTCTTGCCCATCCAGCGCGTTGCGATGGCGCTGCGGCCCGCCCAGGCCGTGGCCCTCCTTTGTGCTCCGGCGCGGAGTGAGAGCGTCGCGCCCCTCCGCCACGGCCCATCCCAGCCACGGCTTCCTTCGATTTCACCAGCGCAGCACGACGACACCACACTCCTCCGCTGTGGCCCGCTCCAGCCGCGGTTCCCTCGTTCCCGTGTGGTGCAACGACACCACATCGCCTCCGTTCCAAACCAAAATGGTGATCAACAACAAAAAGGGGAGGAGGTTCGGCCGTGTTCGTGCGGTCTGACCTCCTCCAGTTATATTGATAACAGGCAGCCAAAAATCAATGAAGAACTTCAAATTAATCTCGAATGTAAAAGCAACCCCTACCTCAACAACGATTTGACGAACTATGAGCATCACAGTAAACGGCGTTGCGGGATGAGGCTCTGAACGAAGAATTTCAAAATAAAGGACGTCCGAGGAGGAAGTGGCATCTCCCTTTCTTTGGCACAGAGAGAAGATGAAATGGCGTGATGGAATTTTTCGCGTTCTTCAATAAGGAAGATGAAGTTCTCCAAGACTTAATGATTTCCCTCTCTCAATTATCCACACAACAAAACAACCCAAAATAAAATAAGACATGTCTTATTTTATTACTTCAAGCCTTGCATTTTAATTTTTAAAATTCAAACACAAATCTCACTTAATTAATTAAGTGTGTTGGCTTCAGTAAAGAGGAGAGGGGAGAGAGTTACAAATTAATGGGAGTTAACATAACTTATGTGAGGGTTTATAGGAGTTAGGGAATTTGAAGGGGTGGGGCTCGTGGGGCACCCACCTACCTAATATCCTATCATAAGGAGTTAGGATTTTAGTGGGTCCCACCAGAACTCCCATACCTAGAAATAAACCACCTGGAAAAGAGAAATAAAATTATGACAAAACTTTATTTCACTTTACACTTAATTTCTTTTTAATCAAATCCTCCCAAGAAAACACAACTACAATAAAGGTCTTCCTAATCAATTACCGGCGTTGCGGTTTCATTAGTGCCCTCAGATTTCAATTTTGAGCAACGGTTCAAAAGTTAGAAAAACCCGCTCGTTCGTTTACTGAACGTACCCGACCTAAAATTAGGAAAACGATTCCGGGCACATCGGGTCTCGGAATCATGTGTCATCAGAAACTGCATACTTGTATAATCCCAAATAATTCAAGAAAGAAAAATTTCCTTGAAATTTACGGGTCTTTAAATATGGGGAGGTGGGCTTGAGGCTATGTCACTATTGGTTCAGCTAATTTTATTGAGTGAGCCATCCCACAATGTCATAACTACATCAATTACTTTAAAATGGTTATTTAAAAGAAATTTTTTGTTTTTAATTGAAAATATAATAAATTTTAGTTGTACTTAGTTATTTATAGAGCGGAAAAAATCAATATCCAATAATTATCTATTTTCTATTGGCAATAGTTTCTAAGTTCTTATGATTGAGGAAATAAATTGGAGACTTTTAGCAATACAATGTGGGTTCCATGGTTCCCATATGTGTTCGTTAATTATTTACATTTTCTCTTAATGATTATCTCCCATATAAAATATATTATCTCCATAATGATTACAATGAAATAAATGTAATTTTTCCATGATAAGATTATTTTCAAAAAACATATCACTCTATTATTTAATGGATAATGAAAAATAATGGTTATTAAATAATATTGAACTCGATTAAAACTCATGGGAACCCCTAAAAAATTTGTAGGTGAACATATATGAGAAAAGGTTTCTCCCTCCACTCGTAATGCAAGTGAAGTAAATGCATTGCCACCAGTGAAAAATGATGTGATACTAGGCAGATTCTATGAATTATGTAAGAAACCCCAACTATCGATGTTCAATATCTAGTCTCCCAACCCTAGGTAACCATGGGATTTCATTACAGGAGATTACTTTGAAATATCAATTTAAATATTATTTTCTTATATATTTTATTTTAATTTATAGAAATATTTTATATTTTATTTATATCAAAAAGGTAATGATTACGTTCATTTTTATTTTTAAACTAGGATGTTTAGTTTTTCTAACACAATTTTAATATGTAATATTTTGTGGGATCCTAATGGGATCAATTATTATAGCCCATATACTTGCCTTTGTGTATGAATACTATATTTTATCTAATACATGAAAGTGAAAGTCACTATTTTGTGCCAATGGGTACTCATTCTGGAATGTTCTAGGTATATGTTGGTGGGTTGATACCACAAGTCCCATATATATAGGTATCAATCTATTTTATTCTTTTTGATATATTTTTAAACTATTATCATTAAACTTGTATCACTATCTGAACATCCCACTATATTTGTTTTATTTTTTAGTTAATGGTGTTAGTTATACCCTACTACATGTTTTTGGTATTCCATGATGTTATGCCCATTTAATGTTTTCCCACTGTTTATGCTTTGTTTTATGTTTATTCGGACTTATTGAGGGAATGAATAACCTATTTATAGAGAGTTAATGAATGTTTCTTGGTTGAAACCAAATTTTCTATTTATCATTTTGTTAAATCATACCAAACATAGTGTTTTATTGATTATTGGAGACATATAATAACTCATGGTGATTGGAAATTTTCTTTAGGACATGTTGCCAAACATCCTAGATGCTCGAGTTGAGGGTATCCTTGATTGGTTTATAAATGAAATTGTATCATCCCCATTGGTTTAGTATCACTGTTAGTTTAGATGTATAGGTTTAAAGACTATAGGATTATTTAGACACAATGACTATTGGTGTGAATGTGGTTTTCTCCAACACTTATAGCTCCCCACCTTGAGCAACTAGGGGATTTTGGGGACAATATTTTGGATTTTGGATTTTGTTCACTCTGAATGGAAGTAAAAATGAATGTGATGTCACACATACGCATAATTCTTGCCTGCAAAAGAGTCTGGGTTTCTATAAAACCCATTTTAATATTTAGTGTAGTTGTTTACAATTTTTATTATTATTTGATATATGATTTTGTAGTTTTTTTGATTATTTTCTTTAATTTCAATTTTTTATTTTCATATCTATATGGGGATCCCCATCTATCCCTCAAGAGTGAGTGGTGGATAAATTTTAAAAATAAAACACTCTTGTAAAACCCCAATTAATTAAAATACATTCATTTTGGAATAAATATTATTTTTTCTCCCTTTATATGAAACCCCATTTTATGGTAACACTACACACCACATTGAGTTAGATTTCATTACATATAAGACTAGGTATTACCACCTTCTAATGGAACTTCAATTTTATAACTAAATTTGGAAAATTTTATAAATTTTATTGGTTAAAATAAAAATAATATTTGGATTCGGAATCTCTAAATTATCTTAGGGTGATTTGTTAGTAATTTTCTGAGAAACAATACTTTTTAAAGAAATGTGAGAAATACAATAATTTAGTTAGAAATAGCCTATTCATTTAAATAATTATTAGTGTTAAATTATATATTAAATTAGGTTTTAATGTAAAAAAAGATTAGTTATGACTACATTAAATAAAATTAGTTCATTTGAATAATTTTTATACTTAATTTATATATATAAACTTATTGAACATTTGAATGTTTCAACTTACCTTCTTTCTCACCATGTGCGTGAGATTAGTGTTAATATTAATTTTCCCACTTCTGTTATTTTAATATTGACTAATAGACATAAAATGTTTAATTAGAACAACATTTTTGTTCTAATAATATAAAAGTAATTTTTTTTCAAAATATATTACTTTAAGTGATGAAAATTAGTTACGTTGATTAATATAAGTTTTAGCTTAATAAGGGAATGAAACATAATATTAAATAAATAAATGACTTAGAAACTTGATAAAAAGACATTTTATACAAATTTTTTGACCATTTTCCATTTTTTTTTAATATTATGGGTTATTGGAAAATTGTTAAATGGAATTTCCCTATATAAAATGTTAATTAAGTAAACATACAAAAAACTCCTTACTATTAACATTCATAATACATTTAGATATGAAAAACATAATATTTTTTGTTATAAATATAATTTTGAAAGATAAATGGGTTAATATAGTTATAAATAATTATCAATAATTTTTAGGGCAGGTTTATTTACATACAATTCTTAGGAAACACCAACATAGAGATTGTTTATATAATAATTTACTAAAGTAAATGCAACTATAAATATTAAAAAAAATGTGAACTGATTAAATTATTGTATTTGATTATTATTTTAGATGAATATATAATGTTAAAAAATTAAAAAATTCATATATTTTAATTAAAATATTTCAGGGAAATTTAAATATTAATGTTGAAAAAATAATTTAAAAATTTAATTTATTGTTATTTTACAAAAAATGATATTTTGTTAAATGATTTAAAATTAATAAAATTAATATATTCTACCAAGAAATTTTAATGTTTTACTAAATATTAAATATGAAAAATTAATGTACCTATTGATCTTCCACAATTAATATATTGACCAAAATATTGTAAAAATATAATTTACACTACTCGGGTTTAAATAGAGTTTTAGAATGTCACATAATATAGTTTTAAGATAAATTTCCAAAAAACATGGGTTTTTTATTTTATAAATTAGATTTCATATTAATAATTATGTTTATATATATTTTATAATAAATATCACTTTATTTTAGTCCTAATTTTCAAATTAATAACATTAGAGATCTAAATTCTTTAATAAAACCCAAAATGATAAAATATGGGAATATAAGATGTTAAGGAAAAAAATTATTCAAATGAACACATTTTTGTGCGGTGGTGGTTTTAGTAGACCATTATAACTCTTTAATAAATTGACCATTATAACTCTTTAATCCATTATTTTTTCGTTTATGAGTAACTTTAGGTAAGGTATACCTTCCATTATTGAATACCTTTGTGTATTTGCAAGACTGTTGCTCCACCTCGACTATAAAAATGCAAGCACTCTACCCCTTCCTCACACCTCTAAAGCCACATTGAATCATTTGAACTCTGCCCAAATAGTCTACCAAAATCCATATCAATGACCTATAATCCTCCATTTTTGATGAAATACGTTCAAGGAATCATTTTGGTACAAACCAAAAGGTGTTACCTAATTAAGAGGTAACAAACATCCTTGATCATTTTAGTTTTATTTCCATTATACACACCTCAAAAAACCTTATTCTATGATTATATAACAACAAAATTATAATCAATATACAATGATTTTTTATGTTAATATTTCTACCTACACATACACACACCTCAGTCTAATGGGAATTGAATATACAAGTTTTTTTGTGTAGAGAACTACTACCTCATGAAACAATGATTGTTCATTTTTAATTTACCACCAATCATGGTGTCTATTATGATGGAAAATATATTTATATATGATATATATAGAATTTATTATGTATTTATACATCTTTAATAATTTTATAATAAATACCTTTAATACTTCCAATTTGGTGATAACATGATAACATCGTTTGAGGAAGTGTGGACTACCACCCCTCTAGGCTATGTGATTTGTTCACGTTATACGTGGAACATACTAAGGATGTTCTTAAAAAATATATGTAAAATATATAACATATATATGATACTATAATTATATTATACATATGTATTATATATTTTTATTTATTTTAATTCAACATTGAAATGAAAGTAGTGTTCATGTGTTTGAATGGCCTATTGTCTCTATAAACAGTGCACATCATTTTTAATCTCCAAATATAATGGACTACTATGAATTCATATAAAATGAATATATATATTAATTAATTAATGTTTTACATTCTGGAGATGATGAAAACACGATCAAATTAATCATAACATCAAACAAAAAGTTAGAACTTACTCGAGTAAACTAGGCAATTAAAACAAAAAAATAGTGAAATTAGTGAAATTTATTAACAAACACGTAATGATATATTATAAGAATACAATATATATAATTATAAATATGTTTATGATTATTTTATAACATAGTAACATATTTTAAATCACTATAAAGGAGTATAAATACAAAACAACAAAATGAAGATTAAGATAAAGGAATTTCATCTCAATTTACATTTCAATGAGACAAATTTTTTATTATGCACAAATTCACATTTATTTGATCTATATACTGACTTTTTTATTATTATATCATGAATCCTCTTATTCACAGGATATAATATGTTTCATTTAATGTCATAAATTTCTGATATTACGATTTAAATAATTCAATGTGGTATGGGACACTTTGGAATATTTAAATATTATTATACTCATGAATGTTTTAAATGTCTATCTTTGTAATATCACTTAATATTTTTATTTTGAACATTATATTTATATATTAATTTGATTTTAATCATTGTTATTGGAAATTTACATAAATATCCATATCATTTTTCACAAATATGATTATTTCCATATCTGTATACCATTTTTCATATAATGTTCACTTTACATGTATTTGATTCTTAGCATGTAGCCTTGAATATATTAGATTCTCTGAATGAAGCCTTGAAATTATTAGATTCTTGGCATGAATCCTTGACAATATTATATTATTTTCATTAATCCTTGAAAATATTATATTCTTGGCATGAAGCCTTGAATGTATTATATTCCTTGCATGAAGCTTTGAATGTAATAGATTATTGGTATGCATCATTGAAAGTAATGGATCATTGGCACAAGTCCTTCGAGGTATGTTATAAATATTCAATGTTATGAATTTACTGAATAGATATTTTAGTTATTATTTATCCATACTATTTTTCATTGATATATATGTGGATTTATTCTATTCTCAGTTTATTGATTATGTGGTGTGTGTTTCAAATTCTTAACATAACATATATATTTTTCCTTGTCTAGTTATTTGAATGGAATGTGTTATAGATTATTTAAATTTACATGTAAATTAATTCCAATTAGTTTATTATTTATTGCACTTTACATAAATTTATAGAGTGTTTAAGACCACCTTATTATGTTTCATTTCTCCTGGCTATGAGGAAGTAATTTTTGAATATGATTTCAAGGATGTAGTGAATTTCATTTTACTATGTATCATGTTTCTAATTTCTATTTCCCAATGTATTATGGGTATCGTGTATGTAATAAATCATTCTAATTTTTATTAACTATTCATTATTTATGGATTGATTTCTTGTAATCGTGAAAATATATTAAATTATTGCACTGGCTTCTGGATTCTATAGTAGGGGCGTTATAGATTATATTAAAGGATGTTTAGAAAATCCTTGGAAACTAGATTATGAAAATTTATATTAGGGAGAACAACCCTAAAATATATTTTGATGATATTTATAGAATAACATCCTAGAGTTTTTATAAGGCAGTGATTATGTGGGTATTCCTAGAAATACCAATACATCCTTTTCTGGATACTAGAAGTGGATGTGGTTCTGGAATAGATGTATCTAGCAGTAATAACTCTCACAAGTTGTTTCGTGCCAAACTCGCGATAACCCGGTACTTAACAACAAGCCCTACTAGGCACCCCGTGTGACACTCCAAGGGGATACTCTTATGAAAATTCATAGTCTCTTTCAAATCTATTATAAATGATTTAGACATAATGATTTATAAGGACCCGGCCTTAAAACATTACATAATCTTGAATTAAATGAATAATTCACATTGATGATCTTTTTAGGTTTATAGTTTTAGAGAATCAGGCTAAAACTATTATATATAAACATTAAAATCATAGTTATACACTACTACTCAGATTCCATTTTTGACATAAAAATAAAAACTATTAAAAAGAATCAGGTCTAGTTCCATGTTTTAGACAACATGACTTTTCTATGATCCCATCCTTGAACCTATTCATCTTTATGTCCCATGGAAAACATTTCAAAAACATTGGATGAGAATAAAATGCTCAGTATGGGTTATAAAATAAGGAAATAAAACATTAAACCATCAATAAATACAAATCAATGAAACCATAATTTTCGATCATAACATACCTCATGAAATCATAAGATTTATGAATAACACATCGAAATCATAAATCATAAAGGTAACTTGTGGAATCCATATTATACTTATATTGTATCTATCATATCCTTGTAAGGAGTTACGTTGCATTACCCATCACTATATATTCCCTAAATATCATTGGAGAAACATTAACATTTACCACTGTCAGGTTACCCAATGAATTGAAGAGCTATCTCATGCCCACCCGCCGTAGATTTATCACTGAACCACCCATATACGTAAACAATTCCCAATAACCATAATATAATCATAACACCTTACACTAGAATAAAGGAATGATAAAATTTACACATTCCAATCATAATATATAAAATCAAGATGTTGAAGTAAACAATGCTTTATCAAACCATTTTCAAAACCATTTAAAACATTTAAAAAATAGATTTTTGAATCAAAGTGTCACATACCACTTTGATTATTTTAACGGAATTAACATTTTAGAACATTAATTTCCATATAAATAAATCTTAGAAACCATTTTTAAATAATGGACATTAATGAGAATGATTTAGAAGAATTAATCATTAAAAAATTTAAAATAATATTTTAGGTAAAGAGTTTTTAAGAAAATGAGAGACGCTTTAATACAAAAAATTGAGAAATAACATCAGTAAAAGAATATAATATCATGAAAATAGCGTTATTCATGATATAATACGTAATAGGGCAGTATATACAACATATAAAAGTGAATTGGTGTATAAAAATAGATAAGATTCAATGGAATGTAAATTGAGACAAAGTCCCTTGCAAAGATCATATCCATAGATTAAGGACAAATCAATGACATAATTATTTTTGAAAAAAATATAATACACAAAATATATGTGGATATAAAGTGTAAAACAATCCAAGGACATTAACACATATTCATAGCACGACATAATCAATAAGTATAAGTTTATCCCAAAGAATTGAAATTGGGTTAATAAGTTCTGTTAAAGATATTCGACAGCCTAACATCATCACATTAAAATTGAGAAAATGATTTGATGAGAGATAAAATGTTAAATCACCACATGAACACAAAATTTATTGAAATAAAGATATATAATAACATATCCTGACCTAAAAATGTGGAAATTAAAAGACATAACATAAATTAAGTCATTTAAAAAAGATGAGGGTGAAACGTTCCCTTACTGATTTGGTTTCTTACGAAACATACGCCACATTAAAAGAGGGTCATACAATGAAGATTTAAAAACCCATAAATTAATGTATATTACATAATGAATACAATAATGGTTATTAAATACACTATACAAAATAAAATAGTTGAAAATATATCATGAATCTAAGGAGAATAAAAAGTGTGATGAAAATCCCTTAGCAAGTTGTAATCAATCGAGTTATAAGAACAAAAGGTAATAACCACAAAATGAATCACATTATACCATGAATATAAAGGGAATAATTATAGTATATATCAAATTTAAATACACAATACACCACAAGAAATAAATATGTGGTGAACAATAGAAATCTCACAGAATTAAAAGTTAGATAAGAAACCTCTTACCTCATGTCCGACATGACCCGCTCCTTCTTTAATCTATTGAATAATAAGATAATGTAAATTTATAATTTCTTAAGAACCTTATTTATGATTATTATTCATTTTATATCACTTATTACCATGTTATAAACATTATTCAATCATTTTAGTTAATAATGGACGTTTTGTCGATATATGGTACTTGAGTCAAAAATGAACTTCTTATATTTACAAGTTGTTAATGTGGTAAAAAGATCATTATCTGCTGAACTATATTCCGGATTTAGATATAATATATATCATATATATCCAGCATATACATGTATTTATAATAGTACATAACATTTGGAGGTATCAAATGAAATTCACCGTTCATGGAGACGGTAAGTCATACGTACGCATTAGTGTTACATTCATTTCTATTTCATATTTATTGGAATGAAAACATAATGATAAAAAGGTATATTATAATTAAAGTATAATATCATATGATATATATGTTACATAATTTCATTAACACCATCCTTTATATGTTCCATGTATGTAATGAATGAATCATATCACCTTGATGGGGCGGTAGTCCGCACTTCCCCAAATGAAATTATCGTATTTACACATATTGGAAAGCATAAATGTATGTTTTTAAATAAAAATTACAGAGGCATATAAAAAAATAAACATAATATTTATCATATATAAATAATGATCCACCATAATGGCCACCATGAGAGGCCATTGGATATATTTGAGCAATCATTATTTCGTGAGGCAATAAATTGTCGTCCACATAAAAAATATGTTCTTTAACCATAAGATGGAGGTGTGTGAAAATTTAGTTAGAATAATTATTATAAATAAACCTAGAATATTTAGGACAATTTTTTTATTAGATAAATTAATAAAAAGATTGTACGGGGTTGGATATGTAAAATAAAATAAAATAACTCAATAAAAGATGTTACCTTTAAATTGGGTATCTCCCTTTGGTTTGAACCACATGATTTCCTTCAATTTCCTTTTTACAAGGGTTATGCCTCTAGGAGGAGGAGAGGGATGCAGTGTGATTAATTGGGAAGATGTTTGACGATCCAAGTGGCTTGAGAAGTGTGAAGAATGGGTTATAAGTGAGGGCTTTTTATAAGGGGGAGGAGGGTCTCTTTAAAAATGTTTAGAAACATTATTTTATTATATAATTATTTTTGGTTTATAATGGTCCAAAAAATATTAAACTAGAATATAAGACAACTCATGTTCGAAATAAAATCATCCAATAATAATTTTTATGGTTTTGGATATTGTTTTAATCTTTATAATCATTTTTATTTAAATCATTCATGAAGGAGGTAAACACTGCTTCATTATTATGTCATAAATAATTTTATTTATTTCATGTCTAAAAATTCTAAAGAGAATATCATGATGTAGGAAATATTTTTAGGTTTCAAATTAATATTTATAGTCAATGATATAACTTATATAACCCCAGGTAACAATTTATTTACCAATGGATATATGTTTATGTCATTTTTGTCTTTAGTTTAAATTAATTAACATAATGTCACTATCACTATTAAGTTTCTCCATGGGGTCCCAAAATTGACCCAAGGATTCCCATGGTCAGAAATATATTATAAAATAGGATTAGGACACATGTTAGGGTAATTTTATATTATTATAATAATATTTTTTAACCATTATTTTCTATATTTACCCTTTAACAGTGGTAAATAAATTTTTTTCTGATATAAATATTCACATTTTAAAAAAATAAAAGATACCTATTTACAAGATTTGGACCTGATGATTCCAAAAATAGAATAAATATTTAAAAATTCAAAACATATTAGTGGTATAAATTAATTTAAAATTAATTCCCGCTGTGAAAACAAAAAGCGTGTTTTTAAGAAATAATAACTATCAAATGATTGGCACTTATTTATGTCCAATTTCAAAGTTAAATTACTTAAAATGGCCAAAATTGGATTAAATGGTAAAAAATAATATAATTAATATTTAAAACCATTTAATAGAAATAATATATCCATATAAATAAATTATATTAAATGGAAGTTTTGAATTAAAATACCATATTTTTCACTATTCATAAAAATGCTCTTTATCAGAAAAATACGAATATTTTATCCAAAGTAAATTTTGATTTCCCAATTCTAAATAAGAATATTGTTTTTTCAAACAGAAAATATATAAGTTTCCAAAACTATATTTATAGAGGGTTCTCCATCAAAATGCAGTAAACCAACCTTTTAATAAATATTAGAGAATTTATTCCTAAATTTAGATTCTTTCTTATTTTGAGCCTCTAAATTTTTTTGGATAAATATAAAATAATTTAAGATAATTATTTAATAATAAAATGGTTAGTTTTGTTCATTCTCGCCAATAAAAAAGCTTTGTGTTAACTACCATTTAATATAATAATATTATATTAATATTTTTCAGTATAACTCAACGCTGTGTGACACAAAAGATTTCAATGAAACAAGTTGTTGCGTATTAGGTATGCCATCAAACATAGAATCCACTTTAAGGTAAAATTAATATTTATTTAACAAATATTAATAAATATGAAAATCATATAATCTTTATTTAACTTGGATGTTACATCCTTCCCCCTTTTGGAAAATGAGTCCTCACAATTTTAAAATTTGTCATGGAAACTTTATTGAAAGGCCCACATCATAAAAAGGGTCTATAAAAATAATAATTTAAAATAAAGTAAGAGAAGTAAAAATATTACCCGATACAACAGATACTAGAATTCCATGAAAACATGGAAATGGAACGGAAACTTACTCTCATAGATTAATATATTGTGATAGAGAACTTGATCATGAAAATTTAACCACCACAATTCCATAAATTTGTGGTTAGGTAAAAGTCTGATAATAAAAGATTGCATATAACATATTTTGCTTCAATATCCTTTTCATAGAGTTGAAGAATTTTATTAATAACAATAATGAGATCATAAGGAAATATACTTACTTGTCATGTAGAGTGTCATCCTTTAATAAAATTCTTCCACTAACTCATCTTTTCTCCAAAAAAGTAGTGTTCAAGAACACTTAGTCACACCTAAAGTGATTGAATAAAATTTTAGAGTATCACATAATCTACAAAAGATGAACTATATATTTACCCTATCATTAGACATAAACCAAAACCAAAATTGGTTTTTAATAGATCGGATAATCCCCAAAAGTATAATACTTTATAAAAAGAACTCTTAATCTCTAAAATTCAACAAAAATAACCCAACGTTCATGAATGTCCATTAAATATAAATTTATCCTTAATATTCTTAAAAATAATCCAAACTATGATTGAAACCCAAATATTATAAGGATTTAATCACATAATCATCCACAATAAATCTTATCATTTATCTCCAAAAACATCGACTACTCTTAAAGTCTCATACTGATGTGTAATTAACCTAAAAACATATTATATATGATAGATTAATCATTTACATAAATACCACAAATCAACTTATTTCAAAAATAAAAACATATATTTTTACAAAATAATATTTCATACATTACTCCAAAAATTAAATCCCTTAGTATTTTATTTTCCTTAAGTATATAGTGTTCCCAAAAGAGAGAATGTCTTCCAAAATAAATTTTATTACGTAATCACAAAATCATTTTTCGATGCTAAGGATTTCCATTTGATAAAACATAAGATCCCAAATAAACATATTCTTGATACATAAAATCATTTAACTTAAAAGAATTAGTTATACTAACCAGGGACTTCATGTAGTCCAGTGGTTGGCAATAAATCCCAATCACACTTTGCTTCCGGGTTCGATTCCCGCAACATTGTCTGACGCGATGGGTGGTCACATGGTCTGCATGTTGTCCTTTTTCAAAAACTATAAAATTTCATAACATTCCCAAAAAAAGATACGAATTACTCAAAATAAACATAACATATTTTATCCTCAAAGGTTATTTAATACCTTTCATTTGGAACCCCAAAAAGTAATAACCATTTATCATATCAAAAATAACTATGACTCTATCTAATATTCTAACCATTATGGTTTTGTTACTTTTGCTTAAATAAAACCCTAACTTTTAATGTTATCTAAACCGACATTTTATACCAACTATAAGGACTCAGACATAAAACATTACATAATAATGGATTAAATGAATAATTCACATTGAAGATCCTTTCAGGATTTGAATTTTATAGAATTAGGCAATAACTATTACATATCAAGATGAAAGTTACATGTAGACACACCAACTCAGTATCAATTTTTTCATAAAAATAATATCTCTTAAAAATAAAAATGTCTAGTTCCATGTTTTAGACAGAATGACTTTTCATGGATCCCATATTTGTCCATATTCATCTTTAAGTCCAGTGGAAAACATTTTAAAAAATGGGATGCACATAAAAAGGTCAGTAAGGGTTATAAAATAAGTAAACGAAACATTAATCCATAAATAAATTAAAATCAGTGAATCCATACTTTTCGATCATAACATACCTCATGAAATCATAATATTTATGAATAACCCATAGAAATTATAAATCATAAATTTAACTTGTGGAATCTGTATCATACTTACATTGTAACTAATACAGCTACATAGGGAGTTACATTGGAATACCCCTCATATTATATTCCCTAAATATCTTAGGAGAAACATTAACGTTTACCAACATAATGTTAACCCATGCATTGTAGAGCTATCTCAGGCTCACCCATCCTTGGTTTATTACAGAACCGCCCATATATGTAAACAATTCCCAACAAACATATCCTAATCATAACACATAACACAAGAATAATGTAATGATAACATTTCCACATTCCAATAACAATATATAAAATCAAGATATTGAAGTAAACATTGCTTTAAAAAATGATTTTCAAAAGCATTTAAAACATTTAATAATAAGATTTTCGAGTCAAAGAGTCATATACCACATTGACGCTTTTAAAAGAATTAACATTTTAAAAAAAATAATTTCCATATAAATAAATCCTAAATACCATTTTTAAAACATGGACATTAATGAGAAAGATTCAAGAGTATAATTCTTAAAAACATTTAAAATGATATTTTAGTTAAAGTGTTTTTAAGAAAATGAGAGATGATTGAATACAAACAATAGAAGAATAACACCATTAAAATATTATAATATCATGAGAATAGAGATATTCATGATATTATATTTCAAACGGTAGTATATATACTATATAAAACTGAATTGGTGTATAACAATAAATAAGTTTCAATGGAATGTAAATTGAGACAAATTCCTTTGCAAAGATCAAATCCATATAATAAGGACAAATCAATGACATAATTATGGGAGAAAATATGAATATACCCAATATGAATAGATATTAAGTGTAAAACAATAATAGTACATTCACACATATTCATAGCATGACACAATCAGGATGTTTATGTTTGACCGAAATAATTGAAATTGGGTTAAGAAGTTCTATTACAGAAAATCGATAGTCTAACGATGTCACTTTAAAATTAATAAAATGAGTTGATGAGAGACAAAAGGTTATATCATAACTTGGAAACAAAATGTATAGAAATAAGTATATATAATAACATATCCTGACATAATAAAGTTGAAACTAAAAGACATAACATAAATGAAGTATTTTAAAAAAGAGGAGGGTGAAAGGTTCCCTTACTGATTTAGTAACCTACAAAACAAACACCACATTAAAGGATTGTCATAAAATGAAGATGTAAATACCCATAAATTAATTTTTATTACTCAATGAATTCAATCATGGTCAGTACATGCACCACAAAAAAGAAAATAGTGGAAAATATAGCATGAATCTCATGAGAATAAAAAGTGAGATGAAAACCCCTTACCACGTTGTAACCAATCGAGTCATATGAAAAAAGTTAAAAACCACAAAATGAATCAAATAATACCATAAATATAAAGGGAATAATGATATTATATATCAAATGTCAGTACAAAATACACCACATGCAATAAATAAGTGGTGAACACTGGAAATCCCATGAAATTAAATGTGAGATAAAAAACCCCTTACATCATGTCTGACATGACACGTTCATTCTTTGATATCCTGAATAATATGCTAAAGATAATTTCTACGTTCATAAGAACCCTTTTTAATATTATTATTCCTTTTATATCACTTATTACCATGTCATAAACATTATGCAATCATTTAATTTAATAATTGTCATTTTGTCGATATTTCGCACTTGAGTCAAAAATGAACTTCTTATAATTACTAATTGTTCTTGTTGTAAAAATTACATCATCTCTAAAATTATATAAATTATTTAGAAATAATATATATCATATATATCTTTTATATATATGTATTTATAATAGTACATTACATTTTGATGTAAGAAATGAAATGCACCATTCATGGAGACGGTAAGTCGTACGTACGCATGAACACTACCTTCATTTCCATTTCATATTTAATGGAATTAAAACCTAAGGATACATAGATATATTATAATTAAATTATAATATCATATGAAATATATGTTACATTATTTCATTAAATCTATCCTTTATATGTTCTACATATGTCATGAACAAATCATATCACCTTGAGGGGGCGGTAGTTCGTACTGCCTCAAATTAAATTATCGTATTTACACATATTGGAATGAATAAAGGAATGTTTGTAAATAAAATTACAGAAGAATAGAAAAAACGTAAACAAAATATATATCTTATATATATATACAGTTCCATCATAATGTTCACCATGAGAGGTTTTGGGAAATATTTGAACAATCATCATTTTCTAAGGCTGTAGTTCGTCGTCCACAGAAACAATATGTTCCTTAACGATTAGATGGAGGTGTATGTAAGTGTAGTATGAATCCTTCTCATAAAAACAATATATTATATTTTGGATAATGGTGTTGTTATTAAATAATGGAATAAAAAGAGTTTATTGGGTTGGATATGTAAAATAAATGAAAATAACTTAAGAGGAGACGTTGCCTTTAAATCAGGTATCTCCCATTGTTTTGATCCAAAAAGATTATATAAATTGCCCTCTGCCTAGGGGAAGGACTGTATTAGGAGGTTATGGATGTAAAGAGATTAATTGGGTAGAGGATGGATGAGACATGGGGCTTGATAAGTGTGAGTAAATGGTTAGAAGTGAGGTCTTTTTATAAAGGGGATGAGGGGCTCTATAGGAATGAATAAAACTATTTTTTATTATATATGTATTTTCGGTTTATAAAGTTACAAAACATATAACATTAGAGGATAAGATGAATCACGTTCGAAATAAAATAATCCAATAAGAATTAGACTGGTTTTGAATATTGTTTTAATCTTAATAATCTTATTTATTTAAATCATTCATTAATGAGTTATACATTACATCATTATTGTGTCATAAATAATTTTATTTATTTGATTTATAAAAATTATAAAAAAAATATCATGATGTAGGAAATAGTACTAGATTTTAAATTAATACTTATTTTTTAAGAGATAACTTATATAACCCCATGTAAAAATTTATTTACAAAAATATATATGTTTATGTCATTTTTGTGTTTTCTTTAAATTAATTAATATAAAGTGTTGTTATCACTCATAAGTGGATCCATGGGGTCCAAAAATTTACCTAAGGATACCCATGGTTGGAAATGTGTTAAAAAATATGATTAGGACCCATATTAGGGTAATTTTATATTATTATAATAATATTTTATTTCCATTATTTACCAGATTTACCATTTTACAATGGTAAATAAAATTTTTACTAATGTAAATATTCATATTTTATAAAAATAAAAGATACCTTTTTACAAATTTTGGACCTCATGATTCCATAAATGGAATCCTTTTTTACAAATTCAAAAATATTTTAGTGGTAAAAATAAATTTAATATTAATTCTTAATGTCAAAATATAATGCATGTGTTAAAGAAATAATAACTATCCAAAGATTGACACTTTTTTATGTCTAATTTTAAAGTGAAATTAAAAACAATAACCAACATTTGATTAAATATTAAAAAAAATATCATTAAAATTGAAAAAAATTTAAAAAATAATAATCTAACCATATAAATAAATTAGATTAAAAGGCAGTTATGAATTCCAATATAGTATTTTTTACTATTCATAAAAAATGAACATTATCAGAAAGGTACCAAAATTTAATCCAAAGTAAATTTTGATGTCCTGATTCTAAATAAGAATATTATTTTGTCAAATATATCATATAAAAGTTACCTAAACAAGATTTAAAGAGTTTTCAACATCAAAAGGCGGTAAATCAATCTTATAATGAATATTAGAGTATTTATGCCTAAAATCAGAATATTTTTTATTTTATGCCTCTGAAACATACTAGATAAATGTAAAAACATTTAAGAATCATATTTAATCATAATATGGTTATTTTTGTTCATTATCTCCAATACAATGACTATACATTAACTACCATTTAGAATAATAATATTATATTAATATTTTTCTGTATAACTCAACGTTGTGTCCAACATAAGTTTTCAATGAAACATGTTGTGGCGTATCAGATATTCCATCGAACATAGAATCACCTTTAAGGTAAAATTAACATTTAATTCACAAATACTAATAAGTATGAAAATTCTATATTATTATTTACATGAGATGTTACATGATTTCCCCAATGTAGAAAAATTTTATCAGCATAGGATTCATGATGAAAATAATTTTTCTATACCATATTTAGAATTATAAATTATGTTATTATTTAATACAGTATATACCATTGTTTAGAAATTTTTCCTAGTAAATGTAATGTGAAGCTCACCGATGCACTTTATCCAAAGAGAAAGATGGATCAAGTCTTTCATGGTTTTAATATAATGTTTCAATGTTAAATAGTCCCCCAAACAACCTCATTGTATGAGTACATAGTATCATGCGACAATGAGATGTGTAAATCATTCCACAAGTAATATTTCATCAAAGGAAAAAAGTGAATATGGGGTCATCTGAGCACCCATAAGAAGGTAATGAGTCTAAGAAGATGAAGGGAAAGAAAGATTTTTTGCATGTGATAATTGTGGAAAGAAACACTACAGTACATGATTGAAGGCGATGTGAGTTTGTTATAATTTTGGAGGAAAAAGACACTAAATTCATGATTATAAGAGAAAAAAAGATGATTCATATTTTAAATTCTTTCACTATAAGGATATGGGGACTCTGAAAATCAATATCTCTAGCATCAAATGAAAACACCCCAAAAGATACTATTGGATAAAGGTGAAGTTATGTCACTTCCATAGATAAATAAAAACTATTAAATTTAATATTCAATAATTACTTCATTTGAATATTTTACCATTGATTTAATAGTTATATGAATTATGGAATATATGATGATTTTATTGAAATATAATTTTGTTAAGGGGTTGAGATCTTATGTTGAATGGTACCAGGAAATTCAATTCAGTAGAAAGTTAAATGTTTTAGAAAACACGAGATTGAGGAAAAGAAAAACCTTAAAATTTTCCATAGTTTGATGTAATCATGAATTTAGGATTAATTTGAATATGTACTGACTACCATGAAAATGATTACTGAATTTTCGATATGTTTTCTATTCAACCCATGATGGAGTTAAAATCACATTTGGATTAATGGAATATATCAAATAACATATCTATTACATAAGGAATAAGGAAGAATGAATGTTTCCAATATGGGTTTATTGTAATTTGAGTTATTAATATATTTCAAGTGGATAACTAATGAAGTTATTCACATGTTTGGAATTTGAAAATATATAGATGCATTAGGTTGATTAAAAGCTAATGATAACTTCATTTTGGATATTCAGTGACCATGTTTCTAAACTATTGTATTGTATTCTTTGGAAAAAACTAACCATTTATGAAATGGTTGATCATTGGATTAAATTTTAGAATTTAATTTATTAATTCACTATAGGAATATTCTTGTTCAAAGACACGAGGTGGAAATAGTTCAAGGGAAAAACAAAGGATAAGATTATATTTGTAAAATTGAAATGTATATTTACTTATATTCAAAGAGACTTAATGAATTCATTCACTCTATAAAAAACGTTTTTCAAATTAATAATGTTTTCCTTGTATATTCATTTCCAATGAATCAAATTCCCCCTTAGATCATCATCAATTTAAGGCTTTCTGGGTGTTAACTTCTTCATAACCGTGTTCTCTAGACCTCTCAATCAGAATTTGATTCTTATATTTTTCTTTTATATCTATGTTTCCATTTCCCACCTATGTTATTCTATACAGAAATTATTTAAATAACCATTGTACTTTAATTTTCCTCATAATAAAAAGATGTGTTTTGAAACCAATTCATGATGTGGCTTCATCAATAATTGTATTTACAAATATCAATATCCTGATTAACAATATCATGTTTAAATTGTGAAGAATAAATTTAATAAATGTCAGGAGAAGGTAACACCAAATACTTTACATTATTTTCATGTAATAATAAATATTATTTTGTCTCTATTTATACACAACTCCATTTTAAGCTTACTCTACACACCACACAAAACTTGCATTTCGAGAAAGATTGGGTTTTACTACCTTTTAAAGGCATAATTTTATAAATTCTAAATTATAAAATTTTATTAAATTTATTTACAAAAATAAACATAAATTTTTAATTTGAAATATTGAAATTATGTTCGAGATAATTTTGGATGTTTTTTTGAAAAAACATCAATTTTGTTGTATAATGAGAATTACAATAATTTTGATAGAAACAACCTTTTCATTTAAATAATTATTAGTGTTAAATTATATAATAAATTGGGTTTTAAAATAAAAATAGATAAATTATGTAAATATTAATCTAATTTAGGTCATTAGAACCATTTTTATATTTAAATCAGATATAAAAACGTATTGTAATTTGGAAAGTTTATACTTACCCGATTTCTCCCCATGCGTGCAAGATTAGAGTTAATATAAATTTTTGCACTTATGTGATTTGAATTTTGAAAAAAAATAAAATATTGGGTTTTAATTAGTAAAATATTTGTGTTCTATTAAGATCAACATATATTTTTTAGCAAAAATATTAGTTAAAGTGATTGAAATTAATTATAGTGGTTAAAGCAACATTAAGCATAATAAAAGACTAAACCTTTATATTAAGGTATAAATGACCTAAAAACATGTCCAAAATCCATTTTCTACAATAAATTAGATCAATTACCCAGTGAGTTTAAATTTTATGATTTATTGGTATATTTTTATGTGGAAGTGCCTAATATAAATTTTTATGTAAGGAAATTGAGAAAAAGAGAACTTTCAAAACCATTGACATTTATAAATCATTTTTATATGTAAAAAACATCATATTTTTTGTTATTAATATCATTTTGAAATATGAATGCGTATTTGTTACAATAATAATTTATAAATAATTTTTATAGGTTGTATAGTTACATAAAATCCTTAAGAAACACAAACTTAGAGATTATTTAGTTAATAATTTACAAAAGTAAATGATACTATAAATAATAAAATTGAAGTAAATTGATTGATTTATTTCATTTAATTAATTTTTTTAATAGGTCATTTTAAAAAATTGTAAAAATAATATATTATAATTCAAATATTGTTTTTAAATTTTCAAATTAAATTCAAATAGATAATTTCGAAATTGACCTTATTGTTATTTTACAGTAAATGATATTTTATTAAAGGATTTAAAATTAATAAAATTACTATGTTTGAAAAATTTATTTTTAAGTTATAATAAATATTACATATGGACTATTATTGGAAAAATTGATGTTTTATAGTTAAAATATCGACCCATATACAGTAATAACATTTTAAACATGGTCTCAGTTTAAGTAGTGTTTTAGTGCGTCACATGCACATATTTTCAAATTTATATCCAAAACACATGGGTTTTTTATTTTATAAATTATATATATTATTAATAATTTATTTTATATTAAATTTATAATAAATCACATTTATTTAATTCTTAATTGTTAAATTAATTATATTAGAATACTAGATGCTTTAATAAATCCCAAAATGATAAAATTTGCGAATCTTAGATGTTAAAGAACCAAATTATTAAAATGTAAATGTTATTGTGTTTGAGAGGGTTGAGTAAACCATTATTTCTCATTAATACATTATTTTTCCATTATAGAGGCACTTTTTTTATGGTAGACCTCCCATTAAGGAATACCTTTTGGTATTTACAACAGTGAAACTCCCCATCCACTATAAAATGGCAAGCACACTACCCCTTCCTCACACCTATTATGCCACTTTGGCTCGTCCAAAATATACCACAAATATCAAAGAAAATCCCACCCATATACCACAAGTCCCTAATTTGGGATGAAATACATCCATGGAATCCTTTGGTACAAACTAAAAGGAGTTACCCGATTAAGTGGTAACCGAATTCTTTAAACTTTTTTGTTTTATTTCCATTATCCACGCCCTCAAATTTCATTATTTTATGATTATATTAAAAAATTATCATAAATATAGTATAAATTTGTAATTAAAATATTTATACCTAAACATACACATAACTCCATCTAAGGGTAAATGATCGTACTATTTCTATGTACGGTGAACTACTTCCTCACGAAATGATGATTGCTCATTTTTACATTACCACCTAATACTATGGCCATTATGTTGTAATATATATATTTGATATATATTATTTTAATATTAATTTATAGTTATTTAATAATTTTATAACAAATACCTTTAACACTTCCCATTTGGCGTTAATACGATTACATCGTTTGAGGAAGTGCGGACTATCGCCCCCTCGAAGTGACATGATTCATTCATGCTATACATGGAATGTTTTAAAAATGGTTTTAATAAACCAATCTAACGTATATTAAATATATATGATACTGGAATTATAATATACATATGTATCATTTTTTTCATTCTTTTAATACAACCTTGAAATAAAAGTAGTGTTCATGCATACGTACGACCAACCATCTACATGAACAATGCACCTAATTTATATTCTCCCAATATAATAGACTACAATGAATACATGTTTAAGGAATATATATAATATTTAATTATTGTTTTAAATTATTTTTATGATGAAATAATGATCTAATTAATAATAACAACAAATAATAAGTTATAACTTACTTGAGTAAACTAGGAAATAGACACCCAAAATAGTGAAATTAATGAATGTTTTTATCAAACAAGTAATGAGATATTATAAGAAGTAAATATATGGAATTATAAAAATTATTATGGTCCTATTAGAGGATTATAAAATATTTTAAACCACCGTATAAGATTATAAATACCACACAACAAAATAAAGGTTAAGGTAAGGGAATTTCGTCACAATTTACATTTCAATGAGGCTTATTTTTTATTATAAGCAAATCCAGATTTATTATGTCTATATACTGAATTTTTATAATTATCTCATCAATACAATTATTCTCATGATATTATATGTTTCATTTAATGTTATAAATTTCTAGTGATTATTATTCAAATGTTTCAAAGTGGTAGGAGACACTTTGGAATGTTTGATAATTATTCTCCTCAATAATGTTTGTAAATGTTATCTTTGAAATCAAACATTATTTTTCGAGTTTTAACATTATATAAAAATAATAATTTTATTTTAATAATTTAAAATTTTAAATTTACATAAATATCCATATCATCTTTCATGGATTTGATTATTTCCTAAAATGTATACCATTTTTCAAAAGGTATTTACTTTAAAAGTATTAGATTCATGGCATATATCCTTGAAAGTATTTGATTCATGGAATAAATACTATATGGTATTAGATTCAGGGAATTATGTCTAGAAAATATTATATTCCTAGAATGAAGAAATGACTATATTATATTCTTAGAATGAAGCCTTGAATGTATAATATTCTTGATATGAAACCTTGAAAGTACTAGATTCTAGGAATGCATCCATTAAAGTAATAGATCCTTGGCTCGAATCCGCAGTAGTCTTTTATATATATCCATATATTTTAGTTTCCTTCATAGATATTTAATTTATTATTTACCCATGATATTTTTCATCGACATGTCTATTTATGTATTCTATTCTCAGTTTATTGATTAAGTGGCATGTGTTTAAATTTCTTACCTTACCATAGTAATTTTTCTTTACCCTGTTATTTAAATGGAACGTGTTGTCATTTATTTAATTTTTTGTGTTAATTTGTTCCTATTTATTAATTATTTATTCTACTTTACATACTCTTACAATTTATTTGACTTCACAATTTTTATGTTACATTTCTATAGGTTATGAGAAATAAATCATTGAATAATCTTTCAAGGATATAATTTATTTCAGTTTATTATGTATCAAGATTATAATTTTTATTTCTCAATGTATTATGGGTATTGTGTAAGTAATTTAGCTTTCAAATACAACTATATTGATCGGTCCTTCAGGATTTGATTCCTTGCAATCATGTTAATGTAATAAAATGATGCAAATCTACCGGGCTTCTAGGGTCTGGGCATTAAATATCCCATTGATTAAAAAAAGATATATATATAGTTATGAGGATGGTTCATAACATAAAATAGGGAGACAGTATGAGTCCTTCACAAGATAAATTATTAGGAATTGTTTCAAATCAAGAAAATACTTAAGAGTTCCTTTAGGATAATCATATTTCCTTTTAAGTAGGCAACGATCCTCAGGAAACCAATGATTGGTCATAAAATAATGAGAGAATCATTATTTATTTGATACTCCCTACCATTTAAAAGGTATGCATGAAACATTTATGCTAGAGCGGCCTAATAAGAGATTATGGGATACAACAATACAAGATAAAAAGGATGAGAATATAAAATCTATGGACTTAAAAATAATATTTTCACATCAGTTTTAACCCAAAATGATTGAATTTTAAAAATCTAGAGAGTTTATAATCATTTATTAGGGTGGTCACATGGTTATGGAATATTCCAAGTACTTCACTAAACTAATTCAATTCAATCCTGAGATATTTTCAGAAGATAATATATAATATTGGAGGTTCAAAGAAGGCCTTCAACATGATATATGGTCACATATAATCCTCCTCAATCACTCAAGTTTATGGAAGTGGTGGATAATGTAACATAGAGTTTATATGTAATATAAGTTACATTATTAAATTTATGTTATATTATATAGAATTATACTCATGAAATATGTAGAGAAACTAACAACAATTTATTTAATTAATGGATACTATTACATTAGTCTATGACTAAACCCAAAAGAATGAAAACATTAAAATGGGAAAAAATTAATAAATAGAAACACAAGAATGGTAAAAAATGCATCATTCCAATCATCTTGAATTATTTCCCCCATGAACAAATCTATCGAAAAAATAGGATATTTTTTTAACTAATCAAAAGGATAGAAATGGTAAATCTAGAACCTTTGGAGTAATTATATTGAATACTGAATGGAATAGAGAAGATGTATATACTAGAGGTAATGTGACTATTGGAATAGAAACCTTAACATTGGGAATAGTAACTTGACTATTTGGAATAGTAACCTGACCATTGGAATAGTAATTTTACCTTAAAATAATAAAATGTAACATAAATAATATTTATCATGAGTATTTTTTAAAAATATAAATATTATAGTTTAATAAAATAAATATCAACATTAAAAACTCAGAGAAAATATTTACACATTTTTAATATATCGAATACTAATGTATTTCACAAAAATCAAGATTCATACATTAATAATTAATATTACTTATGATAGAAAGTTATTTCATTAAAATTAATTTAATTTTGAGAATTATCATATTGAAGTTTTAAAATGGTGATTTACAGTAATTTTCATAATACGTTAATTTCTACATGAATTGATAAAAATATTGTTTTTTAAATACTGCATGTTTTATGAAATAATGATGATGAAATTATGATTTAATAAATAATAAATTTTATATTACATCCTAAAATTAATTTAATAATATTAATGCCTCATTAAAAAACAATGAACTTAATTTCTAGATGCAATAATTATTTTTCAAAGCCTAATGTCAAAATTATTCTATTAAAATAATTTTTTTTTCCACTTTACTTTTTAATAAATGATTGAAAAAAGTTTATAAAGGGGATAAAAGTCCAAAAAACATTTTATATTATTGATATGTGATTCATAATGTTAAAAATAACACTATTACATGGTTTACCTTGGAAATAGTATTTAATTAAATATTTTATCCTTAAAACAGTCATCTTCTCAAATATAAATAACTCATCATCATGACCTTCAAAAAACATTACTCCCTCACATAAAAAAGATAACAGTATACCATGATCCCCTCTATTATGACCCTTATCATCCATAGGGATCTTATAGAGTAATAAAACTCTAGTCTTTTAATATGTTAAGGGTAGTGTAAATGGAACAACTTTAAGAATGTTGTAATTTCCTTTCATCATATTATTTTATTTCCATTTTATAAATTCATATAATACTTTAATTATCTAATTAAAACCTTATTAAAAAAATTAAATATAATGTTGAATGATATTGATAATTTTAAAATACTATTAAAATTTTATTTTTGATAAAGGCACATATTTTGTATTTCATGGCTTTTTTTGGAAAATTTCTCGTTAACTATCAGATAACCACTAATTGGGATATTTACAATTACTTAAATATCAACACCTTTATATAAATTTATAATAAATTATTTATGATATATATATATATATATCTTATGTCTTTAAATCTACTTATTTTTAAATGAACTTTAAAATAAATAGAGAAATTAGAACAAAAAATTATATTTTAGGGTAAATATGCTAAGTAAAAATTTAAATTTTAACAAAGGGAATTAAAAAATATACTTTTATTATTATAATTTATTAATAGTGAAAAAATGAAAATTTTCCACTCATGTTTACATTTTTTAATAGAACTTTGTTTATTATTCAAGAGGCAGAAAAATGATTAAATAAAGTAGGATTTAAGGTTAGTTGATTCATGAACACAATTATTTTTTGTTATTTCTTATTTAATTTTTTTTCCCATATAGATATTCATATAATATTAATAAAAATTTCCTTTTAATTTTCATTCCATTCTCTTTCGGGGGATATATGTTTTTTGACCTTGTAAAGAATTTTGTTATTAAAAAAATAAAATGATTTGTCGAAAACAGTTTATTTTCTAAAATACTATATTCACTCCTATTAAGTTATTTTTTATCCAAAAAATAATTATGAGGATTAAAAAAATATCATTTCTATTATTAATTTGGGAACCACAAATTTTATTTATGAATTTACACCTTATAAATCATTTATGGAACACCATCCTTTCAATGGGTTTATTTCAGGACCATGATTGATATATGTTCCCTTTCTTAGTTGCATGGGTGGTTATGAAAATTTCATGATGTGATGCGTGGGATCATAATTATATATCCCTCCAATTTGTTGGTTAATGTAATATAGCTGATGATATTATATGTGTTATGCATGAACATAATATTATATTTTTTCACAACTATGATATTATGATTTTTACACATATGTTTTTTTAAACCTAATGATAGATTTGAAAACAACTATGTGTGGTATTTGAACACTATGTTATGATGTTTTATGCTTAATAATACACCATATTCAATGATTTTATTAAATATTTCCCTTATTCTTATGAAGATGATCCCATTCTTATAAAATTGTGATTATGATTATGATCTCCCATATACTATTGATTGGTGTATCATATTTATTCTTTGTTATTCCCCTTGATTATATTTTTTCACACCCCTTTCATGTATGTATATCCTTAGGTTATTACATGGAATAAGGATATTGTGATATATGTTAAGAGGATAAAGAGTAATAATTTTCATAAGGATTAAGTTTAATTTTGTAGAAATCATTTATGAGCCTAATTTACCCATGATACTAAACCTATGGATCATATATATTATAAAAATATTATGTTTTTATATTAAAAATGATGTGATAGTCGTGTAATAAAATGGTGGGACACAATAGATAGATCCCCCATGGGTAAAATTGATTGAGTGTGTATTTTAGGGGTGGTGGGGACGTTTAACTTACCAAGTGGGAGTGAAGGTGAATCATTGGAAAATAAGAGTATGTGGGTTGAGCCAAAAACAGTTTATTTCATTGAGTTTTTGCCTCTATCCCACTTGAACTCATCTTATATCACAAGAAGAGGGAACCACAAAAATCATTAGTGTGGTCTGGTAGGACATATAAGTCATGTACATCTATAAACAATAAACTATTTCTATAGATGGTGGAAAATGTGATATCTCTATAGGTTTTTCAGAATGAGTCTTTTTATAAGGAGTGGAGTGTGGTCATTAGATTTAATAAGATCTCAGACTCAGTCCAAAACACCAAGGGTAGGTTGATATCTTTTTCTAAGTTGTGCAGTCAGAGGAGGGTCATCTCATGGGAAGAGAATATTGAGAGAAGAACCTTAGGATAGTGTTCAGACTCAGCCATCAGGAAAGATACGATGAATTCATAAAGTGGAGCCTTCCTTAAAAATTTCGAAGGAGGTTTTATCTATAATGAGAGCCATGGTTCTTATCCCATCATCTAGGATTTTTTCTTTGTTCAATACTGGTTCATATCACTCAATTATTTCTTTTAAAATTATGGATTTACAAAACATTCCATTAAAACCTATGACATATACTATGGAACTATAAACCCCTATCGAGAAGAAGAAGGAATGTGGCCTATAATACCCATTTTTTATATTCACTTTATTTTTTGTATAGGTTATCTATATTTCCTCATATAGAAATATATTTATTTGAAATTAAATTTTTTGATGGACTAGTTGAAAACCTTCAATGACCATATTTACTTCTATCATTTAATAGTTTCCTTCCTGAACACTGGTGGGAATAATCATCTATTCCAAGAAAAATGGGACCCCCAATCCAATTGTGTAGGTCCTCAATTTCCTAAATTGTTTATAATCTTATTATATGAATATTAAATGATATGGGATGTTGATGATGGGAATCTTGGGAGTGTGTCACCTCTGATGGTCAAGGACTTCCTCGATGTGAATCTAGAGGATTTCATAGTGTTTTAACATTAGAGAGAGGCAAAAGTTTCTATCGACCTATTTTATAGGATGAAACCCATATATATACTATCTTACAATATGGATCTAGCTTAATTTCTATAGTTAGAATCGATTTTCATGATTTATTGTCCAAATGATTTATTAACTAGAGTGTGTACCCATGGGAGGCCCCTGTGACATTTTCCAAAAAGGGTAAGTATTATATCTAGATATATATCAATTAATGAAAGATATATATGGTAATAGTTAAGAATACATATCACATTTCCCATATTTATGATCAATTTAGTCAATTTGGGGGAGGGGTATAGTGGTTTTTAAGATCGATCATCAGTTAGGGTACAACTGACTTAGTGTAAGAATGGAAAATGATCCAAATATATATTTTTCAAGTATGTATAGCCACTATGAGTAACATTAATTGATTTTTTATTTGTATAATTACCTATAGGTCATTATGTATTTGATAATAAATTATTCTCTCACTATCATTATCTGTTTGTGGTTTTTTTTATGGATGATATCTAGGTTTATTATAATTATATAGAGAAACATAGAAGCATTTTATGATAGTTTTGGGGGTTCGATAGTACTATATTATCTATTCCAATCTATCTAAGTGTAAAATCTATATATAATAAGTGTAATTATTAGGGAATTTAATACACGAACAAGGAATTTTGGTAGATTTAAAAAATGTAACGACCATTACATATAGGGAAGATCAAAATAATGGAATTTCAATTGAAATATTAATGGGATTATCATGTTGTTACTATGATTTCATTATGTATTTCACTATGATAGAATCTCCCTTGACATAAATCACTAGGACATGAGGGAATTTTGTATGGAATTTGGAGCACTAAGACTCATTTGATGAGATAATGCATTATTCGACCTTGATGACTTTTTTTAATCATTTTCATAGCTATTCATAGATATATGATATTTTATGATTTTTAAATAACGATTATAGGTTTTTTTCTAATATAGGGATACCATGTGGCGACCTAAATCTCTCCAAAACTCTATTCATGTAAAAGGAACTACACTCCCTAAGACCTATAATTGTTTTCCTTGACGAACACACTTATACGATGGTGGGATTAGATTTTTGTTAAGAAGTTCATAGTATTCATAAATAACAATATTCAAACATTTATTTTATCTTAGAGGAACCTAGACCTTAGGCAGATATTATGGGTGGAATAGATCATATTTTCAACATTGATATTTCTTATACGCTAGGAAAAGGTAATGCATTTGGTGATTATTTATGTAGGTTGGTGTTATCTTACTCCATAAGGGAATCCTTTTAATAGTGGGATCCCATGAGACTCATGGATAAGATACACATGGAGGTGATGGGGGAATAAGGTTCTCTCTCTATTGGTAATATCCAACTCTCTCCTTTTCCCTATGAAATATTTTTCCATGAAAAATTAGAGGATACTAATTTTAAACACTTTAGAAGAGTTTTGTACAGTGTGGAGTCCACCGATGAGTGGTATCTATTTTTTGGAATCTCTATTTTCTTTATATAAAGTATTTTAGTCCCTTCTCCCATAAGGAAGCTAGTTACAAAGGTGTTTCATCAGTCCCAGTACAACATATTATGATATGAAGCAACAATTTTGGTGGTTGGGATTGAGAAGAGATATAGTAGACTTGGTTTCTTGATGTTTCACCAATTAGAAGATAAAATCAAAAAACTAATGGCATTCTATTTTTTTCAATCACATTATAATTATTACACATATGTAGGATGATGTGTCCCTTGATTTCATCACTAGGCTACCTCATATCCTTTGGTGGTGAAATCCCATCTAGGTTATGACTAAATGGTTGAATAAATCCACTAACATCATACTAATTAATGAAAAGATAAATGTTAAATACCATGTAATGTTTTATATAAAATAGGTCATGAGACTATATGGAGTTCCCTCCTCTATACTATATACCAAGGTCCCCAAATTTATATCTCAGTTCTAGAAGTCTCTTCAAGTGGAAATGGAAACCTGGGTGAATGTAATAATAACATACCAGACCTAGGAATATAGGAAAATGGTATATGATAACCCCATTTTGGTTGATATACACCTGAATTATATCCTCAACATTGGATGCATGTGGGATACTCATCTAGTACTATTTACATTTTCTTATAATAATAGCTACATGTGTTCTATCTAAATGTCACAATTTGATACTTTGTATAGATGAATGTGAAATACTCCTTTATTCTAGAAAAATTAGGTATAGCATCCCTTGTTGGACCTAGGATTATATAGGAGATAACTAGGAAGATCTAGGTGATTTTTCAGCTATTAGAGAAGTCCCAAAGTCACTAAAAATATTATGATGTCCACAATCATCATCCCTTCGTTTTTGAGGTAGGTGAAAAAGTTTTTTTGATATTATCACCCAATTTGGGTCATCAGAGATTAGGAATATAAGGTGATCATGCTCCATGATATATTGGTCCTTCAAAGATAATCAATAATATTGATAAATATTTATACTTATTTTATATTTTGTACCTCAGTTGATAATAATTCATAAAATATGACGTGTTTTTCAGTTGAAGAAATATCATTATGACTTTTCCCATGAAATTAATTTGAATGTTATCGACCAGAACTAAAATTATCAATTACCAATCGAATTATTCAGATCATTGACACCAAATTTAATGCAATCAATAATAAATATATAAAATTGGTTTGCATATAGTGGTATAAAAAATCCAATTCTTGTGAGACATGGGACCATGACGCTCATGTGAGGTGTGTAATGGCCTATTTTTGCATGTATTAAGAGTTGTATTGAACTTGTGGGTGGAAAAAGTGATAAGGTGGGTAGATATTTCACACCCACTATCCATATTCCAGTTATTGTAGACATTATATTAGTACTTTTATTCTTATCCTTCCATTTTTGGTCTTTTTTCTTGAAAATGGAGAAAATTTAGATATCATGACTTGTTACATTATTGGAACATGGGTACTCAAAACCACACTAAAAATGTGAAATAATTTAGTAGTGTTTAATAGATACATTCATACAGTTGGAACATGGATTAAAAACAATGAAAACCAACTATGAATCTACTTAGGTGAGGATTGTGTGTCCTATATGGTTGGAATACAATTTTGAAAATCTTGTGGCAAAACCATGTGACCTATCCATAATAAGAAATAATGAAATGTATAGTTCTCCCCTAAATCAAATTAAATACCTATCTCCTATATTATAACCCAAATTGTCCTCCAAACCCTCTCATACATGAAAATACATCTTCTATTCCACTTGGATTGGATTCATGTTATTTTAGTCATGTTTCTCCAAGGTAAACACAAAATAATCTCTTCATATCATCACCAATAAGATTATTAGTTATTATTAGTTTTCAGTTCTCCCTAAAGATATGGTTTCTAAAAGGTGGATTTTTTATGAAATGGTCGATATAAAGGTATGGTTATTGAATAATGTGTAACTTGAAAAAAACTCAGCTGAACCTCATTGACATTGTAAGTTGAACACAGATTCGATGAGGTTTCCCCCACCACTAGCTATATTACAGAGGTAAATATGAAACCCCTTATGATTAGTGACATTATAATAGATATATTCCACTAATATATGACAGAAAATTTGTTAGTGATGTGAAATATCTAATCACTCTGTCATTGGTACCTATAAGGTTTTATCTTAGGAAATTACTTTAAAACATCAGTTCATTGATTCATTTCTTAAATATTTTGTTTTCATTAGTTTAATTCATTTATTATTATGCTTTTAACCATAAATATTTTCATTACATTCATTTTATTTGTATAAAATAATATTTTTAGATTTTATAATATAGTGTTGATATGTAACACTTGGTAATAGCCTACTAGGTTCATTTCTCACACCCTGTTTAAAACCCAAGGTGTATTTATACCATGTTTGTCTTATGTAGGAAAGGGAAAGGAATTAAATGGTGGTTTTGACTATATATTATAGAGTTATCTTATTATATATAAGTGACATAGTGGTGGTTTGATACACCATTTCAGAAATAGTTGAGTAATAGTCACCTTTTATTTTAGGAATACATTGTTAACTATTTTCAAGTAACTTTTATCTCTTTCTTAGATTCACATCCCACAACTTTTGTTTTTTTTATGGTTATGCAGGTATCCTGCAACTTGTTTTTTTGTTCCATGAATTTTTACTTATTTAGTTATTTTACAACAATTTATTATTTTGGTGATGTTCTTTTTGACTTATTAAGGGAATATATTTCCAATGTATGTAAAGCTCATGCTATGTTCTTGGAAACAACTCCTTGTTTCATTTAAACTTTGGAAAAATTATTCTTGAATGGTGTTTCTATGATTCCCATGAAGATGTTTCAATCCACAGGGATCATTAGTTCTATTTTATCAAATTTAATGACTAGATTTGGGGTCTAGTTCAATTAGAGACTAAGTTGGTTTGTGACACAAATTATTGAAACATTCATAAAAATTGGTTCTTAGGGTATCATTTAAATAAATTTTTCTCTATTTTATATTACAATCTCAACATTTACAGGAACTATAAAGGAAAATTTATTATTATGGAATCAGGTTTTATGTTAGTTGATTTTACCAAGGTTCTAATTTTATAGAGTGGTGTGATTAAATCTATTATGGATAATCATGGATTTCCTAACTGGATTTCATGTATTAGTAGAAGGATTAGTTTTAGAGGTATTATTTTTAATATTTCATTCATTTTTTTGATTGGTGTTAGAAGGTCGATTCTATTTTAATTCGTTTATAAAATTTTGAACTATCATCATGATTTCTTTTTTCCATTAGTGTTGAGGTAGATTAAGTTATCTAATGGGGAGTATTTAAATGGGTTAGTTTTAATTTTACATATCTTGTTATATTTATATATTTTTGAATGAGTATATGGTGTTTTTATTTTTAATGGACAAAATGGATGGTGGACTTTGTATTATTTTAATTTTCGTGATTATGGTACGTTTCATATATTTTTTTAGTATACTAAAAAATTATGGTTCAAGTCACATTTTTACAAGCGTAGTACTTCTTAAAGTCCCATTTGGTTGTCTATTTATATGATCTTCAATATATTGAAATAATGATGGTCCATAGGTATAGCGACCCATGATAAACATATATGGATATCACATTATTTTAGAAGAATATTTAGTACATTACAAAAATACATGAATGAGGACTATAATAGTGTAGTGTCTTTGAAAAATGGAAACTAAATCTTATATCCTTGTGAATGATCTTCATAATATACCATAAATATCTCCACCTTTAGTAATTCTACCCAATACATTCTTAATAAACAATGGAAAGAAAACATAATAAAGGAGTGTTCTTAGATGCTCAGTAATGGTAAATAAGGAAAATTTATAATAATAACATGAACAAAAGGTATGGAGTAGAAGAATAACATTTGAAGATCATAAACATAATATTAGATATCATAATTAATATAAAAAGTTCATAAGACAAGGATCATAAAATAATTAAGAGTATAATTTATGAAATCATAACATAGGAATATGACTCGGAATTTTTGGCAGACACATAATAATATAAAACCACTATATTAAGGATCCTTTATATGATCATTATAACATGATAGGCTTAGGTTAATCACCTGTGTTCCTCATGCCTACCCGCTAGTATCATCCATGGGATGTACTCCCATATAGCCTCTTATTTTGGGATTGGGATGTCCTCTTTTGTACCATATTTTTTTGTTCTTTGAATACCCTCCTTTTTAACCTCTTTTTTCAGGCTTGGTACGCCTAATGTACCCTTTGAGCTCATAAAATATTTATCATTACCCAATGCAGTGGATGGATATAAAGTTACCACCCATCTCATAATTAATTCAAACATACATGATCCACGAAATCATAAAAAATCATATCATTACCCACGAAATGAAATTGGTATCATAAACATTTAACTATATCTTAAACTATGAAAAAATAAAGGTTTCATAATCATTTCATCAAAAGCATATCCTGTGAAAGGAATCAGTATTGAAAAGATTATAACCCATTAAAAAGAAATAGGTTTCATAAGAATAATTCCTTCAAAACATAAACCTTTCATGAATGAATATGAATGGAAACACTGGATCATTTCTTAGAAGACAATTACTAACATAAATAGATGTAATCATAGATAGAAAATAACTTGGAAAGATTTTTAGAAAACATTTCTCGAGTAAAATATCCTTTATTTTTTTGAAAATGATCATTAAAAAATAAAAAACATTTTAAATCCATTTTCATGAAAATGAAATTGAGTTTTTTATAATTAAATCTTTGATAACATTTTGGAAACCGTTTTATTTGATGTCATATAAAGAGTGCTTGAAAAAGTTTTGAAAAATAATTTTTTCTTAAAACCATATGAATGATTCTTGAAAAAATTATGAAAATCAGTTCTTTGATAATTTCATTTAAAATCATTTTCAAAAAAATTAACATTTTAATCATAAAAAAAATATTCAATAAATTGACGGTGGATAAATTTTTACATGTTATATAAAGAAAATAGAACAAAACTTCTGCATGGTAAAAAAGATAGAAAAATGTCTCCTTAGGAAAGAAACGATAACAATCATTTAAAAACATTTATAAAATGAAAAAATAGTAAAATTACTTTTAATAATAATATGATATTACTATAATATTCTAGGATACCCCTTTCAGAATAACTACTTTAAATGGAACACATATTTCCGATTGAACGGAGGGTAAAGTCGGGAATAAAAAACAATTTATTAACTATCTTATATTTCAAAGTGTTGAAATATGGTACTAATAAATGAATATATAATTAATAAATATGGTAGAAAATAACTAATGAGTTCTCTTGAGGGATGGATCATAATATTTCTACAAAGGAAGCATAATCATAATCAATCTTGAAAAATGATGAGATTTTTTCAATAAACTCCTTTCGCGTAGTAAATTTGAAAAATACTCCACTTGTATGAAAGTGAAATTAAATGAATCTTATAATATCATTGTTTTCAATGCTTTCATCGGGGCGAACACATCCATCTTGTTAGGGGGACGTCGGTGTGGTTCGGTTACCCCGTATTCCCGCTTTCCAAAGGCGGGTGGCATCAGCTCCTTATTCAGGGATGTCTGATCCTTGATTGAAACAGGATGATGAGATGTCAATTCTTCCTTCTGTGGATTCCTCCTCAGAAATCATCACCTAGTCTGGGTCTCGCATATATATTTAATACATTGTTCGTGAAACTATTCCTAGTGCCATGTTTCCATGGATTCCGGTTAATTACACTTCTTCTGTTAGGACATTCCAAGGGGTCCGGTCAGGGTAGCAACATTCAGTTGGGGGAGTACTCACTTTGAGGCATTACTGGCATGTCTGGACACTGAGGAATTGGCATGTTTGTCTTTTGTCCCTTATTATAGGGCTTCTCGAGGGCGCGGAAGCCCAAGGCATCCCACATCAAGCACGAGAAATCATATTCCCTAGGCATGTATCAGAGGTTTTCCTCAGCTTCCTATGTTTAACACAGGGTGTGCCGCAAATTTAATGCCCAGCAGAGATGGGTTAGACTGATCGAAACACCGATGAAGGTGGATCAGATTGAGGAACCTCCTTGAGTGAAAACCGATATTGGGGCCAATGCATGGGCGACTTACTGAATGTTGTGGAGGGGAATGGGGTGGCATGATCTCACTGGGATGTGGCTGCCTGTGTAAGAATCATGATAAAAGATGGTTTTTTTGGGCTTGGGCCTCTAAGAGACTTCCTACGTACCATGCCATGACATTGATCAAATTCCTCGTAGTTCAGATTGTTGTGTGGGGGCTTACACTCTAGGATGCTCAAGGTGGTGGGTGAACTGGCGTGGATAAGATTGGAACAACCGGGTGGTGTGCTTGAACCTCGTGGGGATTCCTAAGTACCATGCCTTGACAGGGATCAGAGACCACATAGTTCAGAATGGATGCCAGTGAACTGATGTGAAGAAGGACCTTGGTCCGATGGGTGATTAGCGTGAACCTCAACGAGGCTTCCTACGTATCATGTCTTGACATGGATCAAAGACAACGTAGTTAGGATGGGGGCTTGGCACACTGACACGGAGGTGGTCGAGGCTAATGGTTGGTGGGATTGAGCCTCGGGGAGACTTTCGATGTACCATGCCTTGACACGGATCAAAGACCACGTAGTTCAGATGGGTGCATGTCAGAGAACCGATGTGAATAAGGACCATGGTCCAGGTGGGTGTTGGGATTGAACCTCGTGGAGGATTCCTACGTACCATGTCTTAGCTTGGATCAAAGTCCAAGTAGTTTGGTATGGATGTGGGGATTACACTCTAGGCTGCCCAAGGTGTGGGTGAACCAACGTGAAGGATGGTTGAAACGACTAGGTGGTGGTCTTGAACCTCGTGAGGCTTCCTACATACCAGGACTTGACATGGATCAAAGACCATGTAGTTCAGAATGGTGTGTGTCGGAGGGTCGACATGAATAAGGACCTTGGTCAAATGGGTGTAGGCTTGAACCTCATGGGGGATTCCTACGTACCATGCCTTGACATGGATCAAAGTCCTCGTAGTTCGAGTGGGTGCGGGGGATGGTGAACCAATGTGAAGGGGTGTTAGAACAACTGTATGGTGGGATCACAACAGCTTACTGCTGGATTGGGATGCAGTTTAACATCATGAAGGACATGGGAAATTTGGGCTTACGCTCTGAGGCGCCCCAAGGTGTGTCATGGTCGATGCTCACTCTAAGCCCATGGGAGTCATTCTCGGTGTCAGAAATAATAGGTTGCAGGGACCTGACAATCACATCGCGAAGGCTGTGTCTGTGGGAAGCGAAGAGGGGATTACGTGTTGGGCGGCCCATGGTTCTGGGACATACTCCAGGATGGAGGCCCGAGTGCGAAAAAGCATATAGGGAGAGGGATTTGGCACCTAGGAAGAGAGAAGGGGGGCATATTCCTTATCACATCCTCCACTGGCCTTGGGGACCACAGATGATAGGAGGGAGAAGAGGGCTTTGCCTCCTCAAGAATGGATAGGGGTTTACACCAAGGTGTCTTCCCTTCCTCCGAAAACAAACGCAACTCCCATAAGGCAGATATCATCCCTTGTGGAGACCGATAGGCGTGGAGAATGTCTGATGTGGGTGCACCCCGTGTGAGAGGCACGAGGTGATGTCACTGTTTAACATCGTCTGTTGAGGTTGAGAGATATTAGTAGTTTAAATTCCAATAACTCATATGATGCGGGTTTACTCTGCACCCATAGGACTTACATAACCAGTACCCTCTCCTGCTTGTGGGAGGGACGGTACCAGAAATGTCGTGCTGAAGGGGGTCGTATAGTGAACCATCGAGGGGTCCATGTTAGCATGGCTATGTGAAGAAGCAATACCCATTAGCATGCCTATGCGAAGAAGAATTAGGAAAATAAATTCCACAAGTAGTATCATCCAAGGGACATTAAAATCCCATCGTGTGAACCTGGAGGGTTGCACGAGAAAAGGAATTGCCAAGCAGATGGGTCCATAGGTGGGGGCCTTATGGAGTTCGTTTGCTCTGCATAGTGTAGGGAACTTGTGAAGGGATGTGCTTTGCGAAGTGGGGTGCCTTATCCTTAGCATGGGGTAGAGGTGAAAATGGGAGGTGCTTCGCGAAGTGGAATGGCATTTGCGGAGAAGTGCCTAATGGAGCATAGGTGCCTCGTGAAGAAAAGTGTCGTGAAGCAATGTGCTTCGCAAATTAAAGTGATCCAGCCTTAGAAAATGGATCAAGTGTACATGAAGGGTGCTTTGCGAAGCATAAATGCTCCGTGGGGACCTGCGTCCCATTGGGGATCCACTTCCTTAGTGAATGCCCTTAGGCTTCATGAAGGGCATCCCTCGCAGAATAGGGGATCAGAACGAGACAATGTAGAGGCATCTCGCGAAGCAAAAATACCTCACGTAGCTCATGATTCGCAGAGAAAAGGATGCTTCGCGATTTGGGAGATAGGAAGGTGAAAGGTCAGATTGTCCGTCTTCAGGCTCGGGGGGAGTCCGGTATTTATAGGCAAGAGGCGCCACAGAGCAGAGCTGACGTGGCATGATGAAGGCTTAGTTTGCTTCGCGGCGGGTCGCAAACGTCATGGGCGTTGGCGGAGCGTACGGCCTCCTTTGCTTTGCGGCGGTCTCGCGAACGTCAGGGGAGTTCACGGAGGGTACCGCCTAATTTTCTTCATAGTGGACTCACGAACATCAGGGGCGTTCATAGAGGTTACTGCCTCCAATTCTCCACGGTGGGCTTGTGAACGTCAGGGGCGTTCGCAGACGGTACCACCTCCTTTGCTTTGTGGGGGATGTGTTGCTTGGGGGACTCCGTGTCGTGACTTCGCGAGGCAGGTCGCGGGACCACTTTTTCTTATTTATTTTCTTCCAAAATTTGAGCACCAAAAAATGCCCCCCTCATACTTGGAGCCACGGAGGGATCAAGGGTCGATGTTTGAGGAAAATCGAAAAAATCATCGGCCGTTCACGGTGCTGACACACGAAGAGGGTGCGCGAGGCGGACAGGGGCCGAGCGTGCCGCGAAGCTCTGGAAGGACTGAACGTGCCACAAATCCTTGAGGGCCTCCGCCTATAAATAGGGGGGATGCCTCAATTTTTTCCTTTCCATTCTCCGCAAATTTTTCCTTTTTCACTCTCGATTCGCAAAGCTCCGCGTACTATGTTACTGCTCACCAAAAATCGAGTTTCACGGCGAACCACGAGTCTTTGACTCCCTGACCACACCACGCGAGCGTGTGCTTGCAAGCCGAGGCCTGGCTCTGTGATTCGGCTTCACGAGCATGCATCACGAATGGGCTTTTTGACCTGAGCTGAAAATTGTCTTAGCCATTAAAACCAAATGGCCCATCAAGAAGCTTCCCAGGGGGGCTTGCAGATGCCGCTCAGAGGGATGAGATGGAAAATTTTCTGGGCCTAGGATAGTAGTTTCATAGCCACTCGGACCATAATTCATTGATGGGGCTACTATCAGAGATCCAAAAAAACTATCTGTTGTGTAGGAGTATGCCCTTGTATAGCTTCGGGCTGAGGGATGATGTCTTAATTCCTAAGGTGAGTAGGGACGAACCAGCTTGCTTATTCAGGTGCATGTTGTGCCAGCGCCAATGGTTCAAGGCAGATGATGGCCTTGCGCAGGAGGACTTCACACCCATCGTCATTGACTGCCTGTAAAACCACCTGAACAACATTGATGGGAAGGCATTACAGTCGGAGATGTCTCCTCCTCTGTACCACAGAATACTGAAGGCATGTTTGAGGTATTCGGAGAAGGGGTGGTCCGATGAGTGGGACCTATTCTAGGGCGGAAACTTCAAAGATGATTAGGCATGAGCCTACTGGGTAGGCGCCTTGTGCGAGGTGTTTGGAGCCGAGCTGAGGAGAGTGGGTTAGTATGAGGCGGAATGGGCCTCCCAATTCTACATATATCATCCGAAACAGCTGATGTCGGGGTTGTTGAGAAGATGGTTGTCTAGGACCAACACTTTTCACCTGCACCATGGGGATGTTGGCATCATTTTGTGGGATGTCCATCAGATTTCAGGGGTCCTGATCTTGGGGGCTATGTATGATGAGTACCTCCCCGTCATGAGTGTGTGGGAGGATCCGGAGAATATGTAATGGTTGGCGATGGCACTGATGGGGATGGTCCCCCGGGATGACAAATATGCAGTAAGGGACGTCCACTTTAGGCGGTGGTTCAAGCAGTTTCTGAACTTTCTGGTGGATCAATAGTTTCCCGTGTGGCCTCGAACTTGCCCAAAGGGGGCTTAATGGGGCAAGGAGCACTCGTATTGGCGGCTCTTCGAGGATAGCTAGTGGAAGACCTAGGGTTTCAGTGTCAATAGTGAACAGAAGCCGATAGTCTGGCTGGCGGCATGTATCGTGGCCATTATCTGTGGTTGGATCCTTCCAATGTGGGCTACCAACATGGGGGTACGGCCTAGCACATTTATCATGGCATCTATGCTGGCCATAGGATGGCTGGTCAATCTGGGGATTCCGATGATCGCTAGATTGTACATGATGTTATGGCATGTCAGTGAGGGCAAAATGCCATAGAGGATATGCGGGCCCTTCCATATTCTGTATGTGTGGATCGCGACACACATCAGGGGGGTTTATAAATATCTAAACCCTATCTCATCTCCAAGTTCAAACCTCCACCCATCCATTATGAACGCTGTTGGGATATTTCCAGCCAAATTAACTGTACTTTTGGTACTAAACCGGGTGTGGAAGGAGGATGAGTTTAATTTCCACCTGTTTCCCTTTCTGACGGGGGTACTCACTGATGACGGTCGAGGAACGGAGGAGCACCAGCCCTATATCCTGGCCATTCGGGGTGGAGTCATAGTGGAAAGAGTGGACCGCGAGCCTCCCTGTGATTCGTACACCCCCCACCGGTTTGCGAGGCAATTCCGTTGTGTGGAGCGACTGACTCCGCGGGTCTACTTGGAGGTGTTCTACGAAGAGAACCCATGTGTGATGTGGAAATTGTGGCTCATGTTCACATGGGAAGATGAGAATATGCAGAATGCATTTCCCCCACCTACTGCTGCCTTCAGACTGGTGAAGGAGTAAGCAATAAGTTGGGTGGCAGCTTATTCGGGGGAAATGCTAAAGCATCCAACTGTTTTATCTAGTGATGGAGGGACTTCCCCACCCTAAGGTTGGGGTCAGTGGGCGGCAATGGCCACTCACGGTGGCGGGGCTGCCGTGGCGACAAGACCTCCACCAGCTGAGGGTGAGGTAGTAGTGGGGGATCCAACTGTGGCATTGGGTTAGATGGACCTAGGAGATCAGATCCATCCAGAGGGGCGGCCACCGAGGGGATTCTACAGGATATCAACTCGGGATCTAGGGAAACGGCTATGCCATATCGACATGCCAGAGAATGCTATTTTCCCGGAGGCCTGGGACATTTGGGATGTCAACCGGAAATTCCTCATCCCACCCACGATGTGGGAACACCAGATATAAGGCCCCAGCCTTAAACCTTACTTAATCTTGAGTTATTACAAGATTACACATTGAGGATCTTTTCGGGTTTAGTGTTTTAGAGAATTAGATCATAAAACTTGCATTACATTCCACATATAAACAAAATGGTTACATAAAGATAGTATTCTTCATTCCCATCAATGGAAACACATTTAAAATAAAACATGGATTATTTCTTGACACTTCCTTGACACTATCATCATATCATGTACCTTTCTCTTGACCTGTGAAAAACATTTCAAAAAAACTTGGGATGAACATAAAAAGCTCAGTATGGGTTATAAAAACATGGAAAGGAAACATGAGTACATATATACATAAGAGTTAAATCATACTTTACCCATAAAACATAAGCACATTAACATACCTCATCAAATCATGAGTAAATCATTGAAATCATAAGACATAAAGGTAACTTGAGGCATTCATACCATTCTTACGTAGGGAGTCAACCTCTTGGTTACGTTTGGAATACCCATCACAGTATATTCCCTAAATCTCTTCGGAGAAACCTTAACGTATCACTCCTTCGCGTTACCCAATGCATTGGAGAGCTATATTGGGCTCACCCGCCCTTAGTTTATCACGGAACCACCCGTCTTCATAATAATGCCCAAAACCATAACATAATCGTATCACATAAAACATGCATAAAGGAAACATAACATTTCCACATTTCAATCACAAGATATCAATACAAAACAAAAAACATTGTGAAAACCATTTTCAATACCAAAATAAAAGAAAAGTAAAACATGGTATTTATTTTTCTTTTAAAAATAAGGTATGGCTTGTAGAGGAAGCTGAAACTCAAATAACGGTCACGACGGCGGAGAAGTCGTTGTCGCCGCATACGTACGACAAAAAAATTCCCTTTTGTCGTTTAGGAAACGCTTCGTATAAAAAAGATTCCTTTTGAATAAACGGAAAATTCAAAGGGTTTTATGCACCGTATAAAAGAAAGTTTTGTATAAAATAAAATATGCCTCAATGAAAGGAGATTGAGACGAAGTCCCATACCTCGTATCCGACTTGACCCGACCGTTCTTTAATCTCCTGAATAATAAAATTGAGTTAATCTCTACTTTCTTATGAACCTTTTTCAAGTTCATTATTCCTTTTATACCATGTTATGAACATCATGTAATCATTTAAGTTAATAGTGTTCATTTTGTCGGTATTTGGTTCTTAAGTCAAAAATAGACTTCTTACACTTACATGTTGTTAATTTGGTCAAAGGTTCGTTATATCCAAAATGATATTAATGATTTGGATAACATATATATCATATATATTCATCATATACATGTATTTATAATATTACATCACATTTAGAGGTAAGAAATGAAATGCACCGTTCATGAAGATGGTAAGCCGTACGTACGCATGAACGCTACTTCCATTTCTATTTCGTATTTTTTTTGGAATGGAATCATAATGATATAAGAGTATATTATAATTCCAGTATAATAACATATATAATATCATTAACTTTATCCTTTACACATCCCACATATGGTATTAACGAATCAAATCACTTTCAGGTGGCGGTAGTCCGCACTTCCTAAAATGAAGATATCGTGTTTACCCATAATGGAAACCATAAAGGTATGCCCAAAATGAAAAAAAACAGCAGCTTAAGGAAAAAATAAACATATTATATATCATATATAAAAATAGTGACATCATAATGGCCACCTTTGAAGGTGTTAAATGAGTATTGAACAATCATCGTTTCGGGAGGCAGAATTTCGCCATCCACGGAAACCGTATGTTCTTTAACCATTTGATGTAGTTGTGTGAGAGTTTAGCTCAAATAAATATTATAACAACATCCTAGTATATTGAAGATACTGGTGTTGTTAGAAAATAAGTAAATAAAAAGAGTTTAGGGGGTTGGAGAAGTAAAATAAAACAAATGAACATGAGAGAATGAATTACCTTTAAAAGTGTAACTCCTTTTGATTTGAGCCTAAAGGATTCCTTTGAAAGGATTATGCCCAAAGGGAATCCTCTAGGATGAGGAGAGGGATGTGTAGAGAGTAAATGGGCAGGGGTTGGCCGAGCCAAAGGCTTGAGGAGTGTGTGAAATGTGGTAGAGTTGGGGGCCTTTTATAAGAGGAGAGGAGGGGCACTTTTGGAAAGTAAAGAAATATTACTTTATTTGAAAATGTGTTTCGGTTTTAAAAGGTCCCACATTGATATAATTTGTGGTTAAGGTGATAAGGGTTCGAAATCCACTCATCTAATTGGTTTTGGCCATGTGTAGGTTTTAGATTTTTCATTATCTTTTAATTTTATTTAAATCGTTAAATAATGAGGTCATCGCTGCATCATCATGATGTCATAAATAATTTAATTTATTTAAAGCCTAAAAATTATAAAAAAAAATACTATGATATAGTAAATCGTTTTAGCTTTCCAATTACTATTTATAATCAAAAATCTGATCTTTATAACCACATGTAAAAATTGTTTTCGTAAAACATATAATGTTTGTGTCATTTTTACTTTTACATTAAATAAAAAGTTATTTATGTCATTTCCCAACCAAAGTGGCTCCATGGGCTCCCCAAGTTGACCCATGGCTTGTCTTGGTCGGCAATGACACAACCAATGAGGGTAGGACATGTGTCAAGCTCATCTCATTTTATTAAAGCATTATTTTTACCTTAAACTACACTAATTACCACTAATCGCGATTAAAAACTTAATAAGTTACTATTCACTCTAAGCTATATTTGATATTAAAAATTCAAAAATGACGTCTATTTTAAAAAATTCAAAACATATAAGTCACATTAATTAATTTAATAATCAATTCCTACTATCATAGCAAATAGCGAGTTTTTATAAAACAGTAAGTATCAAAAGATTGACACCAGTTTAAGTCTAATTTCAATGTGAAATTGATTTCAATGACCTCCATTGGATTAAATGGTAAAAATATATTCTAATTTCACTTCAAAAACAATTCAAAAAATAATCTCATTATATAAATAAATTAGATTAAAAAGCAGTTTTGAATTAAAATGCAGTATTTTTCACTTTTCATTAAAAAAATGAACATTGTCCGAAAAATACCAAAAATTCACACAAAGTAAATTTTGATGTACCAACCATAAAGAATAAGTTTATTTTGACAAAAATAGTTTATAAAATTGTCAAAATATATATTTAAAAGGGTTTTTCATCATAAGGAAGTAAAACAATCTTTTAAGAATATTAGTGTATTCCATGCTTAAGATTGGATTTATTTTCATTTTAAGCCTCTAAAACACTATCTTAATCATTAATAGACATAGATAAAAATATATATTATTCATTACTTACGTGGGATGTTACATCCTTCCCCCCTTTAGAAAATTGCGTCCCCGCAATTTATTTACTTATCGAATAAAAGGGGGTACTTATCACTCATTGCATTTTCAGATTCCCATGTTGCCTCTTCCATCATGTGGTTTTTCCACAAATCCTTTACCTGATTAATCACCTTATTCCGTAACACTCGCTCCCTGTGGTCAAGAATCTGGACCGGTTGTTCCTCATAATATAGGTTCTCTTCCAGCTGAACTACCTCTGGACTCAAAACATGAGATGGATCTGGCATATACTTTCTCAACATCGAAACGTGAAAAACATTGTGTACCTGAGATAAACTCGGAGGTAAAGCCACTCGGTATGCAACTGGTCCAACTCTCTCCAGAATTTCGTATGGTCCAATGAACCTTGGACTCATCTTTCCTTTCTTACCAAATCTCATCACAATTTTCCAAGGAGAAACCTTGAGAAAAACATGATCACCTACCTCGAAAGATAGATCCTTCCTTCGGTTATCCGCACAACTCTTCTGCCTGCTCTGAGCTGTTCTCATGTGTTTCTGAATCATCTGAACTTTTTCTGCCATCTCTTCTACCAAATCTGGTCCCATCAACATCCTTTCACCCACTTCATCCCAGAAAGCTGGAGTTCGACACCGCTTCCCATATAATGCCTGAAATGGTTCCATCTGTATACTGGAATGAAAACTGTTATTATATGAAAACTCAACCAAAGAAAGATGTTGGTCCCAAATTCCCTGATAATCCATATAACAAGCTCGTAGCATATCCTCCAATGTCTGAATTTTTCGTTCTGACTTCCCATCTGATTGAGGATGAAAAGCTGTACTAAAATTTAATTCAGTACCCAACGACTTCTGAAGGCCTTTCCAAAAGTTAGAAGTAAAACTGGGATCATGATCCGATACAATGGAGAGAGGAACTCCATGTAACCTGACTATCTCTTTAAGATACAAAAGGGAAAGTTGATCAAGAGAGAAAGTATCTCGTATAGCAAGGAAATGAGTAGATTTGGTCAAGAGATCAACAATAACCTATATTGCATTATTACCTCGAGATGTCTTCGGTAATCCAACAACAAAGTCCATGGATATATTCTCCCATTTCCACTCTGGCACTGGTAAAGGCTGAATCATCCCTTTCGGTAACTTCCGCTCTGCTTTAACCTGCTGACAAGTCAAACACTTCACAGTAAAATCAGCAATATCTCTTTTCATTCCATCCCACCAGTAATACTCCCGCAGATCTCTATACATCTTAGTAATGCTCGGATGAACTGAAAACGGAGAACTATGAGCTTCACATAACAACTCTCTCTTCAACTGTGAATCACAAGGCACACACAATCTCTTCCCAAATCTCAAAACACAATCATTATCAATGTTGAATTCAGGAAACTTACCTTTTTGAACCATCTCTACCTTTTTCTGCAACTCACTGTCTTGCTTTTGTGCTTGATTGATTCTATCTGATAGAGATGATCTTACTGATACCTGAAACAAAATAGAAGGACTTCCTACACCAACAACTTCTATGCCAAAGTTCATCAAATCCTTAACCAAAGGATCACGTTCCAAACGCAACATTGTTAATGAATCATTAGTTTTTCGACTCAAAGTATCAGCTAATTTATTTTCTTTTCCCGGATGGTAATGAATTGTACAATAATAATCCTTGATTAATTCTATCCATATACTTTGTCTCATGTTCAATTATTTATGAGTGAATATATACATTAAAATTTTGTGATCGGTATATATTTCACACTTTACTCCATACAAATGATGCCTCCAAATTTTTAAAGCAAAAACAACAGCAGCTAATTCCAAATCATTTGTAGGGTAATTTACCTCATGAGTTTTCAACTGTCGTGAAGCATAAGCAATTACCTGATCATTCTGCATTAGGATGCGACCAAGTCCTTTCAATGAAGCATCACTGTATATAACAAACTCACCATTCCTGGAAGGTAGTGCCAAAACTGGAGCATTCACCAATCTTCTTTTCAATTCCTGAAAACAATCATCACATTCTTTAGTCTAGATAAACTTAACACCCTTCCGAGTTAGCTTAGTCATTGGACTAGATAACCGTGAAAAATTTCTAACAAACCTTCGGTAATAGCCCACCAAACCAAGGAAGCTACGAATCTCGGTTACAATTGTGGGTCTTGGCCATTCTTCCACAACTTTTGTTTTTTCAGGATCAACAGTTATTCCATCTTTAGAAACAATGTGACCAAGGAAAGAAATTTGTTGCAACCAAAACTCACACTTGCTGAATTTCCCATAAAATTTCTTTTCTTTTAAGGTTTGCAAGATAACCCTTAAATGTATTTCATGCTCCTCATTACTTTTAGAAAACACCAAAATATCATCAATGAAAACCACCACAAACTTATCCAAGAACTCATGGAAAATTCTATTCATTAAGTCCATGAATACAGCAGGTGCATTGGTTAGCCTAAAAGGCATTATTACAAATTCATAATGGCCATATCTCGTACAGAATGCGGTCTTCGGAATATCTGCCTCCTTTACCTTCAGCTGATGGTACCCCGATCTCAAGTCAATCTTTGAAAAAAACTGAGCTCCCTGGAGCAGATCAAACAAATCATCGATATGAGTCAAAGGATATTTGTTCTTAACAGTCATATTATTCAAGGCTCTATAATCAATGAAAAGTCTCATAGAACCATCTTTCTTTTTAAAAAATAAAACAGGAGCACCCCAAGGTGATGTGCTAGGTCGAATGAAACCTTTCTCTAATAAATCTTGCAATTGCTCCTTCAACTCTAAAAGTTCAATTTGAGCCATTCAATAAGGGGGTTTTGAAATTGGCTTAACATCAGGAACTAAGTCAATAGTAAACTCAACTTCCCGATCTGGTATTATTCCAGAAAACTCATCAAGAAAAACATCAGGATACTCATTTACCACTTGCACATCATTAATCTGAACAGTTCCTTTATTTTCAACGATGTGTGCAAGGTAACATTCATTTCCATCTTTTACAAGTTTCTCGGCCTCTTGATATGTTATCAAAAGTAAGGGTTCATTCTTGTAAAAAAACTGAAAGTCTTTCTGAAAAGAAACTTCTTTAGCTCTACAGTCAATCTTAGCATGGTAAATAGAGAGCCAATCCATACCCAGGATAACATCAAACTCTACTAGAGGTAGAACAATAAGGTTTTCAAGTAGGTTCTTTCCACAGATAAGGATAGGAAGATTCTTATAAATTCTTTTTGCCTCAACATTTACCCTAGGTGTTTTTACCAAAAGTTCAGGAGTCATTTATTGAGATGGTATTCTCATTTTACTAGAAAAGGTTTCAGAGATGAAAGAATGTGTAGATCCCGAATCAAACAACACACTGGCATAATCTTAAAAAACAAACAAAGTACCTGATACAACTTCATTTGATGGCCCGACATCTGCTGAAGTAGTTGCAAAGGATTTCACCACCCCTTTCTGCTTGTAGTCTAACTGCTTCCCATCACTCAAGCTCTTTGTCAGACACTCGTTTGCATAGTGACCCATCTCATTGCACTTATAACATTTCACTAACTGTAAATCAAATTTGTTCTTACCTTCACCTTGATCCTTTTCAGTGCAATCACGAGCCTTAAGTCCCATCTTACCACATCGTTAGCACTTTCTAGAATTCAGAAGACATTCCCCAGCATGCCTTTTGCCACATTTATCACAAACTGGAAACTTAGTTCTCTTACCATCAGACTTTTTTGAAGAATTTTTACCTTTCTCCTGCCACCACGGTCTCTTCTTCTGCTGGTGGTTATAGAACACTTGGTCATCGGAAAACTCCATTTACACCTTCTCAGCACATCGAACAAGCTTTTCATAACTTTTATACTCACGAGAAGCTAATTCCCTTCGATATTTTGGCTTTAATCCTGAGTAAAAACGATTGATTTTACTATCAAGGTCTCGGATAAAATTTGGAGCATAACTTTCCAATCGAGTGAACCTTTCTTCATATGCAGCCACTGAGTCTTCCTCTTGCCTCAATTCCAAGAATTGCTTTTCCATCCTAAGTCGAACAGCCATAGGAAAATACTTCTCAAGAAACATACCATTGAATTCATCCCAGTCAAGATCGGCGTCCCTGATATTTTTAACCATAGAACACCACTGATCTGCTTCACCCTCCAAACGGTAAATAGCAAGACTAACCTTTTGATTTTCTGAACACCCCATATCATCAAAAATCTTCTCTAGTGCTTTAATCCACCCTTCAGCTAGCATAGGGTCATATGATCCTCTGAATGATGGTGAATGTTGCCTCATGAAATGTTCCACCATTGACATGTTCCTCTGTGGTTGGTCTGGCTGATCTCGTGCATGGATACCACCACAATTTATCGCTTGAGTCAACTACGCCATTACTGCAAAAAAAATGTTAAGTTCCAATTCCGACCTTTTCTGGATGCTGATTCGGAAGGTTATTTCCTTCTGTATGCCTTCCTAGCACTGCTTCCATGTTTCCTCTGCAGAAAACCATTCTGAACAAACATGTCTTAGATGAAGCAACATGGTAATCTTCAAATGCTATATCACTTCAATTTGACCATAAAAAAATATTTTTTGATAATAATTTAGTATAATTCTAACTCCTAAAGTTATCTAAACCGACCTCTGATACCAACTATAAGGCCCCAGCCTTAAACTTTACTTAATCTTGAGTTATTACAAGATTACACATTGAGGATCTTTTCGGGTTTAGTGTTTTAGATAATTAGATCATAAAACTTTCATTACATTCCACATATAAACAAAATGGTTACATAAAGATAGTATTCTTAATTCCCATCAATGGAAACACATTTAAAATAAAACATGGATTATTTCTTGACACTTCCTTGACACTATCATCATATCATGTACCTTTCCCTTGACCTGTGAAAAACATTTCAAAAAAACTTGGGATAAGCATAAAAAGCTCAGTATGGGTTATAAAAACATGGAAAGGAAACATGGGTACATATATACATAAGAGTGAAATCATACTTTACCCATAAAATATAAGCACATTAACATACCTCATCAAATCATGAGTAAATCATTGAAATCATAAGACAAAACGGTAACTTGAGGCATTCATAACATTCTTACGTAGGGAGTAACCCTCTTTGTTACGTTTGGAATACCCATCATAGTATATTACCTAAATCTCTTCGGAGAAACCTTAAAGTTTCACTCCTTCACGTTACCCAATGCATTGGAGAGCTATATTGGGCTCACCCGCCCTTAGTTTATCACGGAACCACCTGTCTTCATAATAATGCCCAAGAACCATAACATAATCGTATCACATAAAACATGCATAAAGAAAACATAACATTTCCACATTTCAATCACAAGATATCAATACAACACAAAAAACATTGTGAAAACCATTTTCAATAACAAAATAAAAGAAAAGTAAAACATGGTATTTATTTTTATTTTAAAAAGAAGGTATGGCTTATAGAGGATGCCGAAACTCAAATAACGGTCACGACGGCGGAGAAGTCGTTGTCGCCACATACGTACGAAAAAAACATTCCCTTTTGTCGTTTATTAAACGCTTCGTATAAAAAATATTCCTTTTGAATAAATGGAAAAGTCAAAGGGTTTTATACACCGTATAAAATAAAGTTGTGTATAAAATAAAATATGCCTCAATGAAAGGAGATTGAGACGAAGTCCCATACCTCGTATCCGACTTGACCTGACCGTTCTTTAATCTCCTGAATAATAAACTTGAGTTAATCTCTACTTTATTATGAACCTTTTTCAAGTTCATTATTCATTTTATACCATGTTATGAACATCATGTAATCATTTAAGTTAATAGTGTTCATTTTGTCGGTATTTGGTTCTTAAGTCAAAAATAGACTTCTTACACTTACATATTGTTAATTTGGTCAAAGGTTCGTTATATACAGAATGATATTAATGATTTGGATAACATATATATCATATATATTCATCATATACATGTATTTATAATATTACATCACATTTAGAGGTAAGAAATGAAATGCACCGTTCATGGAGACGGTAAGTCGTACGTACGCATGAATGCTACTTCCATTTCTATTTCGTATTTTTTTTCTTGGAATGGAATCATAATGATATAAGAGTATATTATAATTCCAGTATAATAACATATATAATATCATTAACTTTATCCTTTACACATCCCACATATGGTATTAACGAATCAAATCACATTCAGGGGTCGGTAGTCCGCACTTCCTAAAATGAAGATATCGTGTTTACCCATAATGGAAACCATAAAGGTATGCACAAAACGACAAAAAACAGAATCTTAAGGAAAATATAAACATATTATATATCATATATAAAAATAGTGACATCATAATGGCCACCTTTGAAGGTGTTAAATGAGTATTGAACAATCATCGTTTCGGGAGGCAGAATTTCGCCATCCACGGAAACTGTATGTTCTTTAACCATTTGATGTAGTTGTGTGAGTGTGTAGCTCAAATAAATCTTATAACAACATCCTAGTATATTTAATATTCTGTTGTTGTTAGAAAATAAGTAAATAAAAAGAGTTTAGGATGTTGGAGAAGCAAAATAAAACAAATGAACATGAGAGAATGAATTACCTTTAAAAGTGTAACTCCTTTTGATTTGAGCCTAAAGGCTTCCTTTGAAAAGATTATGCCCAACGGGAATCCTCTAGGATGAGGAGAGGGATGTGGAGAGATTAAATGGGCAGAGTTTGGCAGAGCCAAAGTCTTGATGAGTGTGTGAAATGAGGTAGTGGTGGGGGCCTTTTATAAGAGGAGAGGAGGGGCACTTTTGGAAAGTAAAGAAATATTACTTTATTTGAAAATGTGTTTCGGTTTTAAAAGGTCCTGCATTTATATAACTCTTGGATAAGGTGATAAGGGTTCTAAATCCACTCATCCAATTGGTTTTGGCCATGTGTAGGTTTTATATTTTTCATTATATTTCCATTTTATTTAAGTCGTTAAATAATGAGGTCATCGCTGCATCATCATGCTGTCATAAATAATTTAATTTATTTAAAGTCTAAAAATTATAAAAAAAATATTATGATGTAGAAAATCTTTTTATCTTTCCAATGACTATTTATAATCAAAAATATTATCTTTATAACCCCATGTAAAAATTGTTTGCGTAAAACATATTATGTTTGTGTCATTTTTACTTTTACATTAAATAAAAAGTTATTTATGTCATTTCCCAACCAAAGTGGCTCCATGGGGTCCCCAAGTTGACCCATGGCTTTTATTGGTCGGCCATGACACAACCAATGAGGGTAGTACATGTTTCAAGCTCATCTCATTTTATTAAAGCATTATTTTTACCTTAAACTACACTAATTACCACTAATCGCGATTAAAAACTTAATAAGTTACTATTCATCCAAAGCTATATTTGATATTACAAATTCAAAAATGAAGTCTATTTTACAAAATTCAAAACATATAAGTCACATTAATTAATTTAATAATTAATTCCCACTGTCATAGCAAATAGCGTGTTTTTATAAAACAATAAGTATCAAAAGATTGACACCAGTTTAAGTCTAATTTCAAAGTGAAATTGATTCCAATGAACACCATTGGATTAAATGGTAGAAATATATTCTAATTTCACATCAAAACCAATTCAAAACATAATATAATTATATAAATAAATTAGATTAAAAAGCATTTTTGAATTAAAATGCAGTATTTTTCACTATTCATTAAAAAATGAACATTGTCCGAAAAATACCAAAAAATTCACACAAAGTAAATTTTGATGTACCAACCATAAATAATAAGTTTATTTTGACAAAAATAGTTTATAAAATTGTCAAAAGATAGATTTAAAAAAGTTTTTCCATCATAAGGCAGTAAAATAATCTTTTAAGGATATTAGTGTATTCCATGCTTAAGATAGGATTTATTTTCATTTTAAGCCTCTAAAACACTATCTTAATCATTAATAGACATAGATAAAAATATCTATTTTTCATTACTTACTTGGGATGTTACACCAGAACAGTATTAGGATGGTTTTACCGGGTATAGGCCCTGTCCAAGATGATTAGGCGGTGTCTCTAGCGGAGGCGGAGCGATATCTGGATGAGCTAGAGGACTTTGTACATTCCAGGGCTTCCCCACATCCAATGACAGACCGGGCGAGGGTATTGCTGGATCAGACGGTTCCCCGTAGCTGTCGGCCACTGAGTGGAGAGAGCTCTTCCCCCTACCGGATGAATTAGGAGAATCCTCTTGGGGGGACTAGGCCAGTGGAAGAAGCCCTTTGGAAGATGGTGAAGTCAGTGATCAAGACTCATGTCTCAACGATTTCGTGGAGGCTCTCGAGGTAACATTCCAAGTTCTTTTCTTCAGGGTTTGCACTCTGGTCAATATGGATTTTTTACCAACATCTGAACTGTGCAGGATGACCTTGTGCATAGACCTAGCTCTCTCCCCTCAGTGGGTGATGATGAAGGAACCTCAGAACACGCACCTGGGGGCGCGTCTAGTTCAGTGTCTGGTGGGGCTTGGACACCCGAGGTGGCTTCTCTAGAGTCTCCAGGCCTTTCAAAAATATACAGAGGGCCATGATTAGGGGTCCCGTCAACATCAACTTAGGAGAAGCACCAGAATTTTAATCTCTATAAGTTTTATCAACTAAATTCATTACCGCCACATGCTGATCGTGCCAGCTGACGTTCATGCCATTCTATGTCACGTATAGTTCTCCGACTAGTATGGAATATTGCAGTGAGGTTGGTCAGGATTTTTGGTTGCGTCCCTCCTAGGGGCATGCCAGTAATCAGGGAGATAGTTACCCAGCACACCCGAGCTGCTGCTCCCCCCGTCATTGGCAGGACCACCAGCATGGTCATTCCTGAGGTCATTGAGGTGGGGTCCGATGATGAGGATAGACCGGTCAACCCAAGTCCCACCACGCCTGATCCGACGCCAAATTCTGCACCTGATCCAATTCCTGGCGCAGATCCCGCTAAAGACTTCATGAAGGCGTACCCCACATATGAGCCTGACAAACTCATGGACTAGGATGAGTCGGCCTCTGATGAAGAGGACAACGACATAGTACACCACCTATCGTGGAAGCTGATCGTGTGCTTTATCGAAAACACCCCCAGACATTATGGCTGGATGAGATGGACAGACTACGCTCATGGCTGCGCGAACTTTGTGCTAGGGGAGAGGATTCCCAGCACCCTCATCTGCTCATCTGAGATCTTATGGCAGAGAAGATTCAGGAGTTTGATCGCGGCCTTAGCGTGGGTTAGAAACGGAGGAAGGCGACGAACATCAAGAAGCTATGCGAGGATGAAAACAAGATCCAATGGCTATAGATCTGGGCGGATGAGCACTCATCTTCTCTTAATGAACAATCAGATCTGATCTTGCGATTGAAGGACTAGATGGAAGAGTCGGAAGAGCATATGAGGCACGCTTTCGGATAAATGGCCATCATCCAGGCTGACATAGAGTGGGCCCAAACTGAGGCTGATGAACTGTGACCCATCGCTACTGAGGAGGAGCAGGAGATGAGCTGTCAGGAGCATCTCTTGGATGCCACAAGTTGATGGGTGGCGGAACTGGGACAATCTTTTGACGGGGTCAACCCGTCCATGGTAAGAATAATCCCCCAAGTGTTTTAAGGATCACAAACTCTCAAACGTACTTTCATGTTTTTATTTATTTGATGTCATAGCATTCATGAGTCTCGTTATCATGGTTGGCTTCATACGCTTCTATTATATTCATGAAATGTCTAGTGGTCAGCCCCTAAGCTCACGCGGGTCGAGCCCAATGTGAGAAAAAATGGGTGATCACCATGGTATTCCATCTGAACATAATACGCCGACCAAGATTTGGGTATCCAAGGTTTGAGTAACCAATCCCAATTTCTGGTTACACATGGGAGAGGCCCGATTAGAGGATTAGGACCTCTGAAAAATCGATGGGTCATCCTTCAGATGTGATCTGGTGCATGAGTGGGGTAACTCTAGGGGCTTTGGGATTAGTTCAAACATAGGTAAGTGGAAAGTGTGAATCACGATACCCAAAATTCGGAACACTATGAGGGGTGGAGTGAAAGTAAAGGATAACTATTGACCATGTTCGAAACACAGTATCCTTGTTGTGTTAGCCTGAAATGGGGATAAAAAATGAGTGCTGACCATTGACCATGTTCGAAACATGGGGCCTAACTCAAAATGTTACCCATTAGTCTTCCAGAACGTTGGCCCAGGACAATAGGTGGGCTATTGGCCGAGCATCCATACTGTTAGGGGGTTCCGCCAGACGTGAAAGAGGATGAGGGTCCAAATAAGGGGGTAGCGCAAAGCGTGGAATGTGGATTGAGGGTTTGTTCAAACAGAATCCAATACGCTTGAGGTTACTCCATCGTGGTGGAAGCACACTAGATGGTGCATCAGTCTGATCATGGATCATTCATTCCTTTAGACAAAACCTCTATAGCGAGTGAGTTGTCACTTCCCAATGTCATCTTGGGGCATCCTGAACTTGTTCAAGGTAGAGTTATAGTTGTACAATTCCCTATGAGGGGTCCGGCCCGGGGGCCGGAAAGGGGGAAGAACATGATTTAAGATTCATGGGGGATGGACCCTAGAACAAATACCAGGGTGTCCCTATGTATCCCATGAGGATGGGAATCAAGCTACACGTAGTTCTGGAGGCATAGTTTAACGTCATGTGGGACGATGAGAAGCCTGGTTGCACTGGTACACATCCTCCCAAAACTACTAAGCCCATGTGAGTCGTGCTCGATGTGGGAAACAAGATGTAGTGGTGGGACTTTACTGACACAGGAAGAGAAATGGTTTGGAAAAGTAATGCTCGGTGAATATCGGCCCAATGTTGATAACCCGTCCATGTAGAAAACCTAGACGCACGAAGAGATAAAGCCGAGTGTGTTGGAATTCCACTTGAACATGAGGAAGTGGAAATGTGTGAATCATGACGCTCAAAATTTGGATCACAATCATGGTGGAATGACGATGGAGGATAAATTCTGAACGTGGTAGAAATGCAGCATCCACATCGCGTTATCCTGGAATGGGGACAGACAAATGAGGGTCGACCATTGACTATGTTTGAAATATGGGACCTGTCACAAATGTCATCCGAGATCCTTAGGGACATTGGCCTGAAACGATTGGAGAGCCCTTAGGCCCACCATCCATTGAGAGCCCTTAAGCATAGCATCCATGTCATCTGAGGGTAATTTTCAAAGTGGAAGAGGATGAGGATCGAAATGGAGAGCTCATGAGGCTTGGTCCTGGAACAAGAGGAATGTCTCCATGAAAATTCCACACTTCGGGCTCTTTGTCAAAATGCATCTGAATACGTTAATGAGAGATATTAGATAGAGGAAATCGAGTCCCTTCCCATAGGGAGATCAAATTATAGGTTCATAGAGTTCAGACCATGGATGGGAGGAAACACAAGAGGCATGTGGTGGGGTAACTCAAATACCATACGTGAATGGGAACCGGGGGTTTTGACAACCACATGCTTCTCAGAGAGTTTTTAGGTTGAGGGACTAAAAACGAGAGCTGAGCTGGGCCTAAGACAAATTGTACAGGTATTTCTATATACCGCGTGAGGATGGAGATCAAGCTGAATGTAGTTCTTGAAAAGGTCTTAGTTTAGGGTCTTAGAACTCGGACCATGAATGGGTAAGGAGAGGATGAGACACACGGTAAGGTGGTTACAAAACCCGATGTGAATGAGGACATAAGCCCTACATACCATGTGTTCTCTGGGGAAGTGCTCGAGTCGAGGGGCCAAACACCAAATTTAGGTTGGGCCCACAGGGAAGTTCTTGGGTGTTCCTACGTACCTCATGAGGATGAGAATCATGCCATACATAGTTCTTAAAAGGTGGAATGGCATGATAAGGTACTAGTGCAAAGGATTAAAGGGGCGCGTGGGTCTAGCCCTCGCACCAAGAGAAGAGGTATTTGATAAATCCTATTTTTTCTTTAAGGTGAGTGGTTTTTTTGTGAACCGACATGCCTAGTGTAGAAAACCCTGGCGTCTCCACAAGAATCAAGTCGTAGTAGGAATTGAAAAATTTCATGGCATATGACCAATTCCCAACATGACATCCTCTATAATGAGGTCATCACAATACAGTTTCGTTATTCATCGTGCGACCATGACGATATTTTCACAGTTTAGGGTCATGTGGTAGAACCAAGCATGCATTTTAACGTCATGCTGCATAGACGTAGCAGAGAAGATTCTAGGTGGGGAATGTGTATGGTTCCATGACACATAATCGACGTGAATGAGGACCTGATCCCACATCACACCGTACGCAATTCCGAGTGGGGAACCTTAGGTAAAGGGGCCCAAATAGGGGTGAGAGTGAAAGGGGCTAGAGAAACTAGCTCCCAGCTGAGCTGAACCCGAAAAAAAGACATCTGGGTGGTCCTACGTATCCCATAAGGATGGGAAACAATCCATACGTAGTTCTAGAGGGTGCCTTTTAACGTTGTGAAGGATAGGAAACTGGAGGGATAATTCTTAGAACAGGATTCGCATGGTGTGGCTATTGTAAACCCGACGTGAATGAGGACATAATCCCACACCACGCCACGCGGTCTCGTATTCAAGGTCCCGAAGCCCGGACAGAAAAGACAAATTACCAGAACTCAAACTGGACACATAGACAAGGGGTCTGGGCATCACTACATATCCCAACAGGATGAGAATCCATCCATACGTAGTTCAGGGGAGATCTTAGTTTATGGTCATAGATCTCAAACCATGGAGGGATGGGAGCTTTCCATGTAACCGTAGACCTCAACCTGATCCCTAATCCCACGTGAGTCAAACTCAATGTGGGAAAATAGGGAGGAAGATATTTATTGCAATACCTAGATTGTCCGTCAAAGGGAAATCGGTGTAGAGCCCTGAATGATTCCCTTATCGTGGATTTGTTCCCCTGACGTGTAGATGTGCACTGATGAATAGTATCAAGAGTGTCGAAAATATACTTTTCCTTGAGAAGGTGGGGAAAGATGTGAATCATGTAACCAACACTTTGGGCTTAATGGGGTTGGTGAGGCGATGTAGGAAAACTGTTAACCATGCTAGAAAACTAGTATCTATATCGTATTATCCTAATGTGGGAACTACAAACGAGCATCGACCACTGACCATATTCGCCACACGAGATTTGTATCAATTTATTGTCTGAAACCCTTGGGGACGTTGGCCCATAACGGTAGGAGGGCCCTTAGGCGTGGTATCCATGCCATTTTTAGGGGTCCCTCTAGGTGTAATAGTTGATGATAGCCCTGATGAAGGGGAACGCAAAGCCTGAAAAGCAAGAGGAAATATGTCCGAGTAGAACCCAACATTCCATGTACTAAACCAGAGTACCCATAGGCACATTGATGAACCACCGAAAAGGGTCGACGGGGATGCTCAGGAGGGAGAGGTAAATGTCGTGGTCATTACAAGACCGACGTGAATGAGGACATAATCCCATGCCACGCCATATACTCTCCTATCCAAGGAAGGGTAGGCCAAGGGGCCAAGGTGAAATAGATATTTTCGGGAGATGGGGACGGAATCGAAGTCTAGACATTCGAGTGGTCCTACATATCCCATAAGGATGTAAATCAAGCCACACATAGTTCTCAAAATGCGGTTTAACATCAAGAAGGACAAGGAGGGGAGTAGGATACCCCCAAAAAAGGTAGGTGTATGGTACGTCAAACAAACCGATGTGAATGAGGATGTAATCTTGCACCACACCATATTCTCTCATAAGAGAGGACCTGGGCTGGGGGCCCAAAAAGGACAAGGGGCCTAATAGTTGGGCTTCTTTCAGGAAGGCCTGACCTACTTGAATTTTAATGTCTTGAAGTGAGGATGAGGGTTGGGGAATAGGATTCCCTAGACAAGGTAGGTGTACAACATGGAATGTAACCCGATTTGAATGAAGACATAATCCCACACCACACTGCACATTCTGGGTAAGAAATTGGGCTAGGGATTGAGAAGTTCAAGGGGCCTGAGGATGGGCCTTAGTCAGGGAGGCCTGACCAGCTTGAAGTTTAACATCATGTAGTAAGGATGAGGGCTGGGGGAAGGTCACATCCGGGGATATGTACAGGATGGCCAGTAACCCGACATGAATGAGGACATAATCCCACACCACGTCGTACAATCCTATCAGAGAGAACCTGGGCCAGGTGGATGGTCATACACCCTCTTTTATGGTTATTGCATCATCATAGCTCCTAAGCTAATGTGAGCGGTGCTCGGTGTGGGAAACAATGAGCCGATCTTGGCTATCTCAATCCAACAGTGTCTGATAGCTGGCATCGCCTGAGGGGAGTTTTTCATTTGGGGACGGGGTAGAACTAACCACTACACTCAATGTTTGGGACACTATGGGGTGGTTCTAACGATCCAAGACGACTGTTGACCATGATCGAAACACAACGTCCCTATAGTGACCTAAAATGGGAGTAAAAAATGATCATCGACTGCTGACCACAATCGAAACGTGGGACTTGTATCAGCTTGTTTCTTGCCATCATCGAGGGTGTTGGCCCAAATTGGTAAGAGGGACCTTAGGCCTAGAATCCATACCATTCAGGGGCACTTTCAGACATGGAAAGTGATGGAATCCCAGTCAAGGAGTGGGTGAAGCATAGATGTACCCATCTATGAAATAGTGGAACATCTCCAGGTAGGGGGACGTACAGTCGGATCGAGGGTAGCTCAATGTGAATTGGGGAAAAAGTATGCACCCTACCACATATCTTTACCAGAGGGGAAGATTCTGGATTTTGGGTAGGGCCAACAGACAAAAATGTCTGGGAGTTCCTACGTATCCCATGAGGATGGGAATCAAGTCATACGTAGTTCTTGAAGGCCATGCAGTTTAACGTTAGGCGGTGAATATGCGGGATGATAGAAGAACAGGGGTGGGCACATGGTGCGACCATTATAATCCTCGTATGAGTGGGGTTATGGAAGCCTACTCCACATCAGGCAAGGAACCTCCAAGGAAGTTATACCCAGGTGGGACAACCAATGAAAAGAGTTTAGGGATGGGCTAAAAATGATGCGTTTGAGCGTTCCTACGTATCCCATGAGGATGGGATTCAAGCCACAGGTAGTTCTCAAGATGCAATTTAATTTCATGCAGGATGATGCACAGTTTAAAGTCATGCAGTATTGGACAGTTTAAGGTTATGCAGGAACATCGTGTAGTTTGGGGTCATGTGGGACCGTCCAGTTTAAGATCATGCATGACCATACAGTTTAGGGTCATGCAGGACTGTCCAGTTTAAGGTCATGCAGGACCATACAGTTTAGGGTCGTGCAGGACTGAGGGGCTCAGGAAAAGTATTATTTGAGGCACATGGCATTTGTAGGAGGATTTATGCGCTCACTATCCATGGTCACCAAGTAGTATGCTTCATTGGAGTAAACCTTGTGAATGATGTAAGGTCCCTCCCATTTGGGCTCCAACATGGGTGGTTTCATGCCAGGGATCAATGGCACCCAGAGGGCCAACACCAGTTCACCTTACAGAAAAGAGAGGAGGCGAACCTTCTTGTTGAAGGCTCTGGCTATCTTATTCTGATGCCTTTCCAGATTGTGCAGCGCACAAAGCCTACTCTCATCGAGTGCTTCCAATTCAGCTAGACGGATTTTAGCCACCTTATCTGGCGCCTGCTGGTTTTAGACTGTAGTGTGTAATGATGGCAACTGGATCTCGATGGGCAGAACGGCCTCATCCCCATACACCAGGGAATATGGAGTCACCTAGGTGGAATTGCGAGTCATCGTACAATAAGCCCAGAGGGAATTGTGGATCTTGTTAGGCCAACTCTTTATATTCTGACCAACCATCTTCTGAAAAATGTTAGAGAGGGTTTTGTTGGATGCCTTGATCTATCCATTTGCCAGCGCGTGATAGCGAGAGTTATGTTTTGAACGGATATTGTACTTAGCCTACAATTTCATCAGCTCAGTTGCTCGGAAGTTTGTGCCGTTATCAGTGAGAAAGTCTTGAGGGACTCCAAATCGGTAGATGATGTTGGATCTCAACAAATAGAAAATGGATCGAGCCTTGACTTCCTTAAGTGGGACTACCTCTGCCCATTTGGAGAAGAAATCCATAGCGGTCATGAAGAACCTGCACTGTCGAGCTGACGCCGGTGGGTACAACCCCACGACATCGAGCCCCCACACCGCGAAGGGCCATGAGTACTTGGTGGAGTGGAGAGGTTATAGTGGATGTTTCGGGAAATTAGAATGAACATGGCATGCGTGACATCTCTTGGAGAACATGATATAATCGTGGATCAGAGAGGGAAAGAAGTACCCCAGTCTCCGGACATGATGGGACAGCTTCACCCCATCCTGGTGGGCTCCACAGGAACCGGCGTGAACCTCTTGTATGAACTGAGAAATCTTGACTCCTTGCATGCAACATAGGAGAACACCATCAAATACATGCTTATAGAGGATCTATTCAAGACTGGGACCACTTTGGAGGGTAAACTGCAGTGCGCGTCGTCAGATTTGCTCGCACTCGGCCCGATCATCCGGGAGGCAAATCTGAAGAACCTAAGGCTCCGGACGTGGAGGATCCGGTGGTAAGATGGCTTACCCGCAGGCCGTCGTCATCTTATGGGGTGACGGGGGAAATGACTCTCTGATGTGCAACATGTATAATCGGATCATCCTTCTCGGGTTCAACAAGTGATGCAGCTAAACCAGCCAAAGCGTCCGCCTGACCATTCTTGTGACCCAGGGACATGGGTAACCACTGGTCGGGAAGGGAACTGGGCCATTAAATGGAGGGTTCACTCCAAGAATGGCACAATCTCTGGATTTCTGACAACATAGTCTCCATTGACCTACTTGATAACTAGTTAGGAATAACCTTTCACATGAAAATGGGGCACATCGATCTCAAGGGCCAGCTCGAGGCCAGTGATTAGAGACTGATACTCTACCTCGTTGTTGGTGAAGCCTTTTGACAACAGGAATGAGTACGACATAACGACTTTCACCAGAGTGATGAAGACGATACCAAGACCCACTCTGTCGAGCCTAGGATCGTTGAGCCTCCTACTGGTGGGGCTCCAGGAGGCACCGTCGAAGTGCATTTTCCAACCTGAGACGACATGATTGACATAGAGGATTGCCTCATTAGGAAAATCTATGTCCATGGATTCATCTGTGGGTGTTGGATGGGCAGCTAGGAATTCTGCCAATGCTTGCCCCTTGATATCCTTCTGAGGCACAAACCTGATGTCAAACCCCTGGAGAATTACCACCCACCGCGCTAGTCGGCCAGTCAACATGGGGCGGTTCAAAATGTACTACAGTGGGTATACATGAGAGACCTACTGTACCTCATGGTGCTGTAGGTAATGTCACAATTTCTGTATAGAAAACACGAGCACAAGGAACCTCTTTTCGATGGGGGAGTATCTGGTCTTCGTATTGAGGAGCATGCGACTGAGGTAGTAGAGGTTGTTCTCTGTCCCCTCATTGTTCTTCTAGGTGAGCAGAGCACCGAGAGACCCTTCCAGTGCGGTCAAATAAAGGACTAGAGGCTTTTCAGCGATGGGTGGAATCAATACCGGAGGCTGCAGCAGATACCGCTTGACTTCCTCGAACACGGTTTGAAACTCTTCATCCTAATCATAGGTGGATCCTTTCTTCATGAGCCAAGAAAATGGCTTACACTTGCCAACCATATTCGCAATGAGTTGGAGTATGTAGGCTAAGTGTCCTTGAAGTCCTTTAAGCATTCAAATATTACTCAGGGGAGGCATCTGGTGGATGGACTTGATCTTCTCTAGGTCGATCTCGATGCCCTGATATCTGAAAACGAATCCGAGAAACATCCTGGAGGTGACCCAATGGAAGACTTCAATGGGTTCATCTACAAGTGGCGGGAAAGAAGGAAGCCAAATACTTTCTCAAGATCTTTGAGATTGTCCTTGTGCTAGCCAGATTTGACCACCAGATCGTCCACATAGAGCTCCAGTAATGTACCGAGAATTGGATTGAATATGCAGTGCATGGCCCGCTGGTAGGTGGCACCTGCATTTTTCAGGCCAGAGGGAATAACATGGTAACATAAAGTACCTTTTGGAGCCCTGAAAGTGGTGGAATACTCTTCCTCAGGGGCCATCTAGATATGTTTGTACCCAGAATACCCATCCATTAAGGAAAGGGCTTGGAACCTGGCTGTAGCATCAATCAAAAACTATGTCACTGGTAGGGGAAAATCATCCTTCGGACAATGGCAGTTGAGATCACGAAAGTCGATATAGACTTTGATCTGCCCGTTCTTCTTCTTGACTGGCACATTTTTGGCCAGTCACATGGTGTAATGGACCTCCTTGATGAAGTTGGATTTGATGATCTTGTCAACTTTGGCCGCAACCATGGCACCGTTAGAAGGGTGCATCTTTCTGGGAGGCTGCTTGAACCCGTGATGGTTTTTCGGGAGGCTAAGGCGGTGGATGACCACCTGGGGATATATTCCTGGACTCTCTCCATAACTCCAGGCGAACACATCACGTTGCTACTTAAGGACGTTCACATACCACTGCTACTCCTCGTGGGATATGGCGGCACTGATCAATGTGGGTCTCAGATCTGCCTCGCTACCAAGGTTCACATGTACCAGTTCATTGAACGTGGTAGAGACGCCTTCTTAAAAGGTGGGGGGAGCATTCTCCAGATCCTATTCTCCACTTGTGGAGGGATATTCCACGGGGGAGTTGTCTCCGAGCCCCCAAACACCGATGGGATACTGGTGCCGGCTTGACAGGCAGTGTTCATCACATCATGAGATTCATGTGCCACTGAGACCATAGCGATAAAGGCAGTTGATCCAATCCCATCTGGTCTTCATCCCATGGGGCCACGCTTGATAACATCAAATCAGTAGTGGAACTTCGGCTTGAGCCGATTAATTCCATCCTGGAGAAATAGACACGTATCTCGTACCGCTGTTGCCATGATCCTGACGTCCCGATACCGTACCGGGGTAGGAGGTTCTGGGATCACCCGAGCCTGGTTTGTGTAGGAGTACGAGGTGATTTTTTTTTGTCTCTTGGACCTGGGAATATGCCTTCCTCTCACACCTGTAACGTCAAAGAATTTCCCCATGTAGGGGGGTCGTGGCCTCCAACCGATGGATCAGGAAGATGTAGGCATCATCCAGGCCTACCCAGGGATCATTTGTGACCGTGGCAGGCTCAATCTCACTTTCTAGAATCTTCTTATCCTTGATCATGTAATAGTAAGTGTCCAGATAGAGGGATTCAAAAGAGGAAAAAGGAGACACATATCCTTGGAGCACGCCTACTCGACCATTGAGGGAGTATTTGAGGCATTGGTGATATGATGAAGGGACCACTACATGCTGGTGGAGCCATGGCCTGCCAATCAATGTGTTGTACGCGGTGTCCTGGGAGACAACCATGAATTCGGTACTGGCAACTAGGCCACCGAACTGGGTCTTGAAATAGATATTTCCGAGCGGGGTCTGCTTGTTCCTATCGTATCCCTGGAATTCTAAGATGAGAGGGAGTTAAATCATCCACAGACAACCCTATCTTCCGTAGTGTCCGAGTCGGGATTAGGTTAATCCCAGAGCCCGTGTCAACAAGATAGAGGCGGACATCCACACCATTGAACTGATGAGTTATGTATAGTGGATGAATCTGCCCATGTATGGGGGGTCTTCATCTTCACCAAAAACCGAGATAACTGCCTGGTATTCGACATTCTTGTGCGCCTCAGTATGGAAGGCTTCTGCAGCTGCTACTTTTGTCTCAAAATAGAGGGGGCTCATTAGAGCCTCGGTGAGTGCCTCATGCATGTATGATGATAGGAGAAGATCCTTGAGGATAGAAAGACTTTCTGGGATTCCGGCAAGGTGCTTCAAAACATCATACTTCTATGAAAGGTGAAAACTTCTGCTTATAGGAGGCCGCTCTAGGATTGGAGGCATGACGGGTCGTGCCAGCTAGACCGGCGGCGGGCTAGTGCTAGTACGCCCTGTTTCTCACTAGTCGATGCCTGAAGAGTAGCTACCGGATGAGAACCAGACAACTGAGATCGGCCTTTAGCAGGGTGAGACTGGGCATGGTACGGACGAGGTAGCTCTGCCTGGTCTAGTAGCATGAACGACAGTAGAGGTAGATCTGAGGATGCTGGTTGAGGAAGTTTCATGTGCTGAGCTCTGCGCGGGGCCTTCTGTCTGGTCTCAGTGGCCTGTACAGCCTGGCTGAAAGCACCAGATGACATGCATTGACGACCCATATGGCTGCGGTTCCACTGAATTTGACGTCAGTTGGGGACATTAGGGAGGATCTCCTAGCGTTCCCCCTCATCAGGAGTCATATATTGACTTACCAACTGAACGGTATTAACCGAAGTGTTCCCCGGACTGTCACTTGACAGATCATCCACCATTGGGTGGATTCTAGGTGGGATCCCAATATCATGGGGCATGAAGTCACCGAGAGTGTGGGATGACGACAACATTGGTGGAGCACATTGCTTCTTCTTGCACCGCCGATGGTTGATCTTTTGGGAAGAGGCCAGCTAAGATGATGACGTAGAGGCACTGGTCGCATCCTATGAAGGATCTTTCTGATTCAGGAATGCCCAAATGATTCCATGGGCATAGTAGAATTCTCTACGAGCAATCCAGTCATCATACTTCTGGTATCCATGACTGGGAACCTGCTTCCACTCACCTCCGTCGTCGCTACCACTTTCTGACCTCACAAAGACACCTGCCAATTATGTCGGAGCAAGGCCCAGCCTGACTATATTGTTATCGACCTGGTCTTGAAGCCATTCTTTAAACACATATCACTTCTTGAGGGTGTGTCCCAGAATCTGATGATAGGGGTAGTAGTTGGGGTGATCAGTGAGATTATCCTCTTTCAGCCTTCTCCACTCAGGTAAGTGCACAATCCCCTGCTCTAGGGAACTACGGATGTAACCAGGGACCTGATCGTCACCGAATGAGTAGGTCTGGTGTCTTTTTTCTGGATCAGGGGTTCTGAGAGCCTGGCACCGATGAGGGTCCGGAGGGGCATGCCGAGGAGGAGGAGCCTGATTATCCCGCCTAGGCAGCGGTGACACGTTGCGCGGGGGAACCTTCCGATTCTGAGGTAGTCGCTGCTGGGCAGGAGGCTATGCCTGAGGTGGAGGGCCTCAGCGATGCTGTGGAGCTTGTGCTACTGGCAGCAATTATAGCTTCCTGGGGGCTTCTATTTGGGCCACCGCGGCAGGATCGGCTCTGGAAGACCTCCTTACTGGGATCACAGGGGGTAGCAGACGTGCCAGACTAGCCTTTTGCAGAGATTCCTCAAGGCGTTGGGCCTTATCTTAGATGTCTCAAAACCCTCTGGGGTAGTTCTGAGTGACCCGGGAAGGAACTAGTTCTGTTTTGACATTCCCGAAGCACAGTGTCAGTAATTTCTCTTATGTCAGTGGCATGTCGAGGGAGTATGTGAGCCCCTTCCACTGGGCGATAAAGTCGGTGACTCACTCATTGGGACTTTTTTTTCACTTGAAGAGATATGTCATGATGGTCTTTCATGTGGTGGAGCTGAACTGGTATATTAATTGCCTACGAAGATCCTCCCAGCTAATCACTGATTCAATGGGGAGCTGGTTGTACCAGAAAAACGTAGGTCCTTCCAATGTCTGCACAAAACATCAGATTTTGGTGGCTTCCTGCAGTGCTGGGGTCCCCAATATGGGGCCACATATTGAGGAAAAGTGGGCTAGGTGTTTCGTCGAGTCTCCCGGCCCATAAAAGGGCGAGAAAGTGGGATTTACAAAACCCAGGGGTGCATGCATATCATCCACCCACGCTGGATATGGATTTCCATCTGGTGGGACTGCCACCTGTTTCCTTTCCAACGCCTTGAGGCGGGCGATGAGTGCTGTTATCAGATTATCCAGGTAGGGGTCCCTGTCTTGGTAGGGATCCCTAACCACGAGTGCGTCTCCGGGATCTTCGACAAGGTAGACGGGTTCAACAGCTCGTGGAGCGACTGGCGGAGTGGCCTGCGAGACAGCTGGGGGGACACGGGGCGGATTCCTCGGATTTCCGCCCCATTCGGGAGGGTTTGGTGAGACTTATCGTGTCCTCTTTCTGTGAGTTCCGGCTTCAACCCTGTTGGCAGGAGCTGTATGATCAGGGTTTCCCGGAGGCATCTTGATGGGGGAAAGTTGTTCCTGCCACTGCAACCCCAGCCTAGGATTACCATAGTCAGGTCATCGCTCTATAGCACGCTAGGCCAGGAATTCATTGGCCAACCTATTTTTCTCAGCTAGTTGCTGGCGCAACGCAGCCTTTTAGAGGTCTTCCTCCGTCTTCTGCACTGAGGCAAATGGGTCAGATTGCTTGACAGCTCTGACATCCCCTTTACCCTTACCGACATTCTGACTGAGTACCAACGACTCGGTGGGCGCATGGAGACCTAGGAGGTTCCTCTTCTAATGATTAATCCTCCCTGATGGGTCCAAAAATGGTGGTGCACCCTCAGGGGGGAAGTCTCCATCAAGAAAATCCAGGTCGTCCTCTTTGTCCATGACATCGGCCATGTGGACTGTGACCCTTCTCGGGGGCATGTCCTCCATATCGCATATTGAGTCGGGCTGTCATCGAATAGGACTGAAGAGGAGGGCATCATACTTCCCCTAGACAAGGACTTGCACGTGGGGGTAGCCTCACTAATGATTTTGTGTAGTACCCTGAAACTCTGAATGCATCTTTGTTGGAGGGTCTTCTGGCGACCTGGTGACTCATGGTGCTGGGCCATAGGGAGTGTGGCCAAATCGATCAGACGAAATTGCTCGCCGATTTCCTCAAAGTGCACTTGGCTCCTGGGGTACACCACCAAATGATAACGAAGATGGAAGTGCGTTTCCCATAGGGTTTGACGGAATCACTCAACTTCCGCTGGGGTGAGGGATTCCGGCACACAGAATTTTGACGCCACTACCGTCCAGAACTTCTCAGGGATGTAATCCGCCACAAGAATGTTCCATAAATTCTTGGGCTCATATTCATGGTCTAGCCTAGTATTTCCCCATTCGTCAACTGGAGGAGGCTGAGGAACTGGTATCGGTGCTGAAGCGGACTGCTGAGACAGTAGACTGGGCGGTGGAGAGTACGACGAATGATCTGACGGGCTGCCGAATTCTGGGCCATCCTCCATGGAGTGCGGTGACCTAACCACAATGTCACGATATGAAAGGCTGACAGCCACAACTTATGGTGCAGGGATCGCGATTACCATCGAAGGGTCATGCTTTTTCTAAACTGCCTTCGGTCCCCAAAATAGCTCTCCATGATCTCTGGTCGAGGTAGAGGGTGCTTCTGGTGACGACGGTGGTGACTACATGGTCGAAACCTGTGGGACACCCAATATTTCCTGCTCCTGGGTGTACCTGTGAAGAGAGGCGGGAATCTGGTGGACTTCACACTCTGGAAGGATGAGACTGACACACCTTGTTCCTACCCTAGTCCTTGATATGGAGGACCGAGGGGAGGTTTCCACCACTGGGTCGTATTCTTCTTCATAATCCGAGAAACAAGCCAGTTTGATCTCAGTTTGAGGCTTTTCTATATTCTTCTTGTAGTAGCAATGACCCGACTTCCTACCCCAGGATGGCTCTTCAGGGAAGGGGAAATTCCCGGCACGAGAAGGTCCTTCAGCCATACTAGTGTTGGGGGGGTATTACTTCCACCTAAGTGGGTCGGTGTGTGAGGAGCACTGGGGCAGATGTCAAAGGGGACCCGGGGAGGACCTCCGTGCTGGGTGCTGGTACGGGAGGGGCCCCCACTGGAACTGACGGGAGCACGGGTAGGACCTCCATGCCTGGTTCCTTTGGTGACGTCAGTGTGAGGCAGGTCCCTGTATTGATCTGACCGAACATGGGTAGGACCACTGTGGTGGGTGTTGGTGAAGTTAAGTTCATCTCCACCCCTCGGGTTTATAGGACGAATATGACCTCCATCGGCTGCTACAACGATGTGAGGACAGTCCTCACATCGTAGAGTGACTGGATGTAAAACATCCCTACCCCGACGGTTCGTGGAAGGAGGGATAGCTCCATACCCAGTTTAATGAGCGTGGGGGAGGCTCCCATATGAGGTGTTTACACCATGGGGAAGGCCCTCATAATGGGTGGAATTTCTATGGGTTAGCCCGTAGTGACCACTGCATGTTCCTGCGACTAGGAGAGTCGACCCAGCCTGCCCCTGAGGTGGCTGGGGCCTTGACTCAGGTCGGGCGTATAGATGCCCCTGCTCGGCATATACAGGGGGTTGACGATGCACGTTACTAGTGGCTTAGGCCATATTACCCACTGACATTGACTCCCTTTGATGGGCTTCCACCTCGGCCAGTGCCCGACGTTGGCGTCTGGTTAGCCGGGCCAGTGCCAGTGGTGTAGGTAGGAAGTCTACCTGCTCTTCAGCTTACGGAATAGGGTGGCGGTGCTGGCGCAGCCTAGTGGGGGCCCTCGCTGGGAACCACTGCGACAGAACCTTGTCCGGGCTTTCCCGAACATCCCCTACCTCATTGGCATAGGGCATGGATTCGTCAAGGCATTCCAAGGATAGGCCCCTGAAACGATTAAAGGCTGGAGAGGGGAGCAGTGGCTCCCAGTGCGGCCCTTGGGGGCGGCGTTGACAGCAAGTCACAGACGCCTCTAAATCCAGGTGGGCCATGACCCTCGTTGGGATGACCCCTTCATCCTCATACCTATGTACAAGGTTATTGACTACCCTTCATTGGATAATATCCGATGGGGAGTGGGGGAATGGGTGCCCATTAGTCATGGTAGTCAAGGCCGTCATAGAGAATGAAAAACCGCACGAGGTAGCCACATTGATATTGCCCCTACCCCTACGTCGGTGGGCAGGAGGTGATCGGGTTCTGGATGGATAAACTGGGTTCCTGGAGGCAGGGAGATCAGGTCATTAGTAACGAAAGAAATGAAATTGACACCCAGTGCCCCAGTGCCATTCCGTCTTCCATGACCAGTACGTGGGATCCACGCTGAAAACTTATCAGAATGAGATGCCCAACATTTTGACTGCCCCAATTTATGGTGAGTTCCACACCAGGCCTGCTATTTGCTTGGAGGGACCCGACGCCAGATATCTGGATCTGGTGACATGTCTCTCTACTGATGTCTTGTGTGCTACTAATCTCCACATTGAGGATAATAATTTGACGTCGGGTTCACCATTTCAGTTTCCAATGCTTTCGCCGGGGCGTGTTCGTCCATCCTGTTTGGGGGACGTCGGTGTGGTTTTTTTCCCAGCATTCTCGCTTTCCAAAGGTGAGCGACATCTTCTCCTTATTCAGGGACGTCTTCTCTTTGATCGAAACGGGATGATGGGATGTCGGTTCTTCCTATTTTGGATTCCCCCTCAGAAATCGTCACCTATTCCGGGTCTCACTTAGAGATTTAATACTTTGTTCGTGAAACTCTTCCCAGTGCCATGTTTCCATGGACGCCGGTTAATTACACTTCTTCTTTCAGGAAATTTCAAGGGGTCCGGTCAGGGCAGCAACCTTTAGCTGGAGGAGTGGTCATGTTGATCCATCAATGGAATGTATGGATGCTGGGGAATTGGCGTGTCTGTCTTTTCCCTTATTATAGGGCCTCTCTAGGGCATGGAAGCCCGAGGCATCTAACATCGAGCACGAGGAATCATAGGCCCTAGGCATGTATCTAAGGTTTTTCTCAGCTTCCCATGTTTAACACACGGTATGACACAAATTTAACATCCATCGGAGATAGATCAGACTGATCGGAACACCGATGAAGGTGGATCAGATTGAAGAACCCTTGAGGGAATAAAGATATTGGGGCCAACGCATGGGTAGCTTCCCAAATGCTGTGGAGGTGAATGGGGTGGCATGATCTCAACTAGATGTGGTGGCCCGGGTAAGAATCATGAAGGAAGATGGTTTTTTTGGGCTTGGGCCACAAAGAGACTTCCTACATATGATGCCTTGACATGGATCAATGTCCTCATAGTTCATATGGATGTGTGGGGGCTTACACTTTAGGCTGCCCAAGGTGGTGGATAAACCGACGTGGATAAGATCGAAACAACTGGGTGGTGGGCTTTAACCACATGAGGCTTCCGACATACCATGACTTGACATGGATAAAAGACCACATAGTTCAAAATGGATGTCGGTAAACCAACGTGAAGAAGGACCTTGGTCCGATGGGTTATAGGCTTGAAGCTCAGGGAAGCTTCCTATGTACCATGCCTTGACATGGATCAAAGACCACGTAGTATGGATGGGGGATTGGTACACCAACACAGAGGAGGTCGGGGACAATGTTTGGTGGGATTGAGATTCAGGGAGGCTTCATACATACCAGGCCTTGACATGGATCAAAGACCACGTAGTTCAGATGGGTGCGTGTCAGTGAACAGATGTGAATAAGGACCTTGGTCCAGGTGGGTGTTGGGCTTGAACCTTGTTGACGCTTCCTACGTACCATGCCTTAGAACAGATCAAAGTGCACGTAGTTCGGTATGGATGTGGGGCTTACACTCTTGGATACCCAACATGTGGGTGAACTGACATGAAGGATAGTCGGAACGACCGGGTGGTGGGATTGAACCTCGTGAGGCTTCCTATGTACCATGCCTTGACATAGATCAAAGACCTCGTAGTTCAGAATGGTGTCTATCGGAGGGACAACATGAATAAGGACCTTGGACCAATGGGTGTGGGATTGAACCTCATGGAGGCTTCCTACGTACCATGCCTTGACATGGATCAAAGTCCTCCTAGTTCAGGTGGGTGTGGGGGTTGCTGAACTGATGTAAAGGGTTTTCAAAACAACTGGATGGTGGGATCACAATGGCTTACCACTGAATTGGGATGCAGTTCAAAGTCACGAGGGACAGGGGGAATTTGGTCTTATTCTATGAGGCGGGCCAAGGTGTGTCATGGTCTATGCTCACTGTAATCCCACATGATTCATTCTTAGTGTGAGAAACAAGAGGTTGTAGGGACCTGAATATCACGTCGTGAAGGGTGCATCTGTGGTAAGAGAAGAGGGGATTACTTATTAGGTGGCCCATGGTGCTGGGACTTACTCCAGGATGGAGGCCCGAGGGAGAAAAAGCATAGAGGGAGAGGGATTTGGCACCCATGAAGAGAGGAGGTGGGAATGTTACTTATCACGTCCTCCACTGGCCTTGGGGACCGAAGATGATAGGATGGAGAATACGGCTCTGCCTCCTACATGAATGACTAGGGTCTTACACCAATGTGTCTACACTTTCCCCACAGACACACACCAATCCCAAAGGAGGATATCATCTCTTGTTGAGACCGGGAGGCATGGAGAATGTCTGAGGTGGGGGCACCCTGAGTGAGAGGCACGGGGTGATGTCACAGTTCAACGTCGTGTGTTGAGGACTAGGGTGCTTGGCAGTTTAACGTCCTGCAGATTGGATGAGGTGTGTTTACTCCACAACCCTAGAACTTACATACCTGATACCCTCTACTCCTTGTGGGAGGGAAGGTACCAGCAATGTTGTGCAGAAGGGGGGTCAGAGAGAGAATCATCGAGGGGTCCACATTAGTGTGGATATGTGAAGAAGCAATAGCCATTAGTGTGCCTATGAGAAGAAGCATTAGGCGAAGCAATGACACATGTGGTATCGTCCATGGGACATTGAAATCAAATTGTGTAAACCTAGAGGGTCTCACGAGAAAAAGAATTTCCATGTAGAGGGGTCCATATGTGAGGGCCTTGTGGAGTTCGGTCACTCTACATGGTGGAGGGTAGTTGCGAAGGGATGTGCTTCATGATGTGGGGTTCCTTAGCCTTAACATGGGGAATAGGTGCAAATGGGAGGTGATTCGCAAATTGGAAAGGCATTTGTGGAGCACTGACTTGCAGAGCATAGGTTCCTCACGAAGAAAAGTGTCGTGATGCAATGTGTTTCATGAAGTACAGTGATACTACCTTAGCAAATGGATCAAGTGTATATAAAGTTTTCTTCGCGAAGCATAAACGCTCTACAGTGACCTGGATCCCCTTGGGGATCCCCTTCCTTCGCGAATTCCCTTAGGCTTCACGAAGGGCATCCCTATCAGAAGAGGGGATCATAACGAGACAATGCGGAGGCACCTCGCGAAGCAAAAATACCTCGCGTAGCTCATGATTCGTAGAGAAAATGATTCTTTGTGATTTGGGAGCTAGGAAGGTGAATGATCGGATTGTTCGTCTTCGTGCTCGGTGGGAGTCTGGTATTTATAGGAAAGAGGCACTATAGAGCAGAGATGACATGGCACGAAGAGGGATTCAGTTGCTTCACAGCGAGTCGCGAACGTCATGGGATTTGGTGGAGTGTACCGCCTCCTTTTCTTCACGGCGGGCTCACGAACGTCAGGGGCGTTTACGGAGGGTACCGCCTCTTTTGCTTTGCGGCAGGTTCACGAACATCAGGGGCATTTGAGGAGGGTACCGCCTACTTTTCTTCGCGGTGGGCTCGTGATCATCAGGGGCTTTCGTGGAGGGTACCACCTTATTTTCTTTGAGGCGGGCTCGCGAACTTGAATGGCATTTGCGGAGGGTACCGCATCCTTTGCTTCACGGCGGCCACATTGCTTGGGGGAACTCCACACCGTGACTTTGCGAGGCAGGTCACGAGACCTCTTTTTCTTCTTTCTTTTCTTCCAACATTTTGGAGCCAAAAATCATGAAATGATTTAGATTCATTATATCACATTCTTCAGGCATTATGTACACCTCATATAAAAATATAGGTGCCTAACATGGCATATGTCTCAAAGAAGATAAATCAAGACAAAACGATCTTACTGATTTGGAAACATTCAAAACATATACCCCATGAATGGAATATTATAGAATAGATATGTAAATAAAAATAAATTTTATAAGAATAATCATATAATACAATCATGGGTATTATACACACAACAAAAAAATGAATGGGTGGTGAATAAATCAGGTATCTCACGAATAAAAAAAGTGACATGAAATTCACTTACATTAACCTTTCTTTTTGTGTGTGGTGTTTATCCTCATGTATAGTGAGTTAAAATATTTTAAAAAATTATTATATAATGGTAATCGTGTTTATAATATTATATATGATCATCCTATAAAATATTATTACCCGTTTGTTAACAATCTCTCAATATTTTCAATATTTTATGTGCTAATTTCCAAGTTTTCTCAGGTATGTTTTGACTTTTAATTTACTTATCCTATTACATAGATCATGAATGAAGAATACATTTTGTTTAAAACATTACATAATTATCTTATATATTCATTACATTTGTGTTTATAATAATACATAACATTTGGAGACATGAAATGAAATGCATCGTTCATAGCAACGGTAGGTCGTACGTCTGTATGAATGCTACATTCTTTTCCTTATTATATTAAGAGAATTAATATTAAATTATATATTGATATTATAATTCCTTTATAATTCCTAATTTATATATGATATAATTTTTTTATACCATCCTTTTTTACATTCAATGTATGTAAAGAATAAGTCACATCGCTTTGAGGGGGAGGTAGTCCACACTTCCTCAAACAAAATTATCGTATTTACAGAAGATGGAGAGCCTAAAGTTATGTTTTAAATAAAAATTAAATAAGAATAATGAAAATATAAATATAATATATATCATATATAAATATATTTTTAATCATAATGGCCACTATGAGATGTGGTGAAAGAAAAAATGAACTGTCATCGTTTCGTGAAGAAGTAGTTTTCCATACACAAAAATGGTATGTTCGTTACCCATTTGATGGTGGTGTGTGTAAGTGATGATAGAAACAATGACATAAAAAATCATATTATATTGAGTATACTATTTCAGTTATTTTATCTTTTTATAAGAAGAGTATAGGGAGTGGATAAAAAAATTATAGAAAATAGATCGTTGAAAAATATTACCTTAAAATCAGGTAACTTATTTTGGTTTACACCAAATAGATTAATTATTAGAATTTATGCTAAACGAGAGGCACCAATTTCATGGAAATATATTTTAGGAATCTATTTCAGAAGATATTGGCCTAACATAGCTGGTTTTTGAGGTCTGGGGATGTGATAAAAGTGGTTGTCTTTTATAGTGGAGGAGGAGTGGAAATCCTGTAAAATTTTGAAAAATGAAATCTATTGATGTTTTTCACAGTGGAATTGGCTCCAATAATATACCAAATTAGATAAAATGGAACATAAGGCCGAAATATGTCTATTAAATAGATCTTGGACATGTTTATTGGTCTTTTGGGGCCTTAATGTTAAGGTTTAGTCCATTATTATGCTAAATTGAACCTTAATCATTGCAATTAATTTTAATCATTTTAACTATTTGTTTTTGTAGAAAACAAATATGGTATTATTATAAATTATAAATTATTATTATTCTAAATTTTAAATCCATTTTTACAAATTCCAATCATATAAGTGGAGCAAATCAATTTAAAATTCATCCCACATACGAGATGACAATGCTGGGTTTTAAAGTGAAAATGTTCAAATGTTTTTATATGTTTTTATGTTAAATTCAAAATTGAAATTGATTCCAATGAAATAATTTATATTTAATAGTAAAAATATGATATAATTAAAATTTTAAATCAATATAAAACAAGACTTATCCTTTTAAATAAACTAGATGAAGAAAATTTAACTGAAATTCAATATTTCCACAATTCATTAAAAAATAATCTTCATCGAAAAATACCATGAATTCCCCATAAGATAATAAATATATTTCATTTCCATGTATGAAGTTTATATTTACGTGTTAATTTCTAAGGTAGTCAAAATCTGGATTTAAAATGGGGTTTCCATTAAAAGGAAGTACATTTTTTGTTTATAAAAATATTAGTTTTTATGTTTGAAATTGGGTTTATTCTTACCTTATGCCTATCAAACCTAATTGATGAATATCAAAAATATTTGATTTATTATTTAATATATATATATATATATATATATTTCATTAAAATAACTAAAATATTTTGATTAATTTTTTTATCATGAAAAGACTCCTTTTGAAGCATGAAAATAAAAATAATATTTCTTTTTATATTCATTCATTTATTATTTTCATTTATAATTAATTTGTAACCAATGAAATAATTTTATATTTATATAATTTTTTTTTCATAAGTTATTTAATAATATTAATATTGGATTAGGTAATTCTTAGATTATATCTTATTATATTAAATAATAATGACTTAATAATATATCAATGTCTTGTAATATTTTGTATTCCATGTCGTGTATACTGTCAAGGAAAGTATCTCTTGTGTATAATTCAATATAACCAGGTTTTTCTTGAATTTAAATCCATGGAGTATACTATAAATATTTAATATAGTATATATATGTATATATTAACATCTTGGGTCATTATATTCCCTTTTACACTTGGTGTTCCGTATAACGAACGCTATATAGATGTTGTGTATAACGCAAGCCATGTTGGTGACATGTAGTGCATTAGAAGTTGGGGTCAGTTGAAAGTAATTTTTCAATTATTGAAATAAAATAACTCATGGAAATTTAACTTACTCTAAAAGAAAATAATTCACAAAAACTTTGGGTGATATATTCTAAACAATTTAAAATAACTATTTTCCCTCGAAAATAATGCATGTTATCAAAGGATTTATATTTGAAATATTCTTTCACAGAATCCCACATCATAAAAATGAATACTGAAACAAAAAATTAAAAATAAATTTTGGATAGTAATGGTTACCCAAAATATCATATAAATAGGTTTCCATATATGAGAACATAGGTGGGAAGTGAAACATGGATATTGAAGGGAAATCTAACTATCATGTTTTGATGTAGAGTGATAGAGAAATTGGTTAGGAGAAAGTTAACAATCATAAATCATTAAATATATGATTTTCTATGGGAACATTTCATTCATCAGAAAATAAGGTATTAGTATAATATTTTTGGTTTAAAAATACTTTCTCAATGTTTTAATAATATTCATGAGAATTTATAATTTCATTATTTCATTCCCCTACATAAGTAAAATCCCACCCTTTGGTCTTATCTTGACCAATTTCCACTTTACCACTTTCTACAAAAAGGTAGGTTAACTATTCATTACTAAAGGAATAAAATATTATGAGATCAATGATAAGTCATCCCACATCTCTCTAGTTACCATCAACAAAAAATTTCCAGAGAAGGTTATCCAATATGAATAAATCCCTATGTACTGAGATAACACATTAATCTAAAAAATCCATCTGAATTTTAACTTAGACATCCCCCAAATGGTTAACCTTATAACACTAATGAATGATGAAAATTAAAAAAAATTGAAATAGTGACAATAAATTAGTTTAACATTGATCCCAATATATTAAAATGTCTCCCTTGGTTGTTACATTCAAAACATGTGAATATCCTTAGTTTATATTCTCTTGAAACATGGTTACTGAATGAATTGCCATAAATTGTTATTGAAAACTTGCATGGTTACTTTTTACAAAGGATACTGGATATATTTTTTAAATCAATTAATCTTTAAACATCATCTATAATAACAATAAATACATTGTCAATAGATCTTTTATTATATTTGAGGAAATTAGTGAAATCCAATTTACTTTTTCCAAATAAAACATCTCGTTATGAAAGAGAAACACAATTTTCATAACATCTTGATCACATTAATGGTTACCCTCCATTAATGAAACTATCACTTTTCTAATTCCTCGTCACTATTTAAAATATCATTTTCAATCCTTAAAAGTAAACTTATACTGAAAATTCTTATATATTTCATGATTAATATAACGTAATATTTGAATTCGAAAAAATAATTTCTTCATTCATCCAAATTGACTCTTAAATCATTACGCTAGATTCCTCAAATTATTCCATACTAATTCTTTCATGGAACATATTAATCATTTATTAAGGTTACTAAACCTCAATATAATAATTTCTCTTAATATTAATATAAAATATACTAAAAGAGCATCACATATCTTTCACATGTTGTTTCCAGTTTATTTATCTTCAAAAGTATAACCAATAATCGTACCACATTCCTTATTCTCTTTTTGAGATTTCAACTTGGTAAGAATATTTTCATAATTCCCTTACATTATAAATATGAAACATTAAATTTTAACTATATTACTTATAGTTATCTTCATTTACTAAAACAAGAATTCACTGGGTGAGAAACATTTATCATAGAATAAAACTAAGTAATTATGGAAAATACTAATAGGATGTTCAAATAATGAGACATTCCATAATCTATGACACCCTCTGTTTATCTTAGATTATTCATAGGATACTTCCATTTAATTCCTTTTTTATGTTTGGAGACAATTTTGTAAATTTCCAAAGCATATCCCCTGGGAGTGTCAAACTATGTGTGCATCAAGGCTCATTTTCATGTATAATATTATCCTATGTCAGGCCTGTGAAATATTTTCAATGTTGATATCCATATCTACATTTTTTCCCAAGCCATAACCAATTACATGATCCCAAAAAGGATTTATTTCAAGTAAACCAATCACTTTATCCTTTACCACAACTTCATGACATTTTCTTAAATGTTAACTCATCCTAATACTTATTCTTAGGTAAATACCTAGACATATTCCCTAAAATACCCCTTGGGATAACCGTATGGTTTTCAAATCCCAACTTCTAACGGATTCTGAAACCATTCATTTGATAACAATTATAGTAACCCATTCTTAACATATATCGATATTACTTCATTTTATATTACTATTCATTAAATTACAAAAAATATATTCACAAGAAGGGTAATAGATTAGTGTACATAGAAAATTGGAAACAAAAGATTCTATCCTCGTGAAAATTCTTCAACATATCCCATAAAGGTATTATCCATTAGTAATTATTCCTAAAACTATTCTTCATTTCCCTGGGAAAAGAAACATAATAAATGGGTGAGCTCAGATCCTTAATATGGGTAAATAAAGGAAATTTGTATGCATAACCTGAAAAAAGGGTTTGAAACTTGATCAAAAAATTTGAAGAACATAGCATATATATTCAAGATGATAATAAATACTGGTAATTCATATGATGTTGATCATAAGAGTATTAATAGAATATGTCATGAAAGCATAACATATGAATAAGACATGAAATTGTTTGTAGACACATAATAATATAAAAACCCTAGGCTAAGGTTTCCTTCCAAGACCATATGTTACATGTTAGGTCTAGGACAATCACCCATGTACCTATTTGGTATTGGGATTTCCTCCCAGGTACCCTCCTCTTTTGAGGTCTGGATGTTCTCTCTTGTACCCTATTCCTTTGGGAATGGTATTTCCTCCCCTTTACCCTCTTATTTTAGGTTTTGATATCCTCCCATTTACCCTCTTGTTTTGGTCTTGGGATGACCTATTGTGTACCCTATTGTTTCTGTATTCGCATGCACTCATGAGTAAACTTTGAGATCATAAAACATTTATCATTAACCATTCAGTTTCAGAGATATATAGGTCCCACCTATATCATAATTAAATCATACAAACATGTTAAAAAAATCAAAAACAATCATATCATATCATATGAAATGAAATGGGTTTCAAAAACATGCAACCATATAATAAAAAATAGAAACAATTGATTTTATAATCATTTCATCAATATCATATCCTATAAAAATAAGAATTATACAAAATAATATAAACCATGGATGAGAAATTAGTGTACAAGGAAAATTACATAAAAAAACAAACCATTAAATAAAAAATATGAATGGAAACATTGGATCCATTCTTATAAGGGAATGAGAAACATCAACCTATTTCATATTACGTGGAAAATTACTTGGAAAGATATTTTGAAAACATTTTTTGAGTAAAATATCCTTTATTATTTGAATAAATATTTTTTAAACATAAAAACCTTTTAAAGCCATTTTAATAAAAATATAATTGAAATATTTTGATTGAAAATTATGAAACCTTTTGGAAACATTTTATTTTAAAATTGATAAAGATGGTCTGAAAATATATTGAACGAAATGTCACTGAAAATGTAAAAAATAGCCTGAAAACATTTTGAAAACCATTTCTTTGAAAATATATTTTAAAAAAAAATTATTAAAAATTAACCATATAAACATTTAAATAAATATTAAATTAATTGACATTGGTTAAATCTATATATGCTATACGAGGTTAAAAGAACATTCCTTTTTCAAAGTAGAAATGTTAGAAAAATGTAACACCCTGACCCTAGTTACCCAGCGTCGGTGCATTATTACATAACATTGGCATGATCACGAGAAAGATCAAGTCTTGAAAGACCGATTAGTTTAGTAGCCTTGGAATAACTAGATACATCCATAAATTTTTACATTACATCATAAAAAAACATCTTGTCTTCATATCCCCTCATACTATCCCTGCAGGTCATTCATAAATTACTTCTTCATAATCCTGGGAAAAATAAAACATTGAAAGGGGTGAGCTCAAATGCCCAGTAAGGATAACAATATAGCGGAAACTTTCATAAATAAGAATAAACATTTAAGGCAATGTATAACTAAAACAAAAGCCTTTTAAACTTGAACATTTAACATAGTATGGAATAAATAAAATGAAATAATGCCATTTACTTACTCACATGGTTATTTTACTAATCGAATAATCACATGAAAAATCAATAACCACTTTCATAATGATGGAATGCATAAAGCTAAACATTAATTTCTTTGTCAAGGCCTCATCCCAAGACCTTAGGGCTAACTGTAACCGGATCCCAACCCGGAGTGCCTCTAATAACCGGACACCAACCCGGAGTGCCTCTAATAACCGGACACCAACCCGGAGTGCCTCTAATAACCGGAGACCAAACCGGAGGGCTTACTTTTACCAGTCCCTAACCTGGAGGGCTTACTTTTACCAGTCCCCAACCTGGAGGGCTTACTTTAACCAGTCCCCAACCTGGAACACACTTGTCCAACACATTCATATGAATTAAAGGTTGAAATATAACATAAACATTCTTATTGGAACTAGCATACGAAATGTCAATACTTTACTCATAAACCATGAATGATATATAAATGGCACATCCACAGTCAAACATATCATAAAACTTTATTACAATATGGAAGTTTTATATCATAATAAATCAACTTCAAATAATCATAAAATCCATCAAAGGATGTTGACATAGATGAAATCAAAACACTTTTTAGAGAAATATCTCTTTCTATTTTTGAAATCATTTAAGATCCATATAAAATAAAACATTTTCTTTGAAAATATTCTTATAAGCTTGTAAGGAAAGCTTTGAAGATTTTATAATGGCTGAAAATAACCGCACCCGCCGTATAAGTTAAAAAAACATTCTTACCTTAATTCTGTCGAAAAGGTTAAAAAAGACCTTGTTTTGAAAACGACGGAAAGATTCCTATTATAAAAAGTCAAACAAGGGTATAAATGACTTTAACCCATATTATTGTAAATAATAAAAATGTTTTGAAATACATTTTTAATAAAACATGGATGTGGATGGTAAAGATATCCCAGTAGATTATTACGTATAAACAACCTCGGATAATGAAGAGATTGTGAAATAACCCTTACCAATTTGGTAACTTATGAAACAAACATCCCATGAAAGAGGTATCATACAATGAATATGTAAATACACATAAATTATAGTGTATTACACAAAGAATATAATTATGGGTAGTACATACACCACACAAAAGGTGATGGTGGCAATATGACATGAATCTCACGGAAATAAGGAGTGAGATGAAAACCCCTTACCACGTTAATCAACTGAGTCGTATGGCCAAAATTTAATAACCACCAAATTATTTACAGAATATCATGAATATATTGATAATATATATCAAATGTCAGTACACAATACACCACTTTCAATAATTTAGTGGCGAATAATGGAAATCTCACGGAATTGAATGTGAGATAAGAAAATCCCTTACCTTGTACTTTTCCTTGGTTGGGGTAGGTTAAACTCCTGTATAATGGTGAAATAATTGTTATTAAATTATACAAGAATCATATACATTAATATGATATCATATATGATCTTTTAACATTGCTTTATTTATAATATCTTAGTATTATCGTCGTTTCGGGTGATAATCGATTCGTTTTTCTTAAATGTTTGGTTACGTAAGACATGTTTGTAGTGGATATATTATATCTTATTCATAATCAGAATGATATTAACATTATTTTTAACCCTAAAATGAGAATAATACTTGAATGGATACGATGGAGAATGAATCTCATCGCGTTCGTGGAGACGTTAGTCCGTACGTACGCACGAACGCTACTTCCATTTAATTTTTATTTTAAAAGAATCGAATCCAAATGATACATAGGTATATTACTATTCCAGTATAATATAATATTTTATATATGTTACTTATGTTCATTAACACCATCCTTTGTACGTTCAATGTGTGGTATGAACGAGTCATATCATTTTAAGGGGGCAGCAGTCCGCACTTCCTCAAATGAAATTATCGTATGTATATACAACATGAAACGAATAATGATATGAAATAAAATGGAATTACAGAAGCTTATATATAAAATATATATCATTAATATCATATTTAATTACAGTTACATCATAATGGCCACCATGAGAGGCGGTAAGATGTATTTGAACAATCATCGTTTCGTGAGGTGTTAGTTTGCCATCCACAGAAACATTATGTTCATCATCCATTAGATGGAGTTTTGTGTATGTGTAGTTTGAATCCTTCTTATAACAACATCCTAGTATATTGTGGATACTGGTGTTGTTACAAAAGAAAGGAAATAAAAAGATTTTGGGGTTTGGAGAAGCAAAATAAATGAAAATAATTTAAGAGAAATCGTTACCTTTAATTTAGGTAACTCACTTTGGTTGGAACCAAAGGACTTCTTGAAATGCTTTCTGCCTAAGGGAAAGCTTCAAGGAGGAGGAGAGTGATGTGGGGAGCTTATTTGGGCAGGTTTTGGACGAGCCAAGTGGCTTGAGAGGTGTGAGGAATGAGTAGAAGTGGTCTCCTTTTATAAGGGAGAGGAGGGGCTCTTTAGGAAAGAGTGAAAGTATTATTTTATAATACAATTATATTCGGTTTATAGTGGTCCAAAAATCATTGAGGTCGAAGATAAGATGACTAATTTTCTAAATAACATCAACCAATAAGAATTGGACAGGTTTTAGATAATATTTTAATCATTATAATCTTAATTATTTAAATGATTTATTAATGAGGTAAACATTGCATCATTATTGTGTCATTAATAATTTAACTTATTTGATTTCTAAAAATTAGAAATAAAATATAATTATGTAGGAAATCTTTTTATCTTTCTAACGAATATTTATAATAGAAAATCCAACATGTATAACCCTATGTAAAAATTGTTCTTCTAAAAGATGTAAGCTTATGCCATTTTTATTTTTATTTTAACTTTATTAATATAATGTGTCCCTACCACATACAAGTGGCTCCAAGGGGTCCCCAAATCGACCCAAGGATGCCCATGGTCGGGTATGTGTCCACCAATAAGGTTAGGACACGTTTTAGGGTAATTTTGTATTATTATAATATTATTTTTTAACCCTTATTTACCGGATTTACCCTTTAACCATGGTAAATAAAATATTTACCGCAGTAATTATTCAAAATTTGTAAAAAAAAAAGTTACCTATTTACATAATTTGGACATCCTGATTCCAAATATGTAATCCATTTTTCCAAATTCAAAACACAGAAGTGGCAGAAATTAATTTAAAATTAATTCCCGTTGTTAAAATAAAAAGCGTGTTTTTAAGAGATAATAACTATCAAAAGATTGACACTTGTTTATGTCTGATTTAATTGTGAAATTATGTACAATGATAAACATTAAATTAAATGGTAAAAATATATTCTAAATATACTTTAAAACCACACATATTCATAATTTATCAATATTAATTATTTTGATTAAAAAAGTTGTTTTTAATTAAAATTTAGTAATTTTCACTATTCATCAAAATATAAAAGTTATCCGAAAAGTACCAAAATTTCAACCTAGGCTAATTTCAATATTCCGAATCCAAAAATGAAGTCCATTTTGAAATATAGAATATATATGATTTCAAAAAGTAGGTATTACTATTCACAACGGCTAGTTTAATTGGTTGTGGTGTGTTTGAACTCGAAGTTGCGTACAACACACGCTATTGTATTATTCAAAGGAAAGCGTACCGTGGAAGCTTGGGATGTTTCATTTTAAATTTTTTTGATGTCCCCATTTAGTCAAAAAGTTTAAAATATTATTTTTAAAAAGGTTTCACTATTAAAATTTGATAAAAGTGTAATACTGAAAATGAATCTGTTCTTGTATTATATATGAGAAACTCATAATATGGATTCTAAAATTATAAGGATTATATAAATTTTAAAATTTAGATAATACTATTCATAACCTCTTTTGAATGGATTTTTTTTTGTTAGTCATGGTGTGATTGAACTCGGTGTTGCGTGTAGTGCAAGTTATTGAATTATTTTGAAGAAATAACACACTATGAAATATTGGGGTGTTACATTCTCCCCTCCTTCAATAAATTGCGTCCTCGCAATTTGAAATTGTTCTTCGAAAATAAAAGGTTGAAAATAGAAAATATATTTGTGGGAAAACCCACATCAGAAATTGGGTTACTAAAATTTAGTCTTAATATAAGGAAAATATAAATGAAAGGGTCACCACCAAATTATGATCTCGATTAGGAGAACATTGGTGCCAATTAGAGACATATAATTCGAGGAAAAACTTAAATATTTATAGGTAGTGATTGAGGTCATCAATCACAAACAAGTATAAAATTGAGGTCCTTAAATTCATCAATTTATGATGATTTGAAATACCATCAGTTCAACAAAACATAGGGTATTAGGATAACACATTTTTGACGTTTCGAAATATCTTAGTTGAAATCCCACATAGAAAAATGAATTAATGAGGCCTCTATTTAAAATAAAGAGTGGAAAGTATGAAGATTACCAAAAATAACACATACTAGGGTTCCATGTAGGAAAATATGGATATGGAGGGGAAATCTAACCATCAATTATCTGATGGAGAGTGGTAGAGAACATGGCTATGAAAGGACCAACAATCCCAAAGCCATAAATTAGTGATGATTTAAGGTACCATCTAGGAAAACATTTTTGTTCTAATTTGCTTTTCTTAATATTGAGGAATTTTTTATGAGATTGGATAAGATCATATGGAGATATACTTACTTTATAATTTGAGTTTTATCCATTAATAAATTTCTACCACAAACTCATCTTCCACTCTAAAAGATAATAGAATGTAAAAAAATTCTATTTACACTATTCGTATAGGGTTCCAAAATAAACGAACTTATAATTCATATAAAAGATCTTTTAATAAAAACTACATTATTTAATCCAGAACATCTCGTGGGCCAGTGGTAGGTGATACACCCTTTTCGCCCTTCGGTTGCGGGTTCAAGTCTCGCAGCCTTGCCGGACGCGACGGGTTGCCGCCCGACCTCCGGGTTGTCTTTTTATGGTAATCCAAAATAATCCAAACTAGAACTATCCAAAATAGTTCTGTCCAAACTCACAGTCCAACATTTATAAGGAAGGTAAACATAATATAGATCCTTTTTACCCCGTAATAGCATATGAATACCTTCATCATGTATTACCATATTCCTTACTGATTACATTCATTCTCCCTTATTCCATATAGAATGCTGGATATACTTCATTAATCCAAAAATGTTTTAAACCCCAACAATGATGGAATATACAAATCATTAATCAGTTCCAAGGTAGTCAAGAATATCCAATATAATTTATCCAAATCAATCATGTATTATTCCAAAATCACTACCTTAGTATCAGAACTATATTATGATTTATCATTCTCTCAACCATATATTTTCCAAAAATTTATCTTGCTATTGAGTCACTTTTCTTTATTCCACACAATCTCAAGTCCTTAATGAAATAGTACTGCAGTACAATCCTTATATACTCCATAATTATTATAAAAATTACATTGTTGATACAACACTCAATTGACATAATCAACATAAGAACTCTAATCATTCCTCTTCATCTGTGGTAGTATCATAACTTGATTATTATCCAATAGCATCATTTGCGGCATAGTCTGATGACTGGGACATAGGTTCGCGTAGTGTCCAAACTCCTTTCAAATGAATCATTGTACATTTGAAACCATTTTCTTACCCTTGCAGTCACGTACTCTGTGCCCTTTTCCTCCACACTTATAACAAACTCCCATTCCTTTCAAGCAAGTTCCAGGGTGTTTCTTTCCACAGTTACCACATATGGGAAAATTCTTCTTTTCTCTCTTACCTTTATCCATCTTTCTCTCTTCCATCCTTTTCTTCTCTTGCTTCCTTTCAAAGCCATAGGACTCAGTAAACTCTTTACTTATCTTATCAACACATGATATTATTTCTTCATATGATGATAATACATGCGAGACTATTTCTCTTGTAAATTCTGGCTTAAGACCATAAAATATATGATCCTTCTTTCTCTTTCTAACATGTGCATTGCTAGATTTCTCATTCCTTCTACTGGGCGCCATTTCTAAACAATGGCATACATTAGATTAGTTTATGAATAAAAATACCTAATCCCAAACATTTAAAACACATAACATAAATTAAATAGTTTATGGATATAATCTATAATCATAAAAATGTCTCCTTTGAGGAAGTATATACTCATAAACCCTTCATAATGATTTGTAAAGAAAATGAGAGTTATCCTAAGCATATCCGCCGGGAGTGTCGTAACCAAGAGTGCAGCAAGGCCCGTTGTCGTGCACCAGTTCCCGTTCGAGTCTAGCTCAAAGCGGTGTTTTCGGGTTTTACCCCTAGGTACATCTGTGCCAGAGCCACCTCTACCTGCTCGTATCCAGACAGGGATGTATTGCTCGGAAAACTCACAAAATCTCTACAATACCAAAATTCTAGAAAGTTCTTCTATACTAATCCTCAAAGTTTATCTTAGGTCTACGTGCACTAATCAGAGTTTATCTAAATCTATCTTCCAAGGTTTGTACTAAACTTCCTCTGATACCAACTCTAACGCCCCGACCCTAGTTACCCAGCATCGGTGCATTATTACATAACATTGGGATGATCACGAGAAAGATCAAGTCTCGAAAGACCGATTAGTTTAGTAGCCTTGGAATAACTAGATACATCCATAAATTTTTACATTACATCATAAAAAAACATCTTGTCTTCATATCCCCTCATACTATCCCTGCAGGTCATTCATAAATTACTTCTTCATAATCCTGGGAAAAATAAAACATTGAAAGGGGTGAGCTCAAATGCCCAGTAAGGATAACAATATAGCGGAAACATTCATAAATAAGAATAAACATTTAAGGCAATGTATAACTAAAACAAAAGCCTTTTAAACTTGAACATTTAACATAGTATGGCATAAATAAAATGAAATAATGCCATTTACTTACTCACATGGTTATTCTACTTATCGAATAATCACATGCAAAATCAATAACCACTTTCATAATGATGGAATGCATAATGCTAAACTTTAATTTCTTTGTCAAGGCCTCGTCCCAAGACCTTGGGTCTAACTGTAACCGGAACCCAACCCGGAGTGCCTCTAATAACCGGACACCAACCCGGAGTGCCTCTAATAACCGGACACCAACCAGGAGTGCCTCTAATAACCGGAGACCAAACCGGAGGGCTTACTTTTACCAGTCCCTAACCCGGAGGGCTTACTTTTACCAGTCCCCACCCTGGAGGGCTTACTTTAACTAGTCCCCAACCTGGAACATACTTGTCCAACACATTCATATGAAGTAAAGGTTGAAATATAACATAAACATTCTTTTTGGAACTAGCATACGAAATGTCAATACTTTACTCATAAACCATGAATGCTATATAAATGGCACATCCAAAGTCAAACATATCACAAAACTTTATTACAATATGGAAGTTTTATATCATAATAAATCAACTTTAAATAATCATAAAATCCATCAAAGGATGTTGACATAGATGAAATCAAAACACTTTTTAGAGAAATATCTCTTTTTATTTTTGAAATCATTTAAGAGCCATATAAAATAAAACATTTTCTTTGAAAATATTCTTATAAGATTGTAAGGAAAGATTTGAAGATTTTATAATGGCGGAAAATAACCGCACCCTCCGTATAAGTTAAAAAAAACATTCTTACCTTAATTCTGTCGAAAAGGTTAAAAAAGACCTTGGTTTGAAAACGATGGAAAGATTCCTCTTATAAAAAGTCAAACAAGGGTATAAATGACTTTAACCCATATTCTTGTAAATAATAAAAATGTTTTGAAATACATTTTTAATAAAACATGGATGTGGATGGTAAAGAGATCCCAGTAGATTATTACGTATAAACAACCTCGGATAATGAAGAGATTGTGAAATAACCCTTACCAATTTGGTAACTTCTGAAACAAACATCCCATGAAAGAGGTATCATACAATGAATATGTAAATACACATAAATTAGATTGTATTACACAAAGAATATAATTATGGGTAGTACATACACCACACAAAAGGTGATGGTGGCAATATGGCATGAATCTCACGGAAATAAGGACTGAGATGAAAACCCCTTACCACGTTAATCAACTGAGTCATATGGACAAAAGTTAATAACCACCAAATTATTTACATAATATCATGAATATCATGATAATATATATCAAATGCCAGTACACAATACACCACTTTCCATAATTTAGTGGCGAATAATGGAAATCTCACGGAATTGAATGTGAGATAAGAAAATCCCTTACCTTGTACTTTTCCTTGGTTGGGGTAGGTTAAACTCTTGTATAATGGTGAAATAATTGTTATTAAATTATACAAGAATCATATACATTAATATGATATCATATATGATCTTTTAACATTGCTTTATTAATAATATCTTAGTATTATCGTCGTTTCGGGTGATAATCGATTCGTTCTTCTTAAATGTTTGGTTACGTAAGACATGTTTGTAATGGATAGATTATATCTTATTCATAATCAGAATGATATTAACATTATTTTTAACCCTAAAATGAGAATAATACTTGAATGGATACGATGGAGAATGAATCTCATCGCGTTCGTGGAGACGGTAGTCCGTACGTACGCACGAACGCTACTTCCATTTAATTTTTATTTTAAAAGAATCGAATACAAATGATACATAGGTATATTACTATTCCAGTATAATATAATATTTTATATATGTTACTTAAGTTCATTAACACCATCCTTTATACGTTCCATGTGTGGTATGAACGAGTCATATCATTTTAAGGGGGCGGTAGTCCGCACTTCCTCAAATGAAATTATCGTATGTATATACAACATGAAACGAATAATGATATGAAATAAAATGGAATTACAGAAGCTTATATATAAAATATATATCATTAATATCATATTTAATTACAGTTCCATCATAATGGCCACCATGAGAGGCGGTAAGATGTATTTGAACAATCATCGTTTCGTGAGGCGTTAGTTTGCCATCCACAGAAACATTATGTTCATCATCCATTAGATGGAGTTGTGTGTATGTTTAGTTTGAATACTTCTTATAACAACATCCTAGTATATTGTGGATACTGTTTTTGTTACAAAATAAAGGAAATAAAAAGAGTTTTGGGGTTGGAGAAGCAAAATAAATGAAAATAATTTAAGAGAAATCGTTACCTTTAATTTAGGTAACTCACTTTGGTTGGAACCAAAGGACTTCTTGAAATGCTTTCTGCCTAATGGGAAGCTTCAAGGAGGAGGAGAGGGATGTGGGGAGCTTATTTGGGCATGGTTTGGACGAGCCAAGTGGCTTGAGAGGTGTGAGGAATGAGTAGAAGTGGTCTCCTTTTATAAGGGAGAGGAGGGGCTCTTTAGGAATGAGTGAAAGTATTACTTTATAATATAATTATATTCGGTTTATAATGGTCCAAAAATCATTGAGGTCGAAGCTAAGATGACTAATTTTCTAAATAACATCAAAAAATAAGAATTGGACAGGTTTTAGATAATATTTTATTCATTATAATCTTATTTATTTAAATGATTTATTAATGCGGTAAACATTGCATCATTATTGTGTCATTAATAATTTAACTTATTTGATTTCTAAAAATTATAAATAAAATATCATTATGTAGGAAATCGTTTTAGCTTTCTAATTAATATTTATAATAGAAAATCCAACATGTATAACCCTATGTAAAAATTGTTCTTCTAAAAGATGTAAGCTTATGCCATTTTTATTTTTATTTTAACTTTATTAATATAATGTGTCCCTACCACATACAAGTGGCTCCAAGGGGTCCCCAAATCGACCCAAGGATGCCCATGGTCGGGTATGTGTCCACAAATAAGGTTAGGACACGTTTTAGGGTAATTTTGTATTATTATAATATTATTGTTTAACCCTTATTTACCGGATTTACCCTTTAACCATGGTAAATAAAATATTTACCGCAGTAATTATTCAAAATGTGTAAAAATAAAAGTTATCTATTTACGTAATTTGGAAATCCTGATTCCAAATATGTAATCCATTTTTCCAAATTCAAAACACAGAAGTGACAGAAATTAATTTAAAATTAATTCCCGTTGTTAAAATAAAAAGCGTGTTTTTAAGAGATAATAACTATCAAAAGATTGACACTTGTTTATGTCTGATTTAATTGTGAAATTATGTACAATGATAAACATTAAATTAAATGGTAAAAATATATTCTAAATATACTTTAAAACCACTCAAATTCATAATTTATCAATATTAATTATTTTGATTAAAAAAGTTGTTTTTAATTAAAATTTAGTAATTTTCACTATTCATCAAAATATAAAAGTTATCCGAAAAGTACCAAAATTTCACCCTAGGCTAATTTCAATATTCAAAATCCAAAAATGAAGTCCATTTTGAAATATAAAATATATATGATTTCAAAAAGTAGGTATTACTATTCACAACGGCTAGTTTAATTGGTTGTGGTGTGTTTGAACTCGAAGTTGCGTACAAAACACGCTATTGTATTATTCAAAGGAAAGCGTACCGTGGAAGCTTGGGATGTTTCATTTTAAATTTTTTTGATGTCCCCATTTAGTCAAAAAGTTTAAAATATTGTTTTTAAAAAGGTTTTACTATTAAAAGTTGATAAAAGTGCAATACTGAAAATGAATCTGTTCTTGTATTATATCTGAGAAACTCATAATATGGATTCTAAAATTATAAGTATTATATAAAGTTTAAAATTTAGATAATAATATTCATAACCTCTTTCGAATGGCTTTTTTTTGTAAGTCATGGTGTGATTGAACTCGGTGTTGTGTGTAGTGCAAGTTATTGAATTATTTTGAAGAAATAACACACTATGAAATCTTGGGGTGTTACAAAAAATATCTCATTTAGAAATAAATAATATGATTCCCATAAAAATATTAGTAAAATAAAAAGAGTGTTAAAATTTATTTTAATCATAATAGGATATTATTATAATATTCTTGAAAATACTTTTAGAAAACATGTTTTTTAATGAACACAAATTCATGACAGAAGAGAGTGTAAAGTTAATCTATCAAAAAAATAATTTCTCAACTATCTTGTGTATAAATGATAAGAAAATGGTACCAATACTTGAATATATCATGAATAAATAGGGTTGAGGATAATTCATCAGTTATATTGAGGGATGTATCATAATATTTCAATAAAGGAAGCATAATCATAAACAATATTAAAAAACAATGAGATTGTTTCAATAAACACTTATCACTTAGTAACTTTGAGACATAATACCCTAGTAAGAAAGTGAAAGCACATAAATATTAAAATATCATGAATTTAAGTAGGTTTATTATAAAATATTTCTATGTCAGTTTTTAAACCTCATGTAAAAACATAGGTTCATAAAATGAATTGTGTTTCAAATAAGGTAAATTAATACAAAACAATCTTACTCTTTTGGACTTTTTTAACATTAACCCCATGAAAGGAATATTATATAATAGATATGTATTTAACCATAAATTCATCAATAATAATAATATAATAAATTCATGGGAATTATACACAACAAAAAAATAATGGGTGGTGAATAAAGCTTGTGTCTCACAGAAATAAAAATTGATAAGAAATTCAATGAACTAAAACATAGTTTTGTTTTGTGATCTTTATGCACCTCTATATTACATTAATATGTGTTTATAACTTATAAAATTACCATAATCATGTTCATAATATTATATATCATCTTATTATAACGTTTTATTATTGTTTTATTAATAGTTTCTCATTATTTTCACTATTTTGAGTGTTAATTTCCTAGTTTTCCCAAGTATGTTTTTTACTTGTTATTTTTTTATCCTGTTAAATTGATCATGATTTAATGATATACATAATGAAAACCATGAATTAATAGTTTCATATTCATATTTATTCATTATAATCTATAATAGTTGGAGATATGAAATGAAATGCATCACTTATGGAGACAGTAGGTCGTACGTACGCAGGAACGATACATTCATTTATTTTTTGTATTAATATAATTAAAATTAAAAGATATATGTATATTATAATTATATTATCATATATATTTTATATATGTTACATTTTTATTAATACCATCATTTTTACATTCCATGTACGACATTCATGAGTCGCATCGCATTGAGGGGCAATGGTCCTCACATCCTTAAACAAAATTATCATATTTACACAAGATGGAAATAAAAAATATAGGTTATAAATAATATATTCATAAAAATATATACATTATAAATAAAATAAATAAAATATATAAATATATTTTTCATCATAACGGCCACCATGAGAGGTGGTAAAAAAAAGAACAATTATTGTTTTGGGAGGTAGTAGTTCACCGTACATTGAAACAATATTTTCATTACCCATTAGATGGAGTTGTGTGAAAGAGTAGGTAGAAATAAAAAATAAAAACAAACTAGTATATTGAGGCTAATTTTTTTTAATAATGTAATTATAATAGTATATAGATTATATAAGAAAATAAAAGAAAAGTGGTCATTGGAAAATGTTACCCCGAAACCGGGTAACCCCGTTTTGTTTATACCAATGGGATTACATGGAGTGATTTATAGCCAAAAGGAATATTCATAGTCTAATTATGAAATTTTGGAAATCCATTTTCTCAGATATTGGCTTAACCTAAGTGTTTTTATAGGTGTTAGGAAGTGGTATAAGTGGAAGCCTTTTATTGTGGTCGAGGAGACACACTTTTGAAATATTTTCATAATGGAATTCCATAAATGATTTTCACATTAAAATATGGCCCCAATAATGGAAAAAAATTATTAAAATTTTTTATAGGGTCTATATATGTTCAATAAATTTATCTTCTAAAAGTATATATGTCATTTTTGGACTTAAGGAAAAAGTTTAGTCCCTTATTATGCTTTATTTAACAGTAATCGTTGTTATTAATTTTATTCACTGTCACTAATATTGTTAGTGAAAAAATATTTTATTTTTAAAAATTTTAATTTATGGTTAATCAAAATATTTAATCAATATTTACAAATTCGAATCACATATGTGTCCCAAATTAATTTAAAATTTACCCCGTAGGTGTGACGACAATGCAAGTTTTTAAAGTATAAACATTTGAAAGTTTGTAATGTTTTTATATACAATTTCAAATTGATATTGATTAAAATTACAAAAACTGGATTAACTAATAATAATATTATCTAATCAAACATTAAAAACAATATAAAATGTATTTTAGATTTTTAAATAAGCTTGATAAAAATGCTATTTTGAACTAAAATTCAGTATTTTTTACTATTCATTACGAAATGAACAATTATTGAAAAATTCCAAAAATTCACCGTATGATAATTTTTTTATCTTCCAAAAATTATTTTTATTTTTACATGTTAAATTTATAATAGCTTCCAAATTTTCATTGAAAATGGATTCTCTATTAAAAGATGATAAATTTTCCTTTTAAAAAAGATTGGTTTTTTGTGTGAAATTGGGTTTGATCTTATCATATGCCTATCAAACATAATGGATTGTTATGAAAAATATTTTATTGAATATTTAATATATATATATATATATATATTATTAAAATCACTCATTAATAGTGATTAATTTAGTTTATCAAGACAATGAACACTTAGAAGAATAAAAAAATTAATATTTCTTTTTATATTCATTTGGATCTTTGTTTCATTTATAATTAATTTGTAACAATTTTATTAATTTTATATTTATATAAACCATTAATTTTTAAAAGTTAGTTAATATTATTTATATCTATTTATTTAATGGGTAAATTATATCTTATTTTATTAAATAATAATGTTTTAAAAAAATATAATTGTCTTGTAAAATTAAGTCTTGAATGTAGTGTGAGATATCAAAGAAAGTAACTATTTCATATAATGAGAGATAAATAGGTGTTATTTTCATTACATCCCATATAATATTTTATTTTTTAAGATATTAAATATATTTTAATGTATTAATTCATTATGTTCCATTTTACATTTGGTTTTGTATGTAACAAATTCTTCGTCGTTGTTGTGTGTATTGCAAGATAAGTTGGTGTCATGTAGCGTATGACAAATTGGTTTTATTTTAAAGGAATGATTTAATTATGTAGATACAATAAATTATCAAATATTAAATTATATGGAAAAAAATTGGTCACAAAAACATAGGGTGATGCAATAGGTTCTTGGGTCTTGGATTGCATCTGCAGTGATAGTGCTTGGAGAGTTAGTCAGAGATGAGTCTTCTATGAATTTTCATTATGAGAATGTCCAAAATTATAGATGGTTTAATGGGATTATTTCTATTTTTGAGTTTTTTATGTTTAAATTCATTTTATTATCTCAATATATGTTTTTTATCATAAGGAAAATAAAAAAGGATTTAATTTAGATATTTTTATAGAGTGCATGTTTGAGAGATAATATATAGAGGGTTATACTAGGTTATTGGAAATATTTTTTTGGTGTTGTTTGGAATATTTATTTCTTTAAAGACTATTCATATGGCTGATATGGACTTTTTTAGAGGGGAAAATTGGCATGTTTCAGGGATCAGTTACCTATCTATTTTACTTTTTATTTCTCTTGAAAACTAAATATTCTAGGTGTCGATTTAGACGGTGTAGTTTTGAAGCTCAAGAATATGATAGCCTAATTGTTATTTCCAAATTTTTTTAACATATTTTTTTATCCAAGAGTGATTTATAAACATATCTATATATTATAGATGTTGTGTCTTTTCCGGGGTTTATGTACTATTCTAAATAGTGATTTTTGAATAGTGTGGTTCAGAATGTTTGGTTCCAGTCCAATTGATTTTTATATTGGTTTACTGAGGATATATGGTTTCCTATATTCTCCCCTTACGATTTATAATTATAGATTTATGTTAGTGTGATGTATTGGGTAGATCACTTATTATTACCTCCCATTTAAGTTCTGATATAATATGATACATTATGATTTACCCATGAATGAGATGTGGTAAATTGAGTTCCCTAATTAGAACATCAGATATATTACATTTTTATAGTGATTTTATATTATATTATGGGTTAGTGTATGTTTCTAATGCTTTCATAGTGGGGTCACACATCATTGTAGTGACATATATTTATTTCCCCACATTCCCACTTTCCAAAGATAGGAAGATTCGATCACTTTAAATACTAATGTCAGATCATTGACCGAAATAAGATGATGAGATATCAATTCATCCATCCATGGATTCATTCTTGGGGATCATCCCAATGTTTAGGTCTCCGTAATATATTTGGGTAATGTTAATGAAAATCATTCTCAGTTCCATCTGAAGGTAGACACTAGTTAATTTTGCTACTTTTATCTCAAAAGGGAAGCAAACTTTGGATGGATTATATGGTAACTTCATGCATATCTGGTCATTTCTAGATATTGGAATGGTTGTTAACCTAAAAAATATTCCCCTGTTTATGTTAGTTTCATCTCATATGAGTCATATATGTTATGAAAATTATGTAATCTTGTTATAATAATGAGGAATTTGACATCAGCGGTGTATGTATTTTTAATGTTTTTACCTTAGTAATACCTTGTTTATTGTGTGCGGTAAGGATTATGGATTAGGTCATAAGTTTGACATATTCCTGGGTTGTTTGGGTCATTTGTTTAATTTCATGTTGGACATATGAGTCCCAGGTTTATCATCTCCTAGGGACATATTGGTGATTAATGGTTCCCCTGGGGTGTAGATTACACACAGTAATTAGTGAAGTGTGTCCCCATAGGGGAATATTATACGCATGGTTTTTGGTAAAGTGTTTCTCCTATGGGTATGATTTCACACTTAATATTTGGTTATGTGAGTCCCTAGTGTGTAATATTTCACACTTGATTTGGGGAATTGTTCCCGGTAGGGGATTATTTCACCCATGGGATTTGGTCATGAGTATCCCTTGGGTGGGATATTTCCCAAATGATTTGCTGAAGTGAATCCCCATGGGGGATATTTCACTCTTATGATTTGGTTAAGTGTGTCCCTAGTGGGTATATTTCACACATTATTTGGATGAGTTTGTCCCCAGGGGTAATATTTCATACATGGGATTTGTTGAGGTGTGTTCCTATGAGGTAATATTTAACTATTGATTTGGTGATGTGTGTCCCCACAATTGAATACATCACACTTCGTATTTGATGATGTGTCTGGTTTTTATCATTGATCCTCAGAGATGTTTCTTACATACCCAATTTATGAAAGGTATCAAAATTCACATAGTTTTATGTCACCTTTTAAGGTCATGCGACAAGACCAATATAGGTAGTTTAACATATTTTCATAAGGAATCTTGTGTCATTAAAGGAGGATTGGAGAGGCATGGTGTGGTGATAAGGTGTTACAGATGATCGAGTTTTTCTAAGAGTAGTGATAATGTGAATGGGTTCTATGTGTGGAAGCTTCCAAGGATCCACTATGGAGCTGTGATTATGTGAATGGGTATTATGCATGGGAGCTACCCATAGTGATTATAGGAGCATCAATGGTTTGAATGGAGATTACACTTGGGATATTCCCAGGTGATGGAGTATCACATCATGGGTATTACATGAGGCATCTCATTCTTCTCACACAATGTCGTACCACACATATCACATAGAGAATTCCATGATCACTGCATAAGGGAAGGTTATAGCATAAAGTCTTGTGAAAGGATGTGGTGTGCGAGAATTATGCATTAAGATTTAAATCCTTTATTCTACATATTGGGTCAATATGGAATACCATGTTCCTGGCATAGGGTAAGGTTATAGCTTAACATACTATGATGAGATTTTGTGTTTGGGGATAATCAATTTAGTTTACCATCCTTTCTTAATTATCTATGGTTAAGAGGTAATCTTTATCCTCTCGCAGGTCAAGGATTATGAATGGGGCTTACATAGAAAGAGGCAAACCATGGGGGGATTCTTGGGAGTAAATGGGTTACATGTGGGGATTACACTATAGGGATGATAATTTTTCTTCCTTATGATGGGTCATAAGGGAATATCAAGCTAATAGTCAGTTGAGGAATATTATTTGGGGATTACACCTATAAAAGAATACCAGGAGGTACTTGGTACTGGTAGGAATATATCAAGGAATTCTAAACATGGTAATCACGTTAACTCCCTTGTGTTTGGTTGTGAGGTCATCTCATCTTATTGATGGGTTAGGGATATGATTGGTGATTACACTTGAAAAGGAGGACCATGGTGGATATTTGGTGTCCATATCATGATCATGGCATGAGGCATCTTACGATTGACACATAAGGCATCTCATGTGTTTCACATGAGGCATCCTATGTTTTTCATATATGGTGTACTAAAGTTTAACATCACGTTGAAAGGATATAGTGGGTTTCATCCTGATCATGGAATGATTCATATTACAATTTATGTATAAGTATTCTCATATGTGTCATAGGATGCATCTGATGTTTTTCATATGTAGTGTACTATACTTTAACGACATGTAGCAAGGACAAAGTGGATTGTCTTGGGATTATGGAATGAGTCATATTAAAAATTTCTAATAAGGAATATCATGTATGTCACATAAGGAAAAATATATTTTTTATATAGGGTGTACTTCAATTTAATATCATATAGTGAGGACTAAGGGGGTTAACACCTGATCAGCGCTTGAGACCTCCATTTCTTGACACATAACGCATGTCGTGTGTGTAACAGGTGGCATCCAATGTTTTTAATATAGGGTGGACTACAGTTAACCTCATGTAGAAATTACAAATGGGGTCATCTAATGATCATAACATGAGGCATATTTTTCTTGACGCGTAAGAAATATCATGTGTTTCATAAGAGTAATTAAATGATATTCATATAGGATTTAAAATAGTTTAATGTCATTTAGAGAAGACTAATAAGAATAATATTCCTATAAATAGATGGTGTGATACTTTTTCTAGAGTATTTTTGTTGGCCATAGCTAGCCTATGGTTTAGGTAATATGGTTTTAGGATTTTCTTTAGGAGAACTTAGACTAATGGTATTTGGGTAATACAAGAGGCGAATATGAAACCAATACATGTGAAAGAAAAAATTATGAGAATTTAGACTCATGTTATTCTAGTGAGTGAAGATTATAATATTGACTAAAGGGATTTCAGTGGTGTATGTAAGGTCTGTATAAAACATAACCCAAAATATCCTTTAAATTTCCGGATAATAACATGGAGAGACTCTCGATATTTCATGGGGGACAGCAAGGGATGTGTAGGGAGCAGTCTGGAGGCATGAATTTCCATATCAAAACTGATCCTGAGTGGGGGTGTGGGGGTAATATCCATGTAGTATGCACTATAATCCATAAAGGAATGGGTTTCATGAATCAAAGTGGTTTTTGAAGATTATAAACCTTCATGAATGTATACTCATCCAAATGAGAGATCTAAATGGATATGTAAAACATTGTTTCACAAAAATTAGAGTCTTTTGAGGGAAGTAAATCATATGAAAATAGTGTTATTCTTGGATTGAATTTTCATGAAACATATTCAAAAACTAACCCATATATGGGAGGGTTTGTGTAAGGGAATTCATTAATTATTATCCATGGGGTAATGTGTTACGTAGATCAATGAAAACATTTGGAGTTTTATGAATTGAGCACACGATGTCATGAATTGACATCTCCACAATAAAATGATGACATGAGGGGGTATTTATAGGTTCCATGTTCACCATAAGATAGGTTTCATGAAAGTTACCATCATGCATGAAATATTTATATTTATGAAGGGTTTTTATCTTTGAAAAGTTTGAGTCTTGTAGTGAGACATATGTTGCGTGATGGTTACCGCCTCTAACTTCCTATGGTTAGAGACTTCTAAGAATTGAATGTACACTATATGAAGGTTACCACCACAAGATTATGGTAGTAGGGGAATTCCTTGAATATGGATTACATTGATCTATGGTTACCACCTCAAGATTCACGTGGCAAGTGACTTCCATGAATATGACTTAAACTGCACATAGGTTATGAGAAAAATCTTCACACAACCATGTACTTAAGAGAATAGGACTTACATTGCACATATGTTACACATTTTCTGAATGTTTTACCTTACCAAAATTTTTAACATCTATAAATTCTCTGACTTTTTATAATTTATTGAGTTTCACAATTGTTTTTAATTTTTTTTCAAGAAACACCTTCGATGATCATTTTGGAAGACTGAATTATAATGACCACATATTTTTATTTCTAATTCCTTTAAAGCATGAAAAATAGTCAAATATATGCATGCTAAATGATATATGATCCTTGGTAAAATATTTTATCACTTGTTCCATCATAGGATGTGTATTTTCATTACCAACAGTGTATATCCTTATTATATGATTTATTATATGATAAGTTAAACATATTCATTCACAATGTAAATGAACACCCAGGTATGATATTCTCATGTGTGTCCTATTATATTGATATTGTAATCCAATTTAATATATTCCTAAGTAGGAATTTCTACATAAAACAGCTAATGATATATATTGAAGATGGAAATGGTCTGAAATATTATATAACCACAGAAGTTGTGGTCTATTAGAAGCATTTTTTACATTCATAGTGTAAGAACCTATTTTTGTATGAAATAATATTATTTTTTAAACAAATTGAATTTCTTGGATAGCTTGTGTTAGACGTAACACCAATTTTTAACAAACCATGATAAACTATTCAATTATAATTTTTTGCATTTATCTTATAAACTAGGAATTAAACATTACAATATTAATAGGAAAAACCACATTTTTAAAATAAGTATAATGGTTTTTTATAAATAACAAATATTGAAAAATTACTATGTTTTTAGAAATGAATATATATTCATTGAAACAACCTTTTTCTCAAAAAATTATTTATTGTATTTTTAATAAATTGTAAAGGTTCATTTTTAAACATTTCAAAAATTATTTTTAGAATAAAAAATTAATTTTTGAAATTTACATGTAGAAATTATCTCTGAGTGATTTTTTTAGAATTTTCTAAAAATAAATATTTTTTATGAATAGTGAACATACAAATTTTTATAAAAAACCTCATTTTCATTTAAAAAATTTATAAGATCAATATTATTTAAATATTTTTTTTAAATATTAATTTTTATAATTATATATTCATTAATCAAATTTAGGAAATTGATAACAATTTCATATTGAATTTTGATATTAAAACATTGTACACTTCTAAAAACTTTTTCTTTAGAAAACCTCATTTTCCTCGAGTAATTGGGATTCATTTTAAACTAAAATTACCAAATTATATGAATTGGATTTGGAAAAATGATTACTATATTTTTATAAGTAAAAAATATTAAATAATACTTTCAACATAATTTTTGGGTCATAATGAAATGTAATAATTAAAACAAACTAATTATCATAGTTAAGGTTCAAACAGGTATATCGAGCGATTAAACGAAATAAAAAAGTATTCAAATGAACTAAAAACTATAAAATACATTTTTTATAGAAATATTGTGACCTTATATCATATAGTGTTTCATAATTCTCCATTTTGTTCCTTTTTGGCATTTATTAAACGTGGAAATGCCTTTTTATTTTAAGAAATTCCAAGTGTGTCCTCTCCCAACATATAAAATGACACTCCCTCAACTCTCCCATTCACAATTCTGAAGAATTAGCTTTTAGAGAAGACCTGGAAATATATATTCATTAATTCCCTCTAAAAATCAAATAGGCTTTTTTTAGTTATCTATTAATCCTAAAAGGGATTTTTTTTTTCAAACCTATGGTGGTTTTCTAAAGAAGATATTTCATTTTCAACTGAGCGTTTTTGTTTTATTTCTTCTTGAACCCACAAAAATTGTATAAACCTTGATGATATAATAACATAATTATATATCCATTACAAATATTTTATTATATTAACGTAATAACTCATATCTATATCATAATCCATTAAATTTGAAATGAAACTATTCATCATGTGTACAAAGGAATACCACCTCCCGTATAAAGGTTCATCATTTTCCATCACCGACTCTCACAAATGGATATAATGATTGATTTAACATATTTTTGTGATATTAATAGGACAATTAAACGTTTATAATTATAATATCACATCAATATTCTTATCTTCCAATCCGTTTAAAAATGATAACAAGGCTCATTCGTACATGTGGACTACCGCCTCCATGAAGCGATATGATGCAGTTTTAATTTTATATTGAAATGGATAGTAATAAATATATATTTAATTAATAAATATGATATTTATTATTAAAAAATTATTATATAAATGTTAATTAATATTTTGAATTCTTTCATTCTATCTTTTAAAAAAATGGAAACATCTTCAATGCATATGTATGACTTACCATCTCCATAGATTGTGTAATTTATTTTCTCTATATAAAATTAATGGATTAAAATAAATGATTATATAATGAATAAGCATGATATTTATTTCGTGGTTAACATTATTTATATTTTTAAAAAATTATCTAAGTAAAATTAATTAAAATTCCAAATCAAAACATACATGAATGAGGAAGATGTTATTACCCAACACATGATTTAATAAGGAATTGTTAATAAAAGGGTACTAAAAAGTTAAAAATAAAACATTATACGGTATTATATATATGATTATTTTTATTTAATATATGTATAAAAGAACTATATTTACTATAGAGGTGGTTCAAACATGTACAATGAAAATTGATTCTCGAGGTAAGATATTTTCATCTCACTTTTATTTCGGTGATACAAATTACATATTCACCACTTGTTTTTTATGTGGTTTATATAGTTTCCATGAATTTATTATATGGTTCTTAATATGATGATTAATTTAATTTATATATCCATATAATGATATTTTTACATTGGTCTTATGATGTAAAAGTTTCCAAAATGGTAAACATTTATTGTTAAAATCTCATTGTTTATTAGGATTGTTTTCTATTATCTTTATAATGAAAATACTATTATTATATAACTCTAAATAAACTCATTTAATTTTTTATCATCTATTTAATTCTAGAGAATTCATTTTTCTCTTTCATTTTCATATAGTTAACAACTAAAGAATGTTTTTAAGAAAAAAAGTAATTTATTTCTCTCTTCGGTCGAAAGTACTTTCTCCTCCACATAAATATTTAAATAAAATGGTTTAAGTAACTTTTTTAATAATATACAAGGATTTTTTTAATGAAAATTTAAATAATGTTTTAAATTTTACATAATGGTTTAAAATTAATCTTCTTTCCATTTATTGTATAAGTCATTTTTTTGACTGTTAACAAAAAATTTGAAAGGAATATTTGGTTTATTGTGAATGGAATAAGTAAAATTTCCCACCATCCTAAACATTAAATTATTTTAATATTAATTTATAGGATTTCAGGTTTATTGGTAAAGAAATTATTTTCTTTAATATTGGGGATGTTAATTTATTTCATATATGTAATTTTAGAATGAAAATGATATTTTCCTCAAAATTGTTTTAATGAACTTTTTATGAACCTTATATTCATCAATGAAAAAACCATTAATGTAAAAAATTTATTATAGATGATATGATCTATTGGAACCATTATCGTTAATTATATAGATGTTTTATGTTTATGATTGCGATGACAAGATTATTATGAGACCTGTTACTTTCCAAAATGTTATACTATGACAAAATGTTTATGAACCCCATTTACTTTCCAAAATTTATTACATAATGAATGTTTTATGATATTTAATCACATAAATATATATATAAGTGGTCAATTAGACCTATATATCCCTCCAATTAAAAGTTTTATGATTTATATCTCAAAATATAATTATGGGAAAGGGGCTGATGTACTTGATCCAATATGGGAAATAGATTGATGTTCTTGATCTAATATAAGGAACTAAATAGTGTGATTGATCTACTATGGGAAACAAGTGATGATTCATAATCTGTTATCGTATAGTAAATAAGTTGGTATTCGTAATCGACTATGATTTTATGGGATTACTATTTTACCTAAACATATGAAATGGTTTCCAAACTTATTATGATTCCACATTTATTTAACATAAACTTATTTTTTGTTATTGATTTATGATTATTACTCTCTATTATGATGCATCTATTTGAAATGATAATGTTTTATTCCCTGAATCATGTTTTCAATATTTGAAAGATTCTGTATAAACATTATAAGTTTAGTTCATGATCTGATACCCTTATTCATATGTTATGCCATTTTGTGATCACATATTTATATCCCCCATTTTTATCCTTATTGAGCATATAAGATCACCCTTCATTATGTTCCCTTATCCAAGTCATGAAGAAAGTATTATTTAGGGTATGTATATGAAATATATTAATTTGGAAGATCTTTATGGGACATTGTGAAGATCTTTCAAGAAATAAGATTTATGTATATTTTGTCTCAAAATACAGTAAGTCAATGTGGTCCTCAGTTAGGTATTTGTGAAATATATTAAATATTAATCTCAAAAGATATAATATTTATCTATTAAAATCTTATTTCATTATAGTTTTTATTATTGAATAGGTTTATTTATCCTATGGAACTAGCATGCGAAAAAATTTGTGATAATATTAGGTATAATCTTAAGAATAAATCTATGTATGGTTAAATATCCTATAATTTTGGGGAAGGATATAGTGATTCTTTTCGATGAAAATAAATCCCTATTTAGATGCTACAAGTTGATGTGGCTCTGTGATAGGGATATATAAGGATTATAAATCTAAAATGTGAGTATTTATATTTGACTCTATTTTCACCTGGTGCATGACAACAGGCATTACCATGTGCCTTTTTGGACATTATGTGGGATATGATTAGGAATTCAAAAAATAATTATAAACCATCATAAAAAATTTGTATATATGATGATCATAAATGACCATGTTAAAACAAGATGTGTCATATATTTAAAAGGAGTCTTGATTTAGATATCCAATAATTGTTTTTCATTATTATATAGTTTCCCTCTATGATTATTGTTATATTCACTATGATTTTTTGTTTTTAGTAAATGGAAAGAACCTAAAGGATCCTTGTTAGTACTAAATGTGACAAATTATGAAATTATTTTCCTCTATAGAGGCCAAATGTTCTGGTACTTAGAATGAAAAATATCATTTCCAATCTCAAATATAATTATAAAGTAATTAATCATACTAATCTTTTGAACCAAAAAAGGAGGGAACAATATTCTATTGAGTCCTTCATGATAAAACATACATCTTATTTTTGTAGTTAAACCAATCCACCAGTTAATGAGAAATATATTTGTACACCTGAAAAATATTTTCTTTTTATCAGTGTATAAAGCATGAAAATTTTATTTTTTATTTATATTGTAGGAGAAGAATATAAGTTGTTGAATTTTATCAAAAACGTTACATAATCCTACAAAATTAACTCTATGGGGTGGGTTGAGTTTAAGATCATGTTTGTCAAAAACTACATTCTTCTTATTCCTCATAAAAAATGGATAATGAATTTATTGAGTAGATGTATATGGATGATGAATCCATTTGTAACTATGATGAAACTTTTACAAGACATTCAATGTTTGTTTTTTCTACTATCATCTACTATAAAATTATGTTTTTTTAAATTATTTGGTGGCCATAAACAAATCCTACAAAAGGTATTGGATAAAAGATAATTTAGTAGCTATAAAGAAACTATTAGATTTGAGCTCAATGTATAAATGGAAATTTAATATTCCCACTATTACCATTGTTTTTATTGTAAAAGGAAGAATGATCTCTATGAAAACTAAAATTAATAAAATGGTGGATTGAAATTTCATCTATCTAATTGTTAGAAATGTGCGATGAAATATCAAGGGAACTATTTGAATGGAACTATAAAGATATTTAAATGTGGAATAGTGGGATTTAAATCATGTGAATGTAAAAAAGGAAATGTATGGTCCTATTAACAAAATGGAAGAGAAGAAGACTCACATTAATGAATCACCTATGCTCGAATGTTAAAAATTAAAATAGTATGGGAATTTGTGCTATCCTATGAAAAAATCCCAAATGTTAGTGTTTATTCTCAAAATCAACAACATCTTAAGTGGAGTGGAAAAAGGAAATATACTTATATCACTATTTCTGAAAAGGGGAATGATAATTTCATGGTGGAAGATAAATTTACCATAAATTATAAAACTTCTAATGTCATATTCGACTCTGGATCAGATCCCTATTTCTTTTAACTAATTTTTTTTGATAATTATAAAAAAAATCCACCACAATGATTAGATGTTGTATTATCAATGAAAAATCCTAATGGTACAATGGTCGTATCCCACAACAATGATTCATATATAGTTTATGTTTGTGGGAATGTGCTTCCTCTGAATTTTTTTATCCCACTAGTTGAATTTCATGTTACTTTAGGTATGGATTGAATTTATATATATATATCCCAATTTAATTTCAAAAGAAGTGATTTCAAATTTGCTACACCAAAACTACCTATGGTCATATATTAGTGCGATTATATATATAAACATCCGATGGGGATCACATCCATTGAATGAGACCTGATTCCAATTCCAAATGGGTTTTTATTATAGAGGTCTAGAGAGAATGTCATCATTGAAGATATTATTATTTTGTGAGAGTTTGTTTATGTATTTAAAAAATATTTTTCTTGTCATTCCCTAAATCATGAAGTTGATCTTTATATAGAATTAATACCTTTTGAATTAATTGTATGAAAGGATACTTATTGAATGGACCCGATTTAGTTGGAGGAATTAAAGAAGAAATTTATGGAAAATCATCAAAAGGTATTTATTTATCCATGTGTATAACATTAGGGTTTACTTGTTCATTTATTTAATAAGAAAGATAGATTTATTTGAATCTACCTTAATTATCAATAACTAAATAAGATCAAAATCATGAACAAATATTCTATACCCTATATTGATTAATTATTTGATCAATTATGAAAAGATAAATACATTTCCATGTTTAATATTCCTTTTGGAAATCATCAATTATGTGTCAAGAAAGAGCATATACCCATGAAAATATTCCATATACGGTACTAAAACTAAAAATATATATTAATTCCATTTGATATTAGTAATTACCCCAACAACTTCAGGGATTTAATGGATATATTTTTTAGATATTACTTGGATTAGTTTCTGGTAGTAATTATAGATTGTATTATTATCTATTCAAATAGCAAGTAAGGTCATGGGAATTACATAATAATTGTATTAATGATCCTATGATGGATGAAACTGTATTAAAATTTTATAAAGTGAGAATTCTGGGTACAAATCGTTTAGTTTTTGGGTCATATAATCCCATTAAAGGATATATTAGTGGATTAATCAAAGGAATATGCTATTTAATGTTGTCCCAGAACAAAAATAGTGAATAATATATTTAATTTTAATGGATTGAGTAGATATTATAGAATAATTTTGGAAAAGTTATCATGGGTATATAATCCATTTACCAAGTTAACTTGAAGGGGGTCTAGATTCTTTTCGATAAATGATTGTGAAGAAAATTTCAAGGAACTAAAAATATGGTTATTCGGTGCACCTTTTCTTACATAACCTTATAGTGGAGAAGGATCTGTAATATAAAGTGATGTATAAATAATTATATTAAAAAGAATTGTCGTAAAAAATTATATGGTGAATGATTATGCCTCTTTACAGTTGAAGGTTCATGAGAAGTTAGCACTGATTTTTTTTACATTAAAAATATGGAAGAATTTTATATATAGTGAAATGTGATATATTTATACAAATAATAAAATTTTAATTTATATATTCACCCAGATGGGGTTTAATATACACCATAGAAGATAACTAGAGCTGATTAATGATAATGACTCCACAACACATTTCCACCCACAGAAGTTGAACAAGGTGATTGATGCTTTGTGTCAAAAGGATCATTCATTATTATCCATGTGGAGGATCCCAAAATATTCAATATTTCTATATTTTTTATTTTAAAATATTGAAATCTTGAAGGAATGAAATAAATCATATATTTCTCAAATGAATGTTTAGCCATCTATCTATGTGATGAATAAAGTGGAATAAAAGGATGTTTTAGAGATGCATAAGAAGGTTAAAAATGTTCCTGAATTTAAATGTGAATATGATAGAATGATAAGGTTTGAACCATGTATGTGTTCCATACACATCCCATTTGAAATATGGGTTATTGAAAGATCATATTTCTTCTTTTTTTTATTCGTCCTGGAAGTAAAAAAATGTATAGATATTTGGAAGATTATTTTTGGTTGGATGGTATAAAGAGATATATTGCATAGTTTGTATCTTGACGTGAGGTATGTCAGTAAGTTTAGGATAAGATAAAAATTATAAGGGTATGTTATAACAAATACCAATACCATAATGGAAATGCGAAAACATCACCATTTATGTTTTTATTGGAATCCCGGAAAAATTTAAACGGAATAATGCTACATGGCTTGTAGTCAATCGCCTTAAAAAATATGAACACAACATTTATATCAGAGAATATTTCTATTTAGGTAAACATTATAGGATATACATTAAGGAAGTATTAAGGTTTCAAGGATTACCGTATTCTATTGTATCTGATTGGGTTTTGAGTTTCACATTGATGTTTTGAAGAATTCTTTTGTACTGACTTGATACTAGGTTGAGTTATAATAATAAATATCATATGTAGAAATATTTTCATTCTAAGAGAACCATTTAAACCCTATAGTATATCCTATGGTCTTATTCTATGGATTTATAATAAGGTTGACCTCAAAACCTTCCACTAGATGAATTTTCTTACAATAATATCTTTCTTTTGAGCATTTAGATAGATCCTTATAAATCCATATATAGAGTTATGTGTAGAACACTATCCAGATGGGATGAAGATGGATAAATAAATCTATTGGTAAAAGATATGTCTAACTATATTGTAGAGAATGTTATAGTTATTCATTAACACATAACTGCATCACAATGTTGACTATTTTTTTGGTCGATAATCATTTACGTAATATAAAATTTAATGTTATTGAGAAGGTGTTTCAGTAAATTTATCCATAGAATATGGTTATTAGATTTAAAATGAAATACATGTCGATCCCTTGGTATATTGGCCCCATTGATATTCTTGATCGATTAGAGATAGATTCATATGACTTGTTGTTTCCACTTGACCTCTCTCTAGTCAATGTTCTGTACCATGCATATCTCCTGAGTAAGTACATACATGATCCTTTAAATATACTAAACTCATAGGCCATACAACTAGATCATTATATTCCATTTGAATAGTAACATATGGAGATCGTAAATAATTAATATAATATTCTATTAAAAAGGACTACTCTCCTGGTCGAAGTTTTTTTGGGTGAAACCACCAACATGAAAAAGTGACTTAAGAACATGAGGATATGATGAGGTAAAATTATCATCAATTTTTTTTATTTGGATTGATGAATTTAAATGATTAAATTCCATTTATAGTTGGTATAATGTAACACCATGTGTTTATATTGAATATATTTTTTTATAATGAATTTAATTTTTTATATAGCGTGCATTACATGAAAGACCGAGTTTTAATCGATTATGATCTACTCATAATATTATTTTTTAAATATGATCATTATAATATATCCATTAAAAAAGGTTCTATGAATATGAATAAAGAAATTTTGAAAATTATGTTTAAGGGTTTTATAAAAAAGAAACATATTGTTAAAAAGTAATTAATTTTTAGTAATTTAATTACATGCTCGGAAAATAAATTTTTATTAACAATGTTTATTATTGCGATCCACGAAAAAATAGTAAAATTATTTTTTTTATAATTTTATAAAATTTAATTTGTAAAATAAAATTCAATTTTAAAATCTTCATGTGAAAAGTATCTTTGGGTAAATTTTTGATAATTTTCTAAAAAGAATAATTTTTTTATGAATACTAAAAAATACTAATTCTTATTAATACCCATTTTTTCATTTATATAATTTAGAAGATATATTTTCTTTTAAGAGGGTTATATAAGAAAAATTATATAAATTATAAATTTTTAATCCCATATTATCAACTTAAATTAATTTCATACATAATTTTGATTTTAAAAGATTCTATACTATTGTACGATTTTCATTTGGAAAAACTTTTTTCATCCCCTCTGTGGGATTACATTTGTATAAAATTATTCCATTTATTTGAAATTAATTTATTAAAATGGATTCCATATTTTTAATCCAAGTAATTTAAATTTTATAATAATTTAAACTTAATTTTGGGTCACAATGAGTGTCAAAAATAGTAAAAATTAATTATCATGATTAAGGTTAAATCATTTTCACAGGGGGTTAAACTAAAATTATAAGTGTTAAAATAACCTAAAAATGTATATTATTACTATTTTATGTCCATATTTAGACCTTTTAGCATATAAGTTTCAATAATTATCCATTTTAGTTCATTTTTGACTATGTAAAACACAGGCATACCATTATATTTTCAAAAATTCCAAGTGTGTCCTCTCCCCCACATATGAAAGAGAACCCCCTATCCTCTACTCTTTACACATAAAAAAAATTTGTCTCTAAAAATAAAAAATAAAAAATATTAATTACTTCATTCTCCATATACTAGATAACTTATTTTGATTATGAATCACTCTTAATAAGGATTTTGGTGAAATCTTATAGGGGTTTTCTGAAGAAGAGGTAACATTCTTAAAAGAGTGTTCCATTTTTATTTATTATTCCGCATCCTATAAATTTTCTAAAAATATGATGATATAATAAAATATTCATCTAAAATATACATAGATGTAATTTTCTTAATTTAATAACCTATATCCATTTCCTCTTCCATCAAATGGGAAACGAAACGGTCAATCATATTTACGGTGAACTACCTCCCCGTGAACATATACAATTAATTGTCCATAACTACCTCTCAAAGATGGAAATAATGATGGATAGAAAATATATATATATATTATTTATGACATAACTAAAAATATTTAATTATAATATCACATACATATTCTAACATTACAATCCATTTAAAAATGATTACATCGCTCATCTTTACGTGTGGACTACCGCCTCCACAAATCTATATGATATATTTTTCATTTAATATTGAAATGGGTGAAAATAAGGAGAGATTTAATGAATATATATATATATATGATATATACGATATAAAAAATGTTATATAATTTTTAATTAATATTTACCATTCTTTAATTCCATCAATCAATAAAATGGAAACATCGTTCATGTATACGCATGACCTGTTATCCCCATAAATGGAGTAATTCATTTTCAATCTATAAATTTTATGTATTACAGTAAAAAAATTATAATAAATATATAATATATTTATATAATGGATAATATTCATCAGATAATGAAACCATTATATAATTTAATGAACCAAAATTACTAAACCTAAATAAACATGAAAAATAAAGTAGTTATTTCCGAAAACATGATATTAACAAGGAATTGTTAACATGTGGGTAATAAAATTTCAAAATAAAATCATATAAGTTATAATATATATTACTATGGTTCATTAATATATATTTAATAAACCTATATTTATTATTTATGAGGTATTAAAATGTATCTAGAAATTCGAGACTTGAGGTAAGGGATTTTCAGCTAACTTTTATTTTTGTGAGATACATAACATATTAACCACTAATTTATTTTATGTTGTGTATATAATTTCCATGAATTAATAGTATGATTATTATTATGAAACATATTATTGTCTTAATATCAATTAAATTTTATTTATTTCATGGGTCTTATGATTCAAAAGTTACCAATGCTGTAAAAATTTAAATTTAAAATCTCATTGTCTATCAGGATTTATTATGAATAAGATTCAGAAGAAAAAATTAAAAAATAATATGGATTAACTCTTATGAAATCATTTATTTTATTTTCCTATGGTAATTTTTGAGTATTACATATTATCCTTTCTTATTCCACTCTTTAATAACTATATAATATTTTTAATAGAAAATGACATTATTTCTCTCTTCGATTGATAATATTTTTTTTCCATATTCATGTTCTCTAAAATTGTTTTAATGGACGGTTTTACTATTATATACTGTTTTTTAAATAAATGTTTACACGAATTTGTAATTTTCACAATGTGGTTTAAAATTAATCTCCATGTGATTTTCTAAACGAGGCTGTTTTGACCTTTTACCAAAAATTGGAATAGAATATTTGTTTTAACATTATCAACATGAACATAATTTTATGATATCATGACCATTGAATTATATTAATATATCTTTAGAATATTTCTAGGTTATATAAAAAAATTAATATTTGGGAAATTTTTATGTTTTAAATAATTTATTTTGAAATGAAAATGATATTTTTCTCAAGAATTGTTTAATTATCTTTTTTTGTAATTTCTATTCATAAACAACAACAACCTTTGGTGTTACTTAATTTTTAAGAGGTATTTTATCCAATGGAAACAAATCTATTATTTCTATGTATTATTTATGTTTAAGATTATGATGAAGAGATTATTATGAAACTCCGTTCGTTCCCATGGGTTATACTGTGATGAAATCATTAGGAAACCTATTTCCTTTACACAATTTAGGATATGATCAATGTTTTAGCATTTTATGAAACACAATAACATGGATTATGTGATTGGTGGGACTTATAACTCTCAATTTCATTAATAAAATATTTATTTCTCATCATATAATTGTGTTAAAAAATATAATGAGCTTGTTCCAATAGGGGAAACATGCCAATGTGCTAGATCTACTATGGGGAAAAAGTTAGTGTGCTTGATCCATTATTTGAAACAAGTGATGATACATAATCTGTTATGTTATGAGAAACTAGTAGGGATTACTGGTAAACTATGATTTGATGGTGTTGGTAGTTATCCTTGGAATATTAATTTTTTTTATACTTATGATGGTGATACACTTATATGGAATGAACTTATGATTCATGAATGATTTATGATGATTTCTCACTATTATGATGTATTTATTTGAAATGATAATGATTTACACCATGATTTTTGTTTATGATCTTTGAAATATTGGGTATGAAACATGTAAGTTATTTTCCTGATATCAAACCCTTATTAATATATTATTTCTTTTTAGGGTCATCGATTGATATCTCCCATGTTTACCCTTAATGAGTATATGAGCTCACACGTTCAAATGTTTTAGTACCCTACGTTACAAAGAATGGTTTAAGTTGGATATGTCTATCAGTGGTACTATATTGGAATATATTTATGGGATATGTTGAATATATTTCATGAAATTAGAATAATGTGTATTTAGTCTCCAAAGAAACTAAATATTTACATTCCTCATGCATGTATTTGTTAAATGTATTGAATATTAATTTAAAAAGATGTGATATTTATGTATGAAAATCCTTGATCTCTATACAGAGCATGAAAATAGTGTGGTGGGAATGATTAGTATAGACACTTCTATTAGATATTTCAATATTTTGAGTTAGAATATATATATATATTATCTTGTGATTCAGGGACCTTGATTTTGATGAGAAATGGGGTAGCTCTAGAGGTTGTTGACCTTACAAAGGAGGGGTCCATTGGTTTGGTTTATATTTTCACTCAAATATTCATTTGAATGTGCTGGTCACATTATTTTTTGAGTGATAATGTAATAATATAGAAATTATATTTATATTCACCCTCGAGTAGAGATAACTTGGTCATAAGGAATAAATATATTAGGAGTATCAGTACACCATAGTTATAGTATACCAATTTTATATTATTTTTTAAATGATTTTGTATTATTATATCTAAAATTAATAGTTATTTTTTACAGATATGGTTTTATTATTAGGATTAATTTATAATATATATGAAATTTACTATATAGAATTTATTATTTGGTATATTTTAACACATTATTTTTTGAAATATCACCCATATGTATATGATTTATACTCGTTTGTACAAATGACAACCCTTAGTCTATTGGAGGTGGTATTAGCTGTCATATTTGATCTTTTTAATTAGACAGGTAGGGGTGTTAATAGGATTGGGTGGTACCAAAACATGTTTTTTTGGATGGGGTTTGATGTAAGCACATGTGACGCTATGATGGGTATTATGAAAGTACTATAATTGAATATTATATGTTATCTAGGTAAGGGAAACCATCATAAAGACATAGAGGGACCTATAATTCTATAATGGGATCCTAATTGTTTATTAATCATTAATGGGGAATTTTTTACAATATTTAGGGTACTATTATAGGTATTGGGGATGAATCATATAGTCACACATAGGATATGATGATTACGTATGCATATAGAATGAAATTTTTTATTATAAGGACTAGAAAAACAATTATATACATGGAATATATATCCTTGGATTAAGTTTTATCAATTATATTTTATTTATATAACTAATATTGGAGGATTCAGATCAGAAAAAAATTATAATATTTCCCATAATGTTTTTGGCATTTTTCCAGTTTTCAGGCCAAAAAACTCTTATATTATATTGATTTCGAGAATTTTAGGGTTCTATATAATTATTTTTAAAACATAAAATTCAATGAATGTTTAGATTTAGTTTTATAAAAGTTTTGAACCATTATTTTGGACAAACATCTTTCATACTTGAATATATCCATTTAATGAGTCATGCATTGTATTCTTTATATAATATGTTATGTAATTATATTATTTAGGTGATTTATAATTTATAATTACTTATAGTAACATAGTTATTTAATTATTTTCTATAAAAATATCAAAACCATTGATAAAACTACCCCAATGAGATATTATGCACAAAATATCATACAACATTACAAGGACACAAATTTTATCTATTCCCAATGATAAAAAAGTGTTAATATATTATTTTTTCCCTATTATAACCTCATATGATGGTGAAATGTAAAATTTTATTCAAAAAAAACATAAGGAGTTAACACACCACTATTGCCCCTAATCTAAACCCAATAAAGTAACTATATTGGATGCTATAAGTATCCGTAGAAAAGGTAGTAGATCACATCTAAATATAGACCACGAGTGTAATGCCTGAAAAAAAAATCAACCCAATATAATAAGTTATCCAACACTATGTCTTGGAGGAAACATAATTATTTTAGTGAAATTATCTTTATCTACCAAACAAATAATTTTATTTTAAAATAGGATGAATCTACCAATTAATGTACCATGCACTACCAGCACTACCTGAAGTCTATTACCAATACTAACTGAAATCCTTAACCAGCATTGTCCATGATATCAATAAAGTAATTGAACATAATATGATATAACATTTATCTATACCCATGTATCCATCGGTTAGTAAATTCCTTTTTCATCATAGTTTCATCCGTAATAACAAATTACCTCACACATGAGCATTATCCTTTGAGAAAAAGTCTTCAAATACATGGGAAATTATAGTTTATTTGGAGATGAATAAATGGGATAATAAATATCATATTATTGACATGAAACATACATAAATGAACTGTGTGGTCTTGTTGAATTTTCATACCAAACCTCATATGAAAATTGTTTTATACTGTAATGAATTATCCACATGGAAATTGATCTTGGATAGGAAAAGATAATAATTACATATAATTGGGAAACAAAATTAATGCTTAACAATGAACAAACAGTTTACTGCCCATGTGGAAAGATAATTTTCAATCACCATTACATATAGAGAATATATATGTAATTTATAAAGACATGAAAATGTAAATTATTATTTATAAAATAAGAATAAACATAAGAATACATTGGTTCTATTAAGACCAATTGTAAATTGTCCAGAGGAAGGAGTTGATCCAAGAAAGTAGAAATTTTTGGAGTAGATACCCAATATTGGAGAAATATATCATCGAATTGATGGGATAAGAAAATTATTTAAAGGACTCACAAATAGTTCTTATTCTGTATATCTCATTTTAATATTAGACTATGAATTATATCAGTTTTCACATGATTTTTAAACAAACGATTCTTTTTTAGTTGGATTTTTCTTTGTTAACTAAAATGATAATTTTTTTTTGAATCTATCTCTAGTTTTTAATTCCAACCATGTGATTAGTTGAAGTATAAATAGTGTTTTGGTGAATTAGTGAGAGTGGAATATTATATAAATCACTAAAACTATATACCTTATTAAAGGTCAGTGTTCTATGAGGGTGGGGTAAATAAAATAGTTCAACATACAGTAAGTACAGTAATAAGTTCATTATAACATATTCATGGTTAGTGAAGTGGAGTGATACCCTTATAATGTGTGATTGATATACACACTAGCCATGGCCTGGAAACATTAAACTGAACACCGTATCCAAGGCCTTTTTAATTGATTAATATATACTTTCTGTAGTAATCGAGGTTATCTTGAGGGGAACAAGTGGGAACATATGTTTGAAATAAGCTTACATTTTCCTGAAACATGTGATTGATTAAGGGTATAATATATAATAATTTTTTTGAAGGATTGACCCAATTATGGTTACAAACTATCATCCCATCATTAATGCTTGATTTCATGTATTGGAAATTATTCAAGATCATTCTTATTCATTGGAATTATAAAATAAAAATAATGGTGGATAAATCAATTAAATTCACGATTCTTTATTAGGGTGATAACATTAAAATTGAGTAATTCAATCAATTTGTTGAGATTTTGTTCATCTCTCTTGAGCTTGAATATAATTAATTTTTGAAATATTGACTTTTTAAATGAGTAAATTACCCAAACCCCAAAATTAGTTGTATTAAAATAAAACCTTAATTCATATAGGTATGTAGAAAAATGACTATGGTAGTATAATATCATCATACAATGAAAAATTTTAGGGGTGATTCCTTGAATCCATCTTTTAAGATCAAGAATGTTCAATATTATTTGAAGTACAGGTAAGAGGATCCCAAGGTGGAAATTTAGATTAACATGTTTAATTGTTATCAACCAATTCATTATTTACAAAATAAGCAGATACTACTAGTGTGTTTCCAATGTATTCCACCTAGGCAGTCGAATACCCCTTAATTTAGTTATTCTAAGGTGAGCCATTGATTTTTCCATTTATGAAATCTTTAAAAATTTAAAATTTTATTTCCAATGGAATTATAAGTTATCTTATATGTATCTTGAATATGAGTGATTACCTATTTTGGTATATATGAATGATGTTTTTAGAGTGGATAAAACATTTTTAAGAGAATCTTAGATGGTGATTTTCGTGAGTATTTTATTAAGATTATATTATAAAAAATTATTCATTATTAGTTTTGAAAATTCCTTGTTTATTTTTTATTATAATTGAGGTTAATATATGATGTGGACTATGTGATGAGATTTTTTGTTTAGATATTTTATGCATGGTAATACATAGGTGTTTTATTTGGAAACTAAGATAAGTCTATAATGTCATAGATTATGAATTTTCAACCGAACCTAGTAGAAATTATGTGCTCTCTAGGGTATGTCACCGAAAAATTCCGGAGGTTCCCTAAACCCACACTAACAGGTCTGGTGATAATTGTTTTATTTAAACACTATATTTAATTCAATGTGAGATAACATAAGATAAAAATATCATTATTTAAACTTATTTCAATATGTTAAACATTAAATATCATAAATAAATATAAAATCATAGTAATAGAAGATTTATTATCATTGAGAATTAGTTTCATATGAATCGTATTCAATAAAATAGGCGAACATTCCCCCATTATCTAGCCATGCAAGTCTCCCTTATATAATTTTCATAAGTTATAATCTTCTTCATAACCTGTGGAATGAAAGAATAAGAAATTGGTGGTCTCAAACACTTAGTAAGGGAAAACATACACATATTTAATCAATGGTTAGATTATATGAATATGAGAAAACATGACTAGGTTATAAATATCTTACAAAAAATAATATGTAAAAATAATATTTTCCCATAATTCACGATAGAAGGACATATACTCTCCAAAGAAAAAATACCATGGAATCATGTGCTAATAAACATAAGAAATGATTATAATCATAGGCATAATGAATTTAAATGTATCATTCAGCTAAAAATATTTAGAAAAATAACTTTGGAATAAACATAACTATAACAAAATTATAACATCGGGTCCCAATTCAATATTTCTGACACATTACATTGTGAACATGTAAATTGTCCACACAAAATGTTGTGTATTACTCCAAAGCATTAACTATTTCATTTGAATAGTATATTTTCATATAAATATACTCCAATTATATTATCAATTTTTCATTACAAAAATATTCTAATTTTTTTGATGAATATAGATTTTGAGCTCGCTATATAAAAATAATACCTACATGAATTTTGGAAAGTTTCCCATAAAATATGTATTATGATTAATTGAAAATGTATTATCGAAAAATTCCTAATTTTATTTATAATTATTTTTCTAAATATGTGTAATTAACCATGTATTGAACATAAATTTGAGAAAAAAATACAATATAATTTTGAGTTAAAAATGATATTTTTCAAAAAAATGTTTTCAAGTGTATATTGTTTTACCATTTTAATTAATTAAAATAATATCCAAAAATTAATAATTTAATTAATTGTATAGATTATATATCTAAATATATTAATTTTAATCCATATAATGATGATTTCTAGGCGTAGAGTTAATGTATGACCATCTAATTCCTGAAAAATTCATATTTATGAAAAATATATTTTCATCACCTTTGTGGGTTTATTATTAAATTAAACTATAAAAATTAAAGAAATAGAGTTTAAAAAAAAGCATATTTTGAATCAGCATTAGAAATTTTTTTAATGTGGTCACATTCATTTTTATTCATTATAAATTGTAAAAACTGTAAAATTTGATTATGTTGGTGAATGATAAAATTTGTTTACATGGGTAAATCGAAATATAAAATGGTTAAAATGTCCTAGAAACTTTAATAAATCCTATAGGATTAATTTATTTCACCCCATATTACCTCACATTATAAATATGTAACATCTAGAGAAAATGTTTTAATGAAGTGACTTAATAATATTTCCAAACATTTAAAATTAAAAGTATACCACCCTCCTAACATATAAAATGTAACCTCCTCCTCTAATTTATTCACACTTGATGAGCCATTTAGATCAATAAAAACCCATAAAAATCTGTCCCTAACATTTTTAATTAAATTATAGAGGTTTTTTCCTTCCAAAATTCCAAACTAAGGGTCCTTAATAGGATATCAAAAGGTGGTCTTTCAATGAAGATATAACCATGTTAACAGAACACATTAATTTTAATTAATCTTTTACCAAATTCAATTCTGTCCTAAAAAATAAATTACAATAAAAATGTATATACCATAATCATAGATTTTATTTTTTATGTAATAATATTTATACATCTCATTCTCCATGAAATATAAAACCAAATCAATACTTGTGTGTATGATGAACTACTACCTGAAGAACCGATGTATATTTCTTCAATATCAACCTCAAAAAAATATTCACAATACATGAATTAATGAATATATATTATATTTATTTAATGATTTATATTATTAAAATTTAATATATCATCTAATTTCATACACTTCTACCAAATAAAAATTGATTACATCGCTCATACGTACGTGTAAACTTCCACTAATACGAAGCGATGTGATTCTTTTTTCATGCCCACTTTTCAAAAATGACTATAAATATGTATATAATGAAAATGTTTAATTTTTTATTCATTATTAAAAATATTCTAATTATATAACCTTGAAAATTTTACAAGTAAATTATCTTCTGAATAAAAAAAAGTGAAAAAATTGAAGAAGTTAACACCGAAAACAATGTCAATAATGAAAAATTGTTAACAAATAGTTGATAGAAAATTATAATCAGATGTTTTTAAATAATATATATATTTATATGTTTCTTTTATATAATTATAATAAATATAAATTTATTATAATATTGGTTAAAATACATTCAACTATGTTGAAGCGTGACGTAAGCGGTTTCTTAACTCAATATATTTATATTGTGTTATATTATATTTCAGTTCTAAAATTAAATGTGTAAAAACCTATTGAATTTTTATTATTTATTTATTAATTATTTATGTGGATAAAAATTGGTTACAAGTAATCATGTCATTGATTAATTATCACTTCAACGTTATTATCATTGTAATGGATTTCCTCTCAATTTCCACTCTATTGAGTAATATTTAATATTATGAACCGATTTCACATTTATGTGGTTTATATAATTCAACTTAGATTTTGTACAATATAAATAAATATTTATTAATGGTAATTAATGTATTACTTTTTGTTTTCTCTTGGAAGGGGTTTTAATCTAAAAGTTACCAATAAGGTAAGAAATTAATTTCAAATCTAATTTTTGGGATTTCTTATATTTACATTGTATGAATCATAAAATAAATCCTTCATAAATTCCATATATTTTCTTATAATCTAGATATTTAAAGATTTTACATGTTTTCATATAAATTTTCCTCTCTTTGGAACTTTAATAATGTAAATAAATGGTTAAAAGAAAACATGTTATGAATTTTATTTTTGATCCTGTATATTTTTCTTGTTTTGCCATATTTTCCAAAATTGTTATAAAAAACTATATTTTATCAACTATAATGTTTTATTAAGATAATTAAATATTTCAGTTGAATTTTTCAATTTTTTTAAAGTATAATTTATAATTTGTTTTTAAAGGGGGATTTTTTATTTTTTTAGAAAAATATAAAATGAATATTTTTAACATATATAATATTAACAGATTTTTTCACCACCATATTTATTTAATTCTATTAGAGGTCTATATATGTTTTAGATGGTTCTAAAAAAATATAATTAATTTTCTAATAATTTCTCTTTCATTTTATTATATTCTACAAAAGAATTTATTTTACAACAAAATATACTTTTCAGATGAAGTAACGGTCTTATATAATCTCTTAACAAATTTTTTGGTCATTAAATTTATATTTAAAAATAAAATTTCTTATAATCATATTTTATCATACATATCAATATTTTTTGTATCATTGAAATTCTTATTTCTAAAAATGTTTATCATTTTTACACGATGTTTTAAACTATAAAATCTATTTTATTAATTTATAAAATATTAATATTCAATATTATTTAATTAGTGCATAAATTAATTGATAAGGAATATTGTTTATGAATTAAATTAATCATTTACTATATGAGGAATTATTTGGACATGTAGCTATGGATGGGTGCCGATTATAGAATTCCCCTCAATTCATCTATAGATTTCATTATATAAACTAATTAACTAACCATATTAAATATGTTTTGGTGTATAACTATCCATATTAGAAAATATCTTGGCACAATTTCTTGATCATAAAATATAAAATTGTTAATTTCCTTCAAAAAGAGTTTAATTGTTGTTATTCATGAGATTATTTCCTTTATATCGTCAATTTATGTATTTCATGAACATGTTATTAATTAGATGACATGTGATTCAAGTTATATGCCTATCCATTTTGATTATTCTATATTTTATCAATATATATCCACTTTAAACAGTCCATAACAAGTATTTTAGATCATCCTTATTTTGTTTTCATTTCCATAGTATAAGAATAAAGAATATTCTAATGATTCTAAATGATGTTGTATATTTTCGATTGTTTTATATTATATTTTATAACCAATGTAAAATGGTATTCATGTATATATATGGTACTTCAAGGATGCAAAAATTATTGGTACATGGGGATGTGATACATTATATCTCATGTCAATATAAAAAATTATAAATCAATTATGGGTTACTCAAGTCAGATTGTTATAGTTAATATCATAGAATGTTTAGTTGAAACCATGTGAACTATATTTCGAAAACATAGATTAGAGAGAATATACCTATTAAAAAAATCTGAGCATAATTTTATGGAAATAATAGTATTTTTTTGGTAAAGTAGAGATTGTATTTTTTTCCCTATAAAATACATCCATGTATGAAGCCTATAAGTGGGATAGTTTTATAACAGATTCATATTGGTGTAATAAACTTGTAAATATTTTTTTGAGTATATATTGGTCATCATTCTAATGAATGAGGAATATTCCTTTACTATACACTTGTGTTTGAAATATCGATGGATATTATTGGATTAATTCATATTTTATTTTAAACCATTATGAATCATTTTAAATTAATCTTACGATTCGATGATATTTACAAAGAAACCCTGTTCATGATTTTGATATTATATTTGCATATATTTTCAATTTATGCTAATCTTGACACTAGATTTAAAAATATATAATATGATTTGAAATTTATAATTTCTAAATATAATTTGGTATAAGACATTATTTTGAAATATAAAATAGTAGAATGAATGCTATCAATATTTGTGGCCAATATAGATGTTTCCAAACTAAGAACGAAAATACAGATAGTGTTCTAGTTGAGTATATCATGACCATATTAGTGAAAATAGCCCCAGTTATAATTAATAATCATGAAAATATAGAGAAATGAGATATTCCATGGCATGATACACATATATTGGATCATTTTATGAATTATAATATCTTATTTTTTTTACGAGGACTACTATGGATATGTTAGTTGAATAATAGAACTTTACCCATTAAAAGATATCTATGATCATGGGATGTAATGAATGGGAAAGGCATATACATTCATCGTGTATATTAAAATTTTTTTTGTTAAATGGTGGTATATGATCTAGAATACTATTACGGATAAAGAAATAGACCACCTATAATAGAGAAAACTTAATGTAATTTTTAGGAATATTTTCCTAATGAGAAAAAAAACATAAATGAAGGGAATATTCCCTTACTTGATGAAAAATGAAGAAGATTTCATAATAGATAATGAGGCTACCTTTACCAGACTATCTATGTATTATATAGATTATATATTTAATATGAAAAGAATGATTGAACATTTATCTGATTGGAATAATCCAAGTCTCTGATGGAAACTAGTTGCTCAAAATGTTTCATTATCTGATGAAATGATATTATATGTAATCGAAATAGAGAATAAATTTTATTGATCCAATATCTTAAGGGGAATCAAGAGAATAATGGGGTCGATAAGAACCATTAAAAAGGGAGAACATCATATAAGATTAATGAAATGAATAAATTTCCATCATGTGAATTTTATGTAAAGAAATATCTTGAAAAATTAATGAATGGAATGAGAGTTTGTTATAGGTGTGGAGATAAGGGTCATCTGGCTAACAGATGTAAGGGAAATGAAGAAAATAATATTATCCAGTGATAAAAATTTATTGAAATGGGGAATTATTTAAATATTTATCCCATGCATCAAGGGAACCTACTATAGAAGAGAGAAATGGGTGAATTCCAAGCTTACATAGTCACTATAGCTGGGGCTAAAGTATCGAATGATATAGTGGAAAGTACATTAATTTTATAATCAAATTTAGAAAATGATTTATTTTATTTTTAAACTTATCAAACTTTTATATCATAAATTTATCTAAGAAAATTAAATATTTCTCTTGATCTTTACATAGGGGGTTATGAGTTAAGACTCTTTGTGGGAATTTCACCAGGATAAGGAAGTTTCATATAGTTATAGTTATAAAAAATAGTCATACTCTATTTACATACATGAATATTATACCTATGGTTGTATTTCACACAATCCTTAGTATGGAATTTATTTCAAAATATAATGAAAACATTTATTTCAAATAAAAAGAAATTATCATTTATGGAGCAAATGTGTAATTCCTTATCTTTAGAGAAGAGACTTCATCATCTAGGTCATGTTAAGATTCACTACCATTAGCTATTCTAAAGGATATTTGTTTGAACAGAGGGTAGATTATATGTAGATATAGAAAATGTAATCATCAAATTGAAGATATACCAATTATATAGGAATACATTGATATTTTTTTTGGGGAAATACTATGACATCCATCAGATATTTAGGTTCAAAGATCCATTGATTAAATCCATAATTGAAGACCAATATTATTGACTCTCTAATGAATAAACACTATGGAATTTGTGGATTTTAATAAACATCTATAGGAGTTGATTAAAAGGTATTTATACAATGTAGTGATTAACTAAGGTGATCCCTTGTTCTTTTTATTATGAATAATGATATATATATGAGGTTTTGTATTGATTATTGGGAAATAAATTCAATTACTTTAAAGAATAAATGTCCCCCACCACACATTGAAGAATATTTCCATAAAAATAAAGTAACTCAATATTTTTCAAATACTGACCATCATTTTGGTTATCATCAATTACTTTTAATGAAGTAATATATTCCAATGTCAACTATTAATATATGGAATGAACATTAAGAGTTTATAGTAATTTCTATTGGTAATCCAAATGCACCCTCTATTTTTATCGATCTAATGAAATTAATATTCAAGGAATATCATAATAAACTATTTTTGGAATTTATTAATAGTATTTCTGGGTAATATAAATCTTTTTGGGCCTTGAGAACCACATATGAATAATTTTTAAACTGTTAGAGAAAAAATAGTTATATGGTAAATTTATTTAGTGTGAACTATGGATTCTGAAATTTTATATTTTGGGGTGTATTGTCTTCTGAAGTATAATCTATGTTGTTCATGTAAAATCAATAGGGTAAAACATATGGCCTATACTAATGAATATAATTGTGGTATATAGTTTCTTTAGTTTTTATGATTATTATTGGAAATTGTTTCTATGTTGTTTCTGATTGGATAACAAATTAACCAATATAACACCAAATGTGGTTAATTTTTTTTATCAAAAAAGGAATATGAGGAATGTACTAAATGATTCAATAAAATATTGTTCAATTATTTATATTGACTCTACCATAAATAAAAGATGTATTTCTGGTATATAATTATGAATTGAAGAAGGGTCTTGGTTGTGTTTTTATGAAGAATAAACAAGTTATTTACTATGCATCATGGTAATTAAAGACTAATGAATAGAAATATCCCACATATGATTTTTAGTTAGTATTTATAATATTTAATTTTATGATATGGAGACATTATCTATACGGAGAAATATGTGAGATATTGATAGATAATAAGAGTGTCAAATAAATATATTTTTTGAAATTGGTTAAAATGAGATAATTTGATGGCTTAGTCTACTCGAGAATTATGATTACTCAATACACAACCACACAGGGAAGGAAATAAGATAGAATATATATTAAGATAACAATATGATAGGTTCATGACCATAATAAAGATTAGTAGGGATAAAATATTCTTGGATTTCTAAAAATATAAACATGGTTATTATTAATAATGGGTAAAATTTGTTATTTTTTAAATAATTTAGAAACCATATTTAATAGAAATGATAATAATTTATCCTTATTCTGATGTGGATGTTCAAAATAAAATTAAAGCTATGAATTATGAGAAATTAATAGTCTTCATTTATGATAACAATATACTAGAATTTTGAAAGAGGTTATGTATCTTATTTATATCAAAGTTGGAAAGGTAATTTTTAGAAGATGTACATATATGAAATTTATCTACACCCCCTAGTAGCTCAAAGAAGTATAGGGATTCAATTGATCATTTTTTGTGAGATAATATAAAGTAGGAAATAAATATTTATATATCAAGATGATTGGTTTTGCAGTAGTTGAATGTATAGAGAAAAAAATTCTAGAGTAGTAATGAAACTTCTACCGATTTCTGTATGGAAATTGGATGAAAATACTATGTACCTTTTCACTAAAAGGACTATTCAAACATTAGAATACATGTTGTGGTTGTGATCACTTAAAGTTAATTTTATGAGGGATAAGTATTTACCTATTAATGTTTTTTCTAATAATAATAACTTCTATTCAAGATTATATGAATTATTACATGGAAAGCGATTTCATACTTCCCTTTATGGGGATGAATTCAGTGAATCGAAACGTGTAGGTCTAAAAATATTTGAGGGGAAAATGGTGAAGTTAAAGAATATTCTAAATTATATTAATTCAACTCAATGTATATAATAAATATATAACTTTAACCAAATGAAGTATTTTTTATTTGAGTTGATATATCAAGTTTTTCTGAAACTATATCCATGCTAGTGTTTTATATGGTTTGGTAATAAAGGAAAAGTAAGCCCCAACTATATAAATCCTTTTAAAAAATTTCAATGAACATGATTTGTTTATTACTATATTGAAATTCCATTGAGCCTCTCTATATTACATGATATGATCCACATCCTGTTGTTAAGGAATTATATTAGAGAACCAAAACATGTTCCCACCTCTAAAGATATAGAGTTGGAAATAGATCTATCATACTATGAAGAGCCTATCCATATTCATGACACTAGAAAACAATTTTGCAGAATCATATTTCTCAAATGGTAAGCGTACTTTGGAAAATTCATCAAATATAGGAAGAAATATGGGAACCTAAGGACTCAATATTAAAGATCCACCCTTAATTTTTTTATAAATTAATATCCCTTAAAAAACTAAAATATCATAATTTTGAAGGAGGGATGAATACTGTACTTGGGATTCAATTATAGAAAGAAAAATTTTATATTCATGAAACTATAGTACAATTCCCATTTTTATTTTTATATGATCTTAAACATTTTTGGAGATCTCCTACGGATTTTTTATAAGTACTTTTTTTCTTGGTTTTGATTCAATTTATTTTGGGTATTACGTTTGGTTGTATGAGGGTTAAATTATAGAATTTTGGAATGATGTGGGGAATTGAAAGTTTAGAACATGGTTTTATTAAAATGAACCTTTGGTCCAGACAACCATAGGAACCCAAATAGAGGGGATTCATACGAATGGTATATGGTTTTTTAAATAATTCAAAATTATAGTATTAACCATGTGTCATACTGGGAGGAGGCTCGTAATTAGGGGAAACAGTGTGCCCTGCATAGGAAACCATGCATACAGAAATTTAAGTCCCCATAAATTAATTAAAAATTCATAAACCTCATCCTTATTTCAATAATCCCCCTCTCTCATCACTAAAACAATTTATCTCATTTTTAGAGGCTCCCATATGGATTCCAAGGCCTTCGAACCTACATTCATGTCAAGTTGAAGATACATTAATAGATCCACACATCTTCAGGGGATGTGATTTCCTCCCAATTATAACTCTATCTCTCCCTACTCTTTCTCCCGAAAAAATGGTATTTTTCATCCTTTGGTTGTTAATATAGATATAGGGTTAATGTATATTGATTATTTTGATCTTAGATCTAGGTTTTAGACCTATATTTTGTTCTTCACTATGATCTTGGTTGTTCCGCTTCAAAGTGGTGATTTCCATCAGTGAGTGTTTATCATCAATCTAGAGTAAGGTTGTATATGATCGGTTTTCATAGTATTGAATTCCAATTTCATGTATGTATTTTGAAATTTCTATTTGCACTTTTTGAAATTGAATATGCAGTTGAATAAATTAATTGATTTATTAATTTATGAAATTATGGAATTGATTAATTGTTTTTCCATGTGATTACAGAATGAGTTGAATATGGGAAAATTTAATTATGGAAATTGAGATTATGAAAATAGCGAATTGGGTTAATTAATGGTGTAATTAATTAATGAAAATTTTTAATTATGTAATTGATGGAAAATCGGGATCGTGTGATTGGTCAATTATTGTGATAATGAAATAATTTATAGTGGGTATTATAAAATGGATGACTATACCATTCAAGGAAAATGGGTTATATGATTTAAATATTGAAAAAGGTTTAAAAATTAATTTTTTATATTGTTCCATGTGGTTAAAGTATTTAACCATTATATTTTTGATAATTGTAATGGTAAAAAATGATAAAAATTGTTAATAAAATGTGGTTAATTTTATTATCCTTGACATGTATGGGAAATGGATTAAGGATCCAAATACCCATGTGGCATTTTTGTGTGGGGAAAGTATAGACGCTTCAAATTCCCATCAGGTGTTAGGCATAATGTATTACTCCAATGAGATTTTCATTAGAGTATTTCTCCAATTGGCGATGATATGAATTTAAATTAAGTGATAAATGATAACCTTGGTATTGTGATATATGATATATCTTTAGGATGGTTTAGACTCCCACATGGGCCAAATCAGGAATTGAACGTTTTGGTGTCCTCGGGAACATGGGGGTTATATGTGGTTATTTAATGAATAATTAATTGTGATAACTTTTTAAACTTTAGGCATTATTCATTATTTTTCATAAAAATAATTACTCGTATATAGACTGGATATATTTTTAGACACTGTTGGTGGTGTCCTACTGAGTTGTAATCATATATTACTTGGGCTGGTTGATCGGTACCTAAATAACTTCTTGTTTGTAGGAAAGGTTTAGGGAAAGGGCCCTATGTTAGATGGATGCTTTTGGATGGAGCCTCAATTAAGGAATGAGAACCGCATGGGAGTTTTCAATGTATTTATATTAGTTTTTTCATTTGAGACAAAACATATACTTGACATACCATATCTACAATTAATTTCAGATATTTCATTCACGTTATTATCCTCATGTGACACTTGTATTTTCTAGTTATTGATTATTATATTTGGTCTATTGTTTATTTATTTCATCTATTGTGATAATTTAATAATGAAAGTATATTGTCCCCATGATTGATATTATGGAATTACTTCTAGTTTGTAGCCTATGGAATATATGATTGTACAGCTATGGACTTGTAACTGAGTGGAGTAGGGAACCAATGTGTGGCACCTGGAATGGGAAATTTCAAATTGGTATTAAAGGAATATTCTTTTAAATTATTTTTTTCTAAATAAATATGGAAGGTATAAATGAGACTATGATGGTTACGGCCTTGAAAATGAGCTCGATCTTGATGTTAGATAAACCATTTTTATGGAAAACCCAAGTACCCAATGTGGAATTGTTGTTATTGATGTGTGTTGTTACAGATTGATGTAATTTCACCACAAGTGATGTAATTTTTTTATTATGTGATTATCATTTTAGAGATTTATGAGATTTTAATTAGGTCTCATAATAGAACAAGATTCAAATATGAATTCATCTTTCAAGGAACTTAGGCTTATTATGACATACATAATTTTTAACCACACAAAGGAAAACGAGTTCTTGGTAAGATTTTGAAATAGAAAATGTTTTCCATTATTTTATAATTGAATAGAAAATGGTGCATAAAATGGAATTGAAAGTTATAAAATGGTGTAAAGTGTGGAAAATCGGTGTCTAATTTAAAAATTTTAATGACAATGATTTTACCCTTTTTTAACCATGTCCAAGATGAGGTATGGTTAAGGGTCATGATAGTGCCTCGATTTTGAAAATGTAGAGGTGTTTGAGAGACTAATTGTTACAGATTTATGTGAGTCTCCATATTTTGTATTAATGTTATGAAATTTTTCCTAATATGGGTGTTTTTTACATTAAGATATTCCTCCACGGTGAAATGTTTTTTATAGGTTAATATGAGGTTATGGTTGTAAATGATCTTCTAGTATTAGAACATGAGGCCCTGATAGTGCATGTTAAAGGATATTGAGAGTAGTTCCATGATAACTTTTCTTACTTCATGTAGTTTATAGAGAGAGACCAAGATCAAGTTTTAAAGAGTATTTCTTACATGACATAGGATTTTCAGTTACTTAACCCTCTGAAATTCATCTAACATGGTGGAACTAAGGAAAAAGAGTTCTGGAATGAATCCATCTAGAATGTACATGACCATAAGGAGACTCTTAGTTAGAATATTTTCAAGTTGTATGATTTTATTTTATGAGTATTATTGAAGCACTAATGGAATGTTCATGCTCAGATAGGGTAGCTAGATTTTATGGTATGGAAGGAATTTTTGGGGAAGTTATAAGAGAATGTTTATCTAGAGACATTGAGATTTGAGAGGGAGGATGATTTCATGTGGTTTAACTAGGGGAGAATGTCCATGAAGGAAATTTTTTGTCTCTTTAAAGTCATTAAATGACATTCTCTAGTGATGTTAGGGGATGATACGACTACTTATTTGTATTTATAGGATGAACATAAATGTGAGATTAAATCCTAGGTTGACATATTTTTGTTAAAGTAGTTTTCTGATGTGGTCGATCAAACTCTTGTATATGAGGGGAACCTGAATCAGGATTCCATAAGAGGATAGATTTTTTTTGGTGGATGATTAAGAGGTATGTCTTCCATGGGTATGAATAATTTCTTTGATATTGGTGACCAAAGAACTGGAAGGAAGAGTAGCCTAGGGAATGGGTCAGTCACAGAAGACCATACCCGAGTGACTGGTCAGTGGTGTGGTATGCACGTTCACTTTTATATGAATTTTCCTCAACCATCATTTGTGTGGAAATTTTGTAGAAAGATGGGATATATATAGTGCTTCTACATAATGACACTATAAAAAGGTATTGTTGGGACAACATGAAAAAATATTTTGAAAATGGGTATCTTCTACACCGTATCTGTATGGAAGTTCGAGTTCTACTGTCTATGGAATTCAATGTATTAAACGAGGTTATTCTTGGAAGAATTTCATGTATCAGTAGAGTGGTGCATGTTAGGGAACTCAAAATTCATCATTCGGATGATAGAAAGAGATTTAAATGTCATTAAACATATATTTGTGGATAACAAGTCTAGAAAATCGACTTTCATAGGTACAAATCATATAGCTTCTATACTAACTCATGCCTTATTTTATATGGTAAAATCTCCTTATTTTATATATTCAGAATTTGTGAATGTGTTTAAATTTTATGTAGAGTTTTTAGTGGTATGATGATGCCTGATAAACATTTGGGGGTAAAATCGAGAGACATATGTTTATGAAAATGGAGTTCTCTCATAGTTGGTATATATCATTTTTTATGCAATATTTATATCCTCTACATGTCAGGATTTAACCTAATTATGGCTATGGGTTGGTTAGTAACATAATGATCATATATTGAATGTATTTTAAGGATATTTACTTTTAAATCTCCCATGGGTAGCAATTATATTTACCATAGAGAGTGTGATTTCAAGGTTGGCCATGAAAGGTATATTCATCAGTAAATGGGGGAACACACCTACCATGTTTCTAGTCTATTGTTGGATGAAGAGGGTTTAAATCATGATTTTTTTTGAAACTTTGAATGACATTTTATATTTCTCTTATGGAGGGGCTTGAAGAAGGTTCATGGTACATAGGTTTTATTGAGTATTTAATTCCACCCACAGACAGATGGGCTGTCAAAATGTACTATATAGGTGATTGAGGATATGCTATGCTCATGTGTTCTTGACATCATAGGTTTTTGGGATAAGAACCTTCAAATTGTGGATTTTTCCTACAAAAATAATAACCGTGAAACTATTCATAAGGAACACTATGAGAATATATATGCTAGTCCATGCATATCACCTCTATGTAGGATATAAGCAGGTCAGTTAGAGTTGATGGGATCAAGTATCATGTAGGATATTTTATAGAAAGTTTAGATGATTACGAAACATATGAATATGAATCAGAGTTCAAGTAAGACATATTATGATAGATTTTGACAATTTATTGCGTTTAAAATTAGATATCTAGTGTTCCTTCAGGTTTCACCTAGGTTGGGTCACCCTATGATATTGAGACAATGAAAGTTGGTGCCTAGGATTGTTAGACCATTTGAGGCTGTTGAGAGAATTAGGCTGGTAGAATACTAATTGGATGTTACACAAAGTTATAATGCCACATGTGATGTTTCTCATTTGTCACAACTTCACTGGTATTATTATTACCCTTCTCATATGATCGAGGTGGATTATTTGGAGCTTAATATCGATGTGTACTGTGAGGATTATTTGAACCATGTGATTGATTGCATTGATAATGTGTTTTGTGTAAAGGCCAGGATGATTGTATGTGTATTCATAAATAATGGGAATGTTTAGGTCAAAACATGGGAAAGATAAAAAGATATGTGGGCTCTATGTCCATATTTTCTAACTCAAAATATTAAATATTAGTTGGAGTACAACTTGAGAATGAGCATTTATAATGTGGGGATATTGTGAGATCATGGCCTTTTCTGAAGATTTCTTGGGCACGTTTATAGTTACTCCTTTTTAATTTTTTTGGTTATATCATATTTTTGTATAACCTTGAAGAGTTTGGGGGTGAAATTAGATAATTTCGGAAGTAATTGGGGGAAGTGAATTATTAGTGCATTGCATTACCAAATCATACACCTAGTCCAACAAACCATGTGAATCAAAACATATGGGATTCACATGGATTGTGCACAATTTTTAAACTATTTGACCATTCTTATGGTAATAGTGTATCTCCAAAGGAGGAGGTGCATAGTTAGGAACACAGTTAGTAGAAACCATGAAACCATATATAAAACTGTTCGTGAAGTGATTTAATCCTCTAAAAACTCATTAAAATAATTCCTAAAAACTCATCATATATACCTAACACACTAACTCAGTCGTAAAACAATTTATATCATTTTTTGAGGCTCCCAAATGGATTTGAAAGGCACAAAATCATCTTTTAATGAATCAAAGATCCATTGATGGATCTGAACATCTTCTAGGTAATTAATTTCTTCTTGATTAGATATCACTCTCTCATATCTATTTTCTGATAAAAATGGGATCTTTTTCCTCCATTATGTGTGATCTATATGTAGGATTGATGATTATTGTTTATTTTGATACTGGGTCTAGGTTTCAGATCTGGATGATTTTCTACTTCTTTACCATTATTGTCCACTTCAAATTAGGAATTTTAATTAGGGAGCCTTCATCATCAATCTTGAGGTAGGTGGTCTAAGTTAAATTACCATAGTGTTTAATACCAATTTCATGTATATATTATGAAATTAAAATTTGAATGTTTATTAATTTAATTTGGATTTGAATTAATTAATCGATTAATAATTTTATGAAAGCACGGAATTGATTGATTATTTTTCCTTGTGATTATTAATGATCTTAATATGTGGAAATTTAGTTATGGTGGTTTAGATTATGAAATTGGTTAATTGGAATAATTATTTGGTTAATTAAGTAATAAAATTTTGTAATTATGGAATTTAATGTAAATTAGAATCATATTATTGGTGAATTAGATTGATAATAATTAGTTTAAAATGGGTATTGTGAGATGGTTAACTTGACCTTAATGGGTCAATGGGTTATATGATTTAAATATTGTAAAATTGTTTTGTGAGGCATTTTTTATATTGTTCCATGTGTTTGGAGTATTGAACTATGATTGTTTTTATAATAATAATGGTATAAAAATATGAGAATTATGGATAAAAGGGGGAAAATGTTGATTAACATTGATATGTGTGGTATCGGGATTGAGACTCCAAATACCCCTGTGACATTGAGGTGTGGGACAACCAAAGAGGATCTAAATACACATGGGGTGTTAGACACAATGTTTTATGACCATGATATTAGAATTGGACTATTTTCACAATTGGATGTGATATGAATTGAAATCATATCATAAATGACAACCCAAGTATTGTGATGTGTGATATCCCATGGTGATGGTTCAAAATATGGAACATGCTAAAGTAGGTATTGAGAGTAATAGTATCCTCAAGAACCTAGGAATCATATGTGCTTAATTATAGAATAATACATTGTAATAACTATTTAATTTATTTATTGTGCCTTATTACTTATACTACATCATGCACTTTTATAGAATGAATATTGTTTTAGACACTTTTGGTGTTGGCCTACTAGTTTTTACACATACCCTTCTTTGGATTCCTAATTAGCATCAAAATAGAATTCATAGTCATAATAAATGATAAGGGAGTTGGACCTATGTTAGATGGTTGATTCAGGATGGTGCAGGGATGAGGCACCTAGACTTTGTGTCGCAACCTATTTAGGAGTTGTTAGTGTCATTATTTAGGGTCTTTCATTTGACACTTGACAGATACTTGGAATGACATATCTAATATTTTTTTATATTTTATTCTTTTTTTAGCCATCATGTGACACTTTTATTTTATAGTTATTGGATATTATCTATTGGTTATTATTTACTTAAATCCTCTATTGTGTTACATTTACAAATATGTTATACTCTCCTAATGATAGATAATATACCCTTGTCGTAAGTCGGTAGCCTTTAGCGTAAAGGGAGGCTCACTTGAGGTTTTGTGACCAACTAGCTCTAGAAGTATTGTATCAATCCTAATATGGGAAATTACGTATTCAATGTGAAAAAAAAATATAATTTTATAGGAAGAATTATTATTGTTAACAACATATATAAAAATATCTGTAGAATTATTTTTTGAGATTTTCCATTCGAAATAAGATTTTATGAATAATTGGAAATATAATATTTTAATAATAATTTTCAGTAATATTGTGTCATTATATGTATAATAATCTTTTTAGTTTATTTTTAATTTTATATACTTAATCATAACAATAGTTTGATTTAAAAATGGATATAATTTAGAAAAATGGTATCATGTGAATATTGTTTTTCCATTTCAATTAATTAAAATAATCCATATTAATGAATGATTTAAATAATATTTATATATTATATTTCTCCATATATTAATTTAAATTCATATAATAATTATTATTAGTGGTAGAGTTAATGTAATAACATCTTATTCTTGAAAAATTTATATAGATAAAAAATCATTATGTTTTTCTGGTTTATTGTTAAATTAATTTCTGCCACCTATATAAGTGAAAATCCTAAAAATAAAGTTTAGAATTAAATAAAAAAACATTTATATATCCTATATATTGAATTTTTTTAGGAATTATATTATTTTAACTTCAAAATATACCCAATATTGAGACATTATTAATATAAAGGTACATATTAATATTTTAAATCATTGAAAATCATAAGTGTTCCACCCACATAACTTATAAAAGGGCACCTACTACTATCATTTCTTTACAGCCCTTGAGAAATTTATCTCAAATTACCCCCAAAAAAATATCTCCAAAATATCATTATGCATGCTATATACTCTTTGATATTCCCAAACTACTAACACTATGTTCTTAAAGAGGTGAGGTAATGGGAAATATCAAAGAATTGATAATCATCTTAACCAAAAACATTCATTTTTACACTTATTTTCCCATTTTTAGTTACATCCTAACAATTTAAATATAATAGAACTAGTATAAACCTTATACTGAGATGTTATAATTTTTAATTGAAATTTTTTATCATTATTCTTATCCATAAAATGGTAAACAAAATGACAATTTTGTCTACGATGAACTACATCCTCCTGAATTGATGTAACTTGTTTCCATCACTACCTTACACAGATGGTCATAATGATATAACTAATGAATGTATAAGATATTTATGATATTATTATAATTATATAAACTTATTATATCTTTAAATTCTTTACCCTTCCACTTGTTTAAAAATGATAACATTGCACGTGCGTATATTTGGACTACAACCTCCATGATGTGATGCTATTCAATTTTCATGATTGCATTTCATAGAAGATTCTAAATATGAATAAGATGAATATTTATGGATTTTATGTCATGATAAATATTATAGATATGATATAATCACGATCAATTTCCAAGGACTATAATTTTTGAATCAAAACTTATATGAAAAAAAGACTCAGTTAACACCCAAAACAATAATAATAATGAAATATTTTTAATAGACAGATGATAAATTGTCATAAGTGAATCATATGTGATAATATATATATATATTGATATTTTATGTATTTATAACAAATTTAAATTTATTATACAGGTGGTTAAAGAATATTCAACTTTGTTTAATTGTGAAGTATGGTGTTTGTTGACAAAATTTAATTACATTAGGTTATATTACTTTTTCATTACCAAGATTTTAAGTGTAATGAAATACAATTATATTTTACTTTAATACTAATAATTATATGTGGATATAAATATTTAAACATAATCACAACATTGATTAATTCCTAGTTCAATTTTATGATCTTTATAATGGTTTTAATCTCAATTCCCACTTCACTGAGACATATTTGATACTATTATCCTATTTTTATTTTATATGGTGTATATAGTACCCATTTGATACATAAAAATGAATATATATTTTTTTCATAGCCATTATAATCTTATTCCAAGTTTAATATTTTACGTGGATAAATTTTAATGTTACCAAAGTGGTAAATATTTATATTACAATCTAATTTTTTTGGGATTGCGTATATATTAATTAAATAAATATTACAATATATCTATAATAACGTAAATATATTTTCTTGTCATATATATTTAATTAATTTCCATGTTTTTTTCCATATTTTAATATATTTGGTACTTGAATCAAGAAAATCAAATTTTAAAATAAAATCTAGTCTTATTTGGCTTTCTGATTTGGTACATTTTTCTTCCATGATTATATTTTTAAAATTTTTGGTAAAAAATTCCATTTCATTTACTCAAATGATTTACTAAGGGATTTGTTTCTCTTTTAATTTTTATAATATTTTAAAGGAAGATTTATAATGTTTTATAAATGGTTATTTTTTTTATTTTTGTTAGAAAATATTAAAGGGAATATTTTTTAATGTATAAGGAATTAATGGGTTTTCCCACCTCCATAACCATTTACAATCTTATGTTTATTTTATTAGTTTTTAAAGGTTTTTTTAAGTAAAATTATTTATGGGAAATTTATTTTAAATGTTTTTCTTCCATTTTATTATTTTATACAATATAATTTATTTTATGAAAAAATCTAAATTATTTTGAATTCATGATCTCTTATCTCTTTATTAATTTTGTGTTCATTATCTTTGAATTGAAACATTCAACTTATTGTGATCAAATTTCATTAGAAATAGGTATATTCATTTTATCAAGGATATGATTATTTCATGATTTTTATACCATTTATACAAATGATATTTTGAAATAAGATTTATTTAGTTGTTTGGGGATGTACTGATATTCCATATTCAATAATCAATATCAATATTTATTGATAAGTACTTTTTAAAAAAATTAATGTTTTCATTAAATATACGAGTAAGTAAATTTTCATAAAATTATGGATGGGAACCAATTATAGATATTCCATTGATGCATTGACCTATATAATATAGAATATGATTTATTCTTCATTATTAAATTGGTTAATGGTGTATACCTACCCATATATGAAAATAACATGGCATAATGACATGATCATGATGTTTCAAATTATTAAATTGTTTCATTTATAATAAATTTATTATTATCCATGTGATCATTAAATTGGAGTTATACGTGGATGGATTTCATTCCCAAATTATTGATTGAATTGAATTTGAATTCAGTTATTTTCCTTCCCATAATTATTATGACTTATTTCTTCATGGTAGCTTTAATTTTATGCAACCGTCACCAAACAATTGACTATAAACATATCTTTTTCCATTCCCCATCATATAAAGAAGTAATATATGAAAGAGAATAAAATATTAATATTATTTTGTTTTTTTAGGTTTTATATTTTGTTTCAAATATAAAATTTGAATCATTTATGAAATTGGTTCATTAAGAGAACTAAATCGATCATACCATGGTGATGTAATCCCTTTTATATTATTCTAATGTAATAAAGTTGACACTATCTCTAGGATAATTTGTTTGGGTTGTTACATTATGAATAAAAAAATTACAAGATTTATAAAGTGAATACACTAGATACCGACAATATACGTTGTGAAAAAATAAAGCTCCCATATTGTATATTTTGAAAATAAAATATATATGATTCATATTGTGAATAAAAAAATGATCATACTTTATGTTTTTAACAAACAAAATGTAAATTATTTTCATAGATATATCATGGGATGCGAATCTTTCGAAAATAATTTGAAGGTGATATAATACTCCACATATCTACCATTTATCTATATGTGTGCTCCATGAAATAAATCATTCATTATATCATAAAGAACCTATATAAAAAAAAGCGTTTGACAAAACTGATATGTTGTATCATAATTGGACTCAAGAATGTAAATAGTTTAAACCCAAAATTAAATCATCCCAAAAGAATATTTCATAAAAACATTTATATGTTAATTCATAAAAAATAACTTCCAAGGAAATATATCCTTTAGATAAAGGGAAATTAGTAGAAAACCAATAAAATAATGTTTAGATTCTTTTTAAACTTTTTATAAATGAATAATATATAGATATCATTTGAAAAACATTTTTGAAAATGTGAAGTAAAAAAATGAAGAAAATTTTACATTAAAAACAAAATTAAATAATATATCCTTTAAAATACATAAATTTTATAAACAATGAATGTGGTTTTGAATATAAAATAATTTATTTTGAAAGGATGGAAAACATTTTTGGTATTTTGAAATAATTTTTTTGAAAACCCACATGATAAAAAGTTAATAAAATTACATTTTAAAATTATGAGAAATAAAATATGAAGGTAATATGAAATAAAACATAGTTAGGCTTCCAAATATAAATGATAACTAATTCACAAAGAAGAAAATGTGGATATAGGGGAGAATCATCCATTAAATAGGATGGCAAATATTCTTCACAATGTCATACTTTTTATGGTGAAAAAATTCATCGTGGTGGAAAATTTGAATCAAAAGAATAATTTTTTCAATATAGAAAAAAAATATCAATATAATATAATAATTTGTAAAAAATTGGCATAGAATTATGAAGCTCACAATGAAACATCATAACTCAAAGAAATGTGGTTTGGGTTAATGAAAACACATTTTATTTGTTATCTTTCAAATTAAAAACCCATGAATGGAAAAAAACTTCAATAAATTTATAACAACCATATATTGAATTAAAAATTGTGATAAAAAATCCATATCAAAGTTATACACTACAAAAAAGGAAACATGTATTCAATATGCATCATATCTCAACGAAGCTTGTTTGTGATGCAAAAACCCATTCCTTTTATCATGCATATTCATGCATGATCAAACAACCTATATAAATAATAATTATTATCTCAATACCCTATTTAAAAAAAATTATTAATACAAACATAATTTTATAAAATTGATTTTTAATAATTTATTAAAAATATATTAGTGTGTTATATTTTTTTCATCATCATATGTTTATAGATTTTATTGTTTGTTTAATACTAGTCTTATAATGGCAGTGTTGATTATTATAAATATACATAAACATAATCACTCCAATATCATTATATATGCTATAAAAAATGTTATATAATGATATATAATGTTCTAACGATGATACAATAATAATATACATAGATGTTACATCTTCTTGATGAATAATATATATATATCCAAAATAAACATGCTAGAGAATCATAAAGGTTTTGTGAACTTTGAAGCTTAATAAATAAAAATGTTATTTAATTACAATATTAATCATATCAAAAATATTTATTTTCAACATTTACCCTTCTATACTCATCACACATAAATACTTATATTCAAACTAATATTAGGAAAACATAAGAAAGGGTTATCTCAAATACTCAGTAAGGATAAACATGGCATATTTCAATCATAAGAAAGAATAAAATTATCTTAAGGGTACGATTAAATATTCAAGGTCATGCTCTCATCATAAATATTCATACGCAAAAAATATTATATAAAAATAATAAAATCATGTCAAATCTAGAGGAATAATAAATAAGGGTGTAAAAGAAGTAATCATCATTCAAGAGTAATATCTAAGTCATGTGGAATCATTATCATAGGAAACAATAATCTTGTGAAAATAACTATTAATAATAATTTATATTAATAATATTTTTATCATATCTATAATTAATCATAATCACACATAAAAAATTAGAACAGTGTTTTTCCTTGTCTTGTCTATTCATAAACTTGTGAGAAATGCTACAATAAATCTCACTCACGTATAATAATGCAAAAAACCATTTTTAAATCTTATTAAAGATTATTATTATCATATCATGAGATATAAAAATCACATTACCCAATTCATTGATTTTCTATAATATACCCAATCTTCACATAATCATAATTCTTTGTATATATCGCTCAAGGTTATGAAAAGCAGTTTACACTTTTTCATATCTTATACTTTAGAAAACAAAATATAATCCACCATGATATCATCATCATAATCAATAAACATAAAATTAAATAATAATTTTGGTATCATTGTGTCATATCCCCATTGAAGCATAAGTGACCTTAAAGGATACTTAAATGAATGTACCTTTAAATGATCACTCTATTATTTCATGATAAATATACCATTTTCATTTTGAAATATCATAGTTAAAATCTAAAAATTTATAAAAAATTTTGGAAATTTTTTTATTTGAGAATAAACCAGGAATTTATTAAAGGAACCATTAAATCATTGAAAAATAATGATTCCGTTAAATTTCATTCATGTCGTAATTATTAAAAGAAAAATTTGTTTTCTACTTTAGTAAAAAGTACTTTATTTTGAAAATTAGAAGAAGATTATTTGAAAACAATTTGTTAAAAAATAAAATATCAGTTAAAATAACATTACAAAATATTTAATAATATTCATAAACATTATTTAAAACATTTTATAAAAAATGTATATAGTGGAAAATTGATTTCCAACTGAAAGAGGAGAAATAATTTCAACTCTTAATAAATCAAATTTAGGAAATATTTTTGAGTATCAAATAAGTGAATTAGTAAGAAAACATAAAAATGTCAGAAATAACCATAGGATAAGAAAAATTAATGGTTTTTATCATATAATTATCATATAATTTCCTCAATATATATTCAATAATAAGTAATCTTGATTAAAAAAGTATTGAAACATAAATATCTTACTTTAAGTCTCGTCTTCATTCATACATGTTCAATAATCACATATAATAAATCTATATTTTTTATTATTATATTATAGAAACATATTCTAGAAAAAATTACTATTTAACATTCAATAATGATATTTAATTATCATTGTAATAAATATCCATCCTTAAAATAGTCATTTGGTGTGAAAACCAAACTATTTTATGTGCATGTTTCAGTTCAACTATTTTGATACTTGCACGATTATAATGATTTAACCATATAAAATATCGTAATCCTAAACCGTAACCATAATTTATCATTTTATACACTTTTATAATAATTCATATAAATAAGGAATGAAAAATTAATTACATAATTTCATAGAGATGGTAGCCCATTTATACGCACAATTGAGGTTTCAAAATTTTTATTGTTAGAATAATGAAAGGTAAAATAAAAAATAAATTTCATTAATCGTTATTATAAAATTAATATCGTATATATTCATTTAATAAATAATTATTTATATCTGTGTAAAACAAAACAGAAAAAATAATCATATCACTTCATGGAGGTGGTAGTCCACACATATGCAGGACTAACATTATCATTTTCCAATAGATGGAAAAGTAAGAATTTAGATTATAAACTATAATTACTGAAGATTAATTATATCTTAAATATCAAAAATAAATATTTAATCCATCAGAACAAAAATCCATTTTATATAGTGATAGTAAATGAATTATATTAATATGTGGTGGCAGTAGTCTCTATGTATGCATATTCTATAATTTTGAATTCCCATTTGATGGAAAAAAAGTGAGAAACGGTTGATAATTCATTATAATAAAAATTATTTATATTTATGATACATATTCAATATTTTAGAATGTGTACCATATATTTATAAGAGGTTTAAGAAGAAATAAAATTGAAGTTTTTCATTGAAGAGTTATAACTCTTCGTTGAGAAACATCCTTTGGATTACACCATAATCCTTGAAAGGAAAGTATTATGATTAAAAAAAGAAATAAATTACATGGTAATGGATATTGTTATGTGATTAATATATTTATTATCCTATATATATATCTCACGAATTGTGAGGAAAAGAAGAGAAGTGTTATCATTTTATTATGGAGAGAGAGAACACACTTGTATTTTTTCAATAGATTAAAATATAATTTGTCCACACTCAGTTAAAATGATTAAAAATGACCAATATTTTATTATAAGATTATATAAATTTTAAATATTATTATAAAATATGATTTGTAAAATTTAATGACTAAATATTACCTTTATCACTTAGTTTAATCCCTAATAAACATGTTTAATCCTTATTTATGGTAACAAAATAACACTATTTTAACAATTAATTATTGAAATAAATAAATTAAAAACTATTATATTATAAAAATTATTATGAATAAAATTTTTTGATCTATTTTACCAAATTAAATATCTTTATGTGGCATATTTTAATTTTATAGAAGCATGGAAGATGCAAAAAAAACTATTTTATAAAAATGCATTTTTAATCATAAAACTATATTTGAAATAATAAAATAGAAAGTAAAATAAATGAAATGAATGTAAATTATTTTATTTAATATATAATATAAATTTAAAATAATTTATCAAAAGAATAATTTTTTAGTTAATTAATATAAAAACATCTTACACAAATGAATTATTTAATTTGAAAAAATATGTTTTAAACCCAAAAATGAACTTATACCAAAATCTAGTATAATTATGATACCTTTGTACTTAATTATATTATTTATTCTTAAAATAGACTTATAATACTTTAATATTAATTTTAAAAAATAATGGTCTTTTAAATTGGAAAATAACAGACAGTTTTATAAAAAATGATATTTTTACTCTTGATTGGAAAATTATTAATTTTAGTAAAATGCTAAAATTTCACCTTATATTAATTTTGATATTTTTATTTAATAAATAAAAATATTAATTGAAATTAAATTTTTTTAAAATGGAAGAAATTAATTATAATTTATGACTACTTAATGTAACAAAAACCATTTTTACAAGAAAACATATTTCGAAGTATTAAATTAACTTGCTGAAAAATTATTCCCTTTAATTATTATAAATTAATCAACATGTATTCATTATATTAAAACTTTATACATATGTTTCATATTTTTATTATTACTATTCATAAAACCAATTTAACAATATTGTTATAATGATATTGTATAGTGTAATTCATTTAAACTCAAGGTGTCCATGTATAATAAACTATCAAATAAATTAAATTGATTTAAATAAAAACATAATATAATATGGGGTAGTAATATGCTACCCACTTATAATAATTTTACCTTTTAAGTTATTTTACTATAATATATATAAATAAGGACATTTCTTCCACATAACACCTTCTTTTTCCTACGTAGCTTCAATAAATTTGTGGTTTCACTAGAAAAATATTGACAACAAGAGTTTTCTTGTTCTGTAGAACATTATCTATTTAATCTAGAATCACTACTATTTATTCTTCATAAGTTATATAATACACTAGTATAATGATATTTATTTTCAGTATATGTGAAGGATCATGTATCTACTTTTACTGGAAATATACGTGGAATACATCATAAACATGAGATAGATTTGGATAAAGAACCATGTGAAAAGAAACTATCCTAATATGGTCCTGATTTATGAAGAGAATAATTTATCTAGGGTAAACATTACCTTATTTCTAAATCTCATAACTGTATTTTAGGGATATCCACATATGAATACCTTGTCACCAACCTACATATATTGATCATATCGATGATTTTCAATATAATTTTTTTTCAACTATGAGCTTCCCTAATGTGATTTTGAATAACTATAATAGTATTTTCATTTTCCATAGACACACCAATTCCACATCTTATAATTCCTCCACTGTTATCCCAACACATTAGAGTTCTACACTTTCTCTTATATAGGTATTCATCACAAGACTTATGAAGGATCGAGTGAAAACTATTTCTATAAGAAAATTCCACTAAAAGAAGGGGTTTAACCCATCCTTCTTTGAAATCCATCAAAAAAGATCTAAACATATATTATAGAGTATAAATGGTTCTTTTAGACTGAAATTTTATTTTATGATGATATACAATATTTAAACTCAATTATATATCCATATACAATTTTATACTTCTTCAAAACATTGATGTAAACCAAATATCTCAGTTAGGTATTATAGAAAGCGGTAGTCCATGAAATACTACCACATCATTAATGTAAATTCTATAAAGATATTCATGAAATTAATCATCTCTAATTGTAATGAAATGTGATTATTTTTTATATTGATTGATTGATAACCAAATAACATTATACCTTTTAGGCTTTGCGGTGTCAGGAGATAAAATGCATTACAATGTTTTCATATTTCCATTTTGGTATGGGTAATGGTTGTAACAAACCCTCAAACTTTCTTTTCTCGGCATTGAATTTCTAACATACAAGGCATCAAGATATATAATATGTAACATACCTTTTCTTGTTTTATCATCATAAATAATATTTCGTATCTCTAAACATTTTCATAGTTCTATAATGAAAATATAATGATGAATTATGATCTAAATCTAGTACCTACTTATTTAGATACAGAATTGATAAAACAAAAAATACATTCCTAAACCCTACCATTCCTTCAAAATCATGTTTGAACTCAGAAATGATTATCACCGCCTTCTTCAATTCTACATCCCCCTTATATTCCACCTTAATAATCTAATAGATCGATGATTTAAAATTCATTTCAGAATGATGTGAAATATCATTTTTCCTCATGATTTCGATATCCATCTTCTGTAAATCCATAAATACTATATCTATTTAAATCCATTTCATGTAGAAAATAACATTTTCCTTTCAACTCGGAGTATAAACTATGTTTTTCACCTTCTCTGAGTGGTAATGTATTGAGCAATCATATTATTCGATCAAATCTGACAATATTATTTGGATAATTTTCACCTATTTTTTATGAACATCTACTTCTATATTTTTCTGTATCTGTATATATATCACACCTTTCACTAAATAGAAAATTCCATCAAATTTTAAATGAAAAAATTACTACTACAAAATTAATTTTTCTGGATCTGTATATAACCATAACATTCTAGAAGAGGAAGACTCCAACCCTTTCTATGATGAAATACTAAATATCACCAATACTTCTCCAGTACAGGGTAGTGTAAGCACATTTAAAATGACCACCATCATTTTTTATATCCTTAAAAATTTCCTCACATTCATCCATCTAATGTAACATGGATCCCTTACACTTCAAATTGGATAGTGAATTTTATAAATGGGATAAATACAATACAATGTATCAATAATATCCATACATCCTAGAAAAAAAATAGATCTTAATAATTGTGGTTGGTCTAGTCCATTGTTAAATTACTTCTAAATTAGAATTCTCTAACAATGTACCATCTCTTAATATTACATGAGTTTAAAATAAAACATTTTATAACAACATATTCTAAATTCTTTATACAAATTCTCTTTCCTCATGGTCTTCAACATAATCTTCAATGGATCTTCATGCTATTCCTAAATCATGGAATATATGATAATATCATCTATAAAGACAAAAACATACTGATTAATCTAATATATATAGACTCTATTCATTAAATATATAAACATATAATGTGAGTTGGTTATTCCAAATAGAATCAATATAAATTCATATTCATTATTACTACTACAAAAGGATTTCTGGTGTATATCCTATATCTTGACCATCAATTGATGATATCCATATTTAATTAAAATCTTTGAAAATTATTTTTCGATACATATTAGATCAATGAAATCATTAATATGGGGTAGTGAATAATTTTTCTTACTAGTGATATTTTTATGTTCTCGGTAATCAACACAAAGTGACATTGATCTGTTGTTTATTCTTAACAAATGTATATGTTCACCCTATGGTGACAAACTATTGAATATAAACACTTAATAAAGATTCTCCTGTAGCTTCTAACTTAATTTATAAAACTCCATAATACTATTATATATGGAGTCTTTGTAATAGGTGTATCACTATGTATTACTTCTACTGAAATCTCTACATCATAATTAAGGGGAAGAATTGGAATGTAATAAGGAAATAGATAAAAATAATCTCAATCAGTAGTAATATCATCATTTTTGAGTTTATCCCTAACCATTCGAGATAAATATCCTTTATGAATAGGTTGTACAACCATGAAAATAGAAGTAATTCCCTCTAGATGTTTATTTTTATCATTGTAATGATTGAAAATAATAATTTATTCAAAATATGAATTATGACTTCTCATCCATGTAAATTGATATGGTGTTAATATAGGGGAATAAAATTAATTCCCAAAATTACATAAAAATAAACTATAGGGAGAATCATAAAATTTATAGTATTAATATTACCACAAACTTCATTTAGAGGGGAGATGCATAATTGAGATGAAATTATTGTTCCATTATTAGTTTTTACTCACAACTCAACATATAATCATTGAGGTGGTGATGAGATACCATTACTAACTTCCTCAAATATAAAATAGTGTATAGATATAGAATCAAATAAGTTTTTTATAGGTATATAGGGGATGGAAATTTTACTATTTATTATATAGTTATCCTAACCAAATTCAATTTTGATAATTGAGGTATCACCGTTATCCTTTCCTTTATGGGTTATTGAGGCCAACTATTTCCATTATCTCATATTTTTGGGCATTGATTTATATAATTTCCAATATCCTTAAATCTATAACATTGAACTTCATTGGTTGTATCCATATTCTCATATGTATCATTTCATAAACATTCCATACCCTATTAGAAATCACTTTCTTGATGGACAACCATTCCATAATTAAATCATTTCCAATTTCCATCTACACATTTTCTTAAGTGATGTCCCCTAGAATTTTTGGAACGTAGGTGGCTATAATTTCTTTCAACCTTGGTTTTTACAATAAGGGTTTCCATAAAGAAATATTTTCTATTATAGTAACTAAAATAAGGAGAATAATTATACTTCCCACTCCATATGTCTACCTTCAATGAACAATGAAATATTTCTTCATATTTTTCAAATTTAATTACTACTAATATATTTTAAATACTTTGGTTAAGTAAAATAAATAATAGATCAATGTTTCTCAATCAGTGAATTATAAATCCAGAATCATACCTTGAATGTCCAGTAAAGCTTGTTTTTTTATGTACAAAGGGATCCATCATCCTTTTGTTTTAACCCCAAAAAGTCCATCTCCATCTTGATATGAATATTTTATGGGAAATAATTATTGGTATATACCCTCTTAAACTCCTCCCATTTTATGGATTTTATTTCATCCTCATGACTTTTTTCCTTGTTAAGAGGCCACCATTGATCATATTCAAATTCCAAGTGATATACTTCAAAAACAAATTTTTTAGGGTCTAATAGTTGAATAATAAAAAATTAATTTACTATTACATTGATCCATTGCATATAAACTAGTTGATTACAGTAACTATAAAAGATGGGTTGAAATTTTCAAATGAATGACTAAATGGAATGTTACTCCCTCATTGGTGTATTTTAAATCTCAATAATATTCATATTATTATTACAAGATTAAGACAGTTGAGTGAGAACAATTTTAATATATTCTAGCCTAGATTTAAGTCCATTAGGTTTCTCATGAGGCTGGTTACTTCATCACATAAAACATTCATTGTTTTCAAAATTTATTTAAGTTACATCAATTGACTAAAACAAAAAAAAAATATGTTTTTAGAAAACAAATGTAAAAACATATTAATCAATCATAAGAAAATAGTTCCATATATTTCCTAATTTATGGAATCTTTTTATCAACCTATGAAGCATTAGGTTAATCATATGTCAATTTTGGTTCACTATATTTTTTACCCAGCTTTATCCATATATGTATCATAACTTAATTAATACAAATAAATAAACCAATCAATAATACGAACCATAAATACCCAAGAATAACATACATAGATATTACATATTATCAATCTATATTCAATATATATCTCAACTAAACATTTTATGAAAATGTAGTGTACTTAGAGATTAGAATTATAAACATATTATTTAAGTAAAATATTCTTCATCTCAAACATATTTCTTTTCATAAGGTACCATTATAGACTTATCATAGTAAAATCCAAACATTAAAACATATTGAAGGAAAACAAAAGATAGTTTGAGCACATATTCCACATAAGGGAAAACATGGTAGATTTTAGGCATAAGAAATAATAATATATTCATAATGGTATTTTTGAATAATAAATATCATGATTTAAATATAAAATATTTATAAACATAAAATATTAAATCATAAACTCTAAAATAAAGTTATTTCCAGAATCGTGATTAATAAGGGTGGAAAAGTAGTAATCAACATTCAAGATTTATAACATATGCATGTTGAATCCTTAGATTAGGAAATCATAATCTTATGAACACATAAATTCATAATCGTGTATATGTACAATACTGTGAGTATTGATAGAAGAAATCGTACTCACATAGAATAATGTGAAAAATCTATTCACAACCATGTCAAAACATAATCTTTTGAGTATAACTTGATGCTACCATACTGACGCATAAAAATGTGGAAAAAGCTATTAAAAATCATGTGAAATCTTTTCATCATCATATGATGAGATATAAATATAAAATATCCCAAATCATAAAAGGTCCTTAATATAGCTTACCGTTACATAAACATAATCCATCATATGTACGCCACAAGGTCATGAAAAATAGTTTTTATGTTTTCATAGATTAAATCATGGAACAGAAAATAGTATTAATCAAGATTTCAACAAAATAATTAATAACCATATGAAAAATTGTAAGGATATTATCATTGGATAATGTCCTTAGTGAATAATAATTAACATTAAAGTATGTTTATGTTAAAATAAATTTAAAATAACATTGGAATATTTCAAGAAGAAATAGACTCTTCATTTTAAAATAATATATAGAATCTAATTTTTCCATAATATTTGGGGAAAAAATATTTTTCAATAAACATTGAATTTTTTTGAAGGATTACTTTAAATCATTGTAAAATCATTATGGTGGGAAATTTTGTTCATGTATTAATTGTTAGAACAAATATTTTTTGACACCATCAGTAAAATGCACCCTGTTTAGAAAATAACATGAAGATTATTTTAATTTTATATATAATAAATAAAATATGGGTAAATTTAATTTAAAAAAAAATAACTGGATAATATTTAAATACATTCTATTAAAAATTTTAGAAGTCATGGATATGGAATAAAAAATATTTTTGAGTGAAAGTGGAGAAAGAAAGTCTCCTTTTCTTAAATTTGTTTCTTAATTATTTTTCATTCCAAATATAGGAAAATGGTAATTAAACATCAAAATTTTAGATATAACAAGATTTTAGGAAATCTTAAATGTTTTTATCTGATAATTATTATATAATTTCTTAAATATGAATTCAATAATATATAATCTTGTTTAAAAATGTTTTAAAATAGAAATCATTTTACATAAGTCTCATTTTTCTTCATATGCATTCCACCATCCCACATAATAAATAATGATTTATTAAAAATATATTATATATCCATATTAAATAAAAAATTAATATTTATAATTCCTTTTATAATTTATAATTATCCCATTATTAGAAATTGTTTTTAAACATGTCATTTGGTGTAAAAAATGGACTGTTTTTCATGCATGTATCAGTTAGATTATTCTTGTAATTGAATAATGGTCATGTTATAATAATATATAGAATATTAATATAATAATATTTATACTATATAATAATTTTAGGATATTTTATTATAATTCATATAAATCATTGATGAAAAAGTAATTACACCAATTCGTGGAGATGCTAGTCTATATGTACACACAAGTCTTATTTCCAAATTTTTATAGTGGGAATTATTGGATTGTAAATAATAATAAAACATTATAGATTAAATATTATATAATAAAAATCATGTATATTAAATTAATTTCTCTTAATTTATATCCATGTAAATCAAAACTGAAAAATGAATCAAATCGCTTAAAAGAAGTGGTAGTCCAAACTTATGCACAACTAGAATTATCATTTTTGAAAAGTTGAAATGGTAAAAATGTAGAAAAGATATTATTATTAAAAAAATTAATTACATCATAAATAACATATATAAAAAATAAATCCTTCATAAAAAACCATACATGGATTATGGTTGTGGAAAATGAATCATTTCACTCTATGGATGTTGTAGTCCCCATGTATACACAAGCGATGCTTTTCAATTTCCATTTGATGGAAAAGAGGTGAAAAGGATTGACGAATCATCATACAAAAAAATATTTTTAATATAATGAAATAGTTATTTTATAAGGTATAATTTATTTTTATATGACTCATAGCATGAAATAAAATTTAATGTACTAGGTTAAGAGTTATAGCTCTTCGTTGAGAAACCTGCTTCGGATAACACATCAAGTATTGAGGGAATAATAATATTATCAAAACAAGACCTATAAAAAAATTAATGAGTATTAGGAAGATATTCGGATTGGAATTTATATATATATATAATTCTCATGATGTTTTAGGAAAATAAGAGAAGTGGTATCCTTTTAAATGGATTGGAGAGGGAAAACATGGATTTTTTAAAAGATTAAAATATAATATTTTTGTAATAGATAAAAATTATAAAAAAATAAATCATATTTAAATATAATATGATATATAGTTTAAAAATGATCATATAATCTTATTTATAAAATTTTATTTGGAAATATTACCTTTATCACTTAGTTTAACCCCCAATAAACCCATTTTGACCTTAACTATGGCAAACAAATTAAACATTTTCACTATTAATTATGATAAAAATATAGGTTTTTCATATTAAATTATATATATTATGATTATTATAAATATTTTATTAATGTTAACATATTTCATTTTTATTAGTGAAATAAATTAATTTTAAATAAGCATGATAAACCTAATGAACACCCATTTATAAAATTAATTTTAAATCATAAAACTGAATTCACATACATTACATAATAAGTAAAAACAATATAATGAATGATAAAATATTTTATTAAATATATATTATATATATTTAATTAAAAAAATTAATTAATATTTATTTATTTAATTAATTACTATAAAAAACCCGTGTGCACATAGAGGTATTGTTTTTATAAAAAAGAGTTTAAATCCCAAAAAATGAACTTTTACCAAAATAAATAATAATTATGATACCTATGTAATTAATATCATAATTTCTAAATAAATGAGACTTAAATTAAATTATTATTAAATTAAAAACATAATGGGTATTTCAAATTCCAAATAATTGAATGTTTTACAGTTACAGATATTTTCAAAATTGATTTGAAAATTCATCTTTTTAGTCAATTTCCAAAAAAATCACCTTAACATAATATTTAAATGATTATTTCAAATATTATACTCTTTAACTAAAACAAATATATAAATAGTAGAAATGAATTATAATTTTTGACCAGTAATTGAAAAAAAAATCATTATTTAGAAGGAATCATATTTTTAAGTATAAAATGAAATTTTTTGGATAATTGAGTACATATTTTTGTAAGTTAATAAAAAATATTATATGAAAAAAATTTACATATGTTCTATAATTTTTATATTTCCATTCACTCAACCTATTTAATTTCAATGTTATAACAATATACTATATCATGATTCATTTAGACTCACGTTTTTCTATATAACAAGTTACCATAGAAATTATATTTATTTAAATAAATATATCCTAGAAAGTATGGGTATTATATTCAACCCGCTTATATAAATTTCAGCCTCAAAATTCTATCAAACTGATAAAATAAATAGAGGAATCTTCTTCCTCATCACACCATCTAGTTCTCACATTTCTTCCATAAAATTATAATTTCACCAAAAAACATTGACCAAGTGAGTTTTCTTTTTTCATAGAAACCTCAATAATAAATCATGAATCCCCATAGTTGTTCCTGATAAGAGAGACCAATATATATTTGAATTTCCTATATGTTCAATGCTTCCGAAGGAACATGTATGTACTTCCTCTAGAAAGATACATGGAACACATCATGAACTTGATATGGATTTGGTGGAAGAACCAAGTGATAAAATCATTTTTGAAATGATACTGAATTTTGAAGTGAATGATATATATATATCGGGCTCAAATTTACCATATTTTGAAAAATCATAGCCATATTCTATAGTGATATTCTTTGGAATTCCTTCCCAACAACATCCAACTCTAGATCATTCTGTTGATTGTCATTATGACTTTTCTATTAACATAGAGCTTCCTTGAAGTGATTCTGAATAACTCTAACCATTTATGCCATTTCCTCACTCAGTATAGGTTCCAATATATTTATTTCGTCAAATTTATCCAAGCACATTAGAGTTTTATTCTTCCTACTATGAAGTTATTTATAAGGATTCATATGAATGATCATGTGAAACATATTATTTTATGAAAATTCCACCCATGGAAGGTGTTAATCCCATCCACCATTTAAATACATAGAGAATTATATAAAAATATATTCTAGAGATTAAATGGTGTTATCATACCGAATATCTATTTTTTGAGGATATACAAAACTTTAACTCGTCTCTTTATCAAAATATTATATAATACTTCTCTATAACATTATAGTAAGCCTTAGATCTCAATCAGATATAATAGATTGCAATAATGTATGAAACCTTATCACATAAATAATAGATATTGTATAATGTAGATAAAGAGAGAAATAATATCTAATTTTAATGAAATTTTATGATTTTGTATCGTGATTGAATATAACCCAAATAAAATTGATCCCTTTAAATATTTTTGGGAGTTTTATGATAAAATCTCTGTTAATGTTTTCTCATTTCCATATTAGTATTGGTAGTAGTTTTAACAATCCCTTTGAATTTTCTCTATATACCTTAAATTTATTTCATAGAAATGACCAATATAAATACTCTATAATATAATTTTTCATCTTATACCACCAAAATACTATTTCATATCTCTAGACCTCTTCTAACTTGTAGGATGAATAATGAATGATTTATTATTAGCTTCATCTAGTATATTAATTTCATATATCATATTGATGAAAAAAACTCTATTCATAGCCCCTATCATTCCATCAAAATCATGATTGAACTGATAAACATTTATCTCCTTATTTTGTAGCCCCACATCTTCCTTCCATGCCTCTTTAATAATGATATGGAGGGATGTATTAACATTAATCTAAGAATTATATGATCTATCAAATTTCATAATTATTTTTTGATCAATTTTTTAAAAAATTTTAAATATCAGATCCCTTTAAATCCTCATCATGTACAAACAATCATGATCTTTTTAGATTAGAGAATGAACTGCATTTTTCTGCTTCCTGGGTTGCTAATTTATTGAGAAGTCATAATAGTTGATCAAATATTACCATATTAATTAGAATATATTTAATTCATTCCATTTGAATATATAATTCATAAATTTTTTAAATATTATATTTACCACACCATTCATTATATATATAATGCCTCAATATTTTAATTGAATAAAATAACTACAACAAAATACAAATCATGAGTTGGGCAATTTTTTTCATGAATATTAAATTGTCATGAGACATAAGATATTACTAAATCAATCTACATAAGGATACATCCTAGACCACTATTTAGTTCATTATTAAATATCACACACACTAATACACTATAAGAGAGTTTGAGCATAGGTTCACTGACCAACCATATTTTTATGTCCATAAAATTCTTCTCACATTCTTCTGTATAAAGGAAAATGGATCCCTTCCAAGTAAACATGGTTATTGGATTAGATATTTGTGATAAACAACTTACAAAGTATCAACTATATTCATCCATCCTTAGAATGATATGGTTCTTATTAACCATTGTTCGTCTAGTCTATTGTTAAATAAATTTCATCATTGAAGGATCTTCAGACATACCTTCTCTCTAGATTACCAGACATAGGAATGAAAATTTTTATAACTAGAATTCACACATATTAAGTTGTTTATACAACGTCACTTTTTTCAAGGACTTCAAAACAATCTTCAAATAATCTCCATGATATTTTTTAATCATATAATATAAAATTATAACTTCAATAAAGACTACTATAAATATAATAAGGTAACATATAAATAATATTTTCAATGAATCCATTAATATAGTGGGAAGATTGGTGATTCAAAATTGTGTCGCATTAAATTCAAAATGATTATAACTTGTATAGAAGATTTTTCTATGTATATCCTCTATCTTGAACCTTAATTAATGATATCCATAATGACAGTCAACCTTATAAAAGTATTTACCCAGATACATTAGATAAAAAATGTTATTAATACTTGGTATATGATTATTTTTCATAATAGAGATTTGTTTATGTTATAGATAATCAATGAAAATACAATTTAACCAATATTTATTTCTTAAAATAATCATAGATACACCCCATGGTGACACAATAGAGAAAATAAATAATTAATAAATATTCTCTTGGTGATTATTATTCAATTTTTACAAATCAATCAGGCCCATTTTATATGGAGTCTTCAAAATAGGTGTAGCACTAGGTATGAGTTTTATTGAAAAAATATACTTCTTAATTTAGTGGAAGACTAAGAAATTAGTCAAGAAATAAATCAACATAATCTTAGGAAATGGGAATATTTTTAATGTTGTGTTTTCCCCATCGAATAGGGACAAATACCACTTACTAATATGTATTGAAACACAACCAATGAAAGTAATTCCCCCTTAAAATTATTGTTTATCCTCACCTTGATAGTAAAGAATAAGTTGATAAAAAATATCAAATATGACTTACCACTATTAGAAATTGATAATGTATTTACATATAGAAATCCAATCCATTCCCAATATCACCAAAAATTAAACTAATGTGCGAATCAAAATATTTTCAGGAAGCATATTCCCAAATACATCTTTCAGAGAGGAGATACAGACTTGATATGCCATCATCATGCCACTAAGGATATTTACTTCCAACTCAACATCTAATCACTGAGGCGATGATGAGATACCATATTAAAATTATTCAAATATAAATGATTTGGTGAATTTAGAATCAAATAAATACTTTCAGTTCTATAGTGGATGGTAATTGTATGGTTTATTATACCATTCTCCTGACTCACTTCATTTGTGATAATATAGGCCTTCCCTTCAACCTTTTTTATAGGGGTTTTTAAGGCTGGTCATTTTTATTAGCTCATACCTTATGTAATTAATTTATATAACTCCAAATCACTATAAAACATAAACATTTTACTTCATAAGTTGAATCCTCTTTCTCTAATATTGAATTTTCTAACCAATTAATCCCCTATTTATAGTAAATATTTTTATGTCCATCCATTACAAAAGTGAATCATTTTCCAGTTCCTTTTAGGAAATTTTTTAGGTCATTTCACCCAAATTATTATTCAAATATATGGATTTAATTTCATTACTCCTTGGTTTTTACCATTGATTTTTCAATAAATAACTATTTTGTATTATTACTATAAATACTAAAATAATAATTATAGTTCAATCTCTCTTTTTATACATTCCACACACATTGAAATATTTCTTCATAGGTATGAAAGTAACTTATGGGTAATGGATTTTGAATAATTGATTTCAATCTAATAAATAATAGGTCAATTTTTTTCATTGGTTTGATTATAAATCCATTATCATACCTTGAATTTATTTTAATGTTTCTTTTCTAGGTACCAATGGATTCAGCATCCTTCTATTTCATAAAAAAAACATCATTTCCATCATAATATGAATATTTTATGGAAAATATTTATTGAGAAATACCCACTTAAACTCCTCCCATTTCATGGAGTTTAGGTCATCATTTTTCCTCATGTTCTTGATAAGAGACCATCATGGATCGGCTTCAAATTCCAAATGATATATTTCTAATAAATCTTTTTCATGGTAATAGAATTAATGAATAAAAAAATTATTTTCCATCACATTGATCTATTTTTCAAAAACTAGTGGATAAAGAGATCCATTAAAGGACATTGGAAATTGTAATATGAAAGACTCCATGGAATGATACTCCATCATTGGTCTATTTAGAAACTCAACATTATCTAGGTTATTTCTCTTATATTAAGGGAGTTGAGTGAGCATATTCATAAGAAATTTTATCCTATATCTAACTCAATTTTTTTTCACATTAAGATAATCATTTCAATTATATCATTGATAGAAAAATTCCTTTTGTTTCCATAAAATAACTATAAAAATAGCTAATATAATTATTAATAAAAAAATAAAAATAGAGCAATCGATCATAAGAAAATAACTTAGGATATTTCCAATTTTATAACACTTCTTAATCAACCAATGTAAATTTAGGTTCATAATATATCACATTTTTCCCCCATAAGTTTTTAGTTTATTTACTCATATTTATCATAACATAATATCCAAAAATATCTAAAACCTACTCTAATAAAAAATATAAAAACCCAAGAATAACATAAATAGATATTACATATTTTCAATGAATATTCAATATATATCTAAAATAAAAAATGTTCGAAAAGCATAGTGTACATAGTGACTAGATATATAAACGTCTTATTTATGTATAATTTTTATCATATTAGACATATTTATTTTCATAATTTATCCTTCTAGAATCATCACACTATAAAAATTTCATAAAAACATGTGGAAGGAAAACACAAGAAAGGGGGTTCTCTAATGCTCTGTAAGGGTAAACATGGGAGATATTAACAACATGAAAGTATATGATGATCATAAGGGAAAGATATCATAATCTATTGCAAGTTACAAAACAAAAAATATTCACACCTAGAAAATATTAGATCATAAACTATTAAGTAAAGTGACATCTATAATTATTATTAATAATGGAGTGATAGTGGTAGTACTCATTCAAGTGTTATAATATAGTAATGTGGAATTATCGTAATATGAAATCATAATCTTTTAAATATAAAAAATTCACAATCATGTCTATCTATAATCATATATATATATATATATAATAAATCATAAACACACTTCAACTTGTGAATAATGCTATTATTAATCATTTACATGCAAAATTTTCTAAGAATATTTATACAAAATTATACTCACACTAAAAAATAAGAACCAATATATTCATAATTATGTCCATTGTTATAATCATCATCTCCTAAGTTATCAATATCATATTATCAAATGAATTAGAGGGATATAAAAGACCAAATGATAATATAATCATAATACTTATTATGTGTTCTAAGGTTCATTAAAAACAGTTATCACTTTGTAATATCATAACCCATGGGAAATAAAACAAGATTCATCAATATTCTATTATCATAATTGATAATCATACAGAGAAATAATGATGATGATTTCATTATATCTTGTCTATAATGAAACATAAGTAACATTAATGGATGTTTTCAAAGATAAAAATACCCATTATAAATCACAAGAACCTTTATTTAGGAAAATACCCATTAAATTTTGAAATCACATATTTTAAAAAGGAAAATTTATTGAATACTATAAATAAAATTATCATTCAAGGTAATCATTGAATATTATAATGGAATCACCAAATCATTTCATGGTGAAGATATTATAATATTCCTTTCATTCTAGAATTTTTAGGACAGTGATTGTGGACATAAATTTAGTAAAAATCAACCTATTCATAAAATGACATCAATATTCTTTTAATACATTTTGTAAAAATATCAATAATTGGTAAAAATGACTTTATAAAAATCATGAAATACTAGTTGAAAATAGTATTGAAAAACATTTATAAGCTATAGATATAGAAGATAATGAATTTATGATTGAAAGAAGATAAATAAAGTAAAATTTTATTAAAAAACATTTTTTAAACCATTTTGAGTACTAAAGAGAGAAAAATGATACTAAATGTAACAAATATTCCCTAATGATAGAATATGAAACCTGTATTAACATGGATGTTAGGTCCTAGAAAGATATGAACCACCATTCTCCTTACACCCGCATGTAGTCCCCTCTCAGGGGTCCACCCACATGCCCAAATGGATCATAATTATAAAGAATATTACCAAAGTCCAATACATGTTATTTCAGTGTTATTTTTCCTCACTCACCCACACCATTGGAACCATCCTAGGAGGTCACCCATCCTGAAACTATGGCAGTTCAATCCTCACATCAATATTGATTTAAAATCATGAAGTATCCTTGAAAAGGGGATCATTTGGGTAAAATAAGTTGTAACATTTAGTCATTTAATCCTTTTAATTTTTTGGGTGTTACATTCACCCCAACATTAGAAAAGTACATCTTTATTGTGGACCCTACATTTTGACCCAAGATGTTCCACTACACATCTATTTGGGTACTTTATTTGATACCACAATTACAACTTAGCCCCAGTGTAATCATAATCATCCACCATAATATGGCTATCATAACCAACCATGACTGGAGATCCATTTCTCTATAGACATGTGTTGTCCACCCACCCCCTAGGGCCCACCCTCATACCCAAACATATCTTTTGAGTAATGAATATCACCATATGTAAACACATGTTCAATTATACTACTTTTTCCTCACTCATACACAACTTGAGAAACAAACCAATAGGTCACCCTTACTAACACTACACAAATCTATGCATCTCTTATCTATGGGGTTCTAATCTTGAAGGATCATGAAAAGACAACTCCATCTTGTTTACAGGGATTATAATATTAATTATTTTAACCATATAACTTTCTATGTTATTATGATGAAAAAATATAATAAAAAATAGAAGAGAATAAAATTAAATGGTTTTATCAGATATGGATTATATAATTTCCTAAATAAAAATTTAAGTGTATACTATCTTGATAAAAATGGGACTGAAATAAAAATACATTTCCTTCTGTATTGGCTTGCTTTATATGTGTTCAATCCCCTGGAATAATAAATATATATTTTATTAATACATAAATTATAGAACTATAATAATTTATACATTACTATTTAGAATTCATTTATGGTTTCCATTTATTATTTTATTAATAAATTTTGTTAAAATAGGTAATCAGGTGACACCAAGATGGTTTTCCAGGAATCTTTCTGTTCGATGATTCCAGTCCTTACATAACGATAATGGATTCAATATATATATAACCATAATCATAATATATTTATTATATTTATTCCTTATAGGCTCTTTTAAGATAATTCATAAAAAGTGATGATGAAAAATGAATAACACCACTTCATGAAGATGGTAGTCCGGACATATGCATGAGTGATGTATTCAATTTCCTATGGTTCTAATGAATGATAGGTAAATAAAAATTAAAATTTCTATCATAATTATTATATAAAAAATATTATATATATTCATTTAATTTAATGAATCATATTTTCTAGGTTTTATTTAATGAAATTTTCATGAACAATTCTGAGACCAGGTGCATAGAGGGCATGTGATTCCGAGGCCTGGTATTCCTGGAATGGTTAAATGAAAAATGTTATGTTTTTAAGAACATAAGTGAGTTATTTTCACAAAAACAAGGAATAATACTTAAACGGGTACCCAAAACTGAAATCAGAGGGCATCGTTGTGCTCAAGAAGGCATGTTTACCCTAGGCCCGACTTAACTTTAGTTGGTGCATGTCTTCTGTTGAAAAACCAAAAAATTGCAAAACCATAAATAATATAATTAAATAAAATTAATTGTTTATTAAAATCCTTATAACTCATGTATGGTGACTCTGATTAAAAGTCTGAGACCACCACAGAATTCATAATGGGGTGTTTTTCTTAGGTAGAGCATAACTTTGGCTGGTGCGGGACAACTGTGGAAAGTATTTTCTGAGACATAACCATAAATAAAATAATTAAATAAAAATAATTTTATTTTTAAATCCTATAACTCATAAATGGTAACTCAGATTGGAAATATAAGATTACATTTGACCTCGTGAGGGCGTTCTTTCATTTGGCAGGGCCTAACCTCGACCGATGCAGGTGGGGGGTAAAAGTTAATTTTTTGTAATTTTAATATAAAATAAAATAAACATTGGAAAACTATTATTTTGTATATTTTAATGTTTTGTAGTGATGTAGAGACACTGAAATGCCACAAAAAAGTAGCTCTTTCAATTTATAAATGAAACAGCATAGTAATGCTACAACCTAGTTAAACAATGATGCTAAAATGCGTTTCTTGAATTAACATCTTGACAGGGATACAAGATTAGAATGAATATACTAGAGAAATTTTCTTGAAGATCTCGAGAAGAAAATTCATTGGTGATGTCTCTCGACAGCAAACAACAAGCGGTGATGAACACCGTTGTATCGTAGTTCAAGGGTTGATGATCTGGGATCGATGAATAATGGTTGTACCACTCTGTTTTTTACCAAAAACTATTCCAATCCTTGAGGTAGGGGTTTTATTTTTTTTGGATTTCATTCTTATCGTTCTTCTATCATATGATAAACGTAGATAAAACCATGAACAAGTTGAATAGATTATCAATCTTTTTTACGGGATGATTATCTTATTGTGGGGATTAATTTGGGAATTAGATCATTGTAATTTTAATTTGTTCTTCATGATCCTACAAAAAAGAAAGAATTTAGGATGACACGAATAGTGGCATGAATCCGTTCTTCAGGTGTTCCTGTCTTTCTCCCCCCCATCATACATCACTTTCTCTTCGTTCATCATGTGGATTTGTGTGGATAGATTTTTGTGCCTTCGATCTATTGCATAGTAATCCCAAGGTAGAGAATCTGACACCGCTGCAACCCCAGGGAGTTGCAATTGTAGGCTCTGCATGAGACGAGGCTTCCGAGGGAAGAGGGTTCAGCTCGACCATGTGGTCGGGAATGGTAAATGGTCTCTGACATGGGATTCGGCATCGGTGGCGCGCTGTAGTGTAGAGGGACTATGGTGGTGGAGTGACCTACGGCAGGGGGCTACAACTGGTGGTGCACCCAGCCGCCAACAGCAGAAGGACCCATGGCATCACAACCTTGGTGGTGGGGTTCATCTCACCAGTGTTATGTCATATGGAAGTCCCGTGATATTTTCACGTGTGGTTATGGTCACCAAGACTAGCCACGTAGACCGTGGACTAGCTAGGTGGACCAGGGTGGGGCATGGCCAGCTGGCCACATCCAGTGCTGGTGGACTAGCTCACATTTGGGGGCTAGACTAGAGAGAATTGGGCTGCCCCGGGCCACCAAATGGGCCATGTTAGACTTGGCGAGTCAGGTCGGCATACCACGGGTCAGGTCAGACTAGACCCATACCCCACTGTCTCCCTTTTTACATAAATGTCCATAACTCTCTTACTGTGTGTCTTTTTAAAGACCCATTTACGACGTTGGGACCATCAGGACGAGGTGGTCCATTTGAAATACTTTAAATGAGTATCAGTGGAAGTAGGTGTATGGCCTATTTTATCGAGGTATAGGTGCTCCCAGAACATGCGTTCTAAGGATATAATCGTATGGCTAGCTAGGACCTAGACGGCGTGTCTTCACTAGAATGTGTGTCTTACCAAGACTCTGTGTCTTACCTAGAATTTATGTCTTACATAGATTGTGGGTTATACCAAAACTCAGTTAGTACTCCCTTTTCTAATCATGGAGTGGTTCCTCCAGTATTTGACATCACTCTCTGTATTACTAAAACTCGGTGTGTTTCCTAAACTATGTCTGTTGCCAATTATCTGCATGTTACTACTTGAGGGTAGTGTGGATTATTATGAAGTTTTTGCTTATATACGATAGTCCAATACTAGGTGTTTGAAGACTCCTGTGACTCTAGTAGATTTGATATATGATATCAAGACTCTATATCATAGAAAGACCAGATGTCTCAGGTAAACTTCTTGACGTATCAAGAACATATGTTCTCTTGGATACTTTTGGTAGACCAGTTCTACGTGCCTACATTCATATAGCACGAGGAGTGAGATCCCTTGGAATTGAGCATGCTACAAGTATAACTATATGGATAAAAGTGGATGAGACCTTGAGTCGTGTAAATTTTTTATTAGTATAACTGGAGTTTCTTTTCATATGTTTTTCTAACATATAATTGTGTTGAGCTGACCATTTCTTCTTAGTAGTGTTTCCTTTGTTGAATTTTTTTTTCGGGGTGTCCCACTAATTATTATTTTACTCACCCCTGTATGGAATTTTCCTACTTTTTTCATGACTTTGGAAGATGGTAGACACTTCGACAAAGTCCTTAGTGGACCGGGGCTAAGTGGTTCTTAGAGTGACCAGATATATGAGTTGTTCATCTATGGCTTTAGACAAATATTTTTGTACCTAACCATCAAGATGGGGTTTTGGAGAGGGAGTTCAAGAGACATGTGATCTTACTTTCCCTTTTTATGGGTTTGGAATTTGGCCCCATTTACCTTCTGTTTTCTTCTGGAATACCTTGTGTTTCTTTAATTAGTGTTTTCATATTCAAACATTTGTAGCTTGGAGTTTTGTTCATGTGTATAGGTACTTAGGAAAATTCCTCCCATTTGTTTGGGATATGACTACTCAATAATAGTCATCCACTCCTAGACTATGGTAGGTAATCTTGGGGAAGTCATGACACATGCCCCGGGGGATGGGTCATGATTGAGTGGTATCCGAGGGGTTTGGTTCTACCTTAGGAACCCATAGTCTACATGTTTGTCTTGGGGAAACAATGTTAAATGTTTTTAGTTAGGCTTTTAGGATAGATAATCTAGTTTTGGTGCAGTGGCTGACGTATCCAAACACCATGACCCTAAATTCAACTTTTTGACATTGTACATGAAAGAACTAGTATCATGGGAATATAATTGTGTATTCATCATATAGGAATGATTTTTTTTCCATGACCTTCTTGTGTCAACTCACCATGTATACTCTATTGATGTTGGTACATCTTGTTTTTTTTAGATGCTTCCCCATATAAATACCACCCAGATTCCACTATGTGATCATTAGGATGATCCATGGGGTGATGAGGTAAGAGTATAGGACTTTATACCAGAGACAACACATTCGAGTTTTGTACCAGCTGTACCACAACCTGTAGAGTAGCACCTGGTACTCGTAGTACTAGTGGATGAGATGCACATGATAAGTTCACTTTATGAGTTTCAGTGATAGATACCCCTTAGATTCCAAGGTGAGATTTACCTTCCTTTTTCTGAGGACTGTCTTCAGTCTCTGACTATGTTTTCCACCTAGTTAGTACACCATTAGATCATATTATGGTCCTACCCATGGGCCTTCTATGTGGCTTAGCAAGGCGATGGTGAGGTTTTGATTACCTGGCCATATGATGAGGTGACTCTTCCATGGACATAGTTTTAGATCCTTTCTTATAGAAGGGTCCCTCCCCATAAAAGATAAGGTATTTGCATTCCCCTGATATTCTTTAACATCAAAAGGATGACATGTCAGCAACTGAGTATTCATAAATTCATACTGACATTTCTAGTACTCGATTAATATGATATGTCCAGTTCTTAGGGGTACGGACCTTTCAGAAAGGTCTTCTTAGGTACATATGATTGACTGTTATTCCTCTATGCATTCATACTTGTGCTAGGGTACTAGAGGGAAGCATTGTGGTTGAAATTCTACAGGATGAGCTGATACATCCAGTGTATATCAGCAGTGGGCAACCCAGATTAGAGACCTCAGGAGAAGGAATCCAACATTGGTCTTTGAGACATGGATGTGTGATACATTCTGAGAGGAGTCCCCAGGACATGTGATCAATATCTCAAGGCTTATATGGTGATTCCATTCAATCTATAGCAAGCCAATACCTTTCATGAGATGGCAGGGGACAACTCTCTAGACATTTCCCAGCCCGCTGTGCTAGTGGCATGAAAATGGTTGATGAACCACCAAGGCTGAGACAATGATAGTAACATATAGATCTATAGAGCGGAAGACATGGAATAGGAGTTCAGAGAGCAGGAGGAGGTGGTATACATTTTGATATGTTACAACCACCATCCACTTTTGGTCCATATAGGGATTAGGGAGCTGGAGGATTGGGAAATGGGAAACTGCATGCGATCAAGGTATATAACCCAAGGGATCCGGGAATGCTTTAAGGTGCGATCTATGTCTACTATTAGCTATCATATTAATAGACCTGTGTTCAAATCATTCATACATGTCAAGAATCTTGTTCAATACCTAGTGTTCCTGGCTAAACCGTTGACTTGGCCATTATATATAGGGATACATTTGGAAGGAGACATGATAATAACACTTATGATGACAGTGTGATCTATCCCTTGTTATGATAAGTTCTTGTGGAACCTCTTTATAACAGCATTGATTCCTTACGATGTCATTCTTGGTATGGATTGGTTATCAATATTCCATGCCTAGATTGACAGTTTTAGGAAAAAAGGGTGTGGTATGTCCATAGTAATGGAATGGGGTTTTCGTTAGTCGACAAAAAAGAAAACCCTGGTATCATAACATAGACTCGTTCGTAGGAGTGTTCAACCTATCACTCATGAGTTGGCTAGAATTACCCTTGTGGAAGTGGATGTTATGATTTTTTAGTTCCTAGTAGTATTTGAGGAGTATGAGGATATCTTCATGGAAGATGTTCTAAGTTTACCTCCCCAAAGAGAGATAAACATCTACATTGTTATACACCTTGATCTGTCACTGATATCAATATCAGTATATCAAATGGCTTCCAAAACGCTTCATGAGATGAGGGTGTAGGTCGAGGACTGGAAAAAGAAGGGCTTATTAAGACCTAGTATTCAAGGTTATGTTTTCATTACCATAGTTCTAACCATGTGACTGTGGAGAACGAGTATCCACTACCAAAAAGGGTAGATTACCTATTTGATTAGCTGAAAGGGGTAGCCATTCATGTGGAGAGAAATGTTCTATTAGGCTTTTTGGTAGTTAGGGCATATTTTGATGAGTGCAACAATATTGTGGTTTCCATAGGAGGGAGTTAGGTATGTAGTTTTCCTTGATGCATCAGGGGCTAGACTTGGTTTTGTCTTGATGCAGTGGCAAGTAGTGATTTCCTATGGTTCACACCAGTTGATACCACATGAGAAGAACTAAGAGACCCATGATCTTGAGTTGGAAACGATATTCTTCGCATTGAAAATGTTATGAATCTACCTGATAGGAGGCTGATTTATCATCTACTCAGACCACAAAAGTATCAAGTATAGCTTCTCTCAAAAGTTTATGAACTTGAGGTGGAGGAGTTTTCGAGAGTTCCTCAAAGACTATGATATAGAGATATTCTATACTCTTATTATGGGAAACATGTAGGTGGATTCTCTCAATAGTAGATCCTGATCGAGTTGCTGAATGAGGTAAAATAGCATTTGGCCTCAATACAGTTAACCTATCTAGATATAGATGATGAATCTTACCTCCATATGGTGGTCGTTACCCATATAGTCTTATAAGGAGTTAGGGAGGCACAACTTGGTGATACAGATGGTGAGACTTTATGTGCTCTGTTGTCCATAGGGAATTCCTCTGATGGATATTTGAAAGGTGGGTATCAAATCATTCTTTCATTAGACACTTATTAGTAGGAGTTTATGCCATGAGTCACTTTATGGATCAGGATACGCATGTTGTTGTTATGGAAGACACTGGGGATTAATGAACATGTTAAATCTGGGATTACCTATTGATATGAAATTTGAGCTCTTGAATGAATAAGTTTGGTGGGTTTTCAACACACTATGTTGATCCCCCGTGCATATAAGTGGTTTATATTTTCATCCCTATGGTGCCAAGAAGAGAGTGATAATGGATATCAATAGACTTCATGATGGTTTTATCATGTACTTCTACACGACACAGTACCATCTAGGTGATTATTGACCAAATCTCCATGTTTTCCATTTTTAGCTTTCTTGGAGAAGAGTTCACCCGATAGTTGGAATGCCTCTATGTGTATGAGATAACACGACTCCATGGAATCCCATAGATGATAGTTTCTGATCGATAATCTCTCTATATATCTTGGTCGTGGAGATCGAGGATCAATGGGAGAGGAACCTCCATGGGAAGTTGATTCCTTTAGTGCGTTCCTGGTACCAGCATGATGATCTCTAGAAGATAACATGGGAGCGGGGGGCTTAGGTTCTTGATCGTACCCTCATCTATTTGGGTATCCATTTGTTTGGATTTTGGGGACGTAAACCCTAAATGTGGGAAGAATGTAAGGAATCATATTTTCACGGTTATGTTTTCAGAAAATATTTGGGAAAATTCTGAGATGAAGCACTAAGATGGACTGTGATTTTGAAGCCTGGTGTGCCTAGAATGGTTCGTCAAAAACATTATATTTTTCATAATCCACTTGAATTATTTTCCAGAAAAATTGGAATAACTCTTAAATGGGTGTCTGGACCATAAATCTAAGCATAACTTTGTGTTTAGGAAGGCACGTTTACCCAATGTGCAACCTAACTTATGTTGGTGTGGTTCTTCTTTTGAAATAATATGAAAATGGAATAACTGAAAATAAATTAATTAATTAATGTAATTTTATTTTTCAAATCCAAATAACTCATAAATGTTTTTTGGTATTTAAAATATTATACCACCATCGAGTTCATAATGGCGTGTATTTCTTAGGCGGATCCCAACATTGGCCATCATGGGTCAACAATGGAATGTAGTTTTTGGGACATAACCATAAATAAAACCATGAAAAAAAATTATTTTTTTTAAAAATCCTATAACTAATAAACGGTAAATCATATTGGAAGTTTTAGAGTACCGTTGAGATCATGATCCTGTTATTTCGTTAGGTGGGGGAAAATCTCGACTGGAATGAGTTGAGTGTAAAAGTTAATTTTGGGTCGTTTTAAAAAATAACAAAATAATAATTGGAAAAAAAATTATTTTATTTCTTTTTATGTTTTTCATTGATGCAGCGACACTATGACTCCATAACCAAGTATTTGATTCCTTTGCTAAATGAAATAATGTGGTGACACTGCTACACAATGAAAAAACAAAGCTGAAATATTATTCTTTATTTAACAACTTGACAGGGATATGAGATAAGACTGAAAATCCTAGAAAAATTCCTCAGAATCTCAAGAAAATAATAGGCGTTGAAAAATCCTCTAGACGGAAAATGAACTACAGTGATGAAGGACGATGAAATGCGAATCCTGAATCGTGGATCAAGGAATGAAGAACAGGGATCGAAAAATGATGGTGGGGAAACCCATTCATCACCAATGACCAATACAATCCATGAGGTAGTGGTTTTATTTCTATGTGATTTTCTTCTTCTCGTTATTCTCTCGAATGAAGAATGCAGATCGACCTAGGAACAGGTTGATTCGTATCTCGATCATTCTTGCGGGATGGGTATTTTTTTAGAGAATTAGTTATTGAATTATATTTTTGTCATTTTTTATTCTATCTTCATGATCCTGATAACAAGAATGTATTCGGGCTAACACGAACACAGACCTTGATCCCTTCATCAGGTGTTCCGATGTTTCCCCTTCCCCCCCTCAACCATTGCATTCTCGTCATTCATCATGAGGCTTTTAGTAGGAATATTATTTTTATTTAGATCTATGGAGAAAAAATATCAAGGATGAGAATATGACACCACAGTAAGACTACAGAGGTGTGACGACATGCACAACATGAGATGAGGATGCTGGCAGAAGTGGCATCGAAATCGGCCCGAAAGTGTGGTTGGGCCAGGCGAATGGATACTAACATGGGTGTCGTTGACGGTGGAACTCCGCAGTATATTGGGATAGTGGAGGTAGAGGGACTCACGATAGGGGGACACAGGTGGTGGTACATGCAGCCACTAACTACAGAAGGGCCCGTGGTGGCATTTTCTCAAGTGGTGCGCGAGAGCCAGGATAGGAGGCTGCAACAGAGGAATGTGGCTCACCGGAGCCGAAGCAGATGGAAGACCCACAACTTTGACATGGTTGGTGCTGGTTACACATACTGGACATGTATAACGCATACCATCCACACTGACTAGGGCATGGTGTGGCCAACTGGGCCCATCTGATGCAGGTGGACCGGTTCCAATGGGGTAAACTGGGATAAAGAAAATCAGGCCACCCCGGGGGGGGGGGGCTGCGGGCCAGGACAACAGTTTAAGATGGGGATAGATATATGTGTTTTCAAGGAGGGTTTGGTTAGACCCGGTGAGTCGGGTCGGATGTCCTTGGGTTGGTTCGGACCTATTGGGTCAGACCGTACCCAGACTGAGTTGTCCCCCTTTTTTACTTAAACACACATTACTCTCAAATAGTGTGTCTGTTTAACAATACTTTTATAGCGTCGAGACCCAAATGAAGACGTAATCCTTATAAGATACTCTAAGAGAGTTTCTATGTATTTTTGCGTATGGAGTATTGGCTCAAGGAGTGGCTTCTTCTGGAATGAGTGTGCTAAGTATGAAATCCCACACATCGCTGCAACCTTAACGGTGTGCCTTACCTAGACTGTGTGTCTTACTTAGATTGTGTGTCTTATCTAGACAGCGTGTCTAATATAGATTGGGTGTCTTACTTAGATGGAGTTCACTCTCCCCTGTTCCACTAGGGAAATGGTCTCTTAGTCTTTGATGACACTTTGTGAGTTACCAAAACACGGTTTGTTACCTACACTCCTTGTGTTACCTACACTCTATTTGTTACCATCGCTCTATGTGTTACTATGTGAGATTTTTGTGGGTTCTTATGATAATAATTTTTACATACCATAGAGCTATAATTGGATTGAGAAGAAAATAGTAACTCTATTGATTGTGATATCGAGACATTGTGTCTTAAAGAGACTATATGTCTCAGGGAAACGTCATGAGGTATTGAGAATAGTTTTTCTCTCAGATAATTTTGGTAGACCGGTTCTACATGTTTACTTTTTGATAACTCGAGGAGTGAGATGTCCTGTAATCAATCATTCTAGGAGTAGAACCATATAGATAATAGTGGATGAGGCCTTAAGTCTTTGAAATCAAATAAGAGTATATATAGATGTTATTGTCATATGTGTAATTGACTTATACCAGTGTTGAGATGACTGTTTCATCTTAGTGGTGTTTCCAATGTGGTATTTTAATTTGTTTTCCAATGTGTCCTAATGAGTATTTTTTACTCACCCGTGTTTGAGATTTTTGGGCATGTATCGTTTCTGGAGCAGATGGTCGAGGCTTTGATGGGTTCTTGTTGGACTAGGGATAGGTGGTTCTTAGAGTTACCCAACTAAAAAGGTGTGATTATGTGGCTTCATGCTTCTATTTTTTTACCATCCCTTTAGGTAGGGTTTTCTACATAGGGGTTCCAGAGACATGTTCTTTTAATTTCTTTTTTGTTGCACTTGTATTTTGGCCCTGTTTACCTTCAATTTTCTTCTGGTGTACCTTATGTTTGTTTACATAGTCTTTTCACTTTGCAGCATCTATTTCATGGAGTTGTGCTTGTGTGTATTGGTATTTAGGAAAATTCCTCCCATTTTTTTGGGAAATGCATACTTGGCGCTAGTCAACACACCTTGGACTATGGAGACAGGTTTGGGGTAGTCACAACACATTCCCCAAGGTACGGTTCGTAACATTTAATCTCTCCATATTACCATCAATGTGAAGTAGAATTAAAAAACTTAATCACATCTCTTTGGGGATGTGGTAGTGCACACGTATAAACATGTGACCCTATTATTCTCCAATGGATGGAATTGTAACAATTAAATAATATATAATTATTATAAATTAATAATTATGACATAAATATCATATATAAACATTAGATCCTTCATAATAAGAAACCAATAATTATGGTGTTATAAATTGCATCATAGCTCTAGGTGGTTGTGGTAGTCCCCACGTATGCACGAGCAATACACTCCAATTCCCATTTAATGTAAAAGAGTTTGAAAATGGTTAATCCATCATAAAAATAAAAAATGATTATATTTAAGATACTGAATTAATTATTTTATAATGTATAAGATATATTTAGAGGAAGTAGAAGATGAAATTAAATTGAACGAACTTGGTGAATATGTACACATCTTCATTAAGAAACATCTTTTGGATTACACCTTAAGCCATGAAAGGATGAAAATTTAATCAATAAAAAACCTCTAGGTTATAGGTAGGGATATTAGGAGTCTATTAGATTATTTATTTGATTATATAGATATCTCATGACATGTGAGTAATATAGTATTACTGGAATCATTTTATATTTGAGGGAGAGGAAACACTTAAATTTTTTCAAAAGATTACAATATTATAATTTAATTTCATTGAAAAATGAATCTAATGAATTAATATGATATGATATGATAACATATCATCTAAATATGACCATATAATAATATATTGATATGTTTGTGTGTATTATTACCCTTATCATTTAATTTATCTACCCTGGTATACTCGTTTGAACCTTCAAAGTGCTAACTAAATTGTACTATTTTTACTAATTATTATGAAAAAATTAATTTAAACCTATTATATTATATTATTTATTTTTATTAAAAATAAGGAATCAATTATTCTAATTTAAATTTTTATAATTTCAAGAATTTAATTTTAAATAAATTCCCAAAATAAAGATATCCATTTTAGAAAAATTTACTTTTAATCAAAAACTATATTTACAAAAATTCCATGACTATATAAAACTATAAATTTAACATTAAATTAATTTATTTAATATATAATTTAAAATACCATTAAAAACATTAATTAATAATTAGTTATTTAATTAATTAATGTAAAACACCTTGTGCACATAAATGTTGTTTAGAAAAAATAAGTTTTTAATCCAAAAAATGAAATTAAATGAATCTATTATATAATTATGATACCTTGGTAATTAATTATATTATCTATAAATAAATTATTCCAATATTAATTTATGATAATATTAATAAAATAATGGAGATTTTACATGAAAATAATTTATAGTTTTAAAAAAATTCGATATTTTTTACTATTCATTGTAAAATTAATCTTTGACGAAAAATTGAAACATTTCACCTTAAGAAAATTATGATATGATTATTTAAAAAATGATATGCATTACTATAGATTCAAATTATGTTAATTTTAGAAATTAATTATAAATACTGAGTGATAAATGAAATAAACCCCTTTTTTAAGAATGTTTTTTGGAATCATAAAATTACTTCACTAAAAATTTGAGTACCTATTTATTATGAATTAGACAATGAATTTTAATTATGTAAAAACTGAATACATATTTTTTATAATTTAGTTATTCATATTATTATGACCAATTTAACAGATAGGTTATAATTTTATAATATAACACAGTTCACATAGACATGAGGTTGTGTGTATATAAAAATATCGAAGAAATTGAATTTTTTTAATGTAATATATTATGAAATATCAGGGTATTATTGTCACAGTTTTATTTCAAAATTATTCTATTTATTATTTATGGTATCAAAATTATTGTTGTGTTTGTTTTCATGATTTATAATGAAAAAATGGTGGTATATTAATAAAAAGGTAAATATTAATATAACATTTATTGAACCATAAACCCAAAATTATGGTCTCAATAATCAATAATATAAGAAAAATTAATGTTTTTAAATTCATCCATGATAGAATATTATATCATTATTTAAGTAGCTAGTTAAATCGACCGAAAAATAACAAGTTATAATCTGTTAGAAAGTATAGTTTAGAAAGCTATTATTTTGGAATACTATAAATATTACTGAAGAAGACAGGAACTATTTAGTTGTATTTATGTGTTTTCTAATTTTATGATATATTTATATAAATCAAAAAAAATTGTAGATTATAAAATAAAATATGGCACTTTCATGTAGGTGGTAGCTCGCACGTACACCCAAGCGACGTATTCAAATTCTATATAAATAAAGGAAGATAGATAATCATTTATTATTCCAAAATATTAATATAGTAATAAATATATTATTATTACATTAAATATAATTTTATACCCAACCATATAAGGATCTGATGAAAAATCAAGAATACCATTCATTGAGGTAGTTGTCTTCTTGTAAAAATGATGTCGTCTTATTTTTCCAGTGGTTTTGGAGGAAGGATGGAAATAGATTTTTAATTATTATAAAAACATTTATCTGAATTCTTAACATTAATTTTATCAAAATTTCACAAATAATGTAGGTTTCAAGTGGTATAAAAATAAAATAATTGAGAGAGGTCGGTTGATAATATTATCTCTTCCTTTGATTATTCGCTATTAGGTAAAAACGTAAGGATATTAATCTTGGAATTTTAGAAATAAAAAGTATTATAATAAAAAATATATAAATTTTAGTTGATAATATGTTAGAGTATTGGTTTGTATAAGGCTTTCAAATGAGTTGATAAATGTGATGAATGTTATCTCCTCCTATAAGTGAAGAAAATAGAATTTTTGTAAATACCAATTATATTTTCATTGATGGAATGATAATTTCCAAGGGATAACGACACCAAATATGACAAATAATGACATTTTGGGTGATAAAATGTGAAATAATCTTCTATAATTAATGATTAACATGTTTTAAACATGTTTCTAGATTTTTACTAATAGATTATTAAATATTACCATTTTAATTTTTACCTTGGTGACTAATTTTTAACCAAGTCAATTATATTTTAATGAAAGTATAAGTTGTATAATTCTAATAAATCATGTTTTTATGATAAAAAATTTATGATTAATATAATAAAATTTTCATGAACCAACCAAGGTCAACCATGAACCGATCTCCTGTCCCGAACTGTGGCATGGACCGAATGACATTCCCAATCCCCATTGGCTGGAAAATAGTAAGGGGGATCAACAAAGTACAAAGAGGTAAAAATTTATCCCAATAAATAAAAAAGAAAATAAACTTTAGAAATATGAACAAGAAGTCTAATTCATATATATAAACTGAATAGAACTTCTTATAAATGAAACTGAATGGTACAATAAATATATAAATAAACCGACCTCCCCAGATGAGCACACTATCATCATGTGACCACGCAAGTCACTCTCCAACAAAACGATAAAATATCATCCATGGTGATCGAACTCAAGTTGAACCATTGTAATGGTTAAAAATAGAATAAAACTATTGGCGTGAGTATTAAAACTCAATACGCTAGCCCGATATTCTATTTCCAAATGCACTTACTTTAAAATAAGGGATACATAATTTTTCAATTTTTTACTACAATATATATATGTATTCTTTTCTAGATGTTTTACATAAAAAATTACAAATCATTACCCTTATTTATTCAAAAAATTTTATTTAGTCCATTAGTTATACCATATCATTTTCAATGGGAAAGTGGGGATTTTATTTTCATCTAGAAAAAGAGAGTTTGAAAATGATTTTTTACATTGATAGACATTTTTCAAAACAAATTTCGTAACCAATAGATCAATATTTGATAAAAAACAACACAAGAGTACGAGAGCAGTCACATATGAAGGGCAATGTAAATATACATACAAGTATCACAATCATCATTGAATATAGCTAAAATATAATATCCATAGGTGAACCTAGGAGATCAAAATAATCTAGAAGACACTAATACCTGATACCACATATATATAAGTATTCCATATATGATGAAATCAAAATAGTCTATACACTCAACCACCCTTTCTCAGGATAGACTGAGGGATAATCCCATAGCTATGAACCTAGTAAATCTGCCAACTATCAGCCCCTGGTCAGTACTATGACCTAAAAGTGCAACAATCATTCTCAGATAATTTTCTCAATATGTCAAGATACTATGTCTCAAGTATTTAATGGTGGTGAACCAAACTAATTTCAGTCGTTCATCTAATAACAATGTATATATAATAATAATAATTCACAATAGGCCTCACCATACGTCTCCTCATGGAACGATATCATCCCTTAGATAAATAGAACACAAAGGGTTCCTTATTAGGAACCATAATATTGGATCATTAGGATTCCAAAGTGAGGAAATACCATCCATTATTAATGTTTAGGGAATGGGTAACATTCGTAGAGGTTTTCATACCAAACATTTTCAACATTTCCACAATGTTTCCAAACAGGCCTTTGAAAATTAGACAAAAACAAAACTTATCTATTACTAAAAATACACCTTTCATAGGAGGGTGTAAACACACTAATTTAACATTCAAAATAATTTACCAAATTCTCTTAAAATTTTTCCAACCAATTTTATAACCAAGGCCATTTTCTATAAAAATTCCAAGCGGACTACAATTGATCTCCACATGTCAAACCACATTCAAAATCCAAAAAAACATCTTTTATAATTAATTTTTTTTAACTCTTTAAAGAAAACCCAAAAACATATTTACAAATGCTTCATTTTGGTTAGCAATGCAAAATAACACATTACATTATACAATCTACTCAAAAAATACGACCGGGAAATTCATCTAACACTTTGTGTGAAATAATTTATCAAAATAGGTCATGCTATCAGAAAAAAACGATTTAAAAATACCAATTATATAGAAAAAATTTCAACCAATAATCACATTTCACTAATCATTAGTCATATAGGGGAGAAAGGAGTGAAACTAATATTTCATGAAATAAAAAGGCAAGTGCATGGGGAATCTAACATCGAATTCATGGTGTAAAAACAACACACCACTAAAACAACTCCATGTGGGTACCTCGACCATAGATATATCAGTATAAAACCTTAATTAGAAAAACCCCCATGAAAAACAAGAGGAATACCAAACCCTTAGTCTATATAATCATATAGTAGGAAGAACTCAACAGATGTATGAGATAAAGAGGGAGAGGGAGATGAAGAGAGGTGTTTACCATGAGAAATCCAACCAAGATATTGAAGAAACCCCCTCTGAATCAGAATATATGGATGTAGAATTCTTGAATAAAGAGGGAGGGGAGCCCTAGGGTCAAACACACCTTATGGGGGAGGAAGGAGAGATTTTTGGCATAAAATCCCAAAAGGGGAAAAGTGGAATACTCTAAAAATTAAATGATGGACAATCCTCTTGGTTTAAACAAATGTGTGGTTTCCACTGCACATGGACATAAGTACCTCAAGGGTACCTGGAACCCACTTCCTAGTTACCTAGGTCATGTATAAAGGTTTATCAAACCATTAGGTAACCCTTTTCAGAGTACTGTCTAGCCAAAAACATATGTATTTCTCTTAAAAATTAAATCCAAAACAAGGAACAAGCATGGGACAAAAATGAGACAATGGGAAACTCAAAGTTTTTAACACCTATCACACCTAGAACCCTTGGAAAAGACAAGAAAACCCTCTAAAATAGAGCACAATCGATGATTACAGAAAACATGTGTGATAATTCTCCCCACCATTAACATTTTCCACTACTGGAAAGTCATCACGTTTTCCAATTGATTGATCAACACCAAACGATTTTACATCAACATAATCCATCATATTAATCCAAGAATATTTGATCCAATAATAGTGAAATGAAACAACTTTTCACAATAAGAACTAATGGCTCATGCTTGAAATGAAAAAAACCATTATTCTTCTAATAAATTATGGAAAACTCAAATAACTCAACACTCGCTCATTCAAAGAGAAACCCAATGGACTAAACAATTTTGAAGAAAACTCATAGATCCCCGCAGTGTTTGTCCCAATAATTAAATCTAGTTAAGAATGAACAAAAAAATTCATCTAGAACCAGAAATGTGATACTACCACATTGGCCAACAAGAACATCCTCACAACACCCTATCAACCTAGGCTAAGAAGAATGCCACCCAAGCATTTAAACTCTACTCTCTCGAATAAAGGAGATATAAATGAAGACAAAACATTTTACAAGGGACAAAACCCACACCAAACGGGGCGGGGTGGGATGGTCTCAATGATTGGACCACTAAAATCACATCTGACAACTACCCACCAATTTTCTGATAGAAACCAAGACAACAACCAATTCACATGGGTGACTCACACAAGAAAAAATATTTTAACCTCTTCATTAAAATAGTATAGGAAGAAGCTTAAATAAACTTATCGTGCATTGAGAATTCCTAACTACATGATGGCCTCACTCTGAGACCTATGGCTTGAGCTCTAATGGTTGAAGAATATATTGCATTGCAGTCAGGCTTTGACCACCCCAACAAGAATCATGCATAAATTATTTAGAGAGAAGAAAAATTGGATTCCAATAAGGGAAACCACACTGTCATTTTAAGCATGTGTTCACCAAAAGACCCACAACATCCCTTTGATTTAAAAAACCAAGACACCACCAACATAACCTACACAATAAAAGATCCCATAGACTAGGATGACACTTAAAAAGAATCATGAAATGAGCCTCCCAAAAACACATCATTTTTAAGGATTGTGTCCCCAAAACTTTCTAGAAACGCTTTGATAGAATTTCTACAAGTGACCCAATAATAAATAAGCATGTAAGGTATTATGAGAACTTGGGCACAAAAACATATTGATTCATATATTTCCACACTTATAGCATATAAATAACTTATACTGAGAATGGGTTGATGAAATATCTCAATGCATTTAGATTCCATGACCCACCCAATCATCTTCAAACTTTTTCCTCATCTCTTTACTATAACCCTAATAATTTCTCTAATGGATTTATGAAAGGTAGACTACCTCAAGAACCCATGCTTCCTTAGATTAAATATGAAATGATTTAAACACCACATTAGCAATCAATGTTTGGTTGATATCTAACACATTCAACAATATATTGGAACGAAGCCAAATCCAAAAATCTCAAACCTTGATAGAATCATTCATAACATATTCTAGAAGGTAGGGAACTAGATCCATAAATTGATGCAAGTACTCTAATGCTATTCTGTCAGCCTATTTCAGGAAACCCATATCTACTTTCCTTTTCACCCATTATTTCTCAGATAAATATTTATGAACGAAGGAATCCTTGAATTACTCCCAAGTATGATCTTCATGAGGCTTGTTCCAATATGCCAACTTCCACTACATTCATGGTAAACATTCAAGTGTGAAGTTTGAAAAAAAGACCTTCAATGACTCGTGAAACTCAATGAGCCAAAAGTTCCTTTCAATATTTCTCATGCATTCTCCCAATAACAGTGGATTATCTTGAACATAAAATTGAGATGGATCTAGTTTTCAGAATTAGAATATAAAATACATGGGTTGATCAAACGAATGTTCTATCGACAAGAAATCACAAGTAACCTCACTACGATCAACCCTCGAAGCTCCATGCAGAAAAATGTTGAAAAATGAAAATCCAAGAACCATACCATGGATAAAAAAACAACACAATCCTAAGTAACAAACACCACATAATTGACCAAATTCGAACATAAGAAAACAATCCATTATTAACATAAATAATCTTCCTCTTAAAAAAATCAGTTTCAATAAATATCTCGGTGGATTTTCAAGCTCATCAATGGAGTTCAATAGTGTATCACTCTAATGCACATGTATTTGTCACCCCGGGCACCCATCTGTCATTCCATGTCAGGAATCCATCCATATTTCCATATAGAACCATGCCCACGAGAACCCTTGAAATTTCAAAGTCTTAATCAAAAATAACTATCATTTTACAATGTAAACCATTCAACCCATTTTCAAATCATGAACCTTCAAAAGGACGACTAACCACCAAGTCAAAAATAATTTTCATAATTCACATAACAAACTATCATATCTTTCTTAAAAATGAAACCCCAAATATTTTCATAAAGATCCATTTAATCTCATTCAAAATATTTTCCAAAAAATCCTCTAATCTCATTTAATCATTTCTATTTTATCAAATACCACTCATTTCCCATCCAAAAAAATTCAAATCCAACATCTTATTTCAATGATCCATTTTCATATTTTGAAAAATTCACCAAATCCACTTTTTATTGTGTATATTACCAAAAGATTTTTTTTTTTCAAAAAACCATCTATCTAAAACCCTTTGCAATTTAAATTATGAAAAAACATTTCCCACCATTCACAATCCATATATTTTCTTAAAACACAATTTTCAAAATTCCTTCATAAGGATTGTCAAAACAGGTTTCAAAATTCATGAAAGGTCTATGCTGCCTTAAAAAAAGGAAGTAATGTTAGTGGGTAACTTGACTCTATAGTTGGAGGCCATATACCAAACACACAACCAACACAAAGAGCCTTCTAGAACTATACCCCCACCTCCACGTGGCTTTCCAGACCCTGGGAGCTCATAGGGACCACAATCCCAGCTCACCTTTCATATCCCAATCAACAAAAAATCCATAAATACCAAAGTAAATTTAAAACTAGAAATTATATAGAAACCTGAGGATCAGAACGAATAAGAGTTTGTGACACTCTTCTTGCTCCTACCTCCTGAGTTTGAAAAATAAAAATCCTTCTACTTAGACATCCCTAAAAAATGGGAACTCTGAAAGATATGGTTAGTTAAGAGAAAACCTCCCTCTAATAGGATTTTTTCATAAACCAACCTGGGCCAACCCTGAACTAGTCACTCGAGCCGATTTGTGGCATGGCCCAAAGGGCGTTACCAATATCCACATACTGGAAACTAGTAACAAAAATCAACAGGGTATAGAGAGGGAAATTTTTTTCTAATAAATAAATAAGATACTAAAAATCCGAAAGATGCACAAGTAGTGAAATACATATAAATAAACTAAAATGAATGTCTTATAGTCTAAAATTAATTATTCAACAACTATAAAAATAAAACAATATCAATTGATCACCACACTATATCCATGTGACCCTAAGGGTCACACTCCAATATAATGAGAAACCGTTGCTCAAGGAGATCAAACTCAATATGATCCTTCACACGGACTAAAAATAGAATAAAACAATAGGTGTGAGTATTAAAACATTGTACAATATCCTGATATTATATTTCATAATGAAATTCCATTGAAATAAGTGAAACATCAATTTGTATGTCAGAAATAGAATATATAAAAGTAATATTTTCATGGTGTTTTACATAAAAAAGTATGAATCATTATCACTATTCATTCACAAAAATCAAGTTCAGTCTATTAGTGTTTCAGTTTCATTTTCAAGGGGGAAGTGATGATTTAATTTTTAACCATAAAAAGATAGTTTCAAAATTCTTTTTCATTTGAAAACATTTTTTTAAAAGAAACTTTGGGAAAAAAGACAAAACATTCGAGAAAAACACCACAAATCTATACCAGATCAGTCACATATCAAGGAAAATGAAAATAGACATACAATTATTACAATAATCACTACAAACAACAAAAAGGTAAATGACATAAGTGATCCAAAGAGATCAATAATAATCGAGAATACAATAATACTTGAGACCGAATCTATAGTACCATGACACATATGATGAACTAAAAATTCTTTATACGCTTATCCACCCTTTATTAGGACAGACGAAGGAAAAATCCCCTAGAAATGGACCTAATATATCCGCCTACTATGGGTCATTGGTCACCACTGTGATCTAGTAGTGCAGTAAACATTCTCAAAAAATTCTCTCAGTATACCAAGTTCTTTTATGTCAAGTATTTAAGGGTATTTATCCAAATGATTGCAGCCATGCATCCTATGACATGGTATATATAATAATAATAATTCACAACTAGCCTCACCCTGAGTCTCCCCAAGGATAGATCTCATGCCATCGATAAATATAACACAATGGGTTCAAACTAAGGAAACCTACTAATGGAACTCAAGGATTCCACAATGATGAAATCCCATCCATTATGAGTATAAAAGGCATAAGGAACATCCACAGAGGTTCTCACAACAATCATTTTCAAACATTTTCATGATGTTTCCAAAAGGACCTTTAAACATTCTACAAAACCAATACATATCGATGAATAAAAATCCACAATTCAAAAGAGGTTATAAACACGACATTTTACCTTCAAAAATAATTAATAAATTTATCTAAAAATATTTCCAACCCACATTCCAACCTAGTCTATTTTATATAAAAATTCCAAAGGGCATCAATTCATCGCCACATGTCAACCAAATTTCAAAATCCAAAAAAAAAACACATCTTATATACTCATACCATTTTAAACTCATTAAAGAAAACTAAAAAAACAATTCCACATGCCACATTTTGGTTAAAAATTACAAACAACAGTTAACATTAAATAATATATTTATAAAATCAATCCTGGGATTTCATCTAACACTTAGTGTGCACTAATTTTTCAAAACAAGTCAAGCTATCAAAAAACAAAATTTAAAAATATCATTTTTACATAATCAATTTGAACCAGTAATCACATATAATTGTTTATTTTTCATAAATGATGTTAAAATCATGATACAATGATTTCATGCACTAAAATGGCATGTTAAATGGAAATCCTACTATTGATTCATGGAACAATGATGATGCACCACAAAAACCACTCTATATGGGTACCTCAAATGAAGATATACGAAGAGAATCTATTAATGAGAAAACCCCCCAAAAAAATAAGGGGAAGACCAAAACCTAGGTTAACATGAACATGGAGAGGGAGGAACTAAAGAGAGGGATGAGAGAATGCGGGGGGGAAGAGATGAATGGTGGGGTTTACCTTGATAAATCTGACCAAGATCCTGAATAAACCCCCACCCCCCTATAATCACCTTGTAAGGAGGTGTAAGAATTATGGAATAAGGGAGAGGACCCCTAGGTTCAAACACACAATATAGGGGTGGAAGGAGTGATTTTGGATTAAAATCATGAATGGGACAAAAGGAGAAACCCCTAAAAATTAAAATTTCAAATGTCTCATGGTTAGACAAATCTATTTAAGAACATGTGTTCTACAATACCCGTGGATAAAGTTAACACATGGGTAATTCGATTCCACCGCACGATAGTGTGGTAGCCATGTAGTAGGTTCTATAACCTACCACACGATTACCTGGGTTGGGTAGCATGGATTATCATACCATGTGGTAAGCATGCTCAGTTTATTGTCAAGACAAAAATTTGAATATTTCTCTTGAATCCCAAAACTGAACCAAGAAACAAGGATGAGAAAAAAATACAGTGGGACACTCTCAATGTTAAATACATGTCCCACCTAGACCTCGAGGAAAGGAGCATTAGACCCCCTGAACAGAAGCATAATCCTTGATTATAAAAATTGTTGTGACACTTTTTAAATTTTTAAACTAAATAAAATTAACTTTTACATCAAAACATTCAATATATAGAAAAAACATTTTGTAGAAAAGTGTTGTTTTCGCCATTAAGTGTTCTTAATATTTTATAACATTAATTAGAAAGTAAATAAGTGATAAAAGATGTTTATATATGTTTAAAAATCATATCAAATTAAATATATAAAATATAAGGATTTAAATTAATATATAAAAATTACTGAACACAAACAAAACAATTCACTGATAAATAATCCATTCACTATTATAATGTCAATTAAAATTAATATTAGTAATCAAAAATTTATAGCTAAATAAGTAATTAAAAATGAGACATGATAATAAAATTTTGATATAAAATATTAAATCCCTTTTTTACATTTATTATGTTATGAGAAATATTTTTTAAAACAAGTTAATAAAAAAAATTTATAGTAAAATATTAATTAAGATTCCAAAACGTTATACAAGTGTCTTATAAATTCAACATAGATTTTTAAATGAATTATTATAAATTATAAACATATATTTTTTATATAAATAATATTTTAAAAGAATTTATTTGATTCTGGTATTATGATAATATTATATTTATGACATTATTAGTAAAATCATTAGTTTTTCATTATTCACCTAAAAAGAAATTATTTTAGAAATTTCGTAGAAATTCACCATTATATAATTATTAGATACCAAAATTAGAAATGAAGTTAATTATAAAAAATTATAATAATAAATTTTATAATTTTTTTGAATTAAAATACAATATATATAAAAGAAAAATTGATTTTATTGAAAAAATTCCCTTTTAAAACACTATGTGTTCCTAACCCATTTTTTATGAATTTATAATTGGTATTTTTTTATTTTCTATATGTTTTATTATTATTATATTTTATTAAAAATTTCCATATTATATATCATGGATTATTTTAGTTCACTATTACTTGAAAAATAATCTATGAAACATAGTATCAACTAGATAAAAATATATTCCAAAATATCAAGGTGTCACATTCTCCCCCTTAGATGAATTTTATCCCTATAATTTTAATATATTATCTAATATTGAAAATATATATGGTTATCTAAAATTAATGTGTGACTCAACACATAATATCTAGAGAGATATTAAATTTACAAACGTAGGAAACATATCTTTTTTTGTAGAGTAGGCTTATACCCAACATTGAGTTTTTCTCAAACTATTTGATCCAAAGTGTATCATTATTTTATAGCAAGACCCAAATTATATATTTTTATTATAAAGGGTGTTCATAATCATCCTTACCTTGATATACTGCCATAGGTTGATATAAATTTAGATTTTATTATTAAAAATTATTTTTCCTCTTTGTCTATAAAACCAATAAATTTTAGATATCACATTAAATTCATCTAAAGGAAGGATAATATGATTTTCACAAGTCATACTATTTTAAACATAAATATGGGATACAATAAAAAAAGAATACTTTATCGATAATCAAATCATAAATAAGGTAATTTAATTCCCTTAAAAAACATCCTCGATACACTAGACCATAATCCCATAAGTCTTCCGTAAATTTGGAGCAGAGGATAAGGGTTTCTTATTTATCCCGATTAACATTATTAGATGGAATATGATATTCTTTACATTATTACACTGGTTTAGAAGGTTATTGATACCAATAAACCATACTAAACATTACAATGGGGCATCGATTTTAAGACTCACAACCACATTATACGTGAAGATTTGATTTGTGGATGGTGTGTTAGTTGGTACTCTAAAACATTTCATTATATTAGTAGACCTCATTTTCTCTCTTCTGTAATCGGGATATTAATGTCCAATACTTCCTCACTTGAAATATTTTATTGTTACATTGAGATATTACCTTGGGTTTTTTCTCACATCCTTTACATGAAAGAAATTAAATATTATTTCCTTCATAATCGTCATCACCCAAATATCCATGAGACTCTATCATTCACTTATTTAATGTGTTTTTAAATTCAATTATTTTAACATTATAGTTTATAATTCATTATAGATGGTTTGGTACAATCCCAAGATTTCTTTCTCCATTTGTTATCCCATTAGCCTTCTTATTGGGAAAATCTCTACATTTTCATGGAACCCTTTGTTAACATGATTCTATTAGGCTTTATCCATTACCAAAAAAGATTTTACATTACATATGAACATTTAATATCATAGGAATTTTATTTTTCAGTAATTACATAAAAATTACACCTCAAATTATCTTACTTTTCAAACATATTTAATTATATTTCAGTTCAAACTAAATAACTATTGGTTTAATATATGATTCTTTAGGTTAATTTATCTTATAATAATTAACCTACATAAGAAAATAAAATTTTCATAATATATTATTATGAGAATGTAATTAACCAAAGAAAATCCCTTGAGAGTGTCTATATATATGTGAAATCATTGTCCAACTTATCATATACAAGAGTAATGATTGATTTGATACTCAAATATGATTTTTAGGGTGATTTCCCATAGGTGCATCTATTCTGTAACCATAACCAATTTCCAATATATATTTAAGGATATAATTTATAAGAAAACAGCACACCATTATAAATATAAAAAATTCATGATGGTATCCTATACTTATACTTCCCCCTAGGGTTTTTAGTAATATTCTATTATCCCAAAACCAAAAAATATCTACAAATTTTCAAGATATAAATAAACACTAATTTAAAACCAACTAAGGTGCATATACTTGCACTCTTTGTCCCGATGCTAAAAACAATTTCTTTAAACATCATATTTAATATAATGTGAGATGAACCAAGCTAAGAAAATCATTATTTTACATCGTTTCCATTTGTTAAACACTCCATAGCACAAATACATACATAATCTCATGAATTTAAGGATTAAAATACTTTAGGATATGGGGAAAATGAAAATTATTTTATGATACTTGTGAAAATTTGTCACGACCCATCCTAGTGGGGCCCGTTCCATGACTCCCCATGCCCGCCTCCAATAGGCCAGGGGCTGGTGACTAGCACCGAGTAGTCTTATTAATAACATGGGAGGCATTGCCTATATACATGTACACACACACACATCTCCAAGACCACAAATGATGAAATGTAAAAACCACTAAGGAACAAAAAAATGCATGCATACAACTAAACCCAAAAAACAGAGTACGACGAAAGGTAGAGTAATTAATAGTAAACTTGTCCAGAATTCAAGCCCACAAAAAACAAGACTCTGAAAACTGCAAAGTCCAACCGGTAAACACAATTGTTACTAGGACTGCTGCTCGAAGCCGTAGGAATTCCTCGGACTATAGGGAACTTAGAATGCTCAGTCCTATCCTGGTATGCCCTGGACTCTATCAAAAGGATGCTTTTCTTTAGAAGAAACTAGACGTACAGGAAAAGACCATGCAGGGGTGAGTATAACAATACTCAGTAGAGGACCCTAAAAACCACAAAACAGTAAACAATGTAAATGTACATTTAGTATGCACCGTGTATGTATACATAACATATAGAACAAACCATATATACTAAAAACCCAGACCTGTAGTCTAGAGACAAGTCGCACAACCGCATAACCCTGTTAGGGATTAGGTTCGAAGATTCTGCGAAGAACTCATCCCGGGAGAACACACTACATGAGTCTTACAGCTCTGATGATGTCCATCTAAGAAGTACCATCCGTCAGGAACAGTCCCGAGAGGTAGTCTCACTCATTAAGAGAGACACACTCTTAAGTGGGATGATTTCTGATAGATAGAAGCACTCATTACAGGAGACACACTCTTGAGTGGGAAAGATCACGATACACAGATGAGGATCACTTCCAGGGCCATGGCAGATACAGCGACTCATCCGGATTCACCAGTTAGGTGATACACCAGCTAGGTAGAGTATCAATGCCTGGTATAGTTGGTCACGTTGATGCCTGACTCTACCTAGGGTCATGAATGGATAGAGGAGCTCGATCTGGGCCTCTCAGATGGATTCCGGACTCTATCACAGAATGTCCCGCTGAAGGGATCATACTACTATGTGAGGAAATGATGCCAGAACATCAGAGGGAACGAGTATAAGGGGCACTAACCCAAACAAATGATTTCCAAGATACGGTGAACAAGAGAAACATTCCATTTTACAAAAAGTACACAACATGTAGATAGTTACATGTCGTGTTGTCTGACCCCGGGTACTGCCCGTGCACAATGGACCGTGTCATATGGCTGGTCGTGTAGAAAAAATGAGTACATGGCATGTAGTATGATGTACAAGCTATGTCTGAGTGACTGGGGTTGGCCCCATGTACGCTGGCCATGTGCCCATACAATGTCATCAACCCGTGTACTCCAAACCGTGTAATTAGAACATGTGGTGACCCGTGATGTTGGCCTTGTCTGGCTGTGTGATGGAGTACATTGTCATGTACTCCATCCTGTGTCCGTGTACCCCCTGGGTGTACGCCGAGTCCCATGTATCCGCCTCTTCCATGTTGTACACGCCATGTCGCCTGAAGCCGTGTAGATCATCCCGTGTCCGTGTACTTCCCAAAATACACGCTGAGCTTCGGTGAATGACCAACACGTCGTGTGACCAGGGTCACACACCGTGTGATCCCTCTCTAACCCTTGAAACCCTAGCTGCCACTAGTACTACACGACGTGTTCTTCGGAAGTACACGATGTGTATTCTGGAAATTTCCAGAAATATGGACTTCCACCGTCACGCCTCCGATGATGATCTGTTCGTCGATCCGGCCATCTGATCATCGCGAAACATCCAGGTTTTGGTCGCCCTTAAACTATGAAGCTGATCCCAATGTTTTCGGACCTCTGATCAACTCTGAAAACATGATTTGATCTTCCTGCACGAGGAACGCTCTAAGAACACCCTTTTCTGATCCGGTCAGATTCATCGTCTTCCATCGTCACTGCACCTCTACAAGGTCATTGCGGTGTCGATCCTTCGATTTCAGATCGTTGCGTCGCAGAACGGATGTGCAAAGATCCATTTTTTGTCGCCCCGCAAAGAACACGAAGAATGTGCGATAAATGAAAAGGGGGAGAAATATAATGAAAAATGTGAGGAACGAACCCCCTCCGTCATTCATCATGACGTTGATCTGCTCCCGTTAGCAGGATTAAATAGAGCAAGAATCAACAATAACAAAACAACATGGATCAATTCCCTGAATCATCCTAATAAACCCTACCACAAGAACAAACAAATCTGCGGATCAACTTGTTCGTGGTTGATCCGTTTTCATAGTTTAAAATCAAAAATGGGGAAAAGAATTCAAATAAAAAACCACTACCTCAACTGGGATTGATTAATGATGAAGGTGTCGTGCTGCCACCATCGTCGACATCCTTCAACATCGTTGGTGCAATGATTCTGAACTCCAATCCGTCGTCGTTCACCATTGAGGGTTCGCTCCATCGCTCCGCGGATCCTCCAGTGATTTCCCCAAAAGTTTGTCAATGACCACCAATCGCTTAACCCATTAAAAAGGGAAACATGATTGGAATTTATGATACGCTGTGGTAATAATGACTCCATCTTTCCATTCTTGATTCATTATGACGCTTCATAAAAGAAATAAATAGATGTCCCGTCACTGCACTACAGCGATTGTTTCCATAAAATAAAATAAACATTTAGCAATTTATTTTATTTTTATTTTACTAAAAATGTCCGAAAAAAAATCTTTTTCCCTCGACCTGCATTGGTCGAGTTTAGACTCATTATTAAGTAAATTCATCATCCCAGACTCAATTTTGCCCTCATGTTTTTTAATCCAGGCACCCATTTGGAAACTGCGACAACCACGCACAAGTACCGACTCACTTGACATAAAAAGTTCAAACCACCATTACGGGCTCACTGAAACTCATAATGATGTGTCGTCTTCACGCCAAGTCTCGAAATAATTCCATATAATATTTAAAAATAATACACGGAAAATCCGAGACATTACAAAATTTCTCCAAAATCAAACTATACTAAACTCCCTTATATATATTTAATAATTTACAATCCTCTTTATAACCTAATGAATGGAACCATATGTAATAGGTGAGCCCAAATACTCAGATAGTGAAAACTTATCTATATTTCATCAAGGGATAGATCATAATAATATGAGAAAATATTATTATGGGAGGAATATATTTATAAAAAGATCATGGAATAAAAATATTTGTCCATAAGTCATGATATGAGGAAATATGATCTAAAAATAATGAACATATACCATGGAAAAATAATATAGAATAATTAGATAGTAAAAAAACAACATGGAGAATAATCATAGGAATTTGGAAGTGAAATGTAATATGCCCTTAAAACATAGCATAATAAATAAATTGAAAAAGCATATAAATATGTAAATTTTAAAATTATTATCTAATTAAATTGTTCCCCAAAATTGAATTGTGAACAAAAAAAATGTCTATACATCTTGTTGTGAAAAAATAAAATGTGTACGATTTCTATTATGAAACAAATACCAAAACTCTATGTAGTGAATATAAAAAATACCATTTCTATATGATTTCGACAAAAAGAAGGTTTATGCATCAATTTGCGAATAAAAAATAGTTGATGCATTAAGCTATGAGAAATATTCCACACTTAGAAAAAATGTATCATGATATATAAATCTATAAATAATGCATTGGAGGGTGATATAAAAACTCATCTATTAATAATCCATAAATATGTGCGCCACTTGAAATAAATAGTCCAACATATCTTAAATAACCCTCGGAAAAATAATATTTCACAATATTTCAATATTCTTTCACTAAAACTCTGCTCATGAATGTAAATGGTTTCTCAATAAAATTGATTCATCCCAAAATATTATTTCATCAGAACATATAGAAGGATATTCGTGAAAAATACTTAACAAGTGAATGTTTTGGGCATAATGGAAATGATATGTGGGGTATTTCCAACTCAATGTTTTTCATGATCGGTGATTGATAAAAGATTTACATGAAAAAAATCTTCATACCCACTTAAATTGAAGAAAATATTAATTTTTATGAGAAATAAATAACCGAAATTAAATATCATTACATATTGAGAGTGTTTTTTTGGAAAGGAAGATATCATGGGATTTAAGATAATTATACAGATGTCGTTGGGCACAACCAAACAGAATAGAAACTATTTGCTTGAAATAATATAAATGGGTTTTAATAGTTCTAGTGTAACAATATAAAATTTCACAAGTGCCCATATTATTTCCTTAATCCCTACAAAACCTCATGTCTATAACAATAAAAGTAATATTATAATTTTATAACATTCAAAAAACTAAATAATTAATTAACAAAAATATTCAAATAATATTTAATATTAATTATTTCTTACTAGAACATTAAAATCATTATATAATTCCTCTATAATATTTATCAAGTCTAGAATAATGACTATTTATTTAATAAAAAAATACCAATGCGTTATTCACTAATTAATTAATAATGATAATATTAACTAAATAGATAATTATTATTTGTAAAATATTCTACTCAAAAAAATATTATCTCAAATAAATATTCATAGAATATTTGAGATTTAAAAAATATGAATAATTATTAAAAAAATGTATGAATAATATTTTTTAAATATATAAAATAATAAATAATAATATTTTTTAACTGAGTATTTGAATACATTTAATTAAGGATTCAGATGCAACAGAAGTTCCAGATGGGTTATGCCAATATCAGATTGTTTTTTTTTTTGTAATTAATAACTAATAAATGATATAAATTGATGATAAACTCTATGACTAATAGAATATAATTAAATATTAATACACATGATAATTTCATAACTAGAATGTTGGATCGTCACATAAGGATTTATAATTTATTTAATAAATTAACGAATTACCTTCTGATGAATTATTTCTTCATTTGAGAATCTAACATGGTCTCTCTATCAAACCATCATTGTGTCATAGGAATCGAGTTAAAATTCAATCTAGTGGTGATCCACATATACTCCTTCAACCTCCAAATTTCACTATAGGAATCTCTAGGTGCTATCAATGTAGATCCTATCACTCACATTATTCGTCAATTATTTCCCCATGAATTACTAAAAAAGGATTTTATTTGATCAATTTATAATCAAGAGTTGTGGTGGTGGTTGATCACAATATATTCATGATATTGTTGTTATAGACGGATCTCTATAGGTATTTAAGATATTTATCTGGATTTTATCGTGTACACCTAAAGAAATGAAAACACTTAGGGTCAAAAATAATATTATTTGGTTTAAATAGATCTTGGATTAAAAAAATAATAATTGATCATTAATCTATTATTATTTCATTAATTCTTCTTGAACCCCATGTTTATAATAATAATATTATTATTATTATTATTTATTAACATACACAAAACAAGTGAAATAATTAAAAAATATATATTTATAGAATAGTTAATATATATTACATTTAAATGTACTATTAAACTTAGTGCACCATTTCTCTACAATATTTATCAAACATTTAATAATGACTATTTATTTATTAAACAATTATCAATTCAATAATCACTAAAATATAAATAAATATTAAAATCGATACATAATTAAATATTTATTATATATTCTACTCGTAAATATTCAATCTATAATCCCATGAAGGATCATATGTGATCAAGAAAAAATAGATCATTATTAAACCATGTGCTAAAATAATATTTATTCATCATTATAAATAATAAGTAATATTATTATTTAACTCACATTATGTATTCATTTAGTGTGTGATCATCTAAGAATATTTATTAGTGGGAATAGGCCAAACAACCCAATATCCTCAGTTAGAATCCAAAAAAAAATCAATTCACCCATAGTGAATGTATTTAATTTATCAATGACATAAAACCTCATATAGACGCATAATATGTAATATAATAACATTATAATGAGTTTTCTAATCAATAAGATTTAATGGGGGTATCATCAAACTATGTGATCAATGTCTATTTCTTTGAGTTTTTTAGAATTAAAATTTCCCACAGAAAATTATAACATTAGATTAATTAATGTTGTATCATATCTATAAAAGGGATAGGGATATCAACTTCCATTAAAGAAAAAAAGTGATAATTCCTTTCATGGATTATTAATTAATTAAATATTTCCCCTAACATGCCCAACCTATCAATCTTCACCAAGAACATATGTCGTCATATTTTTCATAAATACATAAACGTATGAACTCAAAATATCCATTAAAAATAATATTAAACCATATAGATCAATACACCAGCCCATAGATATGAACATACAATGAAACCTATACACGTGGATTTCCTATCAGTTCCCTCATACTGATAATCTCTTAAAACAGAAATTATCAAGGGAGTACACTATAAGAAGGTTCCTCAATGTCTAATTCCCTTGGTAGCATGCATAATTTTTGTCCCTAAAGTTATTTGACCTAATTATAGAAAATATATTTTAGAATATTTTCATGGAAATTATAGTTTCTTATCATATTAGGGAACTATTATGACCATTCAGTGCGATAGTTACTCTTAGGACATTATTAGATACTATATCACAAAAGAGAAAAATCATCATGTGATAAGTAATTTATTATTATTCAAAATATGAAAATTGGTAATCAAAAACTACACTATGTTGGTTCTACATCACCAAATACAAATGAATCCTATATTCACATGATTCAACTTATAATAACCTTCATTATACAAGTTTTCACATGATACTCATAATTATAATAACACAAGTCATTAGAAAATTTGTTCACCAAGTTTTCTTCAATGGAAACTTACTACAACTTCACTTCATTGAGAAGAATCCCTCAAGAGGTTTTACTTCAAGAGTATGTGCTCAGTCTGTTGGTATGAACTTGACTCTTTTTCAAGGGCCACCAATATAATATGTTCCTAATATAATGGGATAGGTGCATCGCTGTGTACTAACTCCTCATCTCCTCCATACACAAGGAACATATCAATGATTATTCTAAGACACTTAGTTATATCCTTAACAGCATAATAATGTAGTTCATATTTATTAATTGGATATATAACTACCATATTCAATACATTGGAAACATCAGTTCTAGTTATAACATGATAAATATAATTTATCCTACTACTGTAGCATGTGGGGTATTTCTCATTCAATCATTCTGTTATGGTTTCGAAGGACACATTTTCTAGGTTAGATGTCACCCGTGTTACATTATAACCAATCCCCTCCTGGATTGTTCCATACTAAATCTATTTAGTATCTAATCAATATAAATTCATTAACATACTCTAAAAAATAATTTAGATCTATCATGAAAGACTATGATACTATGAATGAAAAACATTTCACCTAAGTCCTCTATAGAAAATCATTTGTTTAACTAGTATTTAATATACAATAGGAAAGGAATATAATTTCTAATAAGTAACATGGAATCAATATATACTAATATAATAATGAACATACTCCTAATAAACCACTTTTAAAAAAATCACTGACATTCATTACTATGGAAGCAATATTATTTTATAGATTTATAGATGTAAATGTTCTATGACTTGAAGAATTTCCTTAATCCATATATGGATCTCTATAACTTGTATATCCTTTTGACAACACCTGGAGTCACAAACCCTTATCGTAATTTCTTATTTTAATCTCCATCAATGTTCCCATTAAGGAAAACTATTTTTATTTCCATATGAAAGTTTTCATAGTCATGGTAATATTGTTAAAGATTGTACAATTATAATTTATTTTAACATGGAAATAGGAGAAAAGGATTATTTTTTGTCAATTCCTTGATGTTTTTATCCCCATTATCCATTGGAGTTTCTTTATAGGTACTTAATTGTCCATTCATGTGTAGTATTATCATTAATACCCATTTTCTCCATACATTATTTACATCATAATAAATATCTACAAGGACCCAGATTTGGTATTAACATATGGAATCCATTTTTTTAATTTATGTGTTGTTTCCATCTTTCATATTTAGAGATATATGTTACCTCCTTTATGGAGAGAGGCTCATTTTTTTAACCAATAAAGAGACACCATATTTTATGACTAGAAAACCATATCTCTATTGTTTCTTTACCTCTCTCGTGATCCCACATAATACAAGTGTTTCAGGAACAACTTCTTCATTGGAATCCTATGGAATCTATTCATATATCAACTATTGCATATCTTGAGCATTAACATCATAGAAGTAAGTCTAACTCCCAATATGCTTCTTGATGATGTACTCCCTCTCATGAAATATTTTTTTTAAGGGAACCCACATTATTATTTGAGGGGTTTTATAGGTAGTTTCCCTATGTATCCTTAGGATACCCAATAAATATAAATTTTATGCACTAGGGTTCTTGTTTGTTGCTTAATGTGGCATTAAAAATTCACTTCAATCCCATACTTGTGTATGTGAAAATTGTGGGTTATTTCCACTCTACAACTATAAGGTAATTCCATTTTCAATTTTATTTGGTACATTGTTTGGTGTGTGTTACACAATTAATAATTAATATCAAAATAAAATTATAATGGATGATTTACCTGACTCATCATTGACCTCACCATGTCTGGAAAGGTATAAATACTAATTTCACTAACACAATTACACAATGGTGTGTAAGGTGTACTGGGTTGAAAATAAATCCTAAACTTCTATATAAATTCAATGAAATATTTGTTAAGATATTCCCCCACATAAATTAGATTGATGATTCTTTTTATTATTTCCATGTTGATTTAATTCTGCTTTTTGAATTATTTAAATTTCCCATATGAATCAAACTTATACCTCATCTATTAGATGTTTCCATATATACTCAAGTCCTTAGTAAATATTTGAAAAAAGAATACCCACCTTTGGCCTCTACTTGAAATGATTCACACACATCATTTTTTATCAATCCTTGAAGCTCTATAGCCCTTTCACTTCATCAATTGATTTTTTGTTTTATAAGTTATTCTTGTTCAGATTCATGTCATATTAAAATTGATTTTAGCTCAAAATACTCTAAATAATAATAATGATAGTGTTTTGTAAAACACTTATTATTTAAATGACCATGAGGATGATTCTATATCTATGTTTCATATGAGTCATGTGAACCTGATTAATTAAAAATTTAAAATACATGATTTATATAATTTAATACATAAAGACCATTATTTAAATTTCCATACCATAAAATATGATTTTATTATAAAATATGATTTTATTATAAAATAAATAAATTTATCAATAAACATAAAAATAAAATAATATGTATCATGTATGGATATATAAATTAAATTTTCATTAATAGTTAGTATATAATAGTAATATTTAAAAACCATGATCATTCCAAATGGAAACAATATATGGTTATCTCCAATTGATAGATCATGAACCCTAACACCCTCGATATCCCCCAAGTCCACCTCTTAATAGAAAATGGTTCAGAATCTACATGGTTCCTACATTTGTATACATCTTTAATAAATAAAAGCTATAAATAATAACCAATGTGTAGATATATAAATATTTCACTAAATAATTAATACTAATTTTTCATCCCCTTGATTCTATTTGTAATTCCTCTTCCAGTGTCCTTGCTTTCCACATGAAAAATAAAATTATTCCTTTTTTTTCTCCTACCATTGAATATTTCACTTCTGGGTAGGACATTGATTTGGATATTTATACTTGTTATGATTTGTAGGCCCATTTTCCTTGTTCTTCCTTTCATTTTTCACCATAAAGTAGAAAAATGTTTATTTCCCCATGACTTTTTCAACTTGAGGAATAAGATTAAGAATCTCTAAAAGTTTGTTCTCATTATTGATCATGTTATAATTAACAACAAAACTAGTGATAGACTTGGTTATAGAGGTAATGATGATATCTTTGCGTTAATCGTATTGGAATTTTATTTCAAATATGTCTAAGAATTATATCTTGAATATAAGATTTACTAAAAGTGCCACATAACACACTAACTCCCCAATCATATATGTAAATAGTTCATTGGATATATTTTATCTCTATTGTCTCACCTACTATTGATATATATAATGATGGTGGGACATTATGGTATACAAATCCATTTTTCATATATTGATTTAGAATCATATTATTCATGGATGATACCAAAAAACATTACAATTATATAAGATCATCCAAATTTTTATCATAGAGAGACAAATCATTCTTACTAGCCTTTTGGGAAGGCACATAAATAATAGGGTATTCGAGATATTATAATTTTATTTCCATTGTGATGGATAACGTATAAGAAACTTTTCCATTCAAATAAATTAGTGTCGTTGATAATGTTATCCTTATAAATTCTGGATTATAGATATATTTTTGAATTTATATCTATTTTCAAATCTTTAATATAAAATGCATAATTTCATTACTTTATCTAAAAAAGTATATAAAGTAATATACTTTTTAATCTCCTTCTATTTTCTGGAAACCAAATATCCATCACCAATGGAATCATGACCTCATATTTCATGGATATTTTAGTGGGAAAGTCCCATATTACCTTCTCATAACCCATACATGGGTCGAAAATGTTATTTTAACGGTTTTAGGTTGACATAAAAATTGAATACTACATTAACTCAGAGTCCCTCGAACTGTTGAGTGGACTCCGTAATCATGAATTCCCAAAATTTGATTTCCCAAACCTTTTCCTCTTATTTACATCATGTTCATCTTGATTAGTCAACCCTAGAAATCAACTATGTTAATTTTCTTAAAAAAAGGAAGTTATAATTCCATGCTAATTGAAAGAACCCAAACATAGTCTGGTTAAGCACTTTGAACTATGGGTAGATTTTAACATAATTAGTAGAAGAATTTATTTAATTAATGTATATTTTTTGGATTTTATAATGTTATGATAATTAAAAAAAATTAATTATATTCATGTTAATCTAAAATGGATTTATATAAGTGATTAATAATGCATAAGGTAATATTTATGCATAATATAATTTATTTTATTTCTATCTTGCATGCTTTTTAATTCATTAAATCTTGTGATCATGAAAAAAAATCCATTATTAAATTAACAATTCATCATAAGAAAAATAAAATAATAAGAGTTTTATCATCTTGTTCATTTATTAATGGTTATTTTCTGTAACAGATAATGAAAAAATCTTCGACCGATGGGAAGAACACCTTGAACTATAACATTGATTGTGTTGCATATTTCGATTTGTCGAACCATGTACATATTCTATTGGTTTTTCCTTGAATACATACTTAATAAATATCCAATTTTTACGAAGATCCATCCATTACATAGTATTTTAACACATGAGGTGAGGGGAACCAAATGATTAGTTAAGGTGTTCATATAAAAGGATATTGTGTGCATGAATTCCCTAACCTAAAGGGAGGAGGTATAATTCACATTCCATCAATATAACTTAATAATAAATTACGTAGAAATAATTCACATAAAAATCATGGTATATTCACATTACCATCCATGTACATGAAATTGATTATGTATTTAATTCAAATTTAATTCAAATATAATCATTCGTTATTATGAAAAATTAAACACAACTCAATTAATTATCTTCTTTAATTAATCAATTATTTTAATTTATTTCTAATCCAAAATTTCATGATATTATCATATATCATTATTTGTAAAAAAATGAAAAAAAAATTATTTAATTTTAACTATGTACACAACATGTATCTTGGAGGTAACAAAGTGAGTACCTATCTGAAATAACCATCATGTGTTATATTCATTTACTATTTACTTATGTGGAATGTGGAATACACAATTTATAACATAATATCTTGAAATGTACACTGTGAAATATATGATACTCATAACACTTTTTATATAACTAACATGTTACATTTCAATTCATGAAGAGTATTGATAGTATTATGACTTATACATGAAATGCATTATCGAACGTTATGCATAAATTAATTAGAAATTTAATATATATATATATATATATATATAACCCATCACATGTTGTGCACATAATCAAATAAATGATACATATAACCCATGTTGATAAGTATTAATCTACATAATTAATTAATTTTTTATTCAGAATAATCAAGTAATATACACATCATACACATTCTAGCTACATGTCGTGTATATTTCTTATCATCTATCATTGACCCACATATAGGGACTCAATGAGTAATCACTCCACTAAAATTAATGTATCACATAACTTGTGAAGGGAATAATCATCATGTGGTTTCCATGTTACATGGTCTCCAATCATGTTGGTCATGTAATAAAATACACATCTCGTCATTGAATAATTAACTACACTAAGTGTGTGAACATTAAATGCCATGTACTCAATCTAACTACATGTCTGAATGGCTCAGTCAACACATAAAATATTTAAATTCACACAACCATTGTTAAATGCACAAAATATAAATTAATTATGAATTAGTTAGTGGTTTTTATTGTTATATTTAATAAGGGTACTTGGTGTGTGCCAATGGGATACAAGATGTGTACTCTTGAACTATCATGCCATAATCCTTGACACCTCTATATGAGTTCATGAAATATGTTTTTTTACTTAAAATTAATCGATATTGATTATATATAAGAGAAAGAAGATGAAAAAATAACAAATATCATGGTTCTTATTAAAGATATATTAAAATTGAATTTAATGATAATAACAAATGTGATAATAAATCCCCAATATTTAAATAATTAAAAGTAACTATGAAACACCTTTGCTACCACATCAAGGTTCTTGGAACTTAAGAAGCACTGGATAATGAATTCCCTACTTGATGTTTTTTCATAAATGATGAAAAATATGTGATTTACATAAAAAATAAATTCCATGACCAAAATAATTAATTCAAATATTAATTTATGTTAAAAAAATAAAATTAAAATACAAGGACATCACATAATTATTTCTAATACTTTTAGGAAAATAATGTATTACCTTATGGTGAATTATTTCTTCAGGGATGAATCTGGAAATGGTTCTTCATCTCATAATCTTTGTGACATGTTACTTAAGTGTAGATGCACTCTATTAGTGATCTACACATGCGCCATGAACTATTAAACATTATCATAGGAATCTACAGGTGATTGTGCGTCTAATCTTAATGCTTATATCACTCTTCATTGGTCACCCAGAGAATCACTTCCAAAAGTATTCCCTTTGATAACTTTATAGTCAAGATTGGTGGAAGTTGAGTATTCATATCCATTAATGATATTTTTCTCATGGCGGGATCTCTTTCTATATTTAATATAACTTCTCAAATATTTTCATTCACAACCAAAAAATGGACACCCTTAGATATAGAAATAATATAATTGGGTTTATATAATTATAGGATTAGAAAATAATACTTACACATGTGGGGATTATTATTTTCTTAATCCCTAAGAAACCCAGTGTCTATGATTATAATTATATTTTCATTTATTGAGATGAACAAAACTCACGATTCAATAAAATATAATTTAAACAAATTATATTTAATATATATTTTTTGTCATCAGGTCATTAACTTGGTCTTCCTTATAACACTACATTTATCAGTTCTTGAATAATGAAAATTTATTTAATAAATAAATATCACTATCTAATTCTCTAATAAATAAATAAATATTATATACACTATAGTAAATTTCAATATTTATTAGATATTATGTTCACAAAATATTCTCTCGAATAGCTAGTGATAAATTATTTATGATCACAAAAAGATGAATAATTAATAAAACACATGAAAAATTAATATTTATTATACATTCTAAATAATAAGAAATATTATTAATAAAATGACGTTCCTGATACACTTTGTTTGTGACCCTTTGATCCTATTTCATAGTTTTAATTGGTGAGGAAGCCCAAAGTCTAAGGATTGAATCTAGAAACATACCAAGTCACATATTGATAATGAATATAATTTCCCTAAAATATAAAACATAATATAGATTCATACTATTCCATATAATACAATTATCATGATATTTATGACCAATTAGTTTTCTTGATGGTGTCATCAACTAATGTGTCCAACGTCTCTTTCTTTGAATTTTTCAAAATTGAACTTTTATGTTGAACACCATGGCCTTGTTTTTTTAGATTGTATCATTTATATAAATGTAACTAATATATCAACTTTAGTTAAATAATATAAGTGTTAAATCCTTTCGTTCATTACTCATTAATGAAATATTACTCTTGATAGACCCAAACTGTCGTACTTATCTATGAACCTATATCATCACAATATTCAACAATACATCAAATAACACAACTCAAAATTTACATTAATAATAATTTTAATGTTAAAAGATTAATAAGAATTTCCACATATAGGAACATCCATTGACATATATAAATGTGGATTTTCTATTGAAGGGTCTCATTATCATAATATTATACACTTGAAATTATAAAGGGTGTGCACAATGAGATGGAACAAAAAATGTTCCATGAGTCTCCACCCCTAAGAGAAAACTTCATTTATTTCCATAAAATGGATTAATGTAGTTATAAATTATATATTTAATATTGATGTTTTGGATTAACTAAGTTCTCATCAATACGGGGAACTTATACGACCTTTTAGTGTGATAGTTACTCATAGAACATTATCACGTACTATGTTACACTGAAGAAAAATCATGATGTGAAAAGAAGTTTATTAATTTTCATGAGTATAAATATATGTTATCATAAAGTACATATAATTTGGTTCTAGGAAACCAACACCAACACATAGAATGTGACCATCTTTGCCACTTTCTCAGTGTCAATAGGTGAAGTAGTCCAATTTCCATGTTTATAATATATAAACACACTAAGACACCAATTAAAAAAACATTTAATGAAATTACGACATAAATATTTATGTTGATGATTATTATATAATATAATACCTTTATCATGGTATCTTGAATCACTATTTTTGGATGATAGTGCCATCAAATTATTGACACAATTTCTATTGGTTTGACATTTCTAGAATTGAACTTTCCCATAGAACACCATGTACATGTTTTTATTTAGGTTGTATCACCTACATTTATGGGATTGACATATCATATTCTGTTAAAGAATAGAAGGTACATGTGTTTCTCACATTACTCACTAATGAAATAGTATTCATGATGAACAAAATGTCTCATACTTTTCTATGAAACTATGTCATTTAACTTTTTATAAATACATCAGATTACATAACTCATATTATCCACTAATTAAAATATTAATGTATAAGGGTCAATAAACACATACTTATATAGGAATATCCAATTACACATATAAATGTGGATTTCATGTTAGGGGTCTTGTTCTCATAATCTACTATATTAATATTACCAAGGGTGTACACTATGAAAAGGTGCCTCAAAGTCCTTCTAAATATGTTCACTAAGGGAAATTCTAGAAAAAAGTACATATTTTAGTGAAATCAATCTTCATCAAAACCAAATATTATGATAAAATCAAAATGTTGTGAAACTCGTTTTTTTTGAAATATAATATTTCACAAATGGAATTCAGAGTTCCATGAAACGAAATATTTTATGAGGATGCTATCTTTTGAAAAGAATATATTTTTATAACCAAATTTTCGTATAAATACCACCTCAAGTCATTATTTAAAAGGGAGACTCACCAAGTTGTGACACAACACTCCCAATTCCTGGAACACTAAAGAGTATTTCAAATTAAAAAAATTATTGTCCCCATGGAATAATCTTTCATGAATTATGTCACACAAACCCATCCATATATGGGTAAGGTTTTGAGATGTTTCGTGAAACATCCATCTATAAATAACATTGTTCACATAATATGGCCATGAATTTTGATGCTCCAATTTTCCAAAAACTCAAAAGTTTTATTTAATAGTTTTTTATATCCATTTGTCTCCCTCATATTACTAAAAATAATGTTATTAATGTTGAGAACCTTCAAGAATCCCCTATATTTCAAGAAAATATTCATTGGGGTCTCCATCATCCAAGCCCGCTAGACCATACTATCAGGGTTACACCCCCACACCCTCGCTCGAGATCAGTATTAGCTAGTAGTCCTCGGAATCTATCCCAATCCCTTCCCTACCATCATTGACCCCCATGGAAAATGGAGAGTATCACTATGATAGTTTTGAGATGTGTCAAATAATTTTTGGGTTATGACCTATAAAGCCAGAACTTCCACCCCTTATAATGCCATCAGTTGAGATACTCCTATACACTCCATAAAATACCATGTGTCTATATACACCTCTTGGTCCAATTCCTATGCCACTAGTTGAAATTATAATTGAATACCTTGAGTCAAATTACTCATCAAAAAAATCCTTAATCCTCACCACCAGATTCTTAAACTAAGAGGAACCGGAAATGGATACTTCCACATAAGTCCCACCCCATCCATTACAAGGAATGAACTTCCTGTTATTCCTTATCAACTGACAATAAACAATACAAAAATCCATGTTATTAGAATAATATTACTCTTCTCGAAATAATGAGATGCCTTATGAGTCATGTTTATGATTCTAAATGTAATTATGAATACATGACAACCAATAATTTCCCATGGGGATCCTCCTCATGTTTATGTCCCAATCATATTACTCTCCCTATAAGTGGGACTAGATGTCCTCATGGATCAACAGGAGATATAAATGGGAATACGTTGACTTAAAGTGTCACATGTATTCCTATTATTCCTAGTTATCCCCATTGGCCTCCTCATATTGTGTAATCCCAAATTATATTACTCAATACATTATTTGGTCAATATTCCCTCACAAACCACCATTAAGAAGAAAAAATGGGATGTTTTCCTTCAAAATGATGTTAATCTATGCCCTTACCCTATACAAAGAACCTGAGATGGCATGTTTGATAAGTAATTTATTCCTTATATGAGAAGTAAGAGATTCCACTAGTGATATAAGTGAGATGATACTTCATCCTCCAAGAATCTTCCACACATAATCCTCATTAACACCATCACTACACCATAGAAGTACCCTAGAAACCATGTTCCATAATCCCCACTCAAAATCATCTTCCTAGTCATATATTATTAAACTATATAACAACATGCTTTGTACATAATATTAACTTGTAGACTTTTCATGTGCAATAAACACACGATTCCCTATCTATGATGTTCATGGGACGAACCACCAACATCGGGAATATCATTTGTGTATGGAAAAAAACGTTATTGGATGAACCACCTTTACTAGGAAGATTAGCTACATAAGACCCATTCATACCATAAATACTCCATTGTAGTACTGGGGCTGCCGAACTACATAAGGCTCGTTCATACCAACATTTCTCTATAGTGGCACCCTAGTAACTCAGTTCAAAAATCCCCAATCGTACTCAACATACCAGTTACATGATGTTAAAATATATGAATCCATTAGGACATTAAACTATAGCCTTACCCAATGCATTAAAACCATGATTCCATGTGTATGAATGGTATTGGATGAACCCATATATTGTGAAACCCATATACATAATCCTCACATAATCATGTGATGCACCCCCTTCACTTGGAATCCCAGCTACATAAACCCCATTTATACCATCACTAATTCATTGTCGCACTCATGTAGCCTATCCCCATAATCCCCATTTGTTCCATCACTAATCTATTACAGAATTCATTAAACCCAACATCATTAAACCCATTTAATTCGATTCTTCTCTAGAAAATCAACTAGGAATCCCAATCAAGTAATCCACACACATATCATCATTGCTTCATTGTAGATCTAGGGCATCAAAACAGTATAACCACCATTCCTACCATCATCTCTCCTCAATAGTATCTGGCTAACACAACAAATTATTCCCCACTCATACCCAATGGCTTAGACAAATGACAAAAAAACATTCAGAAAATTTATTAGTCACACGCTGTTAAACTTCTCAATAATATCCTTAGTACATGACATTAAATTATAGTCCTACCTTGTGAAATGAACACAAGGTTCCCTTTGTATGACTCATATAAGATGAAACTTATACACCATCATTGGATGATCCACCTAGAATAGAAAACTAATAAGTGTAATCCCCTTACCATCATTGGATGATCCTCCAACATCAGGTAGACTATATGCATGATATCCATACTTTCCCTTGCTATCGAAGCTTTCGTGAAGCAAGAATCCTTACCACATAATGATAAATTGCATGGACCAGTCCTATCACATGGCCATAAAATATGAAATAAAAATGAGGGTGTTTTTAAACATATCTCCTAACAAGGTACACTGGAATCATATTTTAGGTTTAATTCCAACACACATTAGATGCCTCCACATGGTTTAATCCTAATTCCCCAACACTGCCATTAAATATTAATGCCTCCCTCCTAGAAGGAAGGAACTCCAAAGTGTGATTATCCTTACTGATAACACAATAAACCCAACCAAACAATCCATATGATATGTTAAACTAGTGAGAAACATATCCCCAAAATATGTTAATCTTTTAACAAACCTATCCCTATAAGTAATTAAGCATGTAACCAACATGTCCGCACAAGACCTTTAACCTATGACAAACCTTTTCCCACAATATTCTAAACCTATGACCAAACATTCCCCATAAGATGTTAAAAGAGTGACCAAACTATCCCTACAGGATTGTAATCATGTGACAAACCTATCCCCATAAGACTTTAAAATAATGGACCCCACAAGAAGCTTCATAATCCCTACCTCATGAAATGAAAATGGGATGCTTGAGGTTGAAGGCCTCAAATATCTTAAGACCCAGGAAGTAATTAACATGTGGTAGCATGGGATTCCCTGGGTCTCACACTTGATATTCCTCACTCATTATATTTCGTTTAATTTTAATGATGAAAACATTATATGTTCCCAACATACCCAATTCCCATAATTTTTTAGATGTTTCCAATGTCACCATCAAATCCAAACATAGGTATTAGTCCTACCACTAATGAATTAGTATAATTCATTAGAATCCACTCAAGATAGCATCAGAAATGAGATTCACAAAATGGAGTAAAACTATTAGGGGTAACTAGAAAAGGAAACAAGTTCCCAAAACTCATCTATGGAAGGAGGATCTAGAATCCCATCATCTCGTTTTGACTAAGGTGATGAAATCACCAATCATAGTGGTAGAGGTAGCGTGCCTTTGCAAAGTGGAAAGAGGGAAAACCAACCAATAAAAATAGAGTAAGCGAGAATAGTACATCAAAGAAAACCACTCCAAGAGAATCCTGGAAGGAAAAGGAGCATCACCACACCTAATGTGCATCCTCAAGGGAATGTGTCAAAAAAAATAGTGATACTTTCGGAGTATGTAATTTGTTTGTTGATGTGACCATGTCCCTTTTTCAAGAACCAGTGCAACATCATTGTCACAATATAATGTGATAGGGTATTTACCACTAGGTACCACCTCAAGATCCTATATTTTTTTGTATCTAAACAAATTTATTGGATGCCTCAAAAGAGACTATATACTCAGACTCCACTATAGAATCAGTAATAACTGGATAATTTAAACACAGATAGATTGTATATCCTCTATTTATACTTAACAAATATCCAGACAATAACTTCAGATCATTCTAATCTATTTTAAAAATATCATCAATATAATCCTTGTGGACAAGCTCCTAATCTCTTCCAAACACAAGGAATATATCGTTAATTATTCTTAGATATATATCGATAGCCTTGCCACTAATCCAATATTGTTAACCTGGATCATATTTGTAATGACCTGCCAATTCTCATTGGCTTGAGAGCTCAACAAGTCATTACTTGGACTTAAGAGACAACCCCAAGGTGCGAAAGGCTGGAAATAAAAGCTGATGGGTTTCAAAACAAGTGGGGGGTGGTTTACCCTTTTTGAACAACCAACAAACAATAAAAACTAGATAAAAAATTTTAATCAACCACTATATGATGCATGATTTAAAACCGAAACAACTCAACCATTATTTTCATAATAACCCAACCACGTGCAACAACGGAATACAAAACCAAATCAGAGTAAACAACAGAAATAAAACTACAAGACTTCAAGATGACAACCCAACTCCATGCTACATAATATCCAAGCTCCAACATCACGAACCATCCCAAGAGTCATGAAGTAGTGCTATAAACGTGTGACACCTTACCTTTGCCAACATCCCGATATATGACATCTGCAAAAGCACCATCGTGCCAAATCAAGGGGTGAGTAATGAAACTCAGTAGGTTTTCCCCGATGACTTCCCAACCCATGCCTCTATGATAAACATGTCAGCACATTTATATAAAACAATTTATAAAAAAACAATTACAAAATAGTTCACAATATAACCAGTTCCAAGTCAAAACCGTTTTCCAAAAAAAACATCTTTCTCCAGAAAAGCAACCAAGAAAAGTTCCCAATCAAATTCACATTACCATGTTGGAATACCCATTCCATTTCACATAATCACACCATTAACCATGCATGCATCGTTATGACAGTTCCATACTCATGAGCAGTATCTCGTCGATCTACCAAGTCTTCAAAAGGTAATTATTCCCCATGTGCTATTACACCTTTGGCACCGAGCATAAGGTTATATTTCAACCAAGCCTTGTAAATACAATATGAACGCACACACCCAGTATGCCCAAAAACCACACCATTCCAACCATACCAAAACCATTCTAATAAAATAACCATTTTATTGAAAACCTTTTTCCCGCAAACCATTTTCCAAATCCAGAAAATCCATATTTTAAAATCACCATTTTAAAATAAAGATTCCGAAACACTTTTCACAAACCATTCTTTCAATTTCCACAATTCCATAAAAACCCCCGAATCATCACTAAAGAATATTTATAACATGCTTTGCACCACAATTTCACAATGAAAAACAAGAAATTAAATCAATCTTAACTAAGACGTCAAGGTCTAAGAAAGAGGAATCGCGAGTGAAGCCACCTACCTCAATGGTTTGGATGAAAACCCTAACAAACGGAGAACGCACAAGACAACCGGGCCTATTCACCAAGGATCCTCCTTAGATCTCTTCTCCTAACACAACCAAGAACAAAACTCGTCATATTTGGCATCCACACACATAGATCTACCCGTAACAGGCATAGATCTATGAAACCGAGAGAAGAGGAGAACTAGATCTATGTAGATCTAAGAAAACAATCAGGAACGTAGGAGAACGATCACATGCCTCAAGGATATGGCTTCTATTCACCAATAGATGCCTTCGGATCGCCTTCGGAACACCTGGGAGATGTTTTACAACCTTTAAGGGAGAGTAATCCCGAGTTAGGGCTGCTTAGGAGCTTTAAACAGGGCAATTAAAGGCAAAACGAGTGAGATCCACAGTTTAAGGATCTAATTTATATGCCTGCACGGTTAGTCCGCACGGTTTGACAAACCGTGCGCTAACCATGCGTTAGCTACTACCTAGACCACCCTTCTCGCATAGCCTCATCGCATGGTTTCCCTTAACCGTGCTCCGAACGTGTGGATGCCACTACCTCCTCAGTTAGTCACTCATGGTTTGGCCACATGGTTTAGACAAATCGTGCGCTGTCCTTGCGCCTTCCCCTTTGCTTCAAACATCAAATCGGGATCTCCTGACTCTCCCATACATCACCCATAACTTTTCAAACCAATAAAAGAATCAAGTAAGGGTTACATACCAGAAACCGGGGTACTACATTCTCCCCACCATTGGCCTTTCTATCCCTGGAAGGTAGAAAACCATAGCTTGTCTGAAAGAGTTCTGGCCACTGCTCTTTCAATTCTTTCTCGCATTCCCAAGTCTCTTCCTAAATTTGACCGTGCTCCCATAAAACCCATACTAGACCGATGATTTTTCATGAAATACATTCTCTTGCCTATCCACAATCTGTACCAGGATATGTATCAACGAAGCATCCAACTCTAGGTCTACATGATCCCATCTGATCACATGGTCAGGATCAGGCTGATACTTGTTCAGCTGAGATACATGGAACACATTATGCACTGTACTAAACCATGGTGGTAAATCCAAGCGATACGCCACCTCGGAAACCCGTTCCAGTAACTCAAAAGGGACTATATATCGAGGATATAAATTTACCTGCTTTCCAAAAGGATGATGTCCATGCTTTGGAGATATTCTCTAAAAGATGTGATCAGTCAACTCAAACGGCAACGGTCTTCGGCGATGATCCGCATAAGATTTCTGACGACTATGTGCCATCTCAATCTGCTTTTTTATTAACTGAATCTTCTCCATTGTTTCTTGGACAAGGCTTGGCCCAACTAGTGAAGTTTAAACCGTTTCCACCCAGCATAGTGGAGAACGACAAGGACGCCCATACAATGATTCAAACGGAGCCATGTGTATCAAGGCCTGATAACTGTTATTATATGAGAACTCAACTAAGGGTATATGCTCCTCCCATGAGCTGCCAAAATCCATTAGACTAGCCTACAACATTTCTTCCAACGTCTGTATCACCCTTTAGGATTGTCCATCCATTTGAGGATGATACGCCGCACTCATCCTCAACTGAGTTCCCACGGCTTTCTGTAAGGATCACCAGAAACAAGATGTGAACCTTGGATCTCTGTCTGACACAATTAAAATTAGTATGACATGCCTCTTTACCAATTCTCGGATATAGGTTTTTGAAAGATCTTCCACCATATGAGTTTCATGAATAGGGATACAATGTGCGACATGGTCTGATGATCCACTATCCCCCAAATGGAATCATGTTTCCGGACCATTCTTGGAAGACCTGTAACAAATTTATTTACTATCTGATCCCATTTCCACACAGGGATAGGTAAATATTGTAACATATTGGATGGTCTCTAATGCTCTTCTTTAACATGTTGACAATTTAAGTACCGCGAGATGAACTCGTCCACCGTCTTTCTCATGCCGCTCAACCAAAACTGCACTGTCAACGCCTTATACATCTTTTGTGCACCCGAATGTACAACCCATATGGAATGGTGGTAAGTAGGATTGAGTTGTTCCCGAGAAGTTAAAGGTACAACCATCCGATCTTGAAACTGAAAAACTGAACTCTCATCTAGCTTCCATCCCTCAATGGTCTCCCCACCATTGAGATTTGAACTCATTGCAACACATTCTACATAGGATACAAGTGCCTCCTTTAATATCTCCACCAAATCAGGAACAAGTGAAACTGGAATTAAAACCACAACATCAGCTCGGTCTTCACATTCCTTACGCATGTCATCTAGGATTGACATCAACTGCCACTCGTCTGAAGCTTCTTCCGCGAACTGAGCATATGACTTTCTGCTTAATGCATCGGCCGCAGAATTTCCCTTACCCGGTGTATACATCAAGTCAAAGTAAAACATTTGAAGGTACTCCATCCATCTCCTCTACCTCAGATTCAAATATCGTTGTGAGAAAATGTGTTTCATGATTTTTTGATCTGTAAACACAGTGAACTTCTCACCGAAGAGATAATGACACCAATTCTTCAAGTCATGGACAACTGCAGCTAACTCCAAATCGTGTGTTGGGTAATTCTTCTCATGCACCCTAAACTCCCTTGAACCATAAGTAACAACATAGTCTTCTTGCATGAGAACACATCCCAACCTTGTTCCTGAAGCATCACAATACACCACATACCCTTATCGTGATTCAGGAAAGATCAAGATGGGTGCTGATGTCAGGAGAAGTTTCAACTCTTGAAAAGATCTCTAAAATTCCTCAGTCCATTGAAATGCACTGTTTTTATTTGTCAATACTATCATAGGAAAATCTAGTCGTGAGAAGTCATGAACAATGATTCGGTAATAACCAGCTAGGCTATGAAAACATTGGATTTCAAAGACATTCTTCTGTGGTTTCTAAGAAAGAAAAGCTTCTATCTTTTCTGGATCCACTGAAACACCATTCTTAGAAACAACATGGCCCAAAAAGAATACCTCTTATATCCAAAAATCACACATTGATAATTTGGCATACAAGTAATTGACTCTCATGATTTGAAACACTATCGCCAAGTGTTGATCATACTCTCCCCTTGTTTTTGAATACACCAATATATCATCCACAAACACCACAATAGAAGAATCCACATATCGCCGAAATATTCGATTCATTAATGCCATAAGGACTGCTGGTGCATTCATAAGACCAAAAGGCATGAATATATATTCGTAGTGGCCATATCTTCTTCTAAAGGCTGTCTTCAGAATATCCTCCTTCCGAACTCGCAACTGGTGATATCCTAACCGCAAATCAATCTTAGAGTACCACTATGATCCCCTCAATTTATCAAACAGGTCATCAATGCATGGATGTGGATATCTATTCTTTATCATAACTTGGTTATGTTTACGATAATCCACACATAGCTTCAAACTTCAATATGCTTTCTTTACAAACAAAACTGGTGCTACCCACAGAGACACTCTTGGCCAAATAAAACCTTTTCTTTCTAGCTCCTCTAATTGAACCTTCAATTCCTTTAACTCTATTGGTGCCATCCTATAAGATGGATGTGAGATAGGGCTGGTCCCCAGAAGGAGATCAATCGTAAACTCCACTTCTCTTAAAAGTGGAAACCCTGAGAAGTTTTCAGAAAAAACATTAGGAAATTGATCCACGACTATTGGAAAACTATTTTCGTCATTCTCCTACATTGATTCCAAAGTCAATGTTTCCAATTGGTAAGATATCGTTCCCACCATTGGTACCAACAAGCTCTTTACACCTTTTTTTACCATCCTCTCTCCTCTGAAGAGATGGTCGATGTCGTCCTCCGTCGTGTATCTAACTGTTCTCCCATAATAGTCGATGCGAGGCTTCAATGTTTTCAACCAATCCATACCTATGATTACATCATAGACATCCATATCCAACATGGAGAAGTCCCATTTCAGCTCAGCTCCACCAACAGTAATAGAACATGCTCTACAAACGAAGGATTGACATTCTATTTCACCGAGAGGAGTTTGCAGTTTTAACACAGAAGGCATCATTTCAAGTTTTATGTTCAGCAAATCAGAAATCCGAGAAGCAAGAAAAGAATGGGATGCGCCAGTATCGAACAAAACTTGCATGATGGTAGAATTCTAAAGAATCATACCTCTCACCATAGATGTTCCAGACTGGTCAACCTGAATCACCTGTTCTGCTCCATACAATTACTTTGTTGCTGCACATTGCTCCTTATTTCCTTGTTGAGATTTCCCTACCTGAGGAGATATGGTATTCTTGGAATCACCATATCTAGTTCTGTTCTGCTGGCGAGACTAATTTTAATTTTCGCGTACTGTCGAAGCATAGGATGCTTGCAACGCCTGGGAAGTGTCACGCGCACTCGACCTTAGAGCACTGCGACAATGTCGCTGAAGATGCCCCATCTTATTGCAATTGTGGCATGATCTAAGTGGTGCCGCACATTATTGTTTCATGTGATCAATCGCACCACATTGAAAATACCTGGAATTCATCTTGGGTCGTGGAGCAAGATTCACTGATCCAGCCTTCTAATTCTGATTTTCACTCCTACCTTGGAAGTAGGTTTCCCTCTTCCGCTTGTTCCCAGCATTAGAGTTCCCACCCGTTCCCATGGGTATCATCATACTTTCTCCTCCCATAACTCCTGAGATGTCTCTTTCAGCTATTGTGGCTCTGTTTACCATCTCTGTATAATCTGTATTACAGAGCACATCTATCTTCGAACGAATCTCCTGTCGCAACCCTCATTCAAAGATGTGTGCATTTTGCGATGCACTTGCAGAAACATCTGGTGCAAAGCGCACTAAATTCATGAATTTATCCGCATACTCTGTGATAGAGGTATTTTCCTACTTCAAGCTGAAAAATTCAGTTGTCCTATGGATCTTGAACGTGTGAGGATAGAATTTTTTATTTAACTATTCCTCAAATTCCTCCTAGCCCAGGACTGGATCTACCTTAGCTTGCACGAATAGCTCCCACCACTGTCGTGCAAGATCCAACAGCATATACATCGCCAAATTTACATTCAGTTCTGCTGGGGTGCCGATGAAGTCGAAGATATGATTCATCCTACTCAGCCACACCTCCACCCTTTTTGGTTCAGAATATCCCTGAAAGATGGGTGGGTTCTACTTATGGAACTGGACAGAATGGTCTACATTCCTTGACTCATCCCTCCGATTCCCTGTTTCCATAGCCTGAAACACTTGAATATTACTCTGAAACATCTCCTGGTTCACACATGGTTCAGGTGCAACCACATTCCCCGCAGATTTATCTATTTGGTTTCTACGACGTCTAACGGGTGCCATTTTCTATATAGACAATGCACACCATTAGTCTCACTTCCTAGCAACTGAAGGCTTAGCATTTCAATATCTATTACACCACTATCAAAACATCAATTTCTAACCATTTCAAAAACATATCTTTTCTTTATTTTTGAAAATAAATCTATTTCCAAAATACATCAACCGTTATCTTTTCAAAATCATTCATTTGAAAATGTGCTTAAAGTTTTCAAAAATCACGCTTTTTCCTCAAACCATAATCCATTTCTCAAAATGATTTATGCAATACTAGTGGGAATTAATTCCACTACAATGAATGTCATGCTTATGTAATTTGCTAAGCCCATGACAATGAGATTTCCAACTTTTTAGAAGTGTATCCAAAACACTTATGTACCCAACACCATGGTAACATGAAGTTTAACATAAACGGGTAAGCTATGTCCTTTTATGATATACATTTCATGTTCCTACAATCCTAATCTTATCTAAGATGACCAACCGAGGAATAGAAAAGAAGGAATTTTCAACTCCAAGACCCAGAGCATCGATGACCACTTGTTAGGCAAGGACCGAACAAGTTGATACCATTTGTAACGACCCGCCAATTCTCATTGGCTTGGGACCTCAATGAGTCATTACTAGACCTTAAGCGACATCCCCAAGGTGCCAAAGGCTAGCAATAAATGCCGAAGGGTTTCAAATCAAGTGGGGGAAGATTTACTCATTTAGAACAACCAACAAACAATGAAAACTTGATAAACATCTCCAAGAAACCACTATATGATGCATGATTTAAAACTGAAACAACTCAACCATTATTTTCATAATAACCCAACCACGTACAACAACAGAATACAAAACCAAATTAGAGTAAACAGTGGAAAGACAAATACACGACTTCAAGATGACAACCCAACTCTATGCACCACAAGATCCATGCTCCAACATCACGAACAAGCCCATGAGTCACGAAGTAGTGCTATAAACTTATGACACTTTACCTTTGCCAACATCCTGATATATGACATCTAGAACATCACCATGGTTCCAAAGCAGGGGGTGAGTAATGAAACTTAGTAGGTTTTCCCCAATGACTTTCCATCCCATGATCTTGGATAAAACATGTTAGCACATTTATATATAACAATTTATGAAAAACAATTACAAAACAGTTCACAATATAACAGGTTCCAAGTCAAAACCATTTTCCAACAAAACAATATTTCTCAAGAAAATCAACCATAAAAAGTTTCCAATCAAATTCACATTTCCATGTTGGCATTACAATTCCATTTCACATAATCACACCATTAACCATACATGCATCATTATGACAGTTCCATACTCATGAGCGGTCTCATGTCGATCTAGCATGTAATCATAAGGTAATTATTCCCCATTTTCCATTACACCTTTGGCACCAAGCACAAGGTCATATTTCAACCAAGCCTCGTAAATTCAATATGAATGCACACTCCTAGTACGCCCAAGAACCACACCATTCCAACCATTCCAAAACCATTTCAATAAAACAAACCTTTTATTGAAAAACTTTTTCCCGCATACCATTTTCCAAATCTAGAAAATCCATATTTTAAAATCACCATTTTAAAATGAATAAACCAAAACACTTTTCACAAACCATTATTTTAATTTCCACAATTCCATCAAAACCCATAAATCAACAGTAAAGAAGATTTATAACATGCTTTGCACTATAATTTCACAATCAAAACCAAGAAATTAAATCAATTTGAACTAATCCTTCAAGTTATAAGAAATAGGAATCGAGAGTGAAGCCCCCTAACTCAATGGTTTTGACGAAAACACTAACAAATGGAGAACGCACAAGAAAACCGGGCCAATTTACCATGAATCCTTCTTAGATCTCTTCTACTAACACTACCAAGACCAAAACTCATCATATTTGGCATCCACACACTTAGATCTATCCATAACGGGCATATATCTAAGAAACCAAGAGAAGAGGAGAATTAGACCTATGTAGATCTAAGAAAAAGATCAAGAACGAAGGAGAACGATCACATACCTCAAGGATCCGGCTTTGATTCACCAAGAGAAGCCTTCAGAGCGCCTCCGAAATGCTTGGGATAAGTTATCAAACCTTCAAGGGAGAGTAATACAGAGTTAGGGCCGCTTATGAGGTTTAAAAAAGGCAAATAAAGGAAAAAGGAGTTAGATCCACAACTTAAGGATCTAATTTAAGTTCCCTCACAGTTAGTCCACACAGTTTGACAATCTGTGCGCTAACCGTGCGTTAGCTACTGCCTCGGCCACCCTCACCCTTAACTTTTAAAACCAAGAAAAGCATCAATTAAGGGTTACATACTAGAAACTGGGGTACTACAATATTGATATATACCTACAATTATCAATATAAATGAAATATAAAATATAGTACATAACATGACATACATGACTGATCATATCAACGAATCGTATGGGATATTAATCATTATCTCATTATCTTATTGTGTTTGAGGGGAACGTTTCATGTAAATATTCTTACTATGTGATACTAGAACCAATTATCCATTTTATTTTTTTATACTAAATATATTTAGTATATGGTCATTGTATGTTACTTGAATTATTCTGAGAAACCTCTTGTATCTATCAAGAATGATCATAATTTTCATAATATATGTTGTTTCTCCAAAGTCGTTCATGGAAAAGAATTTATTAAAATAGTCCCAAACTGACTGTAAGACTCATATTTAATTTCCACTAAGTAATATTTCATCAAAAGAAACATCTTGGATCAAAAATACATGCACAATAAACAACTTCTAAAAATATTTCTCACATTCATTTTTAACGAAACCGAATTCTTTTATAGCTTCACTAAACCAAATAATTCATGACATGAATGAATTCTTAAATCCATAAATGGATCTCTATACCTTAAATATATTATTGGAATCACTATAATTCATAAAAACGTTAGTTTTTCTCATAAAGGAATCATCCTATAGGTTCCAATTAATGATAACTCATTTGAATTCTGTCTATGAAATTTCATAGTCAAGGTATACATCTATCGCGTGTAAAATTTTTGTGGTTTTAATCATGAAAACAGTAGAAAAGGTATAATCATAGTAATTTCGTGGCTGTTGTTTAAACCCTTCAGAATATATCATATATTTATAGGTAATAATTTTTCCTTCCATGTCTAGTTTTCTCGTGAAACCCCATTTTCACCCATTTGGATTTACATCAACTGGTGGATCGATAAGAACCCTAACACGGTTCTGATACCTGGAATATATTTCTAAATTAACAGTTTCATTCCATATTGAAACTTCTGAGCTCTATACTATCTTTTCATACAATATATCTTCATTATTGATAGAAAATAATGATTTACCATCTTTGGGTATTAGAAAACCATATCCCTATAGTTTTATTATATCTCTCATCCTCCTATAAAGTACTTGTGTTTCGAGAACAACATCTTCGATGTTGACATCTGAAATCTATTCCTATACCAAATCTTATATATCATGCGAATTAACATAAAAAAAGATAATATATCTATTTCTATCCTTCTAGAGAATGTTCTCCCTCACAAAATATGAAGCCTTATTAGATTGAATAACATTATAATATGATGGGTTTTATAGGTATTATCACCTTATTTATTTAGGATAACCAATAAAGATACAATTTATGACCTAGTGTGATAGTTTGTTTCTTGATATCAATAGGGAATAATATTTTCAACCCAATACACATGTATGTGAAAAAATATGTTTCTTTCTAGTTCATAAGATGAAGGGAATTATGTTCTCCTCTTTTTTTGATACACAGTGTAGTTGGTATGTCATAGTTTGTAAGGCATTGCCCCAAAATTATGATATAATATATAAATATGAATCATCATCAACCTTACCATGTCTAGAAATTTATGGTTTCTACTTTCACTAAAAACATTCAACTATTATGTATATATAGATTTAGTTGATAAATGATCACCAGCACCTATAAAATAGTCGATAAATTCTTGGTTATGATATTCACCGCATTGTTCAAATCCAATATTCTTAATATTATTTCCAATTTTATTCTCTTTTTCATTCCGGAATTTATTGATTTTATAAAAGAAATAAGTCTTATACCTCATCAAGTCGACATATACATATCAACTAATGTCATCTATATAACTCATGAATCAAGAATACCCACCTCTACCTTTTATTGGAAGTGGTCCACACCTATTAGTGTGAACCAATTTGAGAATCATTGTGGGAATTTCACTCTCTACAGTGATCGGTGGTTTGGTTATTTTTCTAGTAAAGAATCATGAAATATCTAAAGTGTTTTAATATTTTATGTATAAGGCCTGATCCATAAACATTACTTAATATTTAGATAATTTAATAATTCACATTGATTATCTTTTCATGTTTAGAGTTGTAGAGAATTATGACATAACTCATAAATAAAAAATAATATAAACACAAAGTGGACACTTACAACAGTACCCATTTCTTATATAAAACATAATCATTTAAAAAGGAATGTGGTTTCTTTTCATGTTAAATCATATGTTTTCTTTTATCCCATCCTTGAATCTATTCTTCTTTTAAACCCGTGAAAAACATTTTAAAACATGGGATGTGAATAAAAATCTCATTAATGGATACATAAACAAAGAAAACTGTTAGTCTTTAGAAAAAATGTAATCTATGAATAATTTATCATAAATTAATAATTTTCACCATTAAGAATTGGTAAATATACTTCACCAAATATAATCTCATAGATTACCCTTTTTTAATCCAAATATTTCCATAAATACCATATAAAGATACATATAACATATAAAGGTAACTTGGTACATAAACATACTCAAATAGAATAACCATACGGTCGACCTCAACACATTTGAGAAAATGGAATATTCATACGACTGACTTCCATACCCAATGCATTGGAGGCTATAACATAACCACATGTCCTTGGTTTATCACAGAACCACCTGTATTTGGTTTATCTTGTAACTACCATTATTTGGTTTATCACGTAACCAACCATCATTAGTTTACCAAATAACCACCCATAAAATGTCTATCTTCCATTAAATAATAATAACACATAAAATATTTCAATTATGAACATTTCACTCATAAAATTTCATTTTTAATATGAACCAATCTTTTCAAGATATTGAAATATTCAATACATTTTCAAAACTATTTAAAATATTAAATGATGTGACTTTTGAATCAATGTGTCCCATACCAAATTGAATGTTTTGAAATGAATTAAAATTTTAAAATATTCATGTCCACATAAATTTATATATACCATATTGAAAAAAATGGACATGAAATAGAATAATCTTTAAAGAGACCCTTACCACTAGAGAAACACTTGAATAAAGAAAATTTATGAATACCATTAAATAAAAAATTTAATATAATTAGAATATAATATTTCAATATAAAACATGTCAAAAGGGTTCTATATACACCTTATAGGATAGTAGAGGTGGAAAACATCCTGATATTCCTCAATGAATGGATATTAAGTTGAAGCCCCTTAAAAAGGTCATATCATTAGATTAAGGATAAATAAATGACATAATTAATTGTGAAAAATATAAATAAAACCAATATAAATGGATATTAATCATAATAAAATCATTGGTCATTCACAAATATTCTTGGAAAAACAAAAACAATGACACAGATATATAACTCAATGAATGGAGATTGAGTTAAGATTTCCCATACCTTGAGTCTGACTCGTCATGAGCAGTCATTTTGTTTTGGATTAAAAGATATATGTTAATTTCTTAATTAATGATAACCCTTTAAAATTATATTATTTCTTTTATATCACTTATAAACATGTTATAAAAATTAAAAAATTATTTAATTTCACATCAGTCGTTTTGTCAATATACAGTACTTGAGTCGATAATGAACTTTTGGTGATGTTAATTATCCATGTGGTAAAAATTCCATCATCTCCAGAATAATATTAATGATTTAGATATAATACACATCCAATATATATGTATTTAGAATAATCCATAACATTCGGATATAATAAATTAAATACACCTCTCAGGGAGACGGTTGGCCATACGTACGCATGAACACTACTTTCATTTCACTATCATATTAAAGGAATGAAAAATAAATGATAAATGTGTATATTATAATTCCAGTATAAAATAATTTTTATATATGATACATAATTTCATTATCACCATGCTTTATAAGTTCCATGTATTTCATGAACGAGTCATATCACTTTGAGGGGGCGGTAGTCTACACTTCCTAAAATGAAATTATCACATTTATATTTTATGGAATGCATAATGATATGCTGTAATAAAAAATTAAAAAATAATATAGACAATATGAAAATTATCTATATCATAAATATATATAGTTCCTTCATAATGGCCACCGTCAGAACTGGTAGGAGAAAATTGAATAATCATTATTTCGTGAGGCAGTAGTTCACCGTACACAGAAACAATATGTTTTATATCCATTATGTACAGTTGTATGTAACATTAGGTATAAACACTAGTTTAAAAAATCATATTATATTGAAGATATTTTTTATGTTATAAAATAATTGAATAAATAGAGGTTAGGGTTGGACATGTAAAATAAATGAAAGGATCTTGAAAGAACGACGTTACCTCTAAATCAGGTAACTCCTTTGGATTTGAGCCAAAAGGCTTCCTTGAGTTTCCTTCATCCCAAGGTAAGGTTTCAAGGATTAACTGAGGGATGTTGTGAGATTATTTGAGAATTATTTGGGAGATACTAGGGGCATGTGATTTGTGAGTAAGTGGGTAGGGTGGTGGCCTTTTATAAGAGGGAGGAGGGGCACTTTAGGACTGTCTTGAAATGTTATTTTAATATAAATTGATTATAGAATTATAATATCTTAAAAGTGATATATTTCAAGTAAAATATTAGAATGGGTCTAAATACTATCAAACCATAGGTTTCATATATGTTTCGGTCACAAATGTAACCTTATCCTTTGGCTTTAACCCTTATTTGAATAAATTAACTCTTACCATGTCTTCTGGTATTTTTACACTATATGGTTAATAAAATAACAATAAAATACCAACATAACCTCAAGTGGATAATTAATTAAATTTTTAATGTTATATAAGTATGTTTTCAGAGTCATTTATTGTTATGACTTTTATATCATTTAATAAAATCGTATTTCTTTAAAAACACATTTATGTCTATTTTGACATTATTAAGTTATTGATTTTTCTTAATGTCATAAAAACATTATTAATTAGAATAAAAATACATTAACTCCAAGAATAAATTTCATAATAATCCATAAAACTCTTTTATTCCATAAAAATTTTCAAATTACGTTTATTTTAATATTTATAATATCAATTATTTTAATCATTCTTAAATAAGGTAATTACTGCATCTTCATTATGTCATAAATAAATTTATTTATTTAATGTCTCAAAATGTAAAATAAAATACCATGATATTAGAAATATATTTTTATTTATAATTACTATTTATAGTATAAGAAATCAGTTATATAGCACTATATTATATTTGTTTTAGGAAAAAGATATGTGTTTATTTATATTTATCATTACATTAAAATAATTATTATAACATGTCATTATCACACCCAAGTGGCTCCATGGGGTCCTAAAATCTACCCAAGGATTATCATGGTATGGAATATTTCATCCAATAGTATTAGGAAATGTTTTAGGATAGTTTTATATTATTATAATATAATTTAACCCTTCTTTAACTAATTTACCATTTAACCATTGTAAATTAATATAATTATTGAAGTTACTATTCATAATGTCCAAAAATAAAAGGTACCTATTTACCCAATTTGTACCTTATGGTTACAAATAAATAATCCATTTTTTCAAATAAAAAACACATAATTAGATGAAATTAATTCTTGTTGTCAATACAATAAAACGAGTTTTTTTAAAATTTAATGACCATCAAAAAATTAGTGTGAGTTTTTATCTATTTTCAAATTGAAATTACTTCCAATGAACAAATATAAATTAAATTATTAAAAATATCAAATAAAATTTAAAACTAACTAAAATTACAATCTAATTATATAAATTAGATAGATGAAAAGGCAATTTTGAATTAAATTACAGTATTTTTAACAATTAATTAAAATATAAAATTTATCATAAAAATATAAAATTTATACCAAAGTAAAATTTTATTTCCAAATTCCAAAAAATAAGTTTATTTTTTTTAATTTAAAATATAAAATTGAAGAAAAAAAATATTTAAAAAGGGTTCACCATCAAAAAGTGGTAAAACTATATTGTTAGGAAAATACTCATTTTATGCGTAAAATAGAATTTGTTATTATATAATCTCTTGAAAAAAATATAAGATTTATTTTAATAATTACATTAAATATATTAAATATATATTACAAATATAAAATCCATAAATATTGATTTTATTACAAACACACTAACTTTCATTTAAATAATTTTTTCAGAAAATTTTTTCTTTTTAATTGAAAAGGGTTTAATTTCCATTTGTAAATAATTGTTCACAAAATAATTAATTATATACATGTGAAACAAATATTTCCATAAATAAATTAATATTATTCATACCCTCAAATTTATTTTTTAGGATATTAGGTAATATAATAATATTTAGTTGTTCGCTTAAATTCGATATGGAGTAATATGTATGATTCCAATCATATTGTTCCCTTTTAAAAACATGAGATGCTAAATTCTACCCCCTATGGAAATTAAATCCTCAAAATTTTAATTTGGGTTTGGTATCTAATGTATGAATTTTAAAAATAAATTTGTTGAAAACCCACATTAGAAAAGATTAAAAAAATTCCACCTTAAAATAATGAAAGGGAAGTACAAAGGTCACCCAAGATAACTCATATTATGATTCCATATTGGAAAAAAATAGATATGGAAGAAACATTAACCATATTTTATTGATTTAGAGTGATTAAAAACATGATCAGGAAAAATATAGCAATTAGAAAACTATAGGCTTGTGATGGGTTAAATGGTATTTGATTTCGTAGTGGGAAAAGTAAATGAAAAATTTATTGTTTTAAGATCCTTTTCAAAATGTTGAGTAATTTATTCACGAGAATGAATAAGAACATAAGGAAACTCACTTAATTTTTAATAATAGTTTTATAATTTAATTAATAATAACCAAAAAAATCATCTTTTCTCCAAACAATGAGTATTCACGATGACAAAGTCACACATGAAGCACTAGAATCAACTTCTAGAGATTCATTTAGTCAAAAAAAATATTAACTATCTGTTTATAGAATCTTGAACCATTAAAAAAATTAGGATAAAATAAGATATTTTCCCCAAAAAGAATAAACCATTATATGAATAAAAACTGCTTTTAATCTCTAAAATTCAATATTAATATACAAAGTTAAACAAAAATAATTTAATAAATGACATTACTTTAAATTCCTTAAATAATCAAAACTATGATTAAATCCCAAAATTTAGAAGGATTTGACCCCAAAGACTTCTCAGATAATTTTTAACATTTATCTCCAAATAACATCAAGTGGTTGTAATTTTTCATACCAAAACATAGTTTTCTAATCACAACTTCTCCAAAATAGGTTAATCACTTACATTAATAAATTTAATCTCAATAAATCCACAATAAATACATGGATTCTTAAAAAATATAGTTAAAACATTACTCCTCAAATAAAATCCCATTGTATTTTATTTTATATCATCATATAGAGTTCCCAAAATAGTGAATGTCTTCCAAAGTTAAATTTTTCACTTAATCCAAATAATTATTTTTAAATTCCATGTTTATCTATGTTATAACATATATTTGTACAAAATTAAACAATTATTAATCCATAAAATGATTTAATCAATAATAATAAGTCATTCTAACCATGTAATTCACGTAGTCCATTGGTTTGCGATACACCCTTATCACCCTATAGTTTTGGGTTCGATCCCTATGGCCTTTCCGAACAAGATGGGTTGTCACACATCTTGTCAGTTGCCTTTTTATAAATCAATGTAATTCATTAAACATTCTCAAAAATATTTTAAAGAATTAAAAAATAACGATAAAAATTTTTAACCTCAAATGTTATTTCATACCTCTCATTTTTCCTCCCAAAAACTAATAACCCCTAATTTCATCAAATGTGAATGACTCCAAATATACCATTAGTCAAATTAATGTTTAAGATCATAATGCCTCAAAAGGGGTTTCTAAGACATTGATATTATGATCAACCTAAAATTTTTAAACCCAGGAGGATATCCCTATCTCTTAAGAAAACATCCAACTCTTTAATATTTTCTAAACCATCCTCTGATACCAACTCTAAGGCCACAACATTAAACATTAAAAAATCACTAGGTAAGTCAAGAATTAACATTAAAAATCTTTTCAGGTTTAGAGTTTTACATAATCAATCCATAAATAATACATAAAAAATCATATAAATATAATTTGGACACATAAAAAATTATCCATTTCTTCAATAAAATAAAAACATTTAAAAAGTAATTTGATTTCTTTTCATGTTAAATAATAATTTTTCCTTATTCCCATCATTAACTCTATTTATCTTTAAATCCTTGGAAAAAAATTTCAAAACAAAGTATTATAAAAAAAAATTGTATGAGATACATAAGGAAGGAAACCTGTTATTATTATTAAAACATTTAAACCATGAATAATTTATCATAAATTAATACTTTTCACCTTTAACAAGTAATAAGCATACATCACTAAATATAAGAACATTTCTTATCCTTTTTTAAATTAAAGTACTTTTCTGAATCCTATATAAAGAAACATATAACATATAAAGTTAACCGAGGAATTAAAAATACTTAAATGGAATAACTATACTATTTACTTCCACACATATCTCTAAATTTGATAGCTATTCGGCTAAATTCCATACCATATACATTAGAGGTTATAACTTAACCTCCTGTCTTTGGTTTATCACATAAGCATCCATCTTTGGTTTATCAAATAAAAACCCATAAGTCTCTAAGTACCATTATATAATCAAAACCCATAAAATATTCCAATTATCACTATTTCACAAGTAAAATTTCATTTTCAATGATAATAAATCTTTTCAATGTATCGGAATATTCAATCCATTTCCAAAACTATATAAAACATTAAATAATGAGACTTTTTAATCGAAGTGTCCCATACCACTATGAGACATCTTATTGAAATTGAAATTTTAAAATATTCATGTATATATAAATTCATAAATTCCATTTTGAATACATAGACACTAAATAGAAGGTTTTATAAGAATAAATATTTAAAAAATTTAAAGCGATGTTTTAGTAAAAGTGACCCTTACCACTAGAGAAACACAGGAATAAAAATAATTAATGAATAAAATAAAATAACAATTTAAAAATAATTATAATATAATAATTCATGATATAACGTTTCAGAAGGGTTTTATATACACATTATAGGATAATATAGGTTCAAAATATCTAAATATGCATCAATGAGCGAAGATTGAGACGGAGTCCCTTAAAAAGATCATATAATTAGTTTAAGGATAAATAAATGACATAATTATGTGTGAAAAAATATAAATACACCCAATATAAGTGTATATTAATTGTAAAATAGTTATATTTCATTCACTCAAATTCATTGAAAAACAAAACAGTTGACATGGATATTAAACTCAATGAATGAAGAATGAGTAAAGATTTCCCTTACCTTGAATTAGAATCATCACGTACAATCATTATGTTCTAGAATAAAACAATTAGAATAATTTATAATTTATTTAGAACCCTTATCATGTTTATTAATCGTTTAATCTAGAATATTACAATGTTTTAAAAATTACATTATTATTTGATCTCGTATTGGTAGTTTTATCAATATTCGGTACTAGAATCGAAAATGAACTTGTTTTGATGTAAATTGTCCCTAAGGAAAAATACACCATCTCCAGAATATTTTTCATGATTTAAATATCATATATATATATATATATTATATGTATTTACAATATCCCATAACATTTGGATATATGAAATGAAATGAACCATTCATTGAGACGGTAGGCAGTACATACGCAGGAATGTTATTTTAATTTCTTTTTCATATTAAAGGAATGAAACCTAATGGATAGAAAAATATAATATAATTAAAATATAATATATATGTTATATGTGTTACATAATTTCATTAACTCTTTCCTTTATACATTATATTAACGGATTGAATGAGTCATATCACTTTGAGGGGGCGGTAGTCCACAGTTCCTCAAATGAAATTATCTTATTTACACATTATGGAAATAAGAATTTTCTGTTAAAAATAAATATTACATAATAATTGATACAATAGAAATATAATAAAATCATAAATAATTTTTATTCTATAATAATGACCAAAATGGGAGGTGGTCAGAGTAAATTGAATAATCATCATTTCGTGAGACTGTAGTTTGTCATACAGAGAAACAATATGTTTTATATCCATTAGATGGAGGTGTGTGTAAGTGTTGGTATAACCAAAATAAAAAAAGCATACTAGTATATTGATGATTATGTTTTGTTTTAAAATAGTGGGATAAATAGAGTTTAGGGGATGGGAGAAGCAAAAATAAATGAATGAAGCTTGAGAGAAGACGTTACCTCAAAATCGTGTAACAGATTTTGATTTGAGAAAAATGGATTCTTTGAGTTTCATTCTTCCCAAGGTAAGGATTATAGAAGTAATTTAGGGATATTTTGAGCTTATTTTTGTATAATTTGGGCGAGACAAGGGGATTGCGAGGTGTGAGTAAGTGGGTAGAGGTGGATTCCTTTTATAAGAGGGAGGAGAGGCACTTTAGGAAAGTCTTGAAATATTTTGTTATTATAAATTTATTTTAGATTTATGATAGCTAAAAAGTTATATATTTAGATGATAAGATGTGTATGGGTCTAAATCGTCTCAGCCAATACGTTTTAGAAATGTTTTGGTCATAAATTTAACCATATCTTATGGCTTTAACCCTTAGTTAAATAAATTAACTCTTACCATGCCTTCTTGAATTTTTTCATTGTATAGTTAATATAATTACTATAAAATGACAAGAGAACCTTATGTGGATAATTAAGGACATTTTTAACACCATCTTTTTCAGTTGGTCAAATCATATATTTTATTGGCCATTATATCATTTAATAAAATATTTTTTATAAAACTCATCTATCTCCATTTTGACACGATTTGGTAAATGATTTTTGTTTAATTAATAAGAACATGTTTCAATAAAGAAATAACTTATCTAAAATATAAATATGGAATAAAAATGTTCCAATTATATTTATTTTATTATTTATAATATCATTCATTTGAACCATTCATTAATAAGGTAATCACTTCCTCATCATTGTGTTATAAATAAATTAATTTATCTAATGTATAAATTTTTAGAAAATATACCATGATGTAGGAATTTTTTAATATTTATAATTAATATTTATAGATAAAGAGATAAGTTATATAACACTATATAATAATTTATTTAGGAAAAAGATACATGTTTACATTATATTTCTCGTTATATTAAATAAATTATTATTACATGTCATTATCACAACCACGTTGCTCCCTTGGGTACTAAAATCGACCCAAGGTTCTCATGGTGAGTAATATCTCATAAAATAGTATTAGTACATGTGAAGGGTAGTTTTATATTATTATAATAATATTTTTTACACTTATTTACCATATTTACCCTTTAACCATGGTAAATAACAATAATTATTAATGTTACTATTCATAATGATGAAAAATAAAATCAACCTATTTAAAAAAATCAGACCTTACTATTAAAAATATGGAATCCATTTTTTAGATTCAAAACATAGAATTGTTATAAATTAATTTAAAATTAATTCTTGTTGACAATACGATAAAACGAGGTTTTTAAAAAGTAATAACCATTAAAAGATAGATGTATGTTTATATAAAATTTCAATTAAAATTTACATCCAATGAATAAATGGATTAAATTATAAAGAAATAATACACATAAACATTAAAACCAATTAAAATCACAATCTAACTATTTAAATATGTTAGTTGAAAAGGTAGTTTTGAAATAAAATGTAGTAATTTTCACTATTCATTAAAATATAAATTTTATCATAAAAATAACAAAATATGAATCAAAGTAAAATTTGAATTCCTAATTATAAATAATGTGTTTATTTTTTTAATATAACATATAAAAGTTACCAAAAATTATTTAAAAAAGGTTCTCTATCAAAAAGTAGTAAAAAACATTTTTAGAAAAACACCAATTTTATCCGAAAAATTTAATTTGTTCTTATATCGTATCTAGAAAAAAATATGATAAATTCTTAAAATTACATTTTATATATTACATATATATATCATTAATAAAATCCATTAATTGTGATTTTATTATAAACTCACTTACTTGAATTTAAATGGTTTTTTAAAAAATAGTTCCTTTTAATTAAAAATGGTTTTATTTTCATTTATAAATAAAATAATATATTCCATAAATAAATTAATATTTTTCATTCACTCCATTTTAACCGCTAGGTTATTATGTACCTTAATAATATTTAGTTTTTCATTTAAATTCGATGTGGTGTATTCATTACGCTTTCAAACATATTTTATATTTTTGAAAACATAGGATGTTATATTCTCCCCCCATTTGGAAATTTAAACCTAGAAATTTTAATTTGGGGTTCTTAATAAAAGTATGACTTTTTAAAATAATGTTATAGTAATCAAACATTGGGAAGTGGATTAATAAAAAATCCACTTTAATATATTGAAAGATAAGTACAAATGTCAACTGAGATAACACATATTAGGATTCTTTGCAATTAAAGATGGATATGGAAGAAAAAATTACCATATTATTCTGATAGATAGTGATAGAAAACATGATTAGGAAAAATTATCAATTAACAAGATATATGCTTGTGATTGGTTAAAGTTTTGTTGATTTTGAAGTAGGAAAATTTAATGGAAATTAATTTTATTTAAATATACTTTTCATATAGTAAAATAATTTATTTATGAGATTGACTAAAAACATAAGTATACATACATAATTTCCAAGTATAGTTTCATTCATTAATAAATATATACCACAAAATCTTATTTCTTCCAAACTATGAGTATTCAAGATGACTTGGTCATAGATAAATACCTAGAATCATCTTGTAGAGAATCACTTAATCTATATAAGATTAAATATATGTTCATACAGTCTTTAAAAATTAACCAAAACCAAAAAAATTTGTATAAAATAAGATAATTCCCCCCAAATAATAAACCATTTTATAATGAAAAAATACTTTTAATCTCCAAAATTCAATAGTAATATCCAACATGAAACAAATACCTTTCAAAAATTAACATTACTTAAAATTATGAAAACAATCCCATATATGATTGATGGAACACCCCTAGCTTCCACGGTACATTTCCATTTTAATAATTACGTACCTTGCATTGTACGCAACTTCGAGTATTAACACACCACGACTAATCAAACTAGCTGTTATGAATAGAAATACCCACTTTTTGAAATTTTATAAATTTTATTTTTCAAAATGGACTTCATTTTTAAATTCAGAATATCGAAATTACCTTAGGGTGAATTTTTGGTATTTTTCTGAAACCTTTTAATTTTTGATGATTATTGAAAAACACTATGTTATTGTTTAAAACAAACTTTTAATTTAACTAATTAGTTATATTATTTTAATTTATATTTGGTCAAATTAGATACATAATACCTATATATTTTCAATTTAATTCATTGGAGTCATTTTATAATAAGTTTAGATATATATAATTTTATTGATCTTTTTACCGTATATTAGCCACCTTCTAGGAGCATTTACAAATTGAATAAAACATAATTTCACCAATTCTGTGAGTTTAATTTCAAAAATCAAATGGGTACGGTTTACATAAGGAAGTAAAATGTGGTTCAATAAGATGAAAATAATTTTTTTGAATAGTAACTTTTGACTTTTATTTACCACGATTAAAAGTAAATTTGGTAATTATGGTTAAAAATGATATTATAATTACTAACCCATGTCCTAACTCTATTTAGTAAGTGTAAATCGACCAAGAACAACCTTAGGAATAAATTATGAACCTTTTGGTCCTCATGGATTTTATTATGACATTTATTATTATTTTATATAAAGAATTAAAAGAGTTAAATTTAATGTTAAATAACTAAACCATTATTAATTTAGGGTTACACGCAATATAAATTCAAATAAAAATATTCTTTATAAATTTAAAAATAATTCCTACTTAATGATATTTTTTTATAATTTTTTTTCATTGAATAATTTAATTTATTTGTGACAGAATGATGAGGTAGTAATTACCTAAATAATGAAATATCTAAATAAGTAATATTTTAAATTTCTAAATAAATGTAAATTGAGACTTCTGATAAATTCCACTAATTTTTAAGACAAAATGACATGTTAGGGTTTATTAAAAAAAATTATTATAAGTGATAATGTTTTTATAGATTTCAAATAAATCAAATACTTAATAGTGCCAAAATTGACATAATTGAGTTTTTAAAACAAATACTATATTATTAATTGATATAATATACCAAAAAATATATGATTAGCCCAAAGGACTTATATAAGGTTATATGTATTAATAATGAACCACATGGGTTTCTCTTGTCTTGTTATTGTATTCTTATTAACTATATAATAACAAAATACAAAGAGACATGGTAAATATCAAACTATTTAACTAAAAGTTAAATCTAAAAGATAAGGTTAATATGGTGACCTAAACCTGTCCATGATCTATTGGTTGAGAGTTTTTCGATACATTCCATCCTTATCCTCTATATAAATCATTTTTGAGCCATTAGAACCCAGAAATGATTTTATTATAAAATAATAATTCAAGCTTTTCCTAAAGTGACCATCTCCTCACTTATAAAAGGTTACTTCCCCTTATCTTAATTTCACCCCTGCAAAGCCATTTGGCTCAGCCAACCCCTACCCAAATTTCCTCCCCACTTTCCTACCTTCATCATAGAGTCCTTCCCTTGTCCATAAAACCAAACTCAGGAGCCATTTTGATCTAATCAAAAGGATAAACCCAAAGAAGAGGTAAATATATCATCACCTCTTTCAAGATCTTTTCTTATTCCACTTCCTCTTTTTTTTTGTTTCCATACAAAAATAATAACAATAGTACCTCATACATACTATGATTTTATTATAAATATGTTACAACCATATTCATCATTCCATGCTTCCAATGAATTACAAAGTCACCATACGTGTGTGCGTACGACTTACTGTCTCCACGTCGTGGTGTAGTTTTTTAGTCAAACTATTAATTTTTTAGATGGGTATAATAATGAGTATAAATAATGTAAATAATAAATATAACATGTTAATTATTATGTATATATTATTTACCACTCAATTACATACTATTTTACCATCAATTTAATGATATTGTCGTTCGTGCGTACGTACGGATTACCGTCTCCTTGAACGCGATGACATTCATTCTACATCATAATCATTAAATAATAATTTTCAATTTATGATTAAAAATAATCTTTAAGAACTTAATATAATTATGGATATGAATAAAATACATCCTATTCATAAAAACATGTCTTACATAAACAAGAATATAATGGAAAAAGAATCAGTTAACACCTGAAATGATGATACTTCTAAAATATTATTAACAAATCTACATTAGAAGATCATATATGATATCATATTTATGTATATGATACTTTTATAATTTAATAACAATGTTTTAACTATTATAAAGGTGTTTATCATACCCTAGACCATGGAAAAGTACAAGGTATGGGTTATTTTTACAATCTCTTTATTATCCGAGGTTGTTTTTATGTAAGTATCTACTAGGACCTCTTTATCATCATCATCTGGGTTTTCTTAAAAATGTATTTCAAAACATTTTACTATTTACTATACTATGGGTTAAATCCATTTATACCATTTTTTTTGTTTTTATAAAATGTTTTGAATGGAATCATTCTGTCATTTTCCAAACAAGGTAATTTATAACCTTCTTGACAAAATTAAGTTAAGAATGTATTTTTTATCTTATATAGTGGGTGGGGATATTTTCCACCATTATAACACTGTCGAATCTTCCAATACAAGATTATATGAATATTTTTTAAATAAATGTTTTATTTTATAATTATATTACTTTTAAAAGATTTCCAAATAGAAAAAGATATTTCTCTACAAAAAGTTTTGATTTCATCTATGTCAACATCCTTTGATGGATTTCAAGCTTGTTTGAATTTTATTTGTTTTGATACAAATCATTCATATTATATTTAATGTTTTGGGATACGTTTTACTATGGATGTGTTATTTTTACAGCATTCATGGATTATGGATAATGTATTTTCATTTCAAATGCTAGTTTTAATACGAATGTTTATGTTATGTTAAATCTTTTCATATGAAGAATGAATTGGACTTATTATGTGATAGGTGGAGCCCAATATAGCTCCTCAATGCATGGGTTGGTCTCTTGAGTCAAAATAGTGTCTTGGAACAAGGCCCTGAAAAAATATTATTTTGTAGTCTTGGCACAAGGACTTGACTATGTGGTTATAAAGTCTGGCATTATGCATTCCATAATTATGAAAGTTACTGTTGATATTGAATGTGATTATTCAACTAGTAGAATATCCATGTTAATAAGTACATGGAATTATTTGTTTTTTTCATTGCTATATTATTCTAATGTTTATGTTTAAAATTCTTTTGTTTTAGTCTTATACATTCCCATAAATGTTTATGTTTATTTATGAATGTTTCCACTATATTGTTTTCTTTACTGAGAATCTATTCTCACCCCTTTATATGTTTTATTTTTCCCATGATGTGAAGAAATATTTTATAGTTGACCTACTGGGACAATAAAAGGATATTATTGTGGTCAATGGGGATAAAATGTTTTTGATGTTTTTATTTCATGTAATGTAAAACTTATGAATGTATCTAGTACTTCCAAGGCTACTAAACTGATCGGTCTTTCAGGACATGATTCCTTGTATCATGCCAATGTTAAGTAATAGTTCCCCAAATCTAGGTAACTAGGATCGGGGCATTACAGTTGGTATCAAAGGAAGTTTCATAGAAACATTGGAAACTAGATTTAGATAAACTCTAATTAGAGAACATTACCCTAAGATAGACTTCGAGGATTGGTATAGAAGAACTTCTTAGAATCTTGGTAATGTAATGATTTTGTGTATTTTTCAAGCAATAAATACATGTATGGATACGAGCAGGTAGAGGTGGCTCTGGAACATATGTACCTAAGAGGGAAAACTCTAACAAGGAGTTTCGGGCATGACCTAGGGTATCCTGGTACATGACAACTAGCCTTACTGCACTGTTCGATATGACAATCCTAGGGGATATGATAATGATAATTCACATTATCTTTACAGACCATTATGATGGATTTATTAGTATATACCTCCTCAAAAAAACATTTTTTATTATTTTGGATTATATCCATAAATTTTTTAATTTATGTTAATTGTTTTACAAGTTTGGAATTATGTATTGTGATTTATAAAGTAATCTATTTTATGCCATTGTATTGAAATGGAACCTAGTGGAAGGAATGTATGTTGTATCAATAAATGTAATCCATTTATGGATTTACCTCTTACTAAAGATAATTATAGTGGAGATGGTGATGGAATCGATGCAGATCATATTATCACCAAACTGGGAAAACTCACTCAGGTTATGAATAATAACATTACTCGTATGGAGCACCCCGATCCACAATGTAGAGAATCAATGTTATACTGCTTCCGGAGGAAAAAACCACCACAATTCATTGGGAGTACAAATCCATTAGTATCATAGGAATAGATAAATTCCTTAGCGAAAATATTTCATGATTTGGGGAGTAGCAAAAGGGAAAAAGGTTTCACGGAAGTTTATCATCTCACATGAGATGCAGATCAAAAGTGGTCATTAATCCAAAACAAAAAGGAAGATGATGAAGAATCGAACATGGAATGGATGGTGTTTAATTATATTTTATTAGAAAAATAATTTTCTCATGACCATTAAGCGGATTTGGAAAGATAATTTTTGAGTCAGAGTCAAAAGAAGGATAATAATGTCACAAAGTATGAGGATAACTTTACAAGGTTAGCAAGGCATGAAGTAGATTATATACATAACCCAATGAGTACGATTTATTGATTAGTTGATTTGATAAAACCATTTCTCCATCAAGAATTAGTCTCACTATCCTTCTCATCATATGAAGATATTGTCTCATGTTCTATCAAGAAGGAAAAGGAATTCTCTAAGTCTTATGACTTCAAATAAAAGAAAGAGAAGAAGATATATGTTCATCACTCTGGAAATGGAAATAAGGGGAAGAATGGAAAAGTGAACTATCCATCCTATATTAAATGTGGGAAGAAACACCTAGGTACTTTATTGAATGTAATGAGAGTTTGTTACATGTGTGGTGAAAAATTCCACCTATCTTGTGATTGTATGGGAAAGAAAGAGGTGTTCAATGTTGAATGCTACAATTGTGGATAAAATGGAAATTATGCAAATGAATTTACTAAGTGTTAATGGAAATTACATTTTAAAAGGCCATGAGAGAATGGCCATGATTATTCAATCACTACAGTTGAGGTTGAAACTTTGAAAGACGTGGTGGCAGGTAATTTATTAGTTTCCTCAAGTTTAGTCAGTGTATTATTTTATTCTGGATCCTAGCATAATTTCATATCTTCCTAGATTTCGATGAAAATTAAATATTTTCAATATGACTTAACAAGTGAGTTTCCAGTCAAAACTCCTATGGGAAGTATCATTGCAACAATGTTTTGTGAATTAGTCCCCATAAGGGCACATTAATGTTCATTATCTGGTAAACTCATCATCATACCCATGAAGGAATCTGATATAATCCTTATAATAGACTAGATTTTGGAACATGATGTTAAAATTTATTGTGAGAAGAAGGAGGTTAAAATTTTCAATGATGATAAGGAGTACATTATATTTAGAGCAGAAACATCACCTCTTGATTCTTATCTAGATCCACCCCCAATAGCTCTACTAAATTCAATTATTGGGGTGGAAGATAATTAAATAATTATGGGTGAGGAAAAGAATATTTGAATTGAGGATGTACCTATTATTCAAGAATATGTTTAGGTGTTTCCAAATGATTTACTTGGACATCCTTCAGAACGAGAAATTGAGTTTTCCATTGATTTAATTCCTAGATCAAGGCCCATATCGAAGAACCGTTATATAATGTCCACTGTTGAATTAGTGGAACTAAAGAAAGAAATAGAGGAATTGAGTAAAAAAGGATTTATTCGCCCTAATACTTCTCCATGGTGATCCCCCATCCTTTTTGTTAAGAAGAAAGATGGATCTATGAGGTTTTGCATTGACTACAGGGAGATCAATTCTATAACAATAAAGAAAAAGTATCCCCTACCTCGCATTGATGATTTATGTGACCAAATTCATGGATCTAAATATTTTTCAAAGATTTTACATCGATATGGATATCATCATTTGTGTTTAAATAAGGAAGACATTCCAAAAACAGCATTTCAAACCAGGTACGGGCATTACGAGTTTACAATAATTCCTTTTGGATTAAAAAATTCACCCTCTATCTTCATGGATATAATGAATAGAGTTTCATGGAATATCTTGGTGACTTTATAGTGGTGTTTATTAATGACATATATGTAAAGCCCCGACCCCAGTTACCCAGAGTCGGTACATTATTACATAACATTGGCATGATCACAAGAAAGATCAAACCTCGAAAGACCAATTGGTTTAGTAGCCTTGGAAACAATAGATATATTCATAAATCTTTACATTACATAATAAAGTGAAAAACTACTACAACAACATATTATCTCCATAGTTCACACTATTATCCCCTCATAATATCCTTGCAGGTCATTCATAATTTACTTCTTCACATCCTGGGAAAAATAAAACATAGAAAAGGGGTGAGCTCAAATGCCCGGTAAGGATAAAAATATAACGGAAACTTTCATAAATAAGAATAAACATTTAAGGAAATGTATAACTAAAAAAGCCTTTTAAATTTGAACATCAACATAGTATGGAAAAAATAAAATGAAATAATTCCATTTACTTAATCACATGGATATTCTACTAATCGAATAATTACATGCAATATCAATACCGACTTTCATAATGATGGAATGCATAATGCCAAACTATCATAACCACATAGCCAATGCCTCGTGCCAAGACTACAAATAATATTTTTTCAAAGCCTTGTGCCAAGACACTAGTTTGTCTCATGAGACCTACCGATGCATCGAGGAGCTATAGCGGGCTCCACCCGTCACATATTAAGTCTAATGCATTCCCATATGAAAAGGTTTAAACATAACATACACATTCTTATTAAAACTAGAATATGAAATGTCAATACTTTCACCATAAACCATGAATGGTATAAAAATAGCACATCCATAGTCAAACATATCACAAAACCTTCAATAAAATATAGAAGTTTTTTATCAGAATAAATAAACATCAAATAAGCGTAAAATCCATCAATGGATGTTGAAATAGATGAAATCAAAACTCTTTTTAGAGAAATATATTTTTCTATTTTGAAATCATTTAAGAGTCATATATTTATAAAATAAAACATTTTCTTTGAAAATATTCTTATAATCTTGTAAGGGATGCTTCGACGATTTTATAATGGTGGAAAATAACCGCACCCGCCATATAAGTTAAAAAAAACATTCTTACCTTAATTCTGTCGAAAAGGTTAAAAAGCATCTTATTTGGAAAAGGACGGAAAGATTCCTTTATAAAACTCTTATAAAAATTCAAACAAGGGTATAAATGACTTTAACCCATATTCTTTTAAATATTAGAAATATTTTGAAATACATTTTTTTAAATCCATGGATGTGGATGATAAAGAGATCCCAGTAGATTATTACGTATAAACAACCTCGGATAATGAAGAGATTGTGAAATAACCCTTACCTTGTACTTTTCCTTGCTGGAGGGTAGGTTAAACTCCTGTATAACGGTGAAATAATTGTTATTAAATTATACAAGAATCATATATATTAATATGATATCATATATGATCTTTTAACATTGCTTTGTTAATAATATCTTAGTATTATCATCGTTTCGGGTGTTAACTTAATCGTTTTCTTTTATATGTTTTGTTAAGTAAGCCGTGTTTGTCATGGATAGGCTGTATCTTATTCATATCCAAAATGGTATCAAGTCCTTAAACATTATTTTTAAATCATCAAATGATAATTATACTTGAATGGATACGATGGAGAATGAATCTCATCGCATTCGTGGAGACGGTTGTCCATACGTACGTACGAGCGACAATATCAATATTTTGATATTAAAATAATATATAAATGGATGGTATAACATATATACAGAATCATTATCATGTTATATTTATTATTTACATGAGTTAAACATAATTATTATACCCATACAAATAATAATTTATTGAATAACAATTACACCACGACGTGGAGACGGTAAGCCGTACGTACGCACGTATGGTGACATGTAATTCAAAGGATGGATAGAATACTGAATATGGTTGGACCATATTTAAAATAAAATCACAGTATATATAAGATACTGGATTTATTATTTTAGAATGGTAATAAAAAATACGGAAGAAGTGGAAGAAGAAAGGAACTTGGAAAAGGGTGGTGAAATCATTACCTCTTCTTCGGGTTCTTCCTTTTGATTTGATCAAAAGGGATCTTAGGATGGCTTTATGACTAAAGGAAGGCCACTAGGATGAAGTGAGGGAATTTTAGAGAGTATTTGGGCAGAGGTTGGCCGAACCAAAAGGCTTTGAAGGTGTGAAGTAATGAGAAGGGGGAGTGCCCTTTTTTAAGAGGGGTGAGGGGAACCTTTGGAAAAGCTAGAAATATTAATTTATAATAAATTCATATTCGGTTTCTAATGGCTCCAAAGTTGATTATTCAAAGGATAAGGTGGGGATAGGTCTCAAGCCATTCAATAAATAGAATTTAGACAGGTTTGGGTTACTATATTAACCTTATATTTCATTTTTAACTCTTAGTTAATTAGTTTGACATTTACCATGTCACTTTGTATTTTTATATTATATAGTTAATAAACATAATATATACATCCAATCAACCCCCAAGTGGTCCATTAATGATACACCTATCACAATATAAGTCTCTTGGACGAACCTTAGATTTTTAGGAATTTAATATCAATTAATAATATAATATTTGTTTTAAAAACTCTTTTATGTCAATTTTGACACTATTCAATAGTTGATATTTTTGAAACTTATAACAGAATGATTAATTTGATCAAAGTCAATGAAATAAATCCTAATATGTCAAATTATCTTATAAAATTAGTTTAATTCATTAAAAGTCTCAAATTTTATATATTTGGGTATTTATAATATCAATTATTTTAATTTTTCACTATTATGGTAATTACTACATCATCATTGTGTCATAATTAAATTATTTAATGTCTAAAAATTATAAATAAAATATCTTTATGTATAAAAATCTTTTTATCTTTCTAATGAATATTTACAATCGAATTTATCTTATATATAACCCTATATTAATTTTTTTTTAGTAAATAAACTTTGATTTTAACTCTTTTAACTCTTCTTTGAATTAAATAATAATAAATGTCCTAATCTAATCCAAGTGGACCTAAATGATAATATTTTGTTCCTAAAGTTGTTTTTGGTCGAGATACACTTGTCCTGTAGAATTAGGACATTTTTTAGGGTAATATTAATATCATTTTTACCCTTAATTACCCTATTTACTTTTAACCGTGGTAAATAAAAGTAAAAAGTTACTATTCGCCAAAAATTATTTTCATCTCATTGAACTAAATTTTACTTCTTGATATTAACCGTGTCTCTCAGATTTTTGAAATTCTATTCACAGAAGCGGTAAAATTAAGTTTTATGAAAAATTCAGTTTTTTAACTACCACTTAGTAGTTTCACTATTCATCAAAAATCGAAGTTTTTCAGAACAATGCCAAAATTTCACCCTAAGCTATAATTGATATTACGAATTCAAAAATGATGTCTATTTTATAAAATTCCAATCATATAAGTTGAATTTATAATTAATTTTATAATTAATTCCTGCTGTCACAACAAATAGCGTGTTTTTAAGAAACAATATATACCAAAAGATTGACAATTGTTTAGGTCCAATTTCAAAGTGAAATTAATTCTAATGAACACCATTGGATAAAATGGTAAAAATATATTTGAATTATACTTTAAAACCACTCAATAATATAATTTATCACTATAAATTATTTTGATTTAAAAAGTTGTTTTTAAGTATTTTTCACTATTCATAAAAATTGGAAGTTCTCAGAAAAATACAAAAAATTCATCATAGGATAATTTCGATATTCTAAAACCAAAAATGAAGTCCATTTTGAAATATAAAATATACATAATTTCAAAAAGCAGGTATTACTATTCATAACAGCTAGTTTGATTGGTTGAGGTGTGTTACAACTCGATGTTGCATACAACACATGTTATCACATTATTCAAAGAGAAGCGTACTGTAGAAGCTTTGGGTGTTACATTCTCCCCTCCTTCAAATAATTTCTTCTTAGAAATTTCCAGAATACTACCGCATGAAAAGACTCGGGTGGATCTTCATCATAAGTTCTTCAGGTTCCTACGTTGCCTCTTCCATCTTATGGTTTCTCCACAAAACTTTTACCAGACGCGTCATCCGGTTTCTCAGTACTTGTTCTCTTGTATCAAGAATCCTGACAGGCTCTTCACAATAAGTTAGATCGGGTTCCAGTTCCAATTCTTCATAGGTGAGTACATGCGTTGGGTCAGGAATGTATTTCCTCAATAGAGATACGTGGAACACATTGTGAACTTTGGAGAGACTTGGTGGCATTGCCAATCGGTAAGCTATAGCCCCAATTCGTTCTAGAATTTCGAAAGTTCTGATGTACCTGGGACTCAATTTACCTTTCTTACCAAAACGTATGACTCCCTTCCATGGAGATACCTTCAGGAAAACATGATCACCGACTTGAAATTCCAAATCCTTCCTTCGATTATCGACATAGCTCTTCTCCCTACTTTGAGCTGCTTTGATGTGATTTTGGATTACCTTCACCTTTTCCATAGTTTCCTCCACCAGTTCTGGACCTACAAGTTTTCTTTCACCCACGTCACCCCAACAGGTTGGTGTGCGACATCTCTTTCCGTATAACGCATCGTATGGTGCCATATGAATACTCGAATGGAAGCTATTGTTATAGGAAAATTCTACCAAAGGTAAATATTGACCCCACATACCCTGAAAGTCAAGTGACCAAGATCTCAACATGTCTTTTATGGTTTGAATAGTCCGTTCTGATTGTCCGTCTGTCTGAGGGTGGTAGGTAGTGCTCAAATGAAGTTCAGTATCCAGGGATTTCTGATGACTTTTCTAGAATCTTGAAGTAAAACGAGGATCAAGATCAGAAACAATCAATAGGGTACTCCATGAAGTCTCACAACTTCATTAGTATATAGTCTTGCTAGACGTTCCAGTGGTAGATCTTCTCTTATAGAAAGAAAATGTGTTGACTTGGTAAGATGATAAACACTAACCCATATTGGATCGTTCCTTCTAGGAGTCTTTGGTAGCCCCATGACAAAGTCCATCGTAATATTGTCCCATTCCCACTCCAGTATGGGAAGAGGTTGCAATACTCCACCAGGCTGTTGCCTTCCAGCTTTCACTTGTTGAAAAACCATACATCTTGACACAAAATCAGCAATCTCCCTCTTCATGTTGTCCCACCAAAAACGTTCCTTCAAATATCTATACATTTTGGTGCTCCCAGGGTGTATAGAGAAATTGGAACTATGAGCATCATCCAACAATTCCCTTTTTAGATCAGGTATATCGGGAAGACAAAGCCTCTTCCCGAATTTCAAAATTACTTCTTCATACACAAAGTCTCTCAATCTCCCATCATTCACAACTTTAATCTTCTTTTGAAATTCTTCATCATCGGTCTGAGAACTCTTAATCCTTTCTAGTAAAGATGGTTTGGAATCCATTTGAAAAGGCTTTGATGTTTCACCTTCCCTGGTAAGTCCCATGTCCATCTTCACAAGATCCATGAAAATTGGATCCCTTTCAATTCTCATATTGTTCAAAACTCCATGGTCTTTTCTGCTCAAAGCATGTGTGACCTTGTTTTCCTTCCCCGAGTGGTAGTGTATCGTACAATCATAATCCTTGAGTAATTCAGGCCATCTCCTTTGCCTCATGTTGAGTTCTTTTTGTGAGAAAATATACTTCAAACTCTTGTGATCCGTATAAATCTCACATTTTTCAACATAGAGGTAGTGCCTCCATATCTTCAAAACAAATATCACAGCTGCTAACTCAAGATCCTGAGTAGGATAGTTCTGCTCATGAAATTTCAACTGTCGTGATGCATAGGCAATAACCCTATCATTCTGCATAAGGACACAACCAAGTCCTTTCTTCGATGCATCACTATAAATAACGAACCCATCATTCCCCAATGGTAGAGTCAATATAGGAGCATTGACTAATATTGTCCTCAGTTCTTCAAAGCATTCTTCACACTATTTTGTCCAAACAAATTTAACCCCTTTACGTGTGAGCTTCGTTAATGGGTTAGCCAACCGGGAAAAATTCTGGACGAAACGTCGATAATAACCTGCTAAACCAATAAAACTATGTAGCTCAGTTATATTCATAGGTGCTGGCCATTCTTGGATTGCCTTGGTCTTAGAAGGATCAACATAGATTCCATCTTTAGAGACAATATAGCCAAGAAAAGAAATCTCATGAAGCCAGAATTCACACTTGCTAAACTTTCCATATAATTCATGTCATCTCAGAGTCTTCAGGATAATGCGCAAGTGATTTTCAAGATCTTCATAGCTTTTGGAGTATTCAAGATATCATCAATAAATACCACCACAATTTCATCGATATACTCCTTGAAAACTCTATTCATCAGATCCATGAATACAGAGGGTGCATTAGTCAATCCAAAAGGCATTACAGTAAACTCGTAATGCCCGTACCTAGTTCGAAATGATGTCTTCGGAATGTCTTCCATCTTCACACACAACTGATGGTATCCAGATCGAAGGTCAATCTTTGAAAAGTATTGACCTCCATGCAGTTGGTCAAATAAATCATCAATGCGAGGTAGGGGATACTTGTTCTTTATTGTTATAGCATTGATCTCCCTGTAGTCGATAAATAACCTCATGGATCCATCTTTCTTTTTAACAAAAAGAACAGGGGCTCCCCATGGAGAAACACTAAGGAAATTAAATCCTTTATTACTCAATTCCTCTAGTTGTTTCTTTAGTTAGACTAATTATATAGTGGCCATTCTATAAGGGGTCTTCGATACAGGCCTTGATCCAAGAATTAAATCAATGGAAAACTCAACTTCTCATTCTGGAGGATGTTCAGGTAATTCTTCTAGAAATACATCTACATATTCTTTCACAACAGGTACATCCTCTATTTGAACATTCCTTTTGTCACCCATAGTAATTTCATTCTCTTCCTCTCCAATAATTGAATTTATTTGAGCTACTGGGGGTGGATCTAGATGAGAATTAGGTGGTGACGATTCTGCTCTAAAGATAAGATGTTCCTTATCATCATCATCAAGAATCGTAACCTCTTTATTCTTACAATAAATCTTCACATCATAGTCCAAAAGCTAGTCCATACCGAGGATTATATCAAACTCAATCATAGGTATGACGATAAGATCAGCAGATAAAGAACATTTATGTGCTCTAATGGGGACTGATTCACAAAACTTTGTTGCAATGATACTTCCCTTAGGAGTTTTAACTGACAACTCCCTTGTAAAATCAAATTGGAAATATCTAATTTTCTTAGCAAACTGGGAAGATATGAAACAATGCGAGGATCCAGAATCAAATAATGCATTTTATAAACTTGAGGAAACCATTAAATTACCTACCACCATGTCTTTCGGAGCTTCTACCTCAGCCGTAGTGATATCATAAGCTTGGCCTTGATCCCTTGGAATTTTCTGAGGTAAGTTCCCTTGAATCTTAGAACATTCGTTTGCATAATGCCCCATCTCCCTGCAATTGTAGCACTAAACATTGGTAGCTTCCTTCTTCCCTTTGCAATCAGGAGCTTGGTGGCCTTTTTCACCACACTTGTAACAGACTCCCGTTCCCTTCAATCAAGTACTGTGGTGTTTCTTCCCACATTTACCATAGGATGGATATTCAACATTTCCCTTCATCCACTTATTTCCATTCCTTGATTGATCAGCATATATCTTCTTCTCTTTCTTTGCTTTAATGTCATGAGACTTAGAGAATTCCTTTTCGGTATTGATAGAAAATGAGACAATGTCTTCATATGATGAGAAGTATTGTGATACTAATGCTAGACGGAGAAATGGTTTTAACATATCAAAGAAATGATCAATATTACTTCTTGGGATACGTATATAATCTCCAGCATACCTTTATAACCTTGTAAAGTTAGCCTCATACTTTGCGACATTCTCATCCTCCTTTTGTCTTAGACTCAGAAATTGCCTTTCCATATCTGCTCGATGGTCACGAGGAAAGTATTTTTCTAAAAACAAATATTTTAACTCCCTCCATTCCATATTTGATACTTCATCATCTTCCTTCGTGTTTTGAATCAATGGCCACCATTGATCAGTATCTCCAGTGAGGCGGTAAACTGCCATGATAACTTTTTCTCTTTCACTACTCCCCAAAGCCTAAAATATTTTCTCCAGGAAATTTATCCATTGCTCAGCTACTAAGGGATTTGTACTCCCATTGAACGTTGGTGGTTTTTGCCTTATTAATCGATCTAACATTGATCCTCCACACTAAGGATCAGGGTGCTCCATACGGGTAAGGTTATTATTCATAACCTGAGTGAGTTGTCCCAGTATGGTGATTAGCTGATTGGCATCAGTTGAATCACCAGCTCCACTATAATTAACTTGTATAGGAGGTAAATCCCTACATGGAGTGTGTGAATTGATACGGTTTCCATTTCTTCCACTAGGATCCATTTCTAATCAATGGAATAAACTAGATCAGTTTATGAATCAAAATACATAATTCCATACTTATAAAACACTTAACATAAATTGAACTATTTATGGATATAATCCATAATCATAAAAATGTTTTCTTTGAGGAAGTATATACTCATGAACCCTTCATAATGATTTGTAAAGAAAATGAGATTTATCCTAAGCATATCCCCCGGGAGTGTCGTAACCAAGAGTGAAGAAAGGCCCGTTTTCGTGCACCAGTTCCCATTTGAGTCTAGCTCAAAGTGGTGTTTTCGTGTTTTACCCCTAGGTACATCTGTGCAAGAGCCGCCTCTACTTTCTCGTATCCAGACAGGGATTTATTGCTCGGAAAACTCACAAAATCTCAGCAATACCAAAATTCTAGGAAGTTCTTATATACTAATTATCAAAGTTCATCTTAGGTCTACATGCTCTAATCAGAGTTTATATAAATCTAGCTTCCAAGGTTTGTACTAAACTTCCTCTGATACCAACTGTAATGCCCCGACCCCAGTTACCCAGAGTTGGTGCATTATTACATAACATTGGAATGATCACAAGAAAGATCAAATCTCGAAATACAGATTGGTTTAGTAGCCTTGGAAACACTAGATATATTCATATAGTTTTACATTACATCATAAAGTGAAAAACTACTACAACAACATATTGTCTCCATAGTCCACACTATTATCCTCTCATAATATCCATGCAGGTCATTCATAATTTACTTCTTCACATCCTGGTAAAAATAAAACATAGAAAAGGGGTGAGCTCAAATGCCCAGTAAGGATAACAATATAGCAGAAACATTCATAAATAAGAATAAACATTTAAGGCAATGTATAACTAAAACAAAAGCCTTTTAAACTTGAACTTCAACACAATATGGAAAAAATAAAATGAAATAATGCCATTTACTTAATCACATGGATATTCTACTAATCGAATAAACACATGCAATATCAATAACCACTTTCATAATGATGGAAAGAATAATGCCAGACTATCATAACCACATAGTGAAGGCCTCGTGCCAAGACTACAAATAAGAATTTGTCAAGGCCTTTTTCCAAGACACTAGTTTGTCTCATGAGACCTACCGATGCATCGAGGAGCTATAGAGGGCTCCACCTGTCACATATTAAGTCCATTGCATTCCCATATGAAACGGTTTAAACATAACATACACATTCGTATTAAAACTAGCATACAAAATGTCAATACATTCACCATAAACCATGAATGGTATAAAAATAGCACATCCATAGTCAAACATATCACAAAAACTTCAATACAATATAGAAGTTTTGTATCATAATAAATCAACTTCAAATAAGCATAAAATCCATCAAAGGATGTTGACATAGATGAAATCAAAACTCTTTTTAGAGAAATATCTCTTTCTATTTTGAAATCATTTAAGAGTCATATATTTATAAAATAAAACATTTTCTTTGAAAATATTCTTATAAGCTTGTAAAGGATGCTTCAACTATTTTATAATGGTGGAAAATAACCGCACCTGCCGTATAAATTAAAAAAACATTCTTACCTTAATTCTATTGAAAAGGTTAAAAAGCACCTTGTTTGGAAAACGACATAATGATTCCTTTATAAAAATCTTATATAAAGTCAAAAAATGGTATAAATTACTTTAACCCATATTAATTTAAATATTATAAATGTTTTGAAATACATTTTTTTAAAAACATGGTTGTGGATGACAAAGAGATCCCAGTAGATTATTACGTATAAACAACCACGGATAATGAAGATATTGTGAAATAACACTTACCTTTTACTTTTCCTTGGTTGAGGGTAGGTTAACCTCTTGTATAATGGTGAAATAATTGTTATTAAATTATACAATAATCATATATGTTTATATGATATCCTATATGATCTTTTAACATTGCTTTGTTAATAATATCTTAGTATTATCGTCGTTTCGGGTGTTAACTTACTTATTTTCGTTTATATGTTTTGTTACGTAAGACATGTTTTTCATGGATAGGATGTATCATATTCATATCCATAATGATATCAAGTCCTTAAATATTATTTTTAATTAATAAAATGATAATTATACTTGAATGGATATGATGGAGAATGAATCTCATCGCATTCGTGGAGACGGTAGTCCGTACGTCCACACGAGCGACAATATCATTCTTTTGATATTAAAATAATATATAAATGGATGGTATAACATATATACAGAATAATTATCATGTTTTATTTATTATTTACATGAGTTAAACATCATTATTATACCCATCCAAAGAATAATTTATTGAATAAAAATTACACCACGACGTGGAGATGGTAAGCCGTATGTACGCACGTATGGTGACATGTTATTCAAAGGATGGATAGAATACTGAATATGGTTGTACCATATTTATAATAAAATCACAGTATATATAAGATACTGGAGTTATTGTTTTATAATGGTAATAACAAAGACGGAAGAAGTGGAAGAAGAATGGAACTTGGAAAAGGGTGGTGAAATCATTACCTCTTCTTCGGGTTCTTCCTTTTGATTTGATCAAAAGGGCTCTTAGGATGACTTTATGACTAAAGTAAGGCCTCTAGGATGAAGTGAGGGAATTTGAGAGAGTATTTGGGCAGAGTATGGCCGAACCAAAAGGCTTTGAAGGTGTGAAGTAATGAGAAGGGGGAGTGCCCTTTTATAAGAGGGGTGAGGGGCACCTTTGGAAAAGCTAGAAATATTAATTTATAATAAATTCATATTCGGTTTCTAATGGATCCAAAGTGTATTATTCAAAGTTTGAGGTGGGGATAGGTCTAAAACCATTCAACCAATAGAATGTAGACAGGTTTGGGTTACTATATTAACCTTATCTTTTAGTTTCAACTCTTAGTTAATTAGTTTGACATTTACCATGTCACTTTGTATTTATATATTATATAGTTAATAAACATACTATATACATCCAAGAAACCACCAAGTGGTCCATTAATGATATACCAATCACGATATTAGTCTCTTGGCCGAACCTTTGATTTTTATAAATTTAATATCAATTAATAATATAATATTTTTTTTAAAAACTCTTTTATGTCAATTTTGACACTATTCATAAGTTGATTTTTGTGAAACTTATAACAGAATGATTACTTCAAAAATATTCAATTAAATCAATCCTAATATGTCATATTATCCTAGAAAATTAGTGTAATTCATTAAAAGTCTCAAATTATATTTATTTGGGTATTTATAATATCAATTATTTTAATTTTTCACTATTATGGTAATTACTGCATCATCATTGTGTCATAATTAAATTATTTAATGTCTAAAAATTATAAATAAAATATCATTATGTGGGAAAGCTTTTTATCTTTCTAATGAATATTTACAATCAAATGTATCTTATTTATAACTATATATTAAAAAGGTTTTAGTAAATAAACTTTGATTTTAACTCTTTCAACTCTTCTTTGAATTAAATAATAATAAATGTCCTAATCTAATACAAGTGGACCTAAATGATAATATTTTGTTCCTAAGGTTGTTTTTGGTCTAGATACACTTTCCCAATAGAATTAGGACATGTGTTAGGGTAATATTAATATCATTTTTACCCTTAATTACCCTATTTACTTTTAACCATGGTAAATAAAAGAAAAAACTTTCTATTCACCTAAAATTATTTTCATCTCATTGAACCATATTTTACTTCTTGATATTAACCGTGTCTCTTGGATTTTCTAAATTCCATTCACAGAAGCGGTAAAATTATGTTTTATTAAAAATTCAGTTTTTTAACTACCACTTAGTAGTTTCATTATTCATCAAAAATTGATGTTTTTCAGAACAATGCCAAAATTTCACCCTAAGCTATAATTGATATTCCGAATTCCAAAATGATGTATATTTTTACAAAATTCCAGACATATAAGTTTCATTTATAATTAATTTTATAATTAATTCCCGCTGTCACAATAAATAGCATGTTTTTAAGAAACAATATATACCAAAAGATTGACAATTGTTTAGGTCCAATTTCAAAGTGAAATTAATTCAAATGAACACAATTGGATAAAATGGTAAAAATATATTCTAATTATACTTTAAAACAACTAAATAATATAATTTATCACTATAAATTATTTTGATTAAAAAAGTTGTTTTTATGTATTTTTCACTATTCATAATAATTGGAAGTTCTAAGAAAAATACCAAAAATTCATCTTAGGATAATTTCGATATTCCGAAACCAAAAATGAAGTCCATTTTGAAATATAAAATATATATAATTTCAAAAAGTAGGTATTACTATTCATAACAGCTAGTTTGATTGGTTGAGGTGTGTTGGAACTCGATGTTGCGTACAACACACGCTATCACATTATTCAAAGAGAAGAGTACCGTAGAAGCTTGGGGTGTTACAATATAGCTACACTCAAAAATCTACAATGATCTTAAAAATCAATTACGCACTATTCTGAAATCCCTCAGAAGAAATTAATAATATGGAATTTTTAGAAAGTGTGAATTCTAGATTCAAGAGATTTTTTTTCTTAGCCATATTTTCTCTAAGTAAGGAATCTATTTTGATCCTTCAAAGACCATGGACATCCAAGAATGGACAACACTAGAAAGTATAAATGAGGTAAGCATTTTTATTGGTCTACCAGAATATTATCAACATTTCATCCAGAATTTTTCCTAGCAGGTTAACCCATTAACCAGGCTCAAACATAAAGGGGTTAAATTTGTTTTGAAAAATGAGTGTGAATAATGTTTTGAAGAAATCAAGAGAATATTATTCAATGCTCTTATCTTGGATCTACCATCAGGGAATGATGGGTTTTTTATTTATAGTGATGCTTCATTGAATGTATATGGTTGTGTCCTTATGCATAATGATAGAGTTATTGCCTATGCATCAAAACAACTAAAAATTCATGAGAAAAACTATCTCACTCATGATCTTGAGTTAAAAGCTGTAATCTTTGCTCTAAAGATATGGAGACACTATCTCAATGTTGAAAAATGTGAGATTTATACCGATCATAAGAGTTTGAAGTATATTTTCTCACATAGAGAACTCAACATGAGGCAAATGAGATGGTTTGAACTACTCAAGGATTATTATTTCACTATACACTATCACTTGTGGAAGGAAAATAAGGTGGAAGATTCTTTGAGTAGAAAGGATCATGAAGTTTTGAACAAGATGAGAGTTGAATGGGATTTTATTTTCATGGATCTAGTAAAGATGGATATGGGAATAACCATGAAAGGTGAAACAACTATACATATTCAAATGGTTTCCAAACCGTCATTACAAGAAAGGATAAAGAGTTCTCAGACAGATGAGGAGGAGTTTCAAAAAAGGATTAATGTTGTGAATGAAGGGAGATTGAGTGACATCATATATGAAGATGGAATTTTGAAATTTGGGATGAGACTTTGTGTTCATAACATACCATATCTAAAAAGTGAATTATTGGATGATGCTCAAAGATCCAATTTCTCTATACACCATTGGAGCACCAAGATGTATAGAGATTTGAGAGAACATTTTTGGTTGTACAACCGGAAGAGGTAGATTTCTGATTTTGTGTCAAGAGGTATGGTTTGTGAACAAGTGAAACTGGAAGGAAACAGCCTGGAGGATTCATGAAACCTCTTCCCATACCTGAGTGGAAATGAGATAATATTACGATGGAATTTTTCATGGGGCTACCAAAGAATCCTAGAAGGAATGATGCAATATGGGTCATTGTTGATTGTTTTACCAAGCCAACACATTTTCTTGCTATAAGAGATGATTTACTACTTGAGAATATATCTAGAATATATATTAATGATGTTTTAAGACTCCATAGTATACCTCTATCGATTTTTTCTTATTGTGATCCGGTTTTTACATCAAGAATTTGGAAAAGTTTTTAGAAGGATTGTGATACTGAACTTCGGTTGAGCACTACCTACCACCCTCAAACTGATGGACAATTAGAACATACTATAAAAACCAGAGAAGAAATGTTGGTATCTTTCTCACTTTACTTTCAAGGTATGTGGGATCAATATTTACCTATGGTAGAATTTTCCAATAAAAATTGCTTCCATTCAAGTATTCAGATGGCACCATATGAAGCGTTATGTGGATTGAGATGTCGCACACCAATATGTTGGGATGATGTTGGTGAAATAAAACTCATAGGCCCATAGCTTGTTGAGAAAACAATGGAAAATGTGAAGGTTATCAAAACCCAAAATAGGGAAACTCAAAGTAAGCAAAAGAACTATGTCGATAATCGGAGAAAGGATTATGAATTTAAAGTAGGAGATCTTGTTTTCTTGAAGCTATCTCCATGGAAGGGTGTTATACGATTCTGTGAGAATGGTAAATTGAGTCCCTGGTATATCATACCTTTCAAAATTCTTGAACTAATTGGGGATGTAGATTACCATTTGGCAATGCCACCTTATCTCTCCAAAGTTCAGGATGTGTTCCACATATCATTGTTGATAAAATACATGCTTGACCCAATGCATGTACTCACTTATGAAGAAATTGAAATGGAATCTGATCTGTCTTATTGTGAAGAGCATGTCAATATTCTTGATAATAGATAATAAGTGATGAGAAACCGAACAACTCGCCTGGTTAACTTTCTGTGGAGAAACCATAGGATGAAAGAGGCAATATGGGAAATTGAATAACATATGATGAAGAACCACCCAAATATTTTTTTGAATTGATATTCTAGAAATTTTAAGGATGAAATTATTTTAAGGAGGAGAGAATATAACTCCCAAATCTTCCACGATACATTTCCCTTTGAATAATGTGGTAGCTTGCCATGTACGCAACTTGGAGTTTTAACACACCATGACCAATCAAATGCCATTATGAACAGTAATAACCCCTTTTTTAAATTTTACAAATTTTATTTTTCAAAATGGACTTCATTTTTGAATTCGGTATATTAAAATTAGCATAGGGTAAATATTTGGTATTTTTTAAAAAACATTCAATTTTTGATGAATAGTAAAAAACATTGCGTTATTGTTTAAAACCAACTTTTTTATTTAAAAAACTAGTTATATTATTTTATTTATTTTAGTTCAAAATAGATACATAATACCTATATATGTTCAATGTAATTCATTGGAGTCATTTTATAAAAAGTTTAGATATATAAAATTTTATTGAACTTTTTATTGTCTTTTACTCATCTTTAAGGGGCATTTACCAATTTGCATAAAACATAATTTTAGAACTTTTGTGAGTAGAATTTCAAAAATACAAGAGACATGGTTGATATAATTATGAAAAATGTGTTTTAATAAGATGAAAATAATTTTTGGTGAATAGTAAAATTTGACTTTTATTTACCACAGTTAAAATTAAATTGGGTAATTAAGGGTAAAAATGATATTACAATTACCCTAACACATGTCCTTATTCTATTGGATAAGTGTAATTATACCAAAAACAACCTTAGGAATAAAATATTATCATTTTGGTCCACTTGGATTAGATTAGAAAATTTATTATTATTTTATTTAATGAAGAGTTATACGAGATAAATTTAATGTTTAATAATTGAAAAAAATTTAATATAAGGTTACACACAAGTAAATTCGACTATAAATTTTCATTAGAACGATAAAATGATTTCTTATATAATTATATTTTATTTATAATTTTTAGAAATTATATAATTTAATTTATTTATGGCATCATGATGACGCAGTAATTACATTAATAATGAAATATTAACATAATTGATATTATAAATATCAAAATAAATATAAATTGAGACTTATAAAAAATTACAGTAATTTTCAAGGTTAATATGACATTTTAGGGTTGATTAAAAAAGTTTTATTCTAAGTGATAAAGTTTTTATGGCTTTCACAAAAATCAAATACTAAATAGTGTCAAAATTGACATAAATGAGTTTTTAAAAAAAATACTATATTATTAATAGGAATAATATTTACAAAAATATAAGTTTCGGTAAGAGGACATAGATAAGGTTATATATATTAATAATTAACCACATAGGGTTCTTTTTTCTTGTTATTATAAGTTTATTAATAGTAAAATATAAAAATACCATGAGATATTATAAATATCCAACTATTTATCAAATATTTAAATCTAAAAGATAAGGTTAATATGGTGCCCAAAACCTATCCAAAACCTATTGGATGAAATGTTTTCGATCCATCCCCAACATAGCCTCATAATAAATCATTGTTTTGGAATTATAAACCGAAAATGATTTTATTAAAATATAATATTTCAAGATTTTCCTAAAGTGACCCTCGCCTCCCTTATAAAAGGGTACTTCCCCTTCTCTTAATTTCAAACCTCCAATTCCATTTTTCTCTGAAAAACCCTACCCAAATAACCTCCCAAATTTTCTCCCTTCATCATAGAGGCCTTCCTATGGTCAGAAAGCCAACCCAAGGATCCCTTTTGATCAAATCAAAAGGAAGAACCCAAATAAGAGGTAAATATTTAATCACCACTTTCATGTTTTTTCTTCTTACACTTCCTCGTTCTTTTTTGATTCCATAAAAAAATAACAAATACAGTACCTCATACATATTTTTATTTTATTATAAATATTTTACAACCATATACGTTATTCAATCCATCCTATGAATGACAAAGTCACCATATGTGCGTTTGTACGGCTTACCGTCTCCACGTCGGGGTGTAGTTTGTTATTCAAACACTTCATTGTTTAGATGGGTATAATAATGAGTATAACTGATGTAAATTACAAATATAAAATTTTAATTGTTCTGTATATATGATATACCATAAAATTAAAAATGATTTCACCATCAATATAATGATATAGTCACTCGTGCGTACATAGAGATTATCGTCTCCATGAACGCGATGATATTCATTCCCCGTAAAAATCATTGAATAATAATTTTATATTTATGATTAAAAATAAAATTTAAGAACTTAATATCATTGTGCATATGAATAAATTACATCCTATTCATAACAAAAATGGCTTCTGTAACCAAAAATATAATGGAAAACGAATATGTTAACACACGAAATGATGATAATATTAAAATATTTTTAACAATGAAATATTGGAAGAACATATATGATATCATATTTATGTATATTATTATAATATAATTTAATAAAAATGTTTTAAATATTATAATGGTGGTTAATATACCCTATACAAAGAAAAGTACTGGGTAAGGGTTAATTTCACAATCTCTATGTTATTCGAGGTTATTTTTTACATAAGTATCGATTGGGACCACTTTATCATACACATCCATGTTTTCTTAAAAATTTAATTCAAAACATTTTTAATATTTAATATACTATTGGTTAAATTTATTTATAACATTGTTTGTCTTTTTATAAAATGGTTTGAAAAGAATTTTTCTGTCGTTTTCCAAACAAGGTACTTTATGACCTTCTTGACAAAATTATGGTAAGAATGTCTTTATTAACTTATACGGCGATTGAAGATATTTTCCGCCTTTATAACATCATAGAAGCTTCCCATACTAGCTTATAATAATATTTTCAAAATAACTTATTTCTTTAGTAATTATATGTCTTTTAAAAGATTTCAAAATTGAAAGAGATGTTTCTCTTAAAAAAGTTTTGATATCATTTATATTGACATAATTTGATGGATTTTAACCTTATTTGAAGTTGATTTGTTATGATACAAGTATTCCATATTGTATTGAAGTTTTTGTGATATTTTTGACTGTGGATGTGTTATTTTTACACCATTCATGGTTTATGGATACTGTATTGACATTTCGTATGCTAGTTTTAATACGAATGTTTATGTTATGTTTAAGCCTTTTCATATGGGAAATGCATTGGACTTAGTAAGTGACCAGTGGAGCCCACTATAGCTCCTCAAGGAATTGGTAGGTCTCATGAGAGAAACTAGTGTCTTGTCACAATGCCTTGAAAATATCTTATTTGTATTCTTGGCACAAGGCCTTGACTATGTGGTTATGAAGTCTGGCATTATGCATTCCATCATTATTAATGTGGAAATAGATATTGCATGGGATTATTCAACAAGTAGAAAATCCATGTGAATAATTAAATGGCATTATTTGATTTTAACTATTCCAAATAATGCATAAGTTTATGTTTAAAAGGATTTTTTTAGTCTTATACATTGCCTGAAATGTTTATGTTTATTTATGAATGTTTTTGATAAATTGTTATCCATACTGAGCATCTATGCTCACCCCTTTCTATGTTTTATTTTTCCCAAGATGTTAAGAAATATGTTATGGATGACCTATAGGGATAGTGTAAGGATATAATTGTGGTAAATGAGGACAAAATGTTGTTGATTTTTTTATTTCATGATGTAATGTAAAACTTATGAATGTATCTAGTACTTCCAGGTATACTAAATTGATCGGTCTTTCGGGACATGATTCCTTGTATCATGCCAATGTTAGGTAATAATGCACCAAATCTGGGTAACTGGGGTTTGGGAGTTACAATTGAAACCCAAAATATAGATGGATTTGATCACATTGTCTACTAGGATCACTTCTAACATGTGTCTCTATATAACATCAACAACCCTGAATGTCCCATACAAAAAAGAAATTTCCTAACCACATATTCTCCAAAAATAGGTTAATAATTTCCCAAAATAATCCTAATATCCATAACACCACAACAAAAACAAGGATTCATCCAAAATAAATTTAGTCCTTTACTCCTCTAAAAATATACCATATAATTATATTTTACTTTGGGATATATTGTTCCAAAATTAGGGAAAATATTCCAAAGTAACATTTATCACTTAATCCCAAAAATCATTTACCAATCCTATGTTTATATATATGATAAAATATATTTCTTCCAAATCAACTTATTCACAATATATAAAATAATTAAAATAATAATAATAATTCATAATAACCATGGGCTTCATGTAGGCCAGTGGTTGGTGATACACCCTTATCGCCCTTCAGTTGGGGGCTCGATATCTATGGCATTGCTGGACATGATGGGTTGTCACTCATCCTACGAGTTGTCCTTTTTATAAATCTATTTAACTTTTATAACACTCCCAATAATATTTAAAGACCTAAAAAATAATCATAACATGTTTTAATCTAAAATTTTATTTCATATCTCGTATTTTCCATCCCAAAAACTAATAACCCCTAATTTCCTCAAAGGTGAATGTCTCCAAAAATACAATTAGTCAGCTTAATATTTCAGATCAGTAAGCCTCAAAAGGGCTTTCTATGAAATTTCTCTTATTATCAACCTAAAAATTATAAACCCATAAAGATATATCTTTCTCTTAATAAAACATCATATACTTCAATGTTTTCTAATCCAACATCTAATACCAGCTAGCCGGCTCCAACAATAAATATTACTTAATCTTGAATGAAGTCAATAATTCCCATTGAGGATCATTTAATTTTTATAGTATTGATGAATTAGGCCATAACTCATACATAAACAATTCCTATAAATACAAATTAAACACTTCCAACAGTATCTGTTTCTTCCATAAAACAAAAAAAAATGAAAGAGGAATGTGTTTTCTCTTCATGTTAAATCATAAGTTTTCTTTGATCCCATCCTTGACACAATTCTTCTTCAAAACATGTGAAATTTTTTTCAAAACATGGGATGAGAATAAAAATCTCAATAAGGGATACATAAAGAAGGAAGACAATTAGTCTTGTGAAAACATGTACACCATGAATACTTTATCATAAGTTAATACTTGTCACCGTTAAGATTTTGTAAATATACATCACTAAATATATGATCATTTCTTACCCTTTTATGTAACCAATAGATTTCCATAAATCACATATAAAGATACATATTACATATTAAGGTAAGTTGGTACATAATAATACATAAATGGAATAATCATATGGTCGATATCCACACATATCACTAAATGGAATACCCATATGGCTGACTTTCTAACCCAATGCAATTGAGTTTATAATATAACCACCCGTCCTTGGTTTATCACATAACCAACCATATTTTTTTTATCACATAACCACCCATATTTGGTTTATCATGTAAAAACCCATAAAATTTCCACGTACCATTATATAATAAAAACACAAAAAAGATTCCAATTATCAACAATTCACTCATAAAATTTCATTCTCAATAAAAATAAATCTTTTGAAGATATTGAAATATTCAATTAATTTCAAAAAACCTTTTAAAAAATAAATAATGAGGATTTCGAATCAAAGTGTCCCATACCAATTTGAAACTATTGAAATAAATTCACATTTTAAAATATTAATTTCCATATAAAATCATAAAAACCTTTTTGGAAAGATGGTCATGAAATATATGGTTTTATAAGTGTAAATAAATAAAACATTTAGAACTATGTTTTAGTTAAAGAGTCACTTACCACTATAGAAACAGTATAATAAAAATAATTATTAAATTATAGTAAATTAATATTTAATTATCACAAGAATATAATAATTTAATATATAATGTGTCAAAAGGGTTTTTTATAGACTATATAGGATTATAAAGGTGAAAAACATCACGATATGCCTCAATGAAAGGAGATTGAGACAAAGTCCCTTACAAAGATAATATAATTTTATTAAGGATAAATAAATGACAAAATTATGTGTGAAAAATATAAATACACCTAATATATGTGTACATTAAGTGTAAAACAACCACAGGTCATTCACACATATTCTTGATAAAAACCCGATGACATAGATATTTAACTCAATGAATGGAGATTGAGTTAATATTTACAGTACCTTCAGTCATGCTCGTCACATAAAATTGTTATGTTTCTGAATAAAAAATTATGTTAATTTATAATTTATTGAAATAATTTTACATGTTTATTATTTAATTTATATCACCTATTATCATGTTATAGAAATTACACAATTACTTATGTTCATATCGCTCGTTTTGTTGATATTTGGTACTGGAGATGAAAATGAACTTGTGTTGATGTAAATTGTCCATGTGGTCAAAATCACATCATCTCAAGAATATTATTATTGATTTATATATTACATATATATAAAATATATATGTATTTATAATAGTCAATAACATATGGATATAATAAATGAAATGTGTCGTTCGTGGAGATGGTAGGTCGTACGTACACATAAGTGTTACATTCATTTTTTCATATTAATGGAAAGAAAACTAAATGATACATAGGAATATTATAATTATAGTATAATATCAATGTTATATATCTTACATAAGTTAATTAACTCCATCCATTATACATTCCATGTATGGAATGAATGAGTCATATAACTTTGAGGGGGCAGTAGTCTACACTTCCTCAAATGAAATTGTTGTATTTACACATTATGTATAAAATAATGGTATGATATAAATACAAATTACAGAATAATAGAGAAAATATAGGTATAATATATATCATAAATAAATATAGTTCTATAATAATGTCCATTATGAGAGGCGGAAGGAGAAAAATGAACAATCATCGTTTCGTGAGGTAGTACTTCGCAATACACAGAAATAATTTGTTTTATATCCATTAGATGGAGGTGTGAGTATGTTTTGGAATAAATACTAGAATAAAAAATACTATTAAATTTAAGATACTGGTTTTTTTATATAAAAATGCAATAATGATATCTTAGGGGTTTGGAGATGGAAAATAAATTAACACCGCTTGAGTGAAGATGTTACCTCTAGATTGGGTAACTCCTTTTGATTTGAGCCAAAAGGCTTCCTTGAGATTCATTATTCCAAAGGAAAGGCTTATATAAGTAATTTTGGGATTTTGGGATCTTATTTTTGAAGAACCTTTGTGATCCAAGTGGTTTGAGATGTGCGAGTAAGTAGTTAGAGGTGATGGCCTTTTATCAGAGGGTGGAGGGGCACTTTAGGAAAGTCCTGAAATATAATATTATTATAAATTTAATTTAAAATTATAATAGCTCAAAAGTAATATATTTTAATGATACAATGATTATGGTTCTAAATCCTTTCAAACAACAGGTTTTAGAAAAAGTTAGGCTGCAAATTTAACATTTTATTTTAGCTTTAATCCTTAGTTTAAAACATTAGCTCTTACTATCTCTTCTTGTATTTGTTACACAATATGATTTATATGGATACTATAAAATTACAAGAAAATATTAAGTGGATCATTAATTAAATTTTTAGCACTAAATAATTCTATTTAATGAATAATATTTTTTTACTATTATAACATTTAATAAAATTGATTTTTTTAACTCATTTACATTAATTTTGACCCTATTTATTAATTGGTTTTTATTAAGGTCATACCGACATGATTCATTCGAAAAAACTACATTACCTCAAAGATTACTTTTTTATAATCATCCATAAAATACTTTTATGGCATCATAATTTTCAAATTAAATTTGTTTTAATATTTATTATATCATTTATTTGGATGTTTTATTAATAAGGTAATCACTACATTGTCATTGTGTCTTAAATAAATTTATTTATTTAACGTATAAAATTTTATATAAAATACCATTATGTACGAAAACATTATATATTTCAAATTACAATTAATAGTTAAATTGATCAGTTATAGAACCCTGTATTGATTTTTTTGGTAAATGATGCATGTTTATTTTGTATTTCTCTTCACGTTGAATTTAATATTATAACTTATCATTATCACACCCAAGTGGATCCATTGGGTCCTAAAATCTTCACAATGATTATTACGATCGGCTATATCTCATTCAATAGGATTTTTAAATGTGTTATGGTAGTTTTATATTATTATATTATTATTTTATACCTTATTTAACCGATTTACCCATTAACCATGGTAAATAAATATAATTACGGAAGTTACTATTCATAATGTACAAAAATAAGAGGTACTTATTTTCACAATTTGAACCTTATTATTCCAAATATTGAATCCATATTTCCCAATTCAAAATACATAATTTTTTGAAATTAAATTAAAAAATATTCTTTTTGTACAATGATAAAATGATTTTTTTTAAAATTAATAACCATCAAAAGATTTACTTTCATTATATCTAATTTCAATGTGAAATTACATCAAATGACCAAAAATGGATTAAATCTTAAAAATGTAATATTATTACACGTTAAAAATAATTAAAATTTAAAATATAACTATATAAATAAGTTAGAAGAAAAGGCAGTTTGGAATTAAAATTTATTATTTTCCATTATTCATTAAAATATAAATTTTAACGTAAAATTACAATTTTTTTTGAAAATGTAATATTTTATTTCCAAATTCCAAATAATAAGTTTATTTTTCCAAATATAACATATAAATGTGACAAAAATAAATTTAACATTGGTTCACCATCAAAAAGTAGTAAAACTGCATTTTTAGAAAAATACTCATTTTATCTGTAAAATTTAATTTGTTTTGATATCATATCTAGAAAAAAATAAAATGAATTTTAAACATTACATTGAATATATTACATATATTTAATTAATAAAATCCGTAATGATTTATTTTATTATAAAGTCAATTATTATCATTAAAATAGTTTTTATGAAAAACATTTCCTTTTAATTAAAAATGGTTTTATTTTCATTTATAAATAATTGTTCAGAAAACAATTAATTAAATACATGTGTAAGAAATATTTTAATAAATAAATTAATACTAATCATTCCGTCAATTTTAACATCTAGGTTATTAAGTAACAAAATAATATTTATTCTTTCACTTAAATTTGGTGTGGCGTATTATGTATGCTTTCAAACATATTTTATCCTTTTACAAACTTCGGATGTTATAATTAGATTCTAAATAACCATCTTGATAGATCTTGTTATGATTGTTCTTATTTACTCAAATAAGATTATGATGCCCAAACTGAGTGTCAATTGAGTCTTTCAAACGTTATTCATTATCAATTTCTAATACATCAATTTTTTTATTTATTATAAAATGACTATTATTTAAATGGGCCATAAAATAACATATGTTATCCTTAAAAAATAAATATATTTTTCTTCAAAACATATTAAAAAATTATTATTTAGGAATGATAAATAGATTATGTTTTTGACAAAATTTGGTAAATAATAAAAATCTTTCAAAACCATGATCATTCTTATTGGAAACAGATGGTGGTTGTCTCCAATAGTAGAACAACCAACCTCACACCTTTTTCATCATAAAAATACACCTCTTCTGTGAAAATATTTCTTAATTTATATGGTTCCAACATTTATATACATATGTTCCCACAAAAATATCTATGTAATACTTAATGTTTAGACTTAAAAAGATTAAAATTGATAATGAATACACTGTTATCTTCCCCATGATTCCGAGTGTAGTTCCTCTTATATTGTCCTTACATTCCACATGCTTAAAATACTACTTATTTTTATTTTTTCTATCCATAGGATCTTCCTCCTATTGGAATGATAATGATTGACATCTTTATACTTGTTAAGAGTCTTTGGATACATTTTCTTTTACTTTTTTTTTGTTTTTAACTACAACGACCAAGGGTTTGTCACACCCCATGTCCACATCAACAATGAGAGTGGGAGTAATAGTTTTTAAATGACTCATCTCATTATTTCTCATGTTATAAATAAAAATATAATGGTATAATTACTTATGAAGTGAGCAAAGGATTAGATTAGGTGGAAACTCATTTTGGAATTTTATTCCTAGTATTTTGATGTATTTTATGTATAGAATAATCGTGACCACATAAGGCCCACGTATTTATTAATCATTATGCTTTCATGTAAATGGTGTATTATAGATCACATATCTCTTTAATCTCATTGTATTTTTATTGATATCGTGACGGTGATACATCATGTTATATGTTTCCTTGTACCTATGTTTCATTAGAATCTCATTTTTATGGATGATAACATGAAAAATTTGAAATATGTTCCACCATACAAAGGATTCACAAATGGATACAACTCTTCCTTAGTAGGTTTTTTGCTAGGAACATCAATAATAGTGTTTTCCAGTACACAATGTTTCATTTCATGGGGTTGGATAATGCCTATGTTCTATTTACATTCATGGAAATTAGGTCATGTTAGAAGGTTATCTTTATAAATTTTAGATCATGGTGATATGTTTGAAGTTATATTTATTGTCATTTCTAAAATTTAGAAGAGAATAGATTTATTTCTTTATTTGATAAAATTAGACAACTATATTTGCTAATCTTCCATTATTTTATTAAAAACAAATATCCCACACTATTGGATATTAAACAACATGTTGGTTATAAATTTTATTATCATGAACCTATATTCCCCTTCTCATAACACATAAATGGGTTTGATAAGTTTTTCTGAAGGGATTAATGTAGGTATTAAAATATTAAACTGCATTAAATAACAATTCCTTTATCTGTTGATTAGAATCCCCAATCCTAAAATTTTTAAATTTTATTTCATCAACATTTTACTATTAGTTACACCATATCTTTCTTGGGTAGTTATCCTTTGATGTGAACATAGTTATGTTGACCAATCACATCACTTTAGTTTTCCCATGTAGTTGAGGGCTTCAAGACATGTCATGGTCAAACAGTTTGAACTATGGTTCTATTTTAATGTAAATAGAGGAAGGTTATACCAACATAATTTATATATATATATATATAATTTTTGTATTATTATATTATAAAAAAAATTGATTTATATTTTTACTTCTTGTTTTTTAATGTTGATTGATTTATTATGTGATTAACCATGTATTAGATAAAATCAAATAATAATATAATTTATTTTAGATCTATGTTAAATGCTTGTTAAATAATTATTTGTTTTCATAGGGGAAAAATACTTACTGAAATGTTATATGAAACTTAATAGAAATAAAATAATAGAGTGACATTATCATGATATTATACTAATTTTTAGTTTATATAGAAGATGATAAACTAACTCATGATCTAGGGGAAAACATTGAACCATGACTTTTTTCATGTTGAATTATTACACCTATCCACCAATTTATCTCTTTGATTAGTTTCTCCCCATCTGTAAAATTGAATAACCTACACTCCCTAGAAATCTCTATCCCTTACTTGAGCTTTTACTCCCAAATATGAAAAGAGAACCAAAGGATTGGTAAAGGGGTTTACATAAGAGTAAATCATGTTGTTTAAATCCCTTACATAATGAGATAAGAGATTAGAAACATGCTATAAATTTAATTTAATAATAATTGACAATTAAAAAATCACATTCAATTTTTTGGACTATACCTACGATCACCCATCATAGTTTTAATCAAAGTAAATAAATTAATTTAAATTAAATATTTTAAAATAATGTACCTTAGAGGCAACGCGGTGAGTACCTGTCCAAACTACCAAGCATGTATTATATTCAGATATTATTTACTCATACAACATGTTACATACAGTAATTATCACATAATTTCATGGTGTGTATGAATTAACTAATTGAAACTTGAAACACGTGTTATTTACATAGTGTGTTATATTTAACTGCACGCAGCGTAATGATTGTATGGAATCTTATACACAATATACAGTTCAAAACTTTATTGATAAATTAATTATACATTTAAGAGAGATATATATATATATATATATAAACCATCCCATGGGGTGTACATAGTCAAATAAATGGAATGAACACATGTGGATAATGTTTAAGAAGTATAATAAATTAATATTGAATTTGGTGTAATTTGGTAATATATATGGCATGTAAAATCAATCTAAATGTGTCATATTGTTATCATCATCTATTTATAGTACACACCTATGTGCTCGGTGTGTTATCATGACCTGAAAATTAATATATTACACTACATGTACATGGGACACATGTCATGTTGTCTCTCAGTTATAAGGTCACTATTCATGTAGTTCATGTAAGAAAATATATGGACCACAATTTTATAATGGGATATACTATGCGTGTGAATGTTACACGTGTATTCTAGATAACCATTCTTGAGACCAGACAAGCCAACACATGGTGTATTTAAATATGCATTAATGTAATAAATTCAGGTAGATTTAATTAAATATGAATTAATTTTTGAATTATATATGTTAATTAACCATGATTACATGGCATGGACTAATGGTTTTCACGGTGTGTACTTGTGACATACTGAGATTGGTCCACTAAAATGATTTATGACTCAATGGCCACATTCCCTCAAGTGCACCTCTCTATATTCCAACGGGTATTGGCTTGTAGTGAGTGTCTAAGTTGCTATGGTAGGTTGACTATACCCTCAATATCAAAGTGGAGCATAATGGTAAACAATAAATAACTTGGGGAAACATAATAATAAAAATATCATAAGAAAATCATCCAAATGAATAAATAATCACATGATAGTATATTGTTCGATATAAAAAATAATAATTTCATTATTCTATACAAAAATAGGGAGTAATGGAAGCACAAAAATTTTCATACATCAATACATTCTGTACAAAAGTTTACAAAAATACCAAATTCTAAACTCTAATAGTATAATGTGAACTATATCAATCATATAGTCCCATACATAAACTTATTATAGAAATCAAGTTTCAATAGTTAGGCATTTTAATTTATCCCCACTTGTATCTAGGAAGTCTTTCCTGGTACCAAATGGAGGCTCGAACAGTGAGTGAGTAAAAATTAGAAGTCCATTAACAACCGTGTATATAACTATCCATTATATGAATATATCACTAAATAAGGTGCATTCAATAATCATGAAATAATTAAATGAAATAAGTTACAACCCTGTCATCTACATTCCACAAGGGATACCTATATAACACAACATTAATCAGGCTATGATGAAATTTCTATGAGTATTTTTTATTCTGTAATATAAGCTCAAGACCCTAGATGTACAAACAAGGTATCCTTTTATAATGATAATAATATAAGGTATGAACAAGTCCCATAAAATTTATGACTTATAATTTGTAGATAAACAACAAATATCTAAACAATAATGTGTAAAGACATACCTAAAAATCCCAAATAATGAAACAGAGTAACATGTCCAACATCAAAACTAATGGAGTAATGGAGTGTCTTGACTATTGGTTCCCAATAAATGATGGGAGGTTCCATGTAAAACATCCAAAACCAAGGAATTATAGAGCATCATTCCAAAAAGTTTGCAACAAATGATGAGGAGTGTCATGTATAAAGTTTAATAATATTCAAACATTGTATTTAATTCTTTAATCTCTAGTCAGGAGGAAAATCCATCATTCTTAATGACAAAATTAATTCCCTTAATAAATCCTTTAATAAATCCCCCTTCATGTGATAATCTTGTGTCAAGTAGAGTATTTATATCATTCACCGTTCATTTCTTCCTATTTATTCTACATAATAGTTCCAAATTTAACAAGGTCCAAAGGACATGGCCTTACCACACACATAACATTTAATTTATTTAAATACCATAATTAAAAAGGTGCTAATGAACACACCAAAATTTGTGGATTAATTATACAAAATATAATAAGGTAAATTCATAGATTCTATGCACTCTAAGGGGTGGTACAAGTTAAGGTAAACATCCTCTAATGAACTAATGGGTACAAGGAATAATTAATTCATGGTGATATGAATTTATTTATTTAATTCCACATTTTAGAGATGGTGTATGAATTGTCTGATGTATGTCACAATGATTGATAATATAAGGGAATATATTTAAATTGAAAAGTTATAGTCCAAATAAATTAGATAGGTAGAATACTCCTCATCTATTTTTAGCCATATATTCAGGCTGGAATGTGAGAAATTAGAGAAATGTGAAAAACAATCCATGAAAATAGGGAAGAAGAGCTTTCAAGAGAATTACATCAGTGATAATGGGAGAAACTAGTAAAATAATAAATATGATTTATAGACGTACTAAGGGTGATCAACCATGACTAATGGAATTTGATTCTGAGTTTTGATGATGGAGATCTCACAAATCCTATGAGGTAGAAATGGGGGATCTCTCTTATGTGCAGACTATTGTGTAAAAGGAGGAGGAGAAAATGATTTTATATTTTAGAGGATGTGGGTAAAAATTTAATTTCACCCATCTTAAAGGGTTTCATTTATTGAATAATCAGTTGGCCAAACCATGTTCCAATCGAGTAGTGTCCACTATCCAGTAGGTCACAACTCGCATGGTGAGTGGTGCAGTTTTGTAAGAGTTGGTGTCTGGGAACCAACTTTTTGAACATAGATTACCCGAATATTTGATGTATTAAATTATAAGGACCCAGCCTTAAACATTACATAATCTTTAGTTACTTCAAGAATACACGTTGAGGATATTTTCAGGTTTAGAGTTTTAGATAATTAGATCATAAAACATGCAAAACATTCCACATTTAAACAAAGTGGTTACATAAAAGATAGTACTCATTTTTCCCATCAACGGAATCATATTTAAAATAAAACATGGATTTTTTCTTGACACTTCCTTGACACTATCATCACATCATGTACCTTTCCCTTGACCTGTGAAAAACACTTCAAAAACATGGGATGAGCATAAAATGCTCAGTAAGGGATATAAAAGTACGAAATGAAAACATTAGTCCATGCATGGAATCATACTTTACTCATAAAACATAATCACATACCACATCAAATCATGAATAAATCATAGAAATCATAAGACATAAAGGTATCTTGAGTCATTCATGACATTCTTACGTAAGGAGTAACCCTCATGGTTACGTTTGGAATACAAATCACAGTATATTCCCTAAATCTCTTTGGAGAAACCTTAAAGTTTAACTCCTTCACATTACCCAATGCATTGAAGAGCTATATCGGGCTCACCCACCCTTAGTTTATCACAGAACCACCTTTCTTCATAACAATGCCCAAGAACCATAACATAATCGTATCACATAAAACATGCATCAAGGAAACATAACATTTCCACTTTTCAATCACAAGATATCAATACTACACATTGATATAAAAACATTATGAAAGCCATTTTCAATACCAAAATAAAATAATAGAAAAACATGGTATTTATTTTTCATTCAAAAAAATTTATGGCTTGTAGAGGAAGCCGAAAATCAAATAATGGTCACGGCGGCGGAGAAGTTGTTGTCGCCACATACGTATGGAAAAAAAAACATTCCCTTTTGTCGTTTATTAAATGCTTAGTATAAAAATATTTCTTTTAAATAAAAGTTAATGCCAAAGGGTTTTATACACTATATAAAAGAAAGTTGTGTATAAAACAAAATATTCCTCAATGAAAGGAGATTGAGACGAAGTCCCTTACCTCGTGTCCGATGTGACTAGATTGCTCTTTAATATCCTGAATAATAAACTAAATTTAATTTCCACTTGTTTAAGAACCTTTTTCAAGGTTATTATTCCTTTTATATAACTTATTTCTATGTTATAAACGTTATGTAATCATTTAATTTAATAAAGATCGTTTTGTCGATATTTGGTACTTATATCAAAAATGGACTTCTTACAATTACATATTGTTTATGTGGTCAAAGGTTCATTATATCCATAATTATATTCATGATTTTGATATCATATATTTCATATATATCCAGCATATAAATTTATTTATAATAGTACAGAACATTTAGAGGTAAGTAATGAAATGCACCGTTCATGGAGACGGTAAGCCATACGTACGCATGAGCGCTACTTTCATTTATATTTCGTAATTAATGGAGTGAAATCATAATGATATAAGGTTATATTATAATTCAAGTATAACATCATATATAATAACATTAACTCCATCATTTATACTTCCCACATATGTCATTAACGAATCAAATCACATTGAGGGGGCGGTAGTCCGCACTTCCTAAAATGAAATTATCGTGTTTACCCACAATGGAAACCATAAGGTATGCCACAAATTAAAAATATAGAGGCATAAGGAAAACATAAACATAATATATATCATATATAAATATAGTGACATCTTAATGGCCACCATGAAAGGTGTTAAAATAATATTGAACAATCATCATTTCGTGAGGCAGAAATTCTCCATCCACAGAAACATTATGATCTTTAACCATTAGATGAAGGTGTGTGTAAGTGTAGCTCGAATACTTCACATAACAATATCCTAGTATATTGAAGATATTGGTGTTGTTACAAAATAAAGGAATAGAAAGATTTTAGGGGGTTTGAGAATCAAAATAAAACATAAGAACACAAGAGAAAACACTACCTTTTAATCGGGTAACTCTTTTTGATTTGTGCTCAAATGCTTCCTTGGAAAGGATTCTGCCCAAAGTGAGGCTTCTAGGAGTAATAGAGGGATGTGGAGAGATGAATTGGGCAGGTTTTGTTCGAGCCAAAGGCATGAGAGGTGTGGGTAATGTGGTAGAGGTGGGGGCCTTTTATAAAAGGAGAGGAGGGACACTCGTGGAAAGTAATAAAAGGTTACTTTATTATAAAATGATTTTCGGATATTAAAGGTCCCAAAATTATATATTTCAAGGATAAGGTGATAATTGTTCTAAATCCACCCATACAATAGGTTTTTGAAAATTTTAGGTCTTATATTTTACATTATATTTTCATTTTATATAAATCGTTAAATAATGAGGTAATCGCTGTGTCATCATGGTGTCATAAATAATTTAATTTATTTAATGTATAAAAATTATAAATAAATATCATGATGTAGGAAATCTTTTTAAATTTCTAATTAATATTTATAGTCAAAAATATGACTTGTATAACCCCATGTAAAAATTGTTTTAGTAAAACAACACATGTTTGTGACATTTTCATTTTAACATAAAATAAAAAGTTATTAATGTCATTTTCCAACCAAAGTGGCTCCATGGGGTCCCCAAGTTGACCCATTTATTTTCTTTGGTCATACAGGACACATACAATAAGGGTATGACATGTGTCAAGGTAATTTCATATTATTAAAACATTATTTTTACCTTAAATTACACTAATTACCTCTAATCGCGATTAAAAACATAAAAATTACTATTCACCAAAAAATTATTTTAATCCCATTGAACCAAATTTTACTTCTTAATGAAAACCATGTATGTAGGACTTTTGAAATTCCAAACACAGAGTTGTTAAAATTTCATTTAAACGAAAAATTGGTTTTTTAAGTACCACTTAGTGGTTTCACTATTCATTAAAAATTGAAGTTTTTCAGAAAAATACCAAAACATCACCCTAAGCTATATTTGATATTCCAAATTCAAAAATGATGTCTATTTTAAAAAATTCAAATCATATAAGTTACATTAATTAATTTAATAATTAATTCCCGTTGTCAGAACAAATAGCGTGTTTTTATGAAATAATATATATCAAAGGATTGACACTAGTTTAAGTCCAATTTCGAAGTGAAATTAATTCCAACGACCACTACTGGATTAAATTGAAAAAATATATTATAATTTAACTTTAAAACCAATTCAAAACATAATATAATCATATAAATAAAGTATATTAAAAAAGGTTTTGAATTAAAATACAACATTTTCAACTATTCATTAAAAATGAACTTTATCAGAAAAATACCAAAAATTTACACAAAGTAAATTTTGATGTCCCAATTATAAAGAAGAATTTTATTTGGTCCAATAGAATGTATAAGAGTGACCAAAATTATATTTAAAGGGGGTTCACCATCAAAAGGCGATAGTTTGACCTTTTAGTGAATATTACAGTATCTATGACTAAAATTGAATTCTTTTCATATTTTAAGCCATTATACTTTATTGGATAAATATAAAAACATTTAACAAACATATATAATCATATTTTAGTTATTTTTATTCAATCCAGCCAATACAACAGCTACGTGTTAACTACTATTTAAAAAAACATTATTTTATTACTAGTGTGCAACGTAAGATTTCAAAGAAACTCTTTGTTGTGTATCGGTTACGCTATCGAACATAGAAATCCATTTAAAGAAAAATTAATATTTAATTCATAAATATTAATAAAAAAGAAAATGCTTTATTCTTTATTTACCTGGGATGTTACATCCTTCCCCCCTTTTTGGAATTGCGTCCTCATAATTTTATTCACTTATCAAAATAAGTGGTGGTATTTATCCCTCATAGCATTTTCAGATTCCCACGTTGCCTCTTCAACCATATGGTTTTTCCACAAAACCATTACATGGTGAATTACCTTATATCGAAACAATTTCTCTCTTCGGTCAAGAATCTGGACTGGTTGTTCTTCATAAGAGAGATTATCTTCCAACTAAACTATCTCTGGGCTCAAAACATGAGATGGATCTGGCATATACTTTCTCAACATCGAAACATGAAAAACATTGTGTACCTGAGATAAACATGGAGGTAAAGAAACTCGGTAAGCAACTGATCCAACTTTCTCCATAATTTCATATGGTCCAATGAACCTTGGACTCATCTTTTCTTTCTTACTAAATCACATCAGACTTTTCCATGGTGAAACTTTGAGAAAAACATGATCACATAACTCAAAAGATAGATCCTTCCTCCGGTTATCCGCAAAACTCTTGTGCCTGATCTGTGTTGTTCTCATGTGTTTCTGAATCAAATTAACTTTTTCTTCCATCTCTTCTACCAATTCTGGTTCCATCAGCTTCCTTTCACCCACTTCATCCCAAAAAGCTGGAGTTCGACACCGTTTACCATATAATGCATCAAATGGAGCCATCTGTATACTAGATTGAAAACTGTTATTATAAGAAAAATCATCCAAAGAAATATGTTGGTCACAACTTCCATGATAATCCATCGAACAAGCATGTAGAATATCCTCCAATGTCTGAATCATTATTTCTGACTGCCCATCTGATTGAGGATGAAAAGCTGTAATAAAATTTAATTCAGTACCCAACGACTTCTGAAAGACTTTCCCAAAGTTAGAAGTAAACCTGGGATCAAGATCAGATACAATGGAGAGAGGAACTCCTTGTAACCTGACTATCTCTTTAAGATAAAAATGGGAATGTTGATCTTGGGAAAAAGTTTCTCGTATTGTAAAGAAATGAGCATATTTAGTCAAGCGATCAACAATAACCCAAATTGCATTATTACAGTAAAGACCCTTAAATTTCGAGGAAATTTTTTTCTTAACTTTATTTGGAATTTAAAAGAGCGCAGTTTCTGACGGCACCTGATTTCGAGTCCCGGTGTGCCCGGAATCATTTTCCAAAGTTCGGCTCGGGTACGTTTAGTGAACGGACAAGTGGGTTTTTCTAACTTTTGAACCGGTGCCCGGAATCGAATTCTGAGGGCACCGATGAAATCGCAGTGCCGGTATTTGCTTAGAAACGCCTCTTCCGGAGTTGCGTTTTCTCGGGTGTGGTTTTTAATTTTCGGGCTTAAGGTTAAGAAATAAAATAATTTTACGACAAATTTATTTTATTTCACTTAAGCCACTTGGAAGCCACTTGAAGCCACTTAAAGACAGCTTAAACTGAGTTGATCCGGATAGGATGCTATCCAGAAATATCTTACCCCCTTGGTAGGATATTTGTGAGGTGGGGCCCACACGAGCCCCACCGTTTCTTTCCGCTAAGTAACGCACCTGCGAAAACACGTCATTATGAAAGTCAACTGACACATTTTCTTAATTTCTTAACAGACCATTTAATTGAGCGTTTTATTTCGTAAATTAAATGAGTTGTTTCTTTCGTTGAATTAATTCAACGAATTGATGGGTCGTTACTTACTCGTTTTGGTTTGTTGGCATAATAATAAAATAAGACCAACCTATCTTTTGGAGGATTACTCATTGAGAGGAGTTCTTGAATCTTCGTTCTCCATTGCGAAGAACATGAAGAATGTGAAGAACGCGAAGAACGCCGTCATCTGCAGAAATCGACGACGATCCAATCCGAGACGTTCTTCCCCGCCCTGATCTTTGATCACCAACCATTTGAGGTGAGTGATTTCAGGTTTCTTCTAAAATGTCTTTTTGGTTTAAAACGAAACACAGATTTAATTATTTATAATTTAAATCTGTTGTTCCTGGTCCATTGAGTTCGCCGACTCAACGTCGGATTTCGGGATGACGTGACGCCTTCCCGCGACGACGTGACGATCCACCTCTTCCACGATGAGCAATTCCGCAAAAAACGCTCACGCGTGACGACTTCGAGGTAGGGATTTTATTTTTGGAATTACCCCCTTTTTATCTTCCCGTAAATGTTTCTTTAAAAAGTTAAAGAACTGCTTTTCTGAACAATTTTAAATTTATTAAAATTGTTGTTTCAGTTCAAATGAGGAACCCGTTTTATAAAACAATTTTATTTCATTAAAAATTGTTTTGGATATGCGTTCATGAGTTGAACTTTAATTCCTCCCGTTGATTATCTCTAATGCGGAGGGTGCGGGCCAAACGAACACGGCCCGACCACCCTCCGCCGTTCTTCGTTTTTGTGCGGATTTGACGGGCGATGATGGAACATGCCGTAACGGATGTTTGATGATCCCGCAGTGAAGAACGGAACCCGGGAGGAGCAACGACGCAGACGGGAAGTAAATCGGGCCACCGGAGCGACTCCGGCGGCCAGCAGAAGCCTGCGGCGGCGCCCGGTGCGCCGCCGGACGAGACCGCCGCGGCACCGGCCGCGGCGGCGGCGCTCGCGGGACGCGGCTGAAGCAGTGTCCGGCGCCACGGAGACACCCCGCGGGTGTCACGCTGGGGCGGCGTCTCCCCCCTGTGTCACTCGGGAGGCGGCTTCAGCCGCGTCCGGTTGTCTGGCCGACACCCCGCGGGTGCCGCGAGGGTGTCACGCGGGGGTGGCGGCTCCCCCCCCCCCCCCGCGCTGCTCGGCCGAGCCGTGCCGGGCTGGCCGAGCCCGGCCGGTCGGATCGGGGGGACCCAGTTTGGCCGACCCAGGGGGGGTCGGGCCGGGTCGGCCCGGGCCCGTACCCCCCGTCTTCAGACAGTTTTCGTTCAAATGGCTGTATCTTGAGATACGAGCCTCCAAACGACTCTCCGTCAGTGGAAACACGATCCTTGGATCGTGACGGTCGTTTCGGTATATTGCACTCAAGGTTTCGGAGTACATTGAGTTCGTCTGGGTTGGTTCGTACACGAAACCAACCGGGGCCTCGGAGCGGAAACGCTCATATATTGAGCTACGGACGTCCGATTGACGTGCCGTCAGCTTCGTTGAATTCCTCTAAGTGAGGCGGATCTTTTGGCACACTCCGCCCGAGGATTGGACTCAGGTGGAGTGTGGTCGGGTTGGTTTTTCCTTAAAAACCTACCGGGCCCCTGGGACGAAAAAGCCAATAACTCTCAGACCGGGCGTCCGATTGACGCGCCGTCTGCGACGTTGAGTTCCTGTTGACGATACGGAACTTTTGGATACATCAACTTCGGTCTTTGTGACAGTTGATGTATCGGCCTCTCGGCTCGTGGAGCGGACCCTCCCGAACGATCTTGCTGCGTGCGGGAACCCTAGAGCTGGTTGCGACTACTACTTGGACTGTGACGACCGTGGAGAGATCCTCAGTGGACTGCGGCGACGACCGTGCAGAGATCCTCAGTGGACTGCGACGACGACTGTGCAGAGATCCCCAGTGGACTGCGACGACTACAACACTCAGCGATCCTACGTGGATCAGTGCTACAGGTCCTGTGTGGGCCCGATCCTGTGTGGGTCTGATCTTGTGTGGGTCAGCGCTCAGCAGTTCTGTGTGAGCCAGCTCCTACAGGTCATGTGTGGGCCCGATCCTATGTGGGTCATTGCGGGGGTTAGTTACCTATCGATCCTTCGTGGGTCCGATGACTTTTATGGATCAGTGATCATATTTATCGTCATCCGTAGAAGTATACCTGTGTGAGCTGAATCTTCTGTTACTCTCCTTTGTGGATTGTGTTGAGCTATCCTGTGTGGATTCACAATTTACTCTCCTTTGTGGATTTTGTTGTGCTATCCTCTGTGGATTCACTTTTTACTCTCCTTTGTGGATTGTGTTGAGCTATCCTGTGTGGATTTATTTTTTACTCTCCTTTGTGGATTGTGTTGTGCTATCCTGTGTGGGTATACGTTTTGCTTTCCTGTGTGGTCTGGGTTGTGCTTGGGCGCGGACGTTGGAGCCGAACGGGAATTGATGACTTAGGTATATGTATGGGCATATTCCTAAGTCGTGTCATATGTTACTTCGTGATTGTATCTTTCCTTTGTGGATTATCCTTTGTGGATTTCAGGAGACCTTCGGGGGTCTCGGGGTCCCTACTGAGTAGCTTATACTCACCCCTGCACGGGCTATGCCCACACTACGTTGTGTTGGTTGCAGACGACGGACAGCGTTGATCGTGGTGGAGGCGTGCAGAGAGGGACGGTACCTGGAGGTGGACCACTTGGCGGGACGTACTCAGAGCGGTCAGGTGGACCCGAGGTGCAGTGGAGGCTATCTGTACCCACCCTTCAGGTGGGGCTTCCAGAGGATGGCTCGACGCTGCGGCTTTTACTTTCAGTTGCTGTTTTTCCCTTTCAGTTGTACTTTACAGTTGGGCTTGTATTTCCGACCCCTTTTACTTTCAACACAGCTTGTACAGTTTTTACATAGTGTTTACTTTTCCGCTTGCTTACTCTGTGGTGCTTGTCTACTTTTAAAAGGAAATGCCTTCCCTTTTTCTAGGATTTACGCCTTGGTGCTAGTCGCCAGCCCCTGGCCTATGGAAGGCGGGCTTGGGGTAGTCACGGCACGGGCCCCGAGGACGGGTCATGAAAAATTGGTATCAGAGTTGGTTGGTTCTACCGTAGACTATGATCTTTCTTCTGTGTGAAGAAATAGTGTTTAGCGTATTGGGTGTGGTTATCAGTCCAGGGAGTCCAGTGTTGGTGCGGCAGCCGACGTATCCGTACACCAGGACCCTGACTTCTGATTTCTGACTTAATGCACAAAAACATTGATTTCATGTGTGTTTCATGTTTTCATTGTGATTACTTGTGTCAGCTCACCAGGTATACTGTTCTGACCGGGGAATACTTGTTTCCTTTTCAGGATGGGCCGACAACAGCAGCCAGCTAGGGTTCCGAGAGTAGAGCACGATGATAGCCCGCCGAGTGACGAGGCCTCGGTACAGGGCCCGTTGACAGCAGAGGCACCGGCGGTACCTTTACCCGCCGAGCCCCCGATGCTTACAGCACTGGCAGATGATGATGCACGACGCCTCAGAGCTCTGCACGAGTTCTAGCGCCAGCGACCACCCAGGTTCCGTGGGGAGACGGACCCCCAGGCCACCGAGGACTGGCTGGAGGCGGTCGTCCGAGTTTTCAGGATAGTGAGGACACCAGCAGACCTCATGGTGATCCTCGCGGCGAGCCTACTGCACGCAACAGCAGGGCGATGGTGGAGCTTGATGCTCCAGGTACACAATGAGGCCTCCCTCATCTGGACGGACTTCGAGAGCCTCTTTCGCTCAGAGTTCGTCCCAGCCACCCTCCGAGCGGTGCGCATTCAGGAGCTTCGTCAGCTGCAGCAGGGAAGCTTGACGGTCGCTCAGTACGCGACGAGGTTCACCGATCTTTCTCGCTACTCGACCGACATGGTACGGGACCCCTTCTTCCGGGCCCAGACCTTCGAGCGGGGATTGAGACACGAGATCAGGGCATCGCTGATCTCCCTCAGCATCCCGACCCAGGCAAGAGTGCTGGAGCGAGCCCTTCTGATCGAGAGCTTCCTGGATGAGTCCACAGCGAGACCTACCGCAGGGCGGAAGGTAGCAGAGTCTTCGGCAGCTGGTAGCCGACGGATGACTCCGGGTTCTAGGCAGACCAGAACTTCTGGCAGACGACCTCGGGACACTGGCACAGCAGTGCGGGGCACACATCGCGGGGCTAGTCTTCCGAGAGGCAGGCAGTGCTACTCCTGCGGCGGGCAGGGCCACATTGCTCGTGATTGCCCGACCCGCCGTACCGAGGAGCAGCAGACGGTGGAGGGGCCACCCAGGCAGAGGCAGAGGGTCGACCGTGGTGGTCCGCAGGGAGGGGTCGGACGAGGCAGAGGATCTAGCTGAGCAGCAGGTGGTGGGAGACGCTTCGAGGCTCTGCCACCACCACCACCAGGAGGCCCGCCCCGACCACAGGGAGCCGGCGGGCAGAGACAGGCAAAGCTCCAGGCAGCAGAGGCCTACGACCACGGCGCGCCAGAGATGATTCAAGGTACGATCTGTGTCTATTCCACCCTTGATGCAGTTCTTATAGACAAAGGAGCGAGTCACTCTTTCATAGCCACTGCCCTTGTTCGGAGCTCGGAGATTCCGACAGAGCCGTTGGCTAGATCCTTACAGCTAGAGACTCCTACGGGAGCAGACTCGACGATTACGCACTGGTGTCGACAGTGTGAGCTTACTCTAGAAGGCGAGAGCTTCAGCTGGGATCTTCTTATAGCGGCATCTAGGCCTTACGACGTCATCTTGGGAAAGGATTGGTTATCTATGGTCCATGCACAGATCGACTGCATTAGGCAGAAGGTGCGATGTGTGCGCACCGACGGGAGCAGGTTCACCTTCACCGGCAAGAAGGGAGCCTTAGCAGCACAGGATGGACTCACGCAGAGGAGAGGTCAGCCCATCACTCATCAGTTGGCTAGCCTCATCCTTGGAGCAGTTGACGTGTGGAGTCCTAGTTTTCCTGCAGTGGTGGATCAGTATGCGGACGTCATCCCCGACGAAGTTCCAGAGCTACCTCCTCGCAGAGAGGTAGACTTTTATATTGATATGTACCCCAGGACAGCCCCGATATCCACTCCAGCATATCGGATGGCCCCCGCCGAGCTTCGAGAGCTACAGGTACAGTAGGAGGACTTTCAGGGCAAGGGGTTCATCCGACCCAGTGTTTCACCCTGGGCTTCACTGATTTTGTTCGCCAAGAAGGCGGACGGGAGCTTGCGACTGTGTGTCAATTATCGTCGCCTGAACCAGGTGATAGTGAGGAACAAGTATCCACTACTGAGGATTGATGACCTCTTAGATCAGCTCAAGGGAGCACGGTGGTTCTCAAAGATATACCTCAGGTCAGGCTATCATCAGCTCAGAGTTCGTGACGAGGACGTGCTGAAGACGACCTTCAGATTTCGGTATGGCCACTATGAGTTCTTGGTTATGCCTTTTGGAGTAACCAACACTCCAGCAGTGTTCATGAGCCTCATGAACAGGATCTTCCAGCCATACATCGATCGATTTTCCGTGGTCTTCATCGACGACATTTTGGTGTACTCGACGACGGAGGAGGAGCACGCCTACCACATGCGGGTTATACTAGACACACTCCGAGAGCACCACCTTTATGGAAAGTTCTCGAAGTTCCAGTTCTGGTTACGTGAGGTCCACTTCTTGGGGCACGTCATTTCTGAGGCGGGAGTTGTAGTGGATCCCGCGAAGATCAAGGCAGTGCTAGCTTGGGAGCCACCCAAGAGCGTGACAGAGGTGCAGAGTTTCTTGGGCCTAGCCGGATACTATCAGAGATTTGTGCCAGACTTCTCCAGAGTTGTGGCCCCACTCTCAGCGTTGACGAAGAAGGGGAAACCCTTTGTGTGGTCAGACAGATGTTAGCAGAGCTTCGAGGAGCTGAGGCAGAGGTTGAACAGCGCACCTATCTTGAGGTTGCCTGAGGAGGGAGTTCGATACGTAGTCTACTGCGATGCATCAGGGACCGGACTCGGGTGTGTCCTGATGTAGGGGCGGGCCGTGATTGCCTACGGATCACGTCAGTTGAGGCCGCATGAGCAGAACTACACCACCCATGACCTGGAGTTGGCAGCAGTGGTCTTTGCTCTGAAGACATGGCGGCACTATCTGATGGGAGAGCGCTTTACAGTCTTTTCTAACCATCAGAGTTTCAGGTATATCTTCTCTCAGAAGGACCTGAACCTGAGACAGCGGTGATGGCTCAAGTTCCTCCAGGACTATGACTATGAGATATTCTATACTCCTGGGAAGGGGAACGTGGTAGCCGATGCCCTCACAAGGAGGACGAGCATCCAGCTACTTGAGGAGGCGACCGAGCAGCTAGCCTCCTTGCAGATATCCTTCGTGGATAGAGACGGAGCAGCCTTCCTTCAGTATCTCACAGTCTCTCCTCCACTACTGCAGCGGGTCAGAGAGGCACAGCGTGGGGACACTGACTGTGAGATACGGCATGCACATATATCCTTGGGACAGGCACCTGATGGTTTCTCCCTTGGAGTAGAGCACGATGTCCTTTTCAGAGGACGTACCTTGGTACCAGTCGCTTTACGAGAGGAGGTGCTGAGATAGTTTCACACTTCTCCTTTGGCGGTACATCCAGGAGTGGCGAAGATGTACCAGGATCTCAGACGACAGCACTGGTGGCCGGGCATGATGAAGGATGTGGCAGAATTCATTTCACGGTGCCTCACCTGCCAGTAGGTAAAGGCAGAGCATCCGGTACCAGCAGGCTTGGTACAACCCTTGGAGGTCCCGAAGTGGAAGTGGGACAGAATATCTATGGACTTCGTGATTGGACTTCCATGCACTTCCAGAGGTCACGACTCCATTTGGGTGATTGTTGACCGACTCACCAAGTCGGCACACTTCTTACCCATCTGAGAGCAGGGCTCAGTGGAGAGCTTGGAGCATCTCTACGTTCAGGAGAATGTACGGCTTCACGGTGTGCCGTCGACTATCATCTCTGATCGGGACGCTCGCTTTACTTCCCGGCTTTGAAAGCGGTTGCAGGAGGCGTTCGGGACGCGACTACGTCTGAGCACTGCCTTTCACCCTCAGACGGATGGTCAGACGAAGAGGACCATTCAGACTCTCGAGGATATGCTCCTTGCATGTGTCCTCGACTTTGGTCACAGCTGGGAGGACCACCTACCCTTGGTGGAGTTCGCGTACAACAACAACTACCACTCCACCATCGGGATGGCACCATACGAGGCGTTGTATGGCAGGCCTTTCAGATCTCCTTTGTGCTGGAAAGACCCTGGGGAGCCAGCACTTGTGGGACCAGAGATGGTCCGGGCCACGACAGAGAAGGTCCAGGTCATCCAGGAGCAGATGAGGACAGCACATAGCCAGCAGAAGTCATATGCTGACAGGAGGCGGAGGCCACTAGAGTTCGAGGATGGCGACCACGTCTTCTTGCGGGTCTCACCTCGACATGGGTTGTGGAGATTTGGCCGAGGCGGCAAGTTGTCTCCACGCTTCATCGGGCCTTTCCAGGTCCTCTGCAGGGTTGGCGAGGTGGCTTATCGCCTGGCTCTACCACCTCAGTTGCACCGGGTGCACGACGTCTTCCACGTATCTTAGCTGAGGAGATACATGCACGACCCGACGCACATCATTGACCATGGGGAGCTAGACGTGGATGATGGGGAGACTTTTGCGAAGGTCCCGGTGGAGATAGAGGATCGAAAGAAGCGAGTCCTACGTGGGCGATCGATTCATCTTGTGCGCATCAGATGGTAGTACGGGAACCTCCAGGAGAGCACATGGGAGTGGGAGGCTCAGATGCGTGCTCAGTACCCACATTTGTTTCCCTAGTTTATGATGTATCTTTACGGGGACGTAAATCCCTGAGGTGGGAGTAATGTAAAGACCCGTAAATTTTATGGAATTTTTTTTCTTAATTTTCTTTGGAATTTTACAAGAGCGCAGTTTTTGAAGGCACCTGATTCCGAGGCCCGGTGTGCTCGGAATCATTTTCCGAAGTTCGGCTCGGGTACGTTCAGTGAACGGTCGAGCGGGTTTTTCTAACTTTTGAAACGGTGCCCGGAATCGAATTCTGAGGGCACCGATGAAATCGCAGCACCGGTATTCACTTAGAAACGCCTCTTTCGGACTTGCGTTTGCTCGGGTGTGGTTTTTAATTTTTGGGCTTAAGGTTAAGAAATAAAATAATTTTGCGACAACTTTATTTTATTTCACATAAGCCACTTTGAAACCACTTGAAGCCACTTAAAGACGGCTTAAACTGAGTTGATCCGGATAGGATGCTATCTAGAAATATCCTACCCCCTTGGTAGGATATTTGTGAGGTTGGGCCCGCACGAGCCCCACCGTTTCTTTCCTCTAAGTAACACACCCGCGAAAAGCCGTCATTATGAAAGTCAACTGACGCATTTTCTTAATTTCTTAACATACCATTTAATTGGGCGGTTTATTTCATAAATTAAATGAGTTGTTTCTTTCGTTGAATTAATTCAACGAATTGATGGGTCGTTACTTACCTTTTTTCGTTTGTTGGCATAATAATAAAATAAGACCAACCTATCTTTTGGAGGATTACTCGTTGAGAGGAGTTCTTGAATCTTATTTCTCCTTTGCGAAGTACACGAAGAACGCGAAGAACGCGAAGAATTCCGTCATCCGCGGAAATCGACGACGCTCCAATCCGAGATGTTCTTCCCCCCCGATCTCCGATCACCAACCGTTTGAGGTGAGTGATTTCGGGTTTCTTCTAAAAGTTCTTTTTGGTTTAAAATGAAACAGAGATTTAATTATTTATAATTTAAATCTATTGTTCTTGGTCTGTTGAGTTCGCCGACTCAACGCCGGATTCCGCGACGATGCGACGCCTTCCCGCGACGACGCGAGGATCCACCTCTTCCGCAACGAGCAATTCTGCAAAGAACGCTCACATGCGATGACTTCGAGGTAGGGATTTTATTTTTGGAAATACACCCTTTTTATCTTCCCGTAAATGTTTCTTTAAAAAGTTAAAGAACTGGTTTTGTGAGCAATTTTAAATTTATTAAAATTGTTGTTTCCGTTCAAATGAGGAACCCGTTTTATGAAAAAAAAATATTTCATTAAAAACTATTTCTGATATGCGTTCATGTGTTGAACTTTAATTCCTCCCGTTGTTTATCTCTAATGCGGAGGGTGCGGGCCAAACGAACACGGCCCGACGACCCTCCGCCATTCTTCGTTTTTGTGCATATTTGACGGGCGACGACGGAACGTGATGCAAAGGATGTTTGACGATCCCGCAGTGAAGAACGGAACCCGGGAGGAGCAACGGCGCAGACGGAAAGAAAATCGGGCCACCGGAGCGACTCCGGCGGCCTGCGGAAGCCGGCGGCGGCGCGAGCCGCCGGCACGGTGGCGCTGGCGCCCGGAGGCGGCGGCGCCCGGTGCGCCGCCGGACAAGACCGTCGCGGCACCGGCCGCGGCGGCGGCGCTCGCGGGACGCGGCTGACGCCGCGTCCGACGCCAGGGAGACACCCCGCCGGTGTCCCTCGGGGGCGGCGGCTCCCCCCCGCGTCACTCGGGAAACGTCTTCAACCGCGTCAGGTTGTCTGGCCGACACCCCGCGGGTGCCGCAGGGGTGTCACGCGGGGGTGGCGGCTCCCCCCCCCCACCCCCGCGCCGCCCGGCCGGGCCGCGCCCTGGCCCTCCCGGACCGGGTCCGACCGGGTGGGACCGGGGTGACCCGGTTCGGCCGACCCAGGGGGGGTCGGGCCGGGTCGGCCCGGGCCCGGACCCCCCGTCTTCGGACGGTTTTCGTTCAAATGGTCGTATCTTGAGTTGTGGGCCTCCAAATGACTTGTCGCCAGCGGAAACACGATCCTTGGATTGAGACGGTCGTTTCGGTATATCGTACTCAAGGTTTCAGAGTACTTTGAGTTCGGCCGGGTTGGTTCTTACACAAAACCAACTGGGCCCTCTGAGCGGAAACACTCATATCTTGAGCTACGGACGTCCGATTGACGTGCCGTCAGCTTCGTTGAATTCCTCTAAGTGAGGCGGATCTTTTGGCACACTCCGCCCGAGGTTTGGACGCAGGTGGAGTGCGGTCGGGTTGGTTTTGCCTTAAAAACCAACCGGGCCCCTCGGACGAAAAAGCCAATAACTCTCAGACCGGGCGTCCGATTGACGCGTCGTCTGCGACGTTGAGTTCCTGTTGACGATACGGAACTTTTGGGTACATCAACTTCAGTCTTTGTGACAGTTGATGTATCGGCCTCTAGGCTCGTGGAGCGGACCCTCCCGAACGAGCTTGCTGTGTGCGGGAACCCTAGAGCTAGCTGCGACTGCTACTTCGACCGCGACGACCGTGTAGAGATCCTCAGTGGACTGCGGTGACGACCGTGCAGAGATCCTCAGTGGACTGCGCCGACGACTGTACATAGATCCTCAGTGGACTGCGACGACAATAACACTCATCGATCCTACGTGGATCAGTGCTACAGGTCCTGTGTGGGTCCGATCCTGTGTGGGTCTGATCCTATGTGGGTCAGCGCTCAGCGGTTCTGTGTGAGCAAGCGCCTACAGGTCCTGTGTGGGCCTGATCCTGTGTGGGTCATTGCGGGGGTTAGTTACCTATCGATCCTTCGTGGGTCTGACGACTTTGATGGATCAGTGATCATCTTTATCGGCATCCGTAGAAGTATACCTGTGTGAGCTGAATCTTCTGTTACTCTCCTTTGTGGATTGTGTTGAGCTATCCTGTGTGGATTCCCTGTTTACTCTCCTTTGTGGATTGTGTTGAGCTATCCTGTGTGGATTCACTGTTTACTCTCCTTTGTGGATTGTGTTGAGCTATCCTGTGTGGATTTATTGTTTACTCTCCTTTGTGGATTGTGTTGTGCTATCCTGTGTGGTTATACGTTTTTCTTTCCTGTGTGGTCTGGGTTGTGCTTGGGCTCGGACGTTGGAGCCGAACAGGAATTGATGACTTAGGTATATGTATGGGCATATACCTAAGTCGTGTCAGATGTTACTTCATGATTGTATCTTTCCTTTGTGGATTATCCTTTGTGGATTTCGGGAGACCTTCGGGGGTCTCGGGGTCCCTACTGAGTAGCTTATACTCACCCCTGCACGGTTTATGCCTGCACTACGTTGTGTTGGTTGCAGACGACGGACAGCGCTGATCGTGGTGGAGGCGTGTGGAGCAGGATGGTACCTGGAGGTGGACCACTGGGCGGGATGTACTCGGAGCGGTCAGGTGGACCCGAGGTGCAGTGGAGGCTATCTGTACCCACCCTTCAGGTGGGACTTCCAGAGGACGGCTCGACGCTGCGGATTTTCCTTTCAGTTGCTGTTTTTCCCTTTCAGTTGTACTTTACAGTTGGGCTTGTATTTCCGGCCCCTTTTACTTTCCACACAGCTTGTACAATTTTTACTTAGTGTTTACTTTTCCACTTACTTACTCTGTGGTGCTTGTCTACTTTTCAAATTCAATGCCTTCCCTTTTTCCGGAATTTACGCCTTGGTGCTAGTCGCCAGCCCCTGGCCAATGGAAGGCGGGCTTGGGGTAGTCACGGCAGGGGCCCCGAGGACAGGTCGTGACAATTACCTCGAGGTGTCTTCGGCAATCCCACAACAAAGTCCATGGATATATTCTCCCATTTCAACTCTCGTACAGGTAAAGGCTGAAGCATCTCTTTAGGTAATTGCCGCTTTTCTTTTACCTGTTGACAATTCAAACACTTCATAGTAAAATTAGCAATATCCCTTTTCATTTCGTCCCACCAGTAATACCCCCGAAGATCTCTATACATCTTAGTACTGCCTGGATGAACTAAAAACGGAGAACTATGAGTTTCACATAACAACTCTCACTTCAACTGTGAATCATAAGGCACACACAATATCTTCACAAATCTCAAAACACAATCATTATCAATGTTGAATTCAGGCAACTTACCCTTCTGAACCAGCTCTTCCTTTTTCTGCAACTCACTGTCTTGCTTCGGTGCTTGCTTAATTCTGTCTGATAGAGATGATCTCACTGATACCTGAAACAAAACAGAAGAACATCCTCCACCAATAACTTCTATGCCAAATTTAATCAAATCCTTAACCAAAGGATCACATTCCAACCACAACATTATTAATGAAACATTACTTTTTCGACTCAAAGCATCAGCCACTTTATTTTCTTTTCCTGGATGGTAATGAATTATAAAATCATAATCCTTGATTAATTCTAGCCATCTCCTCTGTCTCATGTTCAATTCTTTCTGAGTGAATATATACTTTAAACTTTTGTGATCAGTATATATTTCACACTTTACTCCATACAAATTATGCCTCCAAAATTTTAAAGCGAAAAAAACAGCAGCTAATTCTAAATCATGTGTAGGGTAATTTACCACATGAGTTTTCAACTGTCATGAAACATAATCAATTACCTGATCATTCTGCATTAGGACACAACCAAGTCCTTTCAATGAAGCATCACTGTATATAACAAACTCACCATTCCTGAATGGTAGTGCCAAAACTGGAGAATTCACCAATCTTCTTTTCAGTTCCTAAAAACAATCATCACATTCTTTTTTCCAGATAAACTTAACTCCCTTCTGAGTTAGCTTTGTCATTGGAGTAGATAACCGTGAAAAATTTCTAAAAAACCTTCCGTAATTGCCTAGAAAACCAAGGAAGCTGCGAATCTCAGTTACATTTGTGGGTCTTGGCCATTCTTCAACAACCATTGTTTTTGCAGTATCAATATTTATCCCATCTTTAGAAACAATGTGACCAAGGAAAGAAATTTGTTGCAACCAAAACTCACACTTGATGAATTTCCCATATAATTTATTTTCTTTTAAGGTTTGGAAAATAACCCTTAAATGTCTTTCATGCATCTCTTTACTTTTAGAAAACACCAAAATATCATCAATGAAAAAAACCACAAACTTATCCAAGATTTCATGGAAAATTCTATTCATATGGTCCATGAATACAACATGTGAATTGGTTAGACCTAAAGGCATTACTAAAAATTCATAATTTCTGTATCTTCTTCAAAACACGGTTTTCAGAATATCTTCTTTCTTTACCTTCAACTAATGGTACCCCAACATCAGGTCAATCTTTGAAAAAAATTGAGCTCCCTGGAGTTGATCAAACAAATCATCGATATGAGGTGAAGGATACTTGTTCTTAACAGTGATATTATTCAAGGCTCTATAATCAATGCAAAGTCTCATAGAACCATCTTTATTTTTAACAAATAAAATAGGGGAACCCAATGGTGATGTGCTAGGTCGAATGAAACCTTTCTCTAATAAATCTTGAAATTGATCCTTCAACTCTAAAAGTTCAGTTTGAGCCATTCGATAAGGGGGTTTTAAAATTGGATTAGCATCCGGAACTATGTCAACAGTAAATTCAACTTCCTGATCTGGTATTATTCCAGGAAAATCATCAGGAAAAACATCACGATACTCATTTACCACTGGCACATAATTAATCAGAACAGTTCCCTTGTTTTCAATGATATGTGGAAGGTAATATTCATTTCCATCTTTTACAAGTTTCTCGGACTCTTGATATGTTATCAACAGTAAGGGTTCATTCTTGTACACAAACTAAAATTCTTTCTAAAAGAAAATTCTTTAGCTCTACAGTCAATCTAGGCATGGTAAATAGAGAGCCAATCCATACCCAGGATAACATCAAACTCTACTATAGGTAAAATAATAAGGTTTTCAAGTATGTTCTTTCCACTGATAAGGATAGGAAGATTCTTATAAATTCTTTTTTCCTCAACATTTCCCCCATGTGTTTGTACCACAAGTTCAGGAGTCATTTCTTGAGATGGTATTCCCATTTTACTAGAAAAGTTTTAAGAGATGAAAGAATGTGTAGTCCCCGAATGAAACAAAACACTAGAAAAATATTAAAAAACAAACAAAGTACCTGATACAACTTCATTTGAGGGCCCGACATCTGGTGAATTAGTTGCAAAGGATTTCACCACCCCTTTCTGCTTGTAGTCTAACTGCTTCCCATCACTCGAGCTCTTTTTCAGACACTAATTTGCATATTGACACATCTCATTGCACTAAAAACATTTAAAAAACTGTAAATCAAAGTTGGTCTTACCATCACCGTAATCTTTTTCAGTGGAATCACGAGCCTTATGTCCCATCTTACCGCATCGGTAGAACTTTCCAGAATTCAGAAGACATTCCCTAGCAGGCCTTTTACCACATTTATCACAAACTGGAAACATAGTTTTCTTACCGTCAGACCTTTTTGAAGAATTCATTCCTTTCTTCTGCCACCTCGGTCTCTTCTTCTACTGGTTGTTATAGAACACTTGATCATCGGAAAACTCCATTTCCAACTTCTCAGTGCATCAAAAAAGATTTTCATAACTCTTGAACTCGCGAGAAGCTAAAGCCATTTGATATTTTGGCTTTAATCTTGAGTAAAAACGATTGATTTTACTATCAAGGTCTCAGATAAAATTTGGAGCATACCTTGCCAATCGAGTGAACCTTTCTTCATAGGCAGCCACTGAGTCTTCCTCTTGCCTCAATTCCAGGAATTGTTTTTCCATCCTAAGTCAAACAGCCTTAGGAAAATACTTCTCAAGAAACATACCTTTTAATTTATCCCAGTCGAGAGCATCAATCTGATCAGCGTCCCTGATATTTTTAACCATCGACCACCACTGATCTGCTTCACCCTCCAAATGGTAAATAGTAAGACTAACCTTTTGATTGTCTGAACACCCCATGACATCGAAAATCTTCTCCATTTCTTTAATCCACCCTTCAGATGGCACATGGTCAGATGATCCCTTGAATGATGGGGTATGTTGCCTCATGAAATGTTCCACCACTGACATGTTCCTCTGCGGTTTATCTGGCTGATCTCATGCATGGATACCACCACCATTTATCGCTTGATTCAACTGCTCCATTACTGCAACAAACTGTTCAGTTCCAATTCCAACCATTTCAGGATGCTGATTCGGAAATTTCTTTCTGTATGCCTTCCTAGCACTACTTCCCTGTTTCCTTAGCGGAAAACCATTCTGAACAAAAATTTCTTAGATGAAGAAACATGGTAATCATCAAATGATGTATCATTTAAATTTGACCATAAAAAATACTCTTGGATAATAATTTAATAGAATTATAACTCCTAAAGTTATCTAAACCGACCTTTGATGCCAATTATAAGGCCCCATCCTTAAACATTACGTAATCTTGAGTTACTTCAAGAATACACGTTGAGGATTTTTTCAGGTTTAGAGTTTTAGAGAATTAGATCATAAAACATGAAAAACATTCCACATTTAAACAAAGTGGTTACATAAAAGATAGTACTCATTTTTCCCATCAACGGAATCATATTTAATATAATACATGGATTCTTTCTTGACACATCCTTGACATTATCATCACATCATGTAATTTTCCCTTGACCTGTGAGAAACATTTCAAAAACTTGGAATGAGCATAAAAAGCTCAGTAAGGGATATAAAAGTACGAAATGAAAACATTAGTCCATGAATGGAATTATAATTTACTCGTAAAACATAATCACATACCTCAGAAAATCCTTAATAAATCATAGAAATCATAATACATAAAGGTATCTTGAGGCATTCATAACATTCTTACATAGGGAGTAACCCTCATGGTTACGTTTGGAATACCCATCACAGTATATTCTCTAAATATCTTCAGAGAAACCATAAAGTTTAACTCCTTCGCATTACCCAATGCATTGGAGAGCTATATAGGGCTCACTCTCCCTTAGTTTATCACGGAACCACCCGTCTTCATAACAATTCCCAAGAACCATAACATAATCGTATAACATAAAACATGCATAAAGGAAAAAAAACATTTCCACTTTTCAATCACAAGATATCAATACAACGCATTGATATAAAAAAATTATGAAAACCATTTTAAACACCAAAATAAAAGAAAAGTAAAACATGGTATTTATTTTTCATTCAAAAAAAGTTATGGCTTGTAGAGGAAGCTGAAACTCAAATAATGGTCACAGCGGTGGAGAAGTCATTGTCGTCGCATACGTACGACAAAAAAAAACTTTCTCTTTTGTCATTTAGTAAATGCTTTGTATAAAAATATTCCTTTTGATTAAACATAATAGTCAAAGGGGTTTATACACCATATAAAATAAAGTTGTGTATAAAACAAAATATACCTTAATGAAAGGAGATTGAGACGAAGTCCCTTACCTCATGTCTGATGTGACTCGATTGCTCTTTAATATTCTGAACAATAAACTAAAGTTAATTTATACCTGCTTAATAACCTTTTTCAAGTTTATTATTCCTTTTATATAACTTATTTCCATTTTATAAACATTATGTAATCATTTAATTTAATAATGTTTGTTTTTTCGATATTTGGTACATAAGTCAAAAATGGACTTCTTACAATTACATGTTGTTTATGTGGTCAAAGGTTCATTATATCCAGAATGATATTCATGATTTGGATATCATATATTTCATATATATCTGGAATATACATGTATTTATAACAGTACATAACATTTAGAGGTAATAAATGAAATGCAATGTTCATGGAGACGGTAAGTCGTACGTATGCATGAGCACTAATTTCATTTCTATTTCGTATTTAATGGAGTGAAATCATAATGATATAAGGGTATATTATAATTTCAGTATAACATAATATATAATAACATTAAATACAACCTTTATACGTCCCACATATGGCATTAACAAATCAAATCACTTTGAGGGGGCGGTAGTCCGCACTTCATAAAATGAAATTATCGTGTTTACCCACAATGAAAACCATAAAGGTATTCCACAAATGAAAAATATAGAAGCATAAGGAAAACATAATCATAATATATATTATATATTAATATAGTTACATCTTAATGGCCACTATGAAATGTGTTAAAATATTATTGAACAATCATCGTTTCGTGAGGCTGAAATTCTCCATCCACAGAAACATTTTGTTCTTTAACCATTAGATGAAGGTGTGTGTAAGTTTAGCTCGAATCCTTCACATAAAGAAATCATAGTATATCGAAGATACTGGTTTTGTTACAAAATAATGTAATAGAAAGAGTTTATGGGGTTGGAGAAGCAAAATAAAACATAAGAACACAAGAGAAGACACTACCTTTAAATCGGGTAACTCTTTTTGATTTCAGATCAAAGGCTTCCTTGGAAAGACTTCTGCCCAAAGTGAGGCTTATAGAAGAAATAGAGGTATGTGTAGAGACATAATGGGAAGGGGTTGGTCAATCCAAAAGCTTGATAGGTGTGGGTAAGGTGGTACATGTGGGGACCTTTTATAAGAGGAGAGGAGGGGCACTCTTGGAAAGTTATAAAAGGTTACTTTATTATAAAATGATTTTCGGATTTTTAAGGTCCCCAAATTATATATTTCTAGGATAAGGTGATAAGAGTTATAAATCCACCCATACACTAGGTTTTTGACAAGTTTAGGTCTTATATTTTATATTATCGTTTCATTTTATTTAAATCGTTAAATAATGAGGTAATCGCTGCATCATCAGGGTGTCATAAATAATTTAATTTATTTAATGTATAAAAATTATAAAACAAATATCATGATGTAGGAAATATTTTTATATTTCTAATTAATATTTATAGTAAAAAATATTACTTGTATAACCCCATGTAATTTTTTTTAGTAAAACAACACATGTTTGTGACATTTTCATTTTAACATTAAATAAAAAGTTATTAATGTCATTTTCATACCAAAGTTGCTCCATGGGGTCCCCAAGTTTACCCATGGATTTTCTTGGTCATCCATGACACATCCAATAAGGTTAGGACATGTTTCAAGGTCATTTCATGTTATTAAAATATTATTTTTACCTTAAATTACATTAATTACCTCTAATAGCGATTAAAAACTTAAAAGTTACTATTCACCAAAAAATTATTTTAATCCCATTGAATCACATTTTACTTCTTAATGACAACCATGTATGTCGGATTTTTGAAATTCAAAACACAGAGGTGATAAAATTTCATTTAAACGAAAAATCAGTTTTTTAAGTACCACTTAGTGGTTTCACTATTCATTAAAAAGTGAATCTTTTCAGAAAAATACCAAAACTTCACCCTAAGATATATTTGATATTCCAAATTCAAAAATGATGTCTATTTTAAAAAATTCAAATCATATAAGTTAAATTAATTAATTTAATAATTAATTCCCACTATCAGAACAGATAGCGTGTTTTTATTAAATAATATATATCAAAAGGTTGACACTAGTTTAAGTCAAATTTCAAAGTGAAATAAATTCCAATGACCACTATTGGATTAAATGGAAAAATATATTCTAATTTAACTTTAAAACCAATTCAAAATATAATCTAATCATATAAATATATTATATTAAAAAGTGGTTTTGAATTAAAATACAACATTTTCCACTATTCATTAAAAAAATGAACTTTATAGGAAAAATACCAAAAATTTACACAAAGTAAATTTTGATGTCCCGATTCAAAAGAAGAATTTTATTTGGTCCAATATAATGTATAAGAGTGACCAAAACTATATTTGAAGAGTGTTCTCCATAAAAAGGCGATAGTTTGACCTTTTAGTGAATATTATAGTATATATGCCTAAAATTGAATTCATTTCGTATTTTAAGCCATTATCCTTTATTGATGAATGTAAAATCATTTAAAAAACATATATAATCATATTTTAGTTATTTCTATTCATTCCCTCCAATACAAAGGCTATGTGTTAAGTACCATTTAAAATAATATTTTTTTATTACTAGTGTGCAACGTAAGATTTCAAAGAAACTCTTTATTGCGTATCAGGTACGCTATTGAACATAGAACCCCCTTTAAAGTAAAATTAATAGTTAATTCATAAATATTTATAAATATGAAAATGCTTTATTCTTTATTTACCTGGTATGTTACATAAATAATAAATTAAACATATTATTACACATTGTTCATTATTATAGATGACGTTAATGTAGTAATGTCACATAGTATTTTTCACATTTATGGGGTCATAGTAGTTCCCTACTAGGATGAGAACATTGAAGTGCTATGACATGATTCGTAATATAGTTCAACGATTGGATAACAAAATATGATGGAACATATAGTATATAGACCTTCAGGTTCAATTACTCGTAACCAAATGAAACTTCTTCTCATAAAGATCATGCAAGGTAATCTTAAAGATGAGAGATTAGGAGAACATACATTCCAGTAATAATTCTACATGTTTTGGTATCATTAGATATTCCAATATGTCATCATTTTTATGGTTATTATACATTAAAATTTTCATTAATGCATGTCATGACTTGCACAATAATATTTTCTGGTGAAAACTATCACGCCATATGTTGGATGGAAGTAGGGTGTGTTGGGTGTGTCACAAATGACATGTTAAAAAAGGTTATGCCAATGACATATTTTTCCTTTCCATATTTTTGGAAGCTGATATTTCTTCCCTTTGATAGAAATAGAATAGTTACACTAAATTCCAAGGTCATTGAGTATCAACAAGTTTATTTCAGTTAGTCAATGAATGATGTATCGAGCATATAGGTTGATGAGACTATCATGAATCATTCATGAAGAGATATTGTGACAAAGGGATTTTATTACAAAGTGATCACTCTTATGTTGTTTTCATCATTTTGTCTTTATGTTATTTCTCTTGGGTTGCTTGACCAATTTCTCAGTAGCAAACTTGGACTTTAGGTAAGCCTGCATAATTCCAGTGAGAAATAATCCTAGACTGTCACACACTAAGGTTTTCAATTAGTCGCGATTAAATTCTTTATTAATTTAATTAATGGGATAAATGTTATTCTCATGAATTAGGAATAATTTTATTCAAGTTATACTGATAACACAAATTAGAAAAAAAATCTATTCACTAGATTGGGAATAAAATATATCTATTTATTTTATTAAATATTTCATAAATAATTATTTAAAAGTTTGTGAATAAAATATTATTTTAAGGGAAATAATATTTATTTAGGTGTTCAATAAAAGAAATTGGAGTTATAAGGTACCATGACCATGTCCAATGATAAAATAATTATTTATGAACTGGTAAATATTATTTATCTATTGTTCACAAGGTGGTGCACCACAAAATAATAATAATAATATTTTTATCTAGAATTTGATTTCATTATTGGTTTTGATTATATTTAATAGTTGTTATGAAGTTAAATGTTTTATCCTAATTCTAATCTTTATAAAGATATGTGTTTGTCTATTGTGTAGATCATTCGAAACAAATTCCAATTTTGGGAATAATGAATTGTGGTGCACAAAAAATTCTCTATCGACTCCTCCTTCATTCACCTTCTTAAGAATTAGAATAACAAGAGATAATTTTATCATGAATGAAGAGTGAGATATCAAGCATGAACAATGAAATAAATTCAATTCCCCATGATAGCACTCAGAGAACTAGTGGAATTTCTCAGATAAAACTAGACAACTTGTGCATTGTTGCTAAAGGGATTCTACCCTTGGATCCTCACAAGCTCAACAAAGGTAATCTAAAAGGGACATTTGGAAAATCAAAAATAATCAACTAATAATGTTCCTAATCCCAGGTATTTATTTCATTAGACAATAAATAAATAAATTTTTAATTTGAGGTGTAATATCATCACTCTCAGTTTTGGGAAATGATTATTAAAATAAATTTCAATTTATTACCAGCCCCCACAATTTTTTCACTACACCCAAAACAATCCAGTATTATCTAAGAAGTTACATTTAAATTTATAATTATTTATTTTATTAGTTATCTACACACAATCATGGACTGATTTTCATTTCATGTATTTAATTCATTAATATAATATTAATTAAGATGTTATCGATATATAAATCATGTTTGTTTTGTGTTTTTTTCGTAGATATTTAAGAACAAATGAAGAATGGTCATAGATTCCATTATAAAGTTCCAAATCCTTGGTCATTAATACTGGGATACATGGTGTGTGGCTGGAGAACATATTGTATACCCATGTACATTGTGAATATATTCTCAATGAAATTATAATATTTTGGTTCTTTTATTACACATCATGTATTGACAAGGCCAACCTGGAAAGTGGTATGGGGACATATAGTGTGTAGTTAGAATGTACATACTATGTAGTCTGGTTGTGTTAACATACCAAAGCCCCAAATGTGTGACTTTGATATACGAAATCTAAGGTACATGGGGTGTAGATGGATGTACACGCCATGAAGTCTCCCTTAATGGATAAATTAAAATTTCATTAAATTTGAAATATCGGAGCATCAAAATATTAATTTATTAATTATTAAAGAATTGTGTTTTTGAAAATTTAATAATGGTTTTAATGAATTTTTAATTCTTAGTTAATTTATTGTAATCAATATGTCATTAATGGTTCTTCTATTTATTTTCCGTGAATTTCAAATTGATTGGTATCTCGAATTAAGTTTTGATGCTCATTAAGATGAAAGGTAATTAATTATATTATTAATTAATTAATACAAGCATTTTTATCTTAATAATAATGAACAGATAATGAAATGAAATCCAGCCACTTTTTGTTTGCATATTTGTTGCATGTATGACCAATAATTAGCGTGACCAAGACCTATATATGTGTTGAAATTTGTTTAATTATATTTATTTCATGGTTTTAAAATTTTTAAATATTAAATAAAAATATGTATTGCAAGTTATCCCCCCATCCCTTATTATGTAAGACCTGAGTGTTAAAGGATATTTGTGTAATTTTCTTTAACCAATGCTTTGGTCCCCCTCAGCAGTATGGGAGAAGTAAAAATGTGATATTAATGGAACATCCCAAGGCATGTGGAGACAGTTAAAGATGGAAATATAATGGCATCAACTTGGTGATACATAGGAGAACATGTAGAATTCTATAGCTCATTCCAAGTCCAAAATAATGAGTTATTTCCCCTAGGTCATAGGTAGATTTAATGTCCACTCATTAAATCAACCATTAGATAATCTCATGATCAAGTCATTCAATTATTTATTTATTTTATTTCTATTTCATTAAAAATATATTTATTGATGTAATACTGAAATCATATAATTTAATTAATATTCAAATATGGAATTTAAATAAAATTGATTGTGAAAATTTTATTTTATCCAAACATGTTTAATTAATTATGTAAAAAACCACTTCAATAATAACAAGATATGTAAAGTGTAAAACATGGAAAAAATATATGCATAATAAAATAAAATTCCTCAATCTAATATCACGTAAGACTAAGTTTTATCACGACCTGTTCACCAGGGCCCGTGCTATGACATAAACAAAGCCCACCTCCCAAAGTCCAGGGGATGGAGACTAGAACCAAAGTTGTCAACCTACAGGTGGAGGCCTTTTCCTGAGTACCTGTACACATTCACACAAAACCACATCTAAATCATTGAAAAGTAAACAATAATTCCACTAAATAACCACCGAGTAAAAGTACAACTAAAATTCAAATTGTCCAAAATACAAGACTAACAAAAGACAGAATAGAAAACAAGAAAGTAGAAATGAAACTTTAGAAGTCATTCACTGGAAGCCCCACTAGATTGGTAGTATAGAGTAGCAGCTGGAAGCCATATAAGTATGTCTCTACTTCTTGGTCACACTAGGCACCACCAGGTCCTGGTCCATAAAATCCTCAATCAAATAAGTGGTCATCTGCACTAGACACAACACGTGGATGCAAAGCCCATGTAGGGGTGAGTAACAAAATACTCAGTAGGGACCCGCAAAAAAAGTAAAGGCCACAAGGCAATACATAACCAAACCAAAAATCATGATCCCCAAGCATTATCACAAATCAACACAACTCACAAAAAGTTATATTCAAAACTAAGGTAGTAGAACCATTAGTCACATTGTTGAATGTCATGGGTTGTAGGAGAACTCCTCCTTAATGAGTATAGTGGGCTTGCTGGGTCCCACAGAAGCCACTTCTAACTAACTTTAAGACTTTTTTGGTACTAATCCATAATTAGTACCACCAGTATGATTGGGTACACATATGGAACTCCCCAGCATGGGAATGCCAAGTCACATAGAAGCTTCTCCCCACCAATCTATTGATATAGTGAGGTACTCCTCATGTCCAGTACAATGGGTCAACTGGGTCACACATAAGTCGCTCCCCATTGTGGTCTAGCTGGGTCCCCTAGATGTCACTTCCACCTAGGTCATAATATCTGATCCACATAGGTTTTCTCCTCAGTAGTGTTTAGGTCTCATCCAACCGCAGGGTTTCCATAGGTATCATGCTTGATATCAGGAGAACCACTCCTCAAGTCAATTCTCAAATTTCAACACCCTTTAAATCCTTTATAGGGTAATCCAAAAAATCATCTTCATTGAGAGCGTTCCAATGCCACAAACTTATTGTCATTTGGACCCCTAGTTTGATAGATAATGATGTTTTTCCAAATAGGGGTTGGTCATGTCTGGGTCGGGTAGGACCGACCCAACCCAGTTCTGTAGACCCAACCCGTACCTGTCCCGACATGGGATCAGTCCTTTGGGCCATGGGATCGGCCCGACGGGGTGGTTCTGGCCTGCTGGGGTGGTTCTCGTCTGCTGGGGTGGGTCTAGCCTTCTAGGGAAAGTCTATCCCACTTTTCTTCCTAGTATTCCAAAGGCAGAATGGTTTGGACTGGCCGAGACCTGGCTAGACCCTGCAACCAGCTCCCTACTGACCCTAATGTTGATGAATGGTTGTTTCCTCTACCTCAGTCAGGTGACCATGGCCATGTTGTGATATTGTTGACCAATACAGCAGACACAGATCGCCGCATGCGGTCGAGAGACCGTGTGCCCCTAATGAGTGCAACCTAGGGTTATAGGTCGTGTCTCTACTGCCAGCCACTGGCTGGGTTGGCGGAAAATCCAAGTAGGACATCATGGCACAACAATGGTCTCTTTTTCAGACCACTGAGTCTGCACCAGTGGTCTGTTCATTGTGTTTCTTATGCATCCAACCTATGTGGGGTGCCTCCTTCCGAGTGAAGGCCTTGAACTTACCTTTCCGCAATTTCAAAAATCCTTCCACCAAGAATGCACAAGGCGAAGGGGGTCAGGCCTTTTCTATGTCAGCTGTCACCATCCACATTATAATTTTAAATCAAGGGATTCTTGGGTATGATGTCCCATTAAAATTTAATTAATCCTGAACAGAAAACCTAAGGAACAAACACCCTCCTTCATAAATAGTCAATCATTGGATCAACTTGTTCATTAGTTGATCCACGTTTGTCATCTAGAATGAAAAATGGGGAAAACATAAAAAAACCCAACCTCGAAGTAGTTCGACGTTGAAGCGGTCCTCCAACAATGGTTTAAGAAGTCGAAGGAATTCATTACATCTAAGATCTGTTCTACGAGGTGTGTTAATTTCATTAGTGTTATTTTGGAATTTTTCATTCTTTATTGGATAGAAAACTCACTGGTGGTTCGATAGAGAATTGTTTGCTGATTAATTCTTGTTTCTCCCAATGCATTATTACATTAAAAGGAAATAGGTCGCAGCTTTTCTGCTTCACATCGACATTGCATCATTACGTTGTTTCTTTAATGAAACATCATAGAAATTATTCTTTATGTAAATAGTTGTTAAGATACAACCAAATTATCCCTTAATGATCTTCCATTAATTTTTGTCATCTCAGTATCATAGCATCATTTTCCACTGGTCAACGGTGCAAATGAAAATAAAATAACTTCTTCTGTTATTTTATTATTTTCAGAAAAGTCCAAAAATTAACTTTTATGTCTGACCCAAGATGATTGATGTTAAGTTCAATCTAGGCGAATCCTATCATTCTAAGTTCAGTAGTGCCCCCCGATATTCAATCCAAGATCTGGTTCAAATGTTTGAAAAAACTATTCGCACGTTTACTTAAGTGAACATAAAAAATGGTCCGAAATTCTGTTCAGGGCCCACCGGGCCTCAGAATCACATGCCGTCAAAGCGTGTTGTCTCAAAATAATTCCATAAAATTTCAAAAATATATAAACGGTAACTCTGGGACACTAAATTCCCCCTACCTTTGGGATTTACATCCTTAAAATCCATGAAAAATGGTATTCAGACAAATTGGGGTATTAAGGAAGAATCTGAGCCTCCCACTCCCATGTTCTCTCATGTATATTTCCATGATGCCATCGAACTCACACAAGAGAAATTGACCATCAATGAAGTAACCTCTATTATAGATAATCTATCTCCACTAGGAAGTTCACAAACTTCTCCCCATCATCAATGTCTAGCTCACCCAAGTCAATGACGTGCGATGGATCATGCACGTACCTCCCCAGCTACAACCTGTATAAAACATCATGAACTCGGTGCATCGATGGGGGATGGGTAGGTGGTACGGCACCTCTCCAACATTGTTGAGGATTTGGAAAAGTTTGATAAACCTCGGAGATAGCCTTCCGCCCTGGCCAGATCCTCGCTAACCCGTCAGGGTTAGATACAACAGAAAACATGGTCTCCCTCCTAAAACTTTAAGGGTCGTTATCTATAATTGACATATGATTTCTTCCTTATATATACAATCCTAAACCACTCATGGATAATCAAAACCTTATCAATGGTATCCCATACCAACTCAAGACACAGGATTACTGAATCCCTTGGGTTTGTCCAATATAGGGGTAACTTGCATGACTGCTCATACAAGGCGTCAAATGGTTTCATGACAATAGTGGAGTGATAGTTGTTGTTGTATGAAAACTCCACTAGTGGTATGTGTTTCTACAAAAAGTGACCAAAATCAATGAAAAAATCATGAAGCATGTCCTCTAAGGAATGTATGGTCCACTACATCAGACCATCTATCTGAGGGTGAAAAGTTGTGCTCAAGCCCTACTGAGTCCCGAACGCCTCCTGCAATCACTTCCATAATAGGGATGTAATGTGTGCATCATAGTATTAAAAAATCATCGATGGAACCCCATGAAGACGCACTATCTCCTAGATAGAGAGGGCCCACATGCCCTTAACCAATCCCAGCTATCGGATGGGTAGGAAGTGAGGTGACTTGGCGAGTCGGTCAATGATCACCCAGATAGAAGCGTAGCCCCTAGACATGCATTGTAAATCCATCACAAAGTCCAAGGATATTACAAACCTCTTCCATTCTGGTACATCATGTTTTTTTTGCCATGCCTGGTAGGATTTGATGCTCATCATTCACTTGCTGACAAGTGAGTCATCGTGAATGAACTTTACCACCAGTTTCTTCCTCCCTTCCACCAACAATGATGTCGTAGATCCTATTAACACATCTCTACACTAGGATTTAAGGACAAAGGGGATGTATGGAACTCCCAAAACACTTCCTCCTACAACATCACTGATAATACGATGCGTCCTCTGAAAAGCATGAAGTTATCTCCACCCATCGAAAATCCATTAGGAGCTTGTCCTGAGGATAATTGAGAATACCAAGCCTTGCAGTCAAAATCCAAAATTTGTGCCTCCCTGACACGATGTAAGAGTGGGGGAGTGAATGTCATTGACTATGGTTAAGATACTCCATCATCATCCATGAAGGATATCTTCATCGTGGATAGCTGCTTTGTCACCTCCCTCTTCAGCTGTAAACCAGGTCTTTTGTTGAGCGGGTCTTCCACCACGTTCCCCTTCCCATGAGTATAGAATATCATAAAGTCATAGTTCTGGAGGAACTCCATCCATTTCCATTATCTCATGTTCAGATCCTTATGTGAGAAGATAATCCTAAGACTCTTATGGATGGAGTAAATGGTAAATCATTCACCCATCAAGTAGTGCTACCACATCTTCATGGAAAAGACCAATGCTGCTAACTCTAGGTCATGTATCACATAGTTCTTATCATGAAGCCTCAACTTCCATGAGTCGTAGCTGATCAAAACTCTCTCTTGCCTCAGGACACAACCCTGTATGGTCCTAGATGCATCGTAGAAAACTACATACCCACACCCTCTTCTAGAAGTATCAAGATGGGGACACTCATCACTCTCCACCTCATCTCGAAGAAACTATACTCTCACATGTTCTTCCACATGAAGGGTTATCCCTTCCATGATAAGGCTGATACAAGTGCTGCTACTCTGGAAAATCTAGGCACGAACCTCTGGTAGTATCTAGCCAAACCCTAGAAACTCTGCACCTTAGTCTTTCTCTAGGGTGGATCCCAAGAATGAACTTCCTCTATCATTTCCGGATCCACTACAACTCAAGAATTCTAGATGACAGGTCCCTGAAAGTGGACCACCCGAATGAAAAACTGGCACTTTGAGAGAATTTCATAAAGTTGGTTCTCTCAGAGTGTATCTAGGACTATCTATAAGTGTGTAGAATTATCCTCCTCTGACACTAAGTACACCAATATGTTATAAATTAACACCACCACAAAATAGTCGTGGAAAGGATAGAATATCCTATTAATGAGTCCCATGAACACTACTAGGACATTTTTCATGCCAAAGGGAATCAACCAGAACATGTAGTGGCCATACCAACATCTGAAGATTGTCTTCAGTACTTCCTCAACCTATTCCCAAAGCTGATGATAGCTTGATCTGAGGTCGATCTTCAAGAACCACCTCACTCCTTCTAACTAGTTGAAGAGTTAATCGATCCTTGGTAGTGTATACTTTTTCATCATGATCACCTAGTTCAGGCACCATAAGTCAACACATATCTTCAAGCTCCCATCTGCCTTCTTGTAAAATAAAAATGGGGATACCCATAGTGAAATGCTGGGCCTTACGAACCACTTTTCTGGTAAGTCCTCCAGTTGTACCCTCAATTCATGAAGCTCCATGGGAGCCATCTGATATTCTGATGTGGATATTGATTCCATACTAGAGTAAAGGTCAATTCCCATGTCTACCTACCTACAATGAGGTATTCCTATAACATCCTTAGGAATGAGATAGGCAAACTCGTCCACTCCTACAGGAATGATCAGACTCCTATCATCCACCACATCGAGGTTGAGGCTATCCAACTGTTGAGTGATCTACTACACCATCCTACAAATTAGTCTATCCTGTGAAGAAACGGTTCCCTTCTCACTGGTGAAGGAAAACCTTGTCTTATCCTCATGGATAGACCACCCATTGCACCTAAAAAATCGAACAGATCATAGATTGTGGATAACCTATCCAACCCAAGATGACGTCGTAAGGACTCGATGCTGCTATTAGTAGATCCCATCTAAAACTCACACCTCCTAGAGTATTCTCAAACTATCGGCACTAGTGTGTAATTGTCGAATACCCTCTTGTAGGAGTCTATATATGTAATGATCGAGCCAACAGCTCCACCAAAATCTTAGATCCTCGAACAAGGTCCCTGGAAATGAAAGGGTGGCTGAAACATGTGTCTATAATAACTCTAGATAAGGCGGAGAAGGCACAAATCATACCTCTAATCATCTCTAGAGTGTCATTTTCATAGTCTTCTATTGAATGATTCTAGCTTGGCCCCTATCCACCGGCTCACTGAGCCCGTGGTGGACCACCTGTGGGTGGTGGTGGTAGTACCTCAAACCATCATCCACCACCTTCCACTCAACATTCTCCCCTCCCATTTCAACCACCCAACAGACCTACTTGATCAAAACTCTACCTCTACCTTGGCGGTCCCCTGACTGCCTACTGATCATCTGTGTGGTGGGTAGGGCTGTCATGATCCATGTTTCCATTCCCGCCACACATGAATCGCATCCTGGTCCCCTATTGACTCCCTCTACTCTGGGGGCCCCGCACTGCGACCCATGAGTCCTGGGGTCATCCCCTAAATGTCGTGGCCCACTTGAGCCCCCATAAATGCTGCTTTTTTCACCAATGAAAACCCTACCACCTATGGTCTATCAGTGGATCCAGCTGTCTCTGCCTGCTCTTCTAGGAAGCCCTCTACAAGAAGGGCTTGCACCAACAATCCAGCCTTAGGGTGGATGCAGATACATGCAATGGATTCCCTGATCACCCATATGAGTCCCTACTAAATGGTTTGGGTCCTAATGAAAGCATCACACACCCTGTATGGGGAGTTGCGGGAGAGTTATGTAATCCTCGCAGAGTACTCATCCACAGATAGGCTGACCTGATCCTAGTGAATCATCTCCTATATGTGCGCCGAGCGCAAGGTCACAGGGAAGAACTCCTCCCGAAAATGCTTCTCAAAGTCAGCCCATGTATGGTTCACCACATCTGGTGTTGGGATGCTCAAGATCCACCATCTTCTTACCAAGCCCTAAAGAACTCTCTCTACTAAGATCGTCATCTTTTCATGTGGTGTCCTCACTACGGGAAAGACCCGCATCACTGACTCCAGCCAGTCCTCTGTGACCAGTGGATCTATCTCTCCCCTAAACCTGGGAGGTCTGCATCTCTAAAACTCATGAACGGAATTGAGTCTGCATACACCCTCTACCAGTAATGTTGGAATTAACTACTGATATATGGGTGATAGAAGCAATGATGCACCACCCGATACATCCATCTCTAGAACTGTTCCCCAAACTGATGCCTCATCGATAGGTGGGTGGACCTCATGGTCACACATCAGAATCAACGAAGGCCATCTTCATGGAGGTCTCATGATAGAGATCAATATGTACTAGGGTTTGATGATTATACCTAGTGAGATCACTCTTATTCAAGAAAATCATAGGAGACACTTATTCAACTAGTGTTTTCATCTATACAGCCGAAAAAGGATTCATGTTGCTTTTTTATTGATACGTCAGCCGTTGCCCCAACACTTAACTCCTCAAATTTGAATTTTGAACTCGATTCATTTAACAATGTTCCTCTAAAATTAAACAATAGACACTAGGTCACTAAATAATAACCAACCACCACTGATACCACTTTTTCATGACACATCCCCAGGGGCACATGGAAAGACATACCCCAAGCCTTCCTCCTAATGGATAGTGGTTGGAGACTAGTGTCTAAGGTGTCAACTTTCAAGTGGGATGAATTTTCCAGAATACCTGTATGCGGACGCACACAACCACATCCCAATTATGTAAAAATAAACAAGAATTCCACTAAACAACTACCATGTACACATAAAACTGAAAGTCAAATTGTCCAGAATACAAAACAAAAAAATAATAATTAGAAAAAAAAGTACAAAATAAACTCTAGAAGTCATCTACTAGAAACCCCACCTGATGGGTAGTAAAGATTAGTTGTTGGAAGCCATAGAAGTACATCCCATTTGTCTAGTCTCACTGGGAACTACTGATTCCTAGTCCACCAAATCCTTCATCAAGGCGGAGGCCATCTTCACTAGACACAACACGTGCGGGTGAAGCCCGTGTAGGGTTGAGTTACAAAATACTAATTAGGGATTCAAAAACAAAAAATCAATGACCAAAAAGCATTCCATAACCAAACCAAAAATCATGATCATTAAGCATGATCCCAAAGAAAGACAACTCGCACCTAGTATATTCTAGAGTAGGATAATATAACCATTAGTCATATCTTCGAACACTATGTGTGGCTGAAGAACTCTTCTTCAATGAGTACAGTGGGCATGTCGGGTCACATATAAGCGGACTCCCACTAAAAATTGGATTGTTGTGGTACTCATCCATAATGAGTATCATTGGTATGCTGGGTCACACAAATGCCTCTACCCACTGTGGGGATGTTGGGTCACACAGAAGCTGAATCCCACTAATCTATGTCCATACTGAGGTAATCCACATGTCATGTACTATCGGTCAACTGGGTCACATAGTAGTAGCTCCCCACTATGGGCCTATTTGGTCACACCGAAGCCGCTTCCCACTGGGCTATAGTATTCAATCCACACAGGGTCTCTCGTCAGCAGTATTTAGGTCTCAGCCTACTACTGGGTTTCCGTACATAGAATTCTTGATCTCAGGTGAACCAAAACTCAAGCTATTCATCGAATTTCAACAGCCATGAAATCATCTATGTGATATTCCAATGTATCCACCTTTTTTAGGGTTCCGATACCGCAAATGGATCATAAATTGGATGATTGGTTTGCATGTTATTGATGTTTTTACAAAAAGAGGTTGGTCAGGTCCGGGTCCGGCACGACCCAGTAAAACCGACATGACCTGACCTCAGTCTGTTGACTTGACCTGGACCCGGGCATGAATGGGTCAGGTCCGTTTGTCCATGGGATTGTTGAGATGTTGATCTGGCTTGATGTAGTACGTACATCTCATAGGGGTGGTTCCAGTTTTCTAGGACAAGTCTGGCCCGCTGGTTTGGGTATGGCCCGTAGGGCAGGTTCAGCTAGTAGGTCTACCCAATACCCCAAAGGAAGACCAGTTCAGACTATCCAGGATGTAGCTGGAACCTGCGTCCTTCTTCGTGCTCACCCCACGGTCGATGCAGGGCTATTTTATCCACCACGGTCAAGTGACTGTGAACTGGATGTGGAATAGTAGGCAAATCCAGTAGGCCCAGATTACTACACGTGGTTGGAAAACCGCATTCCCCCAAAGAGTGCAACCCATGGTTTTGGGCTGCTCCACTGATGCATCTAAGGTCCGCATCACTTCTCCTAGCCACCAGCTAGGCCCAAATCTCTTTCCTACATGTCGTTGGGGCCCACTACCACCATCCACAGTGTATCTGCGGGCTCTTCCACGGACCACCGGGTCCGTATCGGTGGTCCATTATTCACGCTACCTGTGTCTCCAACCTACTTATGGCGTCGCCTTCCCTACAAAGTCCTTGAACTTGCTTTGACTCTAATTCTAAAAGTCTTCCTCCAAAAATGCACATGGAGGAGTGGGTACAGGTCTTGATAATAGTGACCCACACCCTCTATGTTAGAAGGTTAAAATATGGGAGGCTTGGGTATGATTTTCCATCAACAAAAAATTAACACCATATAGAAAACCCAATGAAAAAACACCCGCCTGTAAGAACGGATGATCTATGGATCATCCCATTCATGGGTTGATCCGCGTTCGTCCTCTAGAAAGAAGAATGGGGGAATATAAACCAAATCGAACCCCAATGTCAAAGCAGTTCAATGTTGAAGTAGTCTAACCACTATGGTTCGAGAATTTGAATTCATTCTCCGCTTCCCGACTCTGTTCATTAAGGTGAATTGAAGTCGTTAAAATTCCTCCGGTGTTTTTCATTATTCATTGAAGAGAAAACTCACTGGTGGATCATAAGAGAATTGACTACAGATTAATTCTCATTTCTCCCAATGCATTATTCCATAAAAATAAAACATGTCCCAATGTTTTTGTTATGATGTGATGTTTTTTCGTTACACAGTTTCATTTATAATGTAGTGTAGATGTGATGCTTCACTAAAAGAATTGTTTTTCTACACCATGATGATCCATTAAATTACTTCCTTTAATGTTCATTTTCACCGCACTATAGTGCCGTCATCTGCTACTCAATGGTCCGAATGAAAATATATATACTTTGGAATTAATTTTTTTATTTTCTGAAAATTAAAAAAATTAACCTTTTTGTCTAAACCTTTTTGGTCAATGTTATGTCTATTATACACAAATTCGGGTGTTCTACGTCCCAAATCTCACTCAAATGTCTGATCCAAGAACTGGTTCAAAAGTTAGAAAAACCCACTCACACGTTTACATAAGTGAACTTAAAATGTTCAAAATTACATTCCAGGATCACCGAGCCCCAAAATCAATTTTCCGTCAAAGCGTGTAATATCAAAATAATTCAATAAAATATAAGAAAATTATGGAAATTCTAGGACAATACAGCCTTATGTTACAATATTGGGAAAAATTTCAATTGAACTATGGGTTTGACCAACCCTTGTTGGGGAATGTACATTTATAAGGGGCGTTATTTTGAAGTTTTTGGTTTAACATACCTATTTTAAATTAATAGGAGTATACCTTTCTAGACATGTTGTGATATGGAGGAAAGTTTTAAGAAAATCCAAGTCATGATTTGTAGATTATGGAGTCCAATCAATGAATCAAGGACCCACAACCATGTAGTTGGAAAAGATATTCCTACCTAAATACCATCAAAATAGCTTGACCATCCTTTGTTTGGGTTATCTGTAGGGGAATATTTATCATTTCTAGTATAATTTTCTTGAAACAAGGAATTTGTAGTTCAATGGTGAGGGATATTGGGACTTGATAAAATATTAACTAATTTATAAAATCAATTAATTTATTATTTCTCACAAAAATTTGTAATCAATGGATGCCCTAATAATATGATATTTTAATTGTAGAATTAAATGAAAAGCTCCTCATCTATAAAATCCCTAAGATTAATATTTCAGAAAGACAATCTTCTCACTAACTGTAACTCCTTGGATTGGTTTTGCCGCCTTCAGGTTTTTCTACGCCATGAATGGAAATATTATGATTTAGAATCCTCAATGTCTGAGCTGCCTTCACATGAAGACTTTGATGAAGAGTTCCTAGACTACGAAAAACATAAAAATGACATATTCAATATTCAATGATTAATGATTTCATATATATCTAGTAAACACATCAATTCTCACAAAAACATGGATGCATATAGTATTCCTGAGCACCTCTGTGGTCATTATTATGAGAGATATATATATGAATAGTTTGAATATTCCAAGGAATTATTTGAAATTAAACATGTATATGGTTCACCTTATGGGCCCCACATAGTCAAAATCATTGGATACATTGAGAGCCTAGTGGTTCTCAGTTTTTAACTCCCCAAAGAACGGAGTACTAATGTCATTCTAGAATGACTTCCTCAAATCTTCACCGTTATCAATTTGAATTTTAATATGAAAAACCTTGATAATTATCATCGATATATTATTTCCCTCCTTCACCATGAAGTTAAATAAATGAAACATGAAAATCCTTCTGTCCTTATAGTGAACATTCAGAATGGGAATGCAAAGAGAATTGAGCCAAAAGATTCTTCACACTATTTCAATAATAATAAGAATAAAGAGGATGTAAGGGAACATTATGATGTATATTATTCATGTGGAAAGAAGGTGAAATTGAAGAAAATCTACATCATGTGTAAGAATAAAGGGAATGATTTTGGTTTGCTTATTATCAAGTGCAACTTAACTATTTCAAAAAATTGGGTGTTAGATATAGATTTCAGTTTTCACATATGTATTCAAATATATAAACCTAGTATATTTATAAAAATAGAGTGAGGGGAAGTAGATCTATGAGTATCCAATAGAGAAAAACTTTAATTTCTATTAATCAGAGACTACAACCTCACATTTCCATCCAGAAAGATCATGGTTTTAAAGGATTGTTATTATGTTCCATTAGTAAACAAAAACATTATATTTGTATCTATAATAGATTCGTATTGATTTATTTTTCCTTTTTGAAATATATTTATCTTCATTTATAAAGATATAATTTTTTATGGTAAGGAACATTTACATAACGGTCCTTACATGTTGGTTTTCATAAACCGAGTAATTTAAATAGATAAATATGTTACTTTACGTGACACATACACACCCGAATTTGGCATCACTATCTTGGTCATTTAAATGAAAAAATCAAGACAAAGTTACATCAGGAGGGATATTTAGATTCATAGAAACTAAAAATACTTCATGTATGTCAAGCATGATTACATTTTAAAATGACCAAAGACCCATTTAGTTGGAAAGGTGAAATGGATAAAGAGCATTATAAATTAGTTCATACCAATGTGTTTGGACAATTTCAAATTGAACCAAGGAGTGGTTACTAATACAACATAACTTTTACAAATGATATTAGTAGATATGGATATATTAATATGATGAGGTATAAGTCAGATTCTTTTGATAAATTTAAGGAATTCTAAAATAAAAAATGAAAACTATCTTGGTTGGAAGATCAAGAAAAGATTCTTAGACCGTGGTGGAGAATATCTTAATCAATACATCATTGATTACTTATTATTTTTTGGGATCCTAGCCTAACTCCCTCATCCTTACACGTCTTAGTGGAATAGTGTATGTGAAATTAGTAACTACACCTTGTTGGATATACTGAGATCAACGATGGGTCATGTGAGTCTTCCATTATCCTTTTAGGGATATTCATTATAAACAGTGGTGAAAATACTAAACCCAAGTACCAAATAAATTGATAAATTTAATTCCATATGAATTTCAATGTTAAATTAAAACGATGTTATCTAATTTACATGTGTGGGGAAGAGAATCATTTGTTAAGTCCTCTTCAGGTAATAGACTTGCACCATAAGGCATGAAGTTTACCTTTATAGGACACCCCAAGAAAATATGTGAATATTATCTATATGAACCCTCAGAAAAAATAAGTATAGTTGAATAACATACCATATTACATAAGAGGGATAGCATCTATAGAAGAGATAATGGGATAAAGATAATCATTGATGTAGTCCAGGCTCAAGGGATAGAATATTTTGTACATGCTTGGTTTCCCCAAAGCCATGTGGAAGTAGAAATGGTTTTAGAGACACAATAACTATATAGTAGTAAAATAGAGGTTTGAGAACCAGAAAGATATGATTTTCTAGTTACTAAGGATTGCGACCCATTCTCAGTTGATAATAGTGATATTATAACCAATAAAGAAACAGTAAGTGGATAAAGTGTTTCCAATTAGAGAAAAGATATGGAATCTGAAACAGATTCCTTATAACAAAACTATCACTTAAATTAGGTAGATCCACCATTTGATGTAAACCCAATTGGTTAAAAATGGTTATTCAAGAATAAAATTTACATGGAAGTACATGTCAGTACATATATGGTGCGACTGGTTGAAAAGGGGTTTAAACATTATCAGGGAATTGTCTTCAATGAAACTTGATCACCAGTTTCAATGAGGAAATCCATTAGAATTGTACTTTCCATTTAGCATTACCATAACTATGATATTTGGAAAATAGATTTAAAAATTTACTTCCTTAATAGAAACCTTCAGAAATATTTCTACATGAAACAACCTAAAGGGTCTGTGACTCTAAAGGATGGAAATAAGATATGCCAGTTGCAAAAATCCATTTCTGGATTAAAGAATACATCCATGTAATAGAACCATTATTGGATGAATCCATTATGTAAAATTTTATTATAGAGAAAAAATGTGATCCATGTTTCTACAAAATATTTAGTAAGAGTGAAGTAATTTTCTTAATAGTATATGTTGACAACATGTTGCTTATTAGAAAAAAATACCAGTCTTACATTCTGTTATGGTGTAGTTAAATAAATGTTTTTCCATGAAATACTATGGTGAGGCATCATATATTTTTGGGATCACGATCCGTCATGATAGATCGAAGAGGATTCTCAGCCTAAGTCAAAGTACATACATTAACATGATACTAAATAAATTCAATATGGAACAATCCACGAGGGGAATGTTTTCAGAATAACGTGGAATTATTCTTACAAAAGAAAATGTTTTCTCAAACCTATGAGGAAAGAAATAGAATTTCAAGGATTCCATTTGTATCAGAGATTGGTTCAGTAATGTATCTTATTATTTGTACTAGCTTAGATGTCACCTATGAACTATGTGAGGTAGGAAGATATCCAGATAATCCAGGTGACCACTATTTAATGGCAGTCAAGATTATCCTAAAGTATCTAAAGAATACTATGAATATATTCAGAGAATTAGGAGTATATGAGTAACTATTAATTGAAGGATATGATGATTCTAGATTCCACACTCATCATGGTGACATGATGTCACAAATGGAATCCATCATCATTTTAATGGAGGTGTTGTGAGTTGGAAGAACTCAAAGAAGGCTGTGGTCACATATTCTATTGTAGAGTCCAAGTATATTTCAGATTCTGAGGAAGCTTAATATAACTTTGTATGTGTAATTTCATTTAATATATTGATGTGGTACCTAGAAATATTGATCTCATAACACTCTATTGTGATAATACATTAGTAGGGGATATTGCAAAAGAGCCATGGCCACATCAGCAAAGAAAGAACATACATCGAAAGTATCATCTCTGGAGGTATTTTTTAGAGTGTTGAGGTTAGGGTGAGTAGTATTTCAACATAATAAACATGTAGGAGCCCTAGAATAAAGCCCTGAATCACCAGAAATAGGACTATCAGGTGAGTTCTATCAGACTAAAATCCATAGGTAGTTGGGTCTAGTCAATGTCGGAGTTTTTAGATTTGGTTTCCTAAAACCTACTATTTTTTACTGTGATTATAATAATATTTTATGTATTAAATATTAAAATAAACATCTTATTATATATTTTTCAATGTTGTATATGACATTAATGTAATAATGTCGTTGATTATTTTTCACATTAATGAGGTCAAAGTAATTCCCTATTATGATGAGAACATTAAAGTGGTATTAAAATATTATCAATATAGTTCTGTGATTAGATAACATACTATTATGGGAAACATAGTATATTGGCTGTTAGGTGTGCCTTCTCATAACGAGATGATAATTCTTCTCATGATGATCACATGTTAATATCCATCTTAGGAGATTATGAGATCTTTCCTGCCAGTAGGAATTTTTTATGTTTTGGTGTCATCAGATATTACAATCTCTATGCCTGTGTAATGGTCCTTTGACTTTGTGATTTTCATTAATGCATTTCATGACTCACACAAATTGATTTTCTGATGAAAATTTTCATGTCATATATTGGTAGCAATTAGGGTACATTGGGTGTATCATGAATGAATTTTTATTAATAGATAGGTCATGAAAGGATTTGCCCCATCCATCTTTATAGAAGTAGATATCTTAGCACTTTGATTGAAATATAATTATCACCGAAATTCCATGGCCATGTTGTAATAATGATTTTATATCAGATATTCATGGAATGATGTATTAAGATTATAGGTTGATGAAACCATCATGAAACCTAATTTACGAGATATTTTTATATAGGTATTATATTACATAGTGAGAATTCATATGTGGTTGTCATTTTTGTGACAATAAGTTTTTCTCTTGGGTTACTTGACCCGTTACTAGACAGTAATGTTGGATTTTAGGAAATCATGACTAATTCCAACTAGAATGAATCCTAGAGGGTCACACACTATGAGTTTTTATTGGTCTCCATTAAATTATATTTGAATTTATTTAATATAATAAAAATTGTTCTCAAGACAGAGGATGAAATTTATTTAATTATACTGATAGCATAAATTAAATAATTATTTATTCAATAGATCGTGAATAAAATTTATTTATTTATTTTATTCTATATTTAAAAAATATTTATTTACTATTTTTTATAAAAACATTAAGAGAATAAAATATTTATTTATGGGATTAAAATTTTTATTCGTGTGTTCAATAAATGCAATAGGAGTTCGAAGAGACCAAGAATGTGTATGGTGACAAAAATATTATTTAAGAGCCAATAAATATTATTTATCTATTTTACGCAAGTTATTACACAACAAAATATTATTATTATTATTATTATTTGGTGTAATGGGAATTAATTAATGGATATAATTATATTTAATGGATTTTATGCAATTAAATTTTGTAATTGAAATCCTATCTCTATTAATAGAATGTTATGTCTATTTTGTAAATCATTTGAAAAAAATATCCATTTTTGGGAAAAGATAATTGTTTTAAAAAAGAATTCACCCTCAAATCCTACTCCCCTCTCCCTCTCAAGAATGAGAACCCAATAGATAATTTCTTCTAGATCAAAGAATGAGTGATCCTGAACAAAAAATAGAAGGCATTCGATTCATCATGCTAGAGCCCGGAGAACAAGTGGCATTGCTCGAAGGTCATTAGAGAATGTGTGGATCACCGATTAAGGAATTATATCCTTGAATCCTCACAATATCAATGAATAAAATCCATAATGTACTTTTTGGATGATCAAAAATCACAAACAAAGAAATTTATTGAGATTATGTATTTATTTTTTAGTCATGAAATAAAATAATTATAAATTTGATATCAAATATCATTGATCTTGATTCCAGGAAATTATTTTTAAAATAAATATAAATATATATCCCTCAACCTCAATGCTTCCTCAATGGTTGGAACCAATAATTTTAAAACCCATACATAGGCCATGAATACCTATTATCCCACGGAACCCCATCCCATGGTTCATTCTAATGATTTGAAAATATTTTGTAAAACATGAGTTCTAACAATGAATTTTTCATCATGTTTTGTGAAACAATGTTTACCATGGTACATAGTTTCCCTAAACATTCTCCTATATTTCATAGGTCGCATGTTTGATCAATAATGTTTCTTATAACAGTGTGTTTCTAAATATTTATTCAATAAATAGAGCTCCAGGATCTATGCTAATCCCGAATTCTCCCAAAAACACTCTATCCATCTTATGAAATAGCATTAATGAAATAATAAAGGATATATTGAAATTAAAATGGTTCTATACAAGATAGAAAAACTAGTATCTTATATCCTCCCCACCTTAAGAAAACTCATCCTTGAGTTACATTGAGGGTGATTAATCTTCACTCAAGAATAAACATGGCCACTGAATACGTAAATTATCATCTAACTCTCATGTCTCTTCTTATACGTGGACGCACCTCCATAACACCAATACAAGAGAGAAAATAATAACATGGAGATCCTTACTTCAATTATTAGTGATACAAACTAGATACTCCTAAAAAACAGTCATTATTATCTAAATTATCCTCCATATGATTAGTGGTATTATATTGTTTTGAATAGTAATGATGAAGTTGAGAAACATGGAATATTTCATTTAAGGCATATACCTATAAGGAATATCTAGATTTGAGTATTTCAGCCCAAATCAACCCAATATATAATATGGATGAAAACATTTATGAATCAGATTACATTGCCTTTGAACCTATTTACAATCCAATGTATGTAAAACAACCAATAAGAACTATTATCCCACCTCTAACTTTAAAGTACAGTGATGAATATTGGTATAATAATTTTCCCTATATTGATATATTGTAATAATTTTTTTTAAAAGTTTTACTTGTTATTATGTCTCCTGAATAAGACAAGTTCTCAGTAGAGTTGCCTCACCAACCTCTAACAGGAACATAGGCGATTAACATGGCCTACAATAAAGAGTTTCATGAGAATAATTATGTATATTTTCATAGAATATATTTTTATAATAAGATATAGATGGAGGAAAATATATCCCCTAAGAACCTCTAAAATAAAAGATGTAGGCTCAGAGAATATCCTCAAGAATATTTATAGTTTCATTGGAATAACCATGGGATTGAAGTTTATTGGATATAATTTGATGTTCCAATTAACCCAGTTCCATTTGAAACCCCATAAATATCAACGATTTAACACGATTATCCATATAAAATAAGATAATCTATTGAATATCATAAAGGATAATAATCTCCCAGATGTAGAGTCTTCCAAGCTCATCCATGGAGAAGGTCTCCCTAATAGGAAAGAAGTGGGGATCTTTGTCAGCATGTCCATGATAACCCATACGACATCACTTCTATGATTAGATTTTTTTAATCCCATTGAAAGATCCATTTTTACATAATCCCATTTCCACTCTTCAATGGGTCACAACTATAATGGACTATTAGGATGTGGTTGTTTTACCTTTACCCACAGACAGGCAGAGAACTAATTAAAAAACATGTTATATACTTCTTCATTAGTATCCTCTAATACTGGTGGCATAAATCACAATCCATTTATGTAATTATGGGGTGTACTATCCATTTTTAGGTTTGGTATACTCACATTAATTATTATATCACTTATTTTGGAATCCATACATTACTATGAATATGAATGATATCATCCACATCACTAAACCAACTAAGTGGTTGGTCCTCACCAAAAGAATATTAACTTAAGACAAAGAATTTTGGATATAAAAGATATATCATCATTAATCCACTAAAAAGTAGAGATTTCACTTCTATGACTATAATAATATGTTTCAAGTGGCACTCATGTACCTCCATATGCATCTAAAAAAGAGAACTTATCAACTACCACTCTCTTCTAGCCTCATGAACCACTGGTGTTTGAATATTCTGGCTCAAATAATCAGTGACTACATTTCCTTTACCAGAATTATAAGAAATATAAAAATATATATATTGAAGGTATTCATATGAAATTCATTGATTTCAGTTAAAATCAAAATGAGTGAATATGTATTTTAGAATCTTATGGTTTTTATATACCAAAAACGGCTTTCATAGCAAGTAATATCTACAACAACGCAAGTCATGGACAACTTTTTCACTTTCAAGTACATTTTTTAGGTAACTGCACTTGTGAGGACTCAACTAATGAGGCCAGAATGACATAGCTCATTCCCCATTAATAAAAATAAATGACATTATAATTCTATATACATCACATCAAATGTTATAGATTCGTTATAGATCTAGAAGAGTCAATATTGAAACTAAGTTCATAATTATTATTTTTACTCCAGAAAGGATTTTTCAAAATATTCATACCAAACTAATTTAGCACCCTTAATTTTTTAATCACATGATAGTTGTTAAAAGGTGTTAGAAATATGGGATAAAACACCTATAAAAAATATACCACCCTAAGAAACACCAAATATCAAAGTCGTTATGGGGATTATTCCAAGAGATTATATATCTAACCTTCAATGGATCCATAGACACCCTTGAGTTCAATATAATATGATCCATTAAGTTAACCTTATCAATCAAATGGTATAATTTTGTGAGCATATCATATTATTGGTGTCTCTTAGTTTATTATGTATGATGTAAATGTGATTTTCATGATCTGGTTTAGTTTGATAATACACCAAGATATCATTATAAAACTATAACAAATGAATATATGTATGGGTAGAAAACCTGATTTATCAATGTTGTAAAGTGATATTGCTTGTTCATGAGACCAAATGACATTACCAAATACTCATAAAGACTATATATACTTTATAAATCTATAGATGGTATATCTGGTGTTATAATCTTTAAATGTTGATAGTCTGAGGTAAAATCAATTTTTTAGAATACTGTAGTTCCTTATAGAGGGTTAAAGGGACATATATAAATGTTAGTATGTACTGGTAATTAATTGTAATATGATTCAACAAATGGTACTCCCCATACAGTCTGAGGGGTGAAATTTACTTCTTGGTGAACAGAATGGTTTAACCTCAGGGTGATGTACTAGGTCCTATAAACCCTTTGGCTTTTAGGTCCTCCAAACTTGTCTTAGGTTCTTGGATCTTAGTAGAATCCAGCCTAAAAGGAGTAATAGGAACTTGAAGTAATATAGGAACAAGATAAATAGTGAATTATACCACCATCTTATGAGGTGGTCTAAAAGCATCATCTGGGAAAACATCCATGAAATTACCCACCTTTAGAGGGAATTCTATTTGACATGTTCCCTAATTATCTAGAAAAAGGCTAGGAATCTAGGTTGTCACTCCTCCAAGACCATGATTATGAGGTCTTTCCTGAATTTAAAAAACATCTCATTCTCATTTGTAAATGTACCAACCACCCTAATGTGATTAGACAGACTCTCATAAATGTTAAAAATTGATATGGGTGAAATATAGAACTAACTAGTTAATTCCAAAAATGATGAAAAACTTATATTCTCAAGGATGAAAATATTATTGAAGAAATAATAACCACATATCTCAAAAATATTCTTCTTGAATAGATTCACACTCTATGACCTAATTCCCAATAGAGTGCATAACGTTTTCATCCCATGAAATTATTTGATCTCCAAACCACGTATAATCACTAAAGAAGAAAATATAAATGAATTTGAAGTTATAGTATCGAATAAAGTTGCTTATAATTTTGAGGATAATAAAATCATATCTAAAAAAATAGATTGACTTACATTCCAATACTTATGATTATGTTCTTATATATATATATATGGCCCAATCTATAACCCTGATTCACAACTTAACTACCTTGAGTAGGTATACTCTTTTGGAATTTCAAATCAAAGGTCTGGATTTGTCAACCATGTCCACAATCTCATCCTATACAAGCATTGTTTCTCCAACTCCTTGACTAACATGGAATTGTTGATCTCCCTCTAAGAAATGGAGCTAGTACAAATCCCGTCAAATTGGGAAATGGTGGTAAGGTCTAAAAAATATCAATTTGTAGGCCACTCTACAATAGGTTTGGCACTCAACTAGATCTTTGTCACACTATATCTTCCCATGACTAGGTTTCCCACACTAATGGTATATCACCAAGCTACCTGGATGCACAAACTGACCCATGAAAATCATTAAATAAATTCTTTCTACTACTGGATAAACTACCACCCTGCCTCATTATTAACAAATGTTCCCCATAACTTCATATTCCCTTAGGTTACACTCATATATGAGGTCAATGGTTACATTATCATAAATTCTAGTAAAATAGGAAATTTCCACCTGAGATCAGGTGGCTTGCCAATGTCCATCCTCAAATTGCCTCATTATGGTAAATTCATAACTAGAAAGTGTAGGAATGAAACATTTGGACTTTTTGAAATGTGATTAGTAGTCCATAATGAATATATTAACGTACTCAACATGTAAAAATTCCCTAGTTCACTTGTATCTCATCATTTTTGGGTAGAAATAATCATTGAATCTAGCTTCAAGTCCCCACAAATGAAACCTTGAGGATGCCCATCAAGATTTAAAACATCCTACAAAATCATGGTGATCCATGAATAATGTATGTCTGAAAATTGACCCCCCCCCAATTGGGGGAATCTCTATAAGCTGAAATATAGATAAAGTAGCCTCTAGACATGAATCAATAGCTTGAGGACCACCATTTTCCGATAAACCAGGCGGATGCTACGACTTTAACACTCTCATATGTTGTGACATTATTGAACCATGACATAGAAAACCATTTATATAATGAACTATTTGTAGTAATCCCTCTATAAATTGAGCATCAATGCCCAATAGGGGTATAACAGACTATATAATTTGAGGTGCCTCTGGTAGATGCACTGGCAGGTTATGTCCCACCACTTCATGAGTATATTTATCATCAGCTTCTTAAAACATGACCCAAAGCAATTATAGATTAATATAACTATAATTACAAGAAAATAGCTCAAAACATGAAAATAGATGAATAAATTTACTTACGATAATGGTACAGGAAAAAGGGATCACTACCCAGAATGTACTGACCTAGATACCCATATAAATGGTCTAGGTATAGGTTTGTTTCCTTGTTTTAATCACTAAGGTCCCATTTTATAGTGTTTCAATATAATTTTATAGATTAAAAAACCCATGAAGTTGTAATTTTAATCCCTATTTAATGGGAAAATCCTTTTATGAGTCAGAAATTGTTAAATATTGTATTTAACCCACTGTCTAGTAAGATGAGTTACCATTCCCAGGTTATAAAGTGGGAACATTATAATATGCAATTGGATCTTCATGTGACTACAATAATAACTACACATCTGGTCTCAGGATGTGGAAATTATATATTTGATTATTTGACTATATGGAACACCATTCCTAATTTATATATTCACACACATTATAAATTACCATTGATACTCATTTAATCACAATCAATTTATGTTTCATCCCATATATCTAATATTTCATTTATCTACTGTTGATAATTACCTAGTTAGGTAAAACTATCATGATATGTGGGAAAAAAAAATTGGTTGATGAAGACACTTTATATAACCTATTATTTTTCCTCTTCCCAATATAAAACATTAGTATAATTTCAAATATAACCGTCATGGAACCATTAATATGAATCATGAAACGCACATAGTAATTAACCATGGAATGTGATATGCATGAAATATAAACCCTCAGGGGCCTATATTGATTCACGAAAAATGCATCATTGTCATATCAGTCTAGGGGTAAAATAAATTCAAAAATGATATTGAATTCAACATGTCATATACATCACCAAAATATGGAATCGGTAGAACTATAATAGGGGAAAACTATAATAGTAAGTACCATCCCTAAAACATGTATTTTCTATTTATGAGGGTTAAATACTCCTAGGAACATGCTTATTACCAAATTATTTCATGTATTAATCTCCTCTCTACCATCCCAAAATAGTAATATAAGGAATTGAAATAACTTATACCACTTTGTAATGTGTTGATCTGGGTTGGATGATAAGTGACCCGACTTAGTGGCCACATGGACTCATGTGATCCACTTTATATGCTAGAGGCCTCTAAAAAGTAGCAATGGTAAATGTTGGTATGGTGGGTAATAATAACTCATTATTAGTGTCGATTAAAAAATAAACAATAAATAAGTAGTAGAGATATAATAATGAAAATAGTGTAAGTAAATCATGGAGATGAATATATAATCACAAGTCAGTAGACCATGTTATATAAAAAATTATAATTTCAAGAGGATATACAAAAATGGAGTGTAAATGTATCATGGAAGTTGGTATAAAAAAACAAGCTATACAAAAAGGAACAAGTGACCATAATCTAAAATCCAACTGCATCAAGAGAACCATATCGTTCAACCTGTTCTTTACACCAACAAAGTATTTAAATAGAGCATCCATAATTTGGTGCTTCACTTTTTCTTGACCGACATCCATGATGTCTATCGGTGTTCTAACTGGTGTCCCAAATAGAGCATGATTTAAACCCTATAATCCACTACCAACGATGTATATTACTATCTAGTATGTGAATATGTCATGAAACATTGTGTGGGTAATAATAATGAATATATTAAATGAAATAAATAACAATAAAATTTTATAGGTTCCTCATGGTACACCCATTGACACTTCCTTTATTGGCCTAATCGGAAATGTATATAAGTATTTATTACTATTTAATATAAGAGTAGGACATGAGGTACATAACCAAGGCATCCTTTCATAATGATAATGTATAAGAGATCAATCAGTCTGATGGAATTTAGGACTTAGTAGTCATAGGTAATCCAAATAAATCAAAATGGGAATGAAAAAAAGGCTTGTATGGAAATCTAAAACAATGACATGGAGAAAAATGTTTAATATCATAACTGAAGAGGGTGTGGGGAATCTTTCGTAATTGTTCCAAATAAATTATGAGGGTAACTATGTCCAAAATCCAAAACTAAGGGAGCATAGATCTTCATGTCCAACGGTTCCCAATAAATTATTTGGATCACTATGTCAAACTATAATAATAATAATAATAAAGCATTGTATCTAATTATTTAATCACAATTCAATGGGAAAATTCATATATATTAATGAAAAAATAATGTTTCTAATCATTTCTTTAATCGAACCTCATTTAGAGATAAATAGGGGTTATGTGATGTATTTAAATCATTAAAAATTCATTTAATCTCATTTAGTCAGGGTTATATTTCATAATTTAACAATTTACAGGAGATGTGGACTTACTACTAAATTCACATTTAATTAATATAAATATAAAAATTAAAAATGGGGGAAAATGGTTGTTTAATTACATGAACAAGACAATCAAATTATGTCATAGAATCCACACTCTCATATGGGTTATTCAAGTCAGGTTACAAATACTGTTAAGTCATGTGATAGATATTTATTTAATTACATTCACATTATAGAGATGGCGCATTTAAATTTCATCGTGTGTAAGTAATGCACATAATATAAACTAGATGTTTATGGAATAGTTATAGACCACCAACCATAAAAGGTTAGTTGAATCCTTGTCTAATGGTGACCTCATTTTTTGGATGGAATGATTTATCTTAGTGAAACTAGTTGGACACCCTAAAAATTTTCCATAAGAGCTCACAAGAGGATAAAATAGTTGATTTTAAGTTAATCTTGGAATGGAATAAATTTGATTGATAAAATTATCGAGGGTTCTCATACATGATCAAAGATATTAAATTATGATTCTAGATGAGGGAGATCTCACAAATCCTAGGACATGGAAATGAGGGAGGTCTCCTGAATGTGGTCCTTAGTGTAAAAGGATGAGTAGAAGTGGGTTTTAGATTTAAGAGGATGGAGTGGAAGTTGTAATTTCACCCATTTTCAAGGTTCACATGGTTTTCCAAACCATGAACCAACCATATATTCTATACTATTAATTAAGTCACACATCACATGACCTGACCTTGTGATTAGAAAAATTGTGTGTAGGTCATGGATGCCTACTATCTGAAGGCACCTCTCACACAGTTCCTGTACACATTGAAAACCCATGAGCAAACCATGTAAGTTACCTCTACTTGTTATTACACATTTCACATGGCGACGTGGACCTTGTTGCATGGTTTCTATAACTCTGCACATCCCTTTACTGGGCCAAATGATTGATCTTTATGGATACTAATAACCATTTAACAACCATGCACATTATTTTAATACATTAATAACAGAATCTTTCGGCTCTATAGCTGATAGTAAAATTGGTATCTTATATTACTCTGGTGATGTCCAGCCATAATCCTCGACACCTCCGTTTGAGTTCTTATAATTTATTTTCATAAAAAAAATAAACATTGATTATATTTTTTAGATTTAAATAAAATAAGAAACTAATATATTGAGATTCGTATTAAATAACAATTAAACTATAAATGAAATATAATTATAAATGTACAAATCAATCACAAATCTTTAAATAATTATAAATAATTACGCAACCACTCTGATAATTCATGAAGGTTAAAGCTGAATAGAATGTTGTTATTGGTGTATTCACAACTCATATTTTTTTCATAATTGATGACTATTATGAGAAGTACATTGATTATAAGTGTTGTGACCAATAGAATTGAAGAAAATGTTAATTATGCCTAGAACGATAAAACCAGAATACATGATCATCAAATAATGATTTACAGTTAATTTAATAAATTCATGAATTATCTTTCAATGAATTCTATATTCTGTCACTAATCCAAAAATGTCTCTAAGTCATACCACATTCTTTTATAGTAATAAATTATACATTTCCTCTTGCTATTATCCACATGTTCTTCACGAACCTCCGAACATTACTGTATAAATCTCTGGGTGCTATCATGTCAGATCCAAACCCTTACATCATTTGTCTTTGATCACCAAGATAATCACTTCATGAATGATCTTAATTGATTTATATTGAACTCATAGTGGTGGTGGATGAGAATCACACTTTATTCTTGACACCCTTCTCAGAGAGGGAGATCTCTAGGATTTTAGAGAATTCTCCAAATGTTCTTCTGCATAATCAAACAAAATATAAACCCTTTGCTAAAAAAATATAATTGGGTTTCTCGGTTAAAAAATAATAATTTTGAAGGCACCATTATTATTTATTTTATCCATACAGAACCCCATGTATATGATAATATTATTATTATTATTATTTTTTGGCATTTGAAAAACTAGAAAATTAATTAATTATGATTTTTTATATACAATTTAATATATATTATTTCCCACCAGACAATTATACATAGTTCATCATTCTTCTATAATATTTATCATACCATGAATAATGACTATTTATATAATAAATAAATATCACAACATTAATTTCGAGGAAATAAATAAATATTATATTCACTTAATAGAAAATAAATATTTATAAAAAGTATTTTCTCACAAAATATGACCTTGAATAACAAGTGGTAGAATATATGAGATCAATAAAAATGAATAATTATTAAACCATGTTTATGAATAATATTTATTTAAAATGTTATATAATAAATAATACAATTATTTTCCTAACAATTTAGTTACACTTAGTGTGTGACCCTCTTGGACAATTTCTTATTACCACATCTGAAGTAGCCCAAAGTCCAAGGTTATCGTCTAGAAACACACCAAAGCACAAATAAATAAATAAGTTAATGTATTAATGATATAAAAACACGTATGGATTTTTCCTCTATAACATAATCCATTTATAATGATGTCACTAATTAGTCATGTTGTATGCTAATTCCATTAATCTATGTGCACGATGTCACATTATTTGACTTTCAAAAAATTAAACTTTACTATTGAACACCATGGCTCTGTAATTATTTAGGCTAAATAATTTCATTCAAAGAGACTAAGATATAAACTTCAATTAAATAAAAAAAGGGAAAATATTTCCTCATATTATTCATCAATGAAATATTTCTCTTAACTAACCCAATGTATCCAACATCACTGTGAAAATATTCCAGGACATGTTTTTTCAATTCATAATTTTACAAAATCAAAATATCCCTTTATAATAATCATAATGTAAAAGGACCAATACACACATAATCATATTAAAAAATCCAAGGAAATCTATAAATTTGGATTTCCTTCTACTGGTTCATGTTCTCATAATCACCTACAATGGATATAACTAAGGGGACACACTATGGGAAGGTCTCTTGAAGTATTATGAGTCTCCACTCCTGATAGACTGTATCAATTGTGTCCCTCAAATGATTTCATACATTTATATAACATATATTTAATAATAATTTCAGGGAAATGATAGCTTCCCCTAATAGTGTGGACCTACAATTTCTATATATTTTTATAGCTACTCGTAAGAAAATATCACATATTATTCCATATAAAAGAATAATCATGAATTCATATTTAGTTTATTAATTGTGATAAATATGAATATATGTAATCATAAACTATAAATGACATGATTTTAGGGAACCAAATCCAACACTATGAAAATAGGGCCTTTAGAAAGAAGAAGAAAAGTGTTTGTTAAATTGTAGAAGAGTTTTAGTTTTTTTAAATATCTTCATAAAAACATCATTATAGACAAACTTAAAAATTCATTTTTAAAAACATAAGTGGAAAATTTATAAAAACGTATTCCTATAGTGATGAATAAATAATATATTCTTTAAATTTTATAATTGTTATAAAAAACATAACATTGAATGGAAGATAAAAAACGTGATTTTGAATGGATGGAAAACCATTTAAATATTTTGAAATACCATTGTTGAAAAAACATATCATAAAAATATTAATAAAATTTATTATAGAAATAATAGATGGTAAATATGATGGTCACATGAGATAATAAATTATTATCTTTTCATATATAAATGACAACATTGGAAGTAATGGGAAAATATGGGTATTGTTTAGAAACAATCAATATTGAGGATGAATATTATTCTTAATAGTGTCATACTTTAATGGGAAATAAATTCATTATGGGGTAATATTTGAATCAAAATATTGATTTTACTTATGGTGAAAAAAAAATATAAAAAAATATTATGGTGGGTAAAACTACTAATATAGGTAAGAAGTTTATGATTAAAAATTATAACATAAATAAACGGGTTTTGGTTACCAAAACCCTAACAACATTATAATATTTTTAATTGAAACCCCATGAAAGGTAGAGAATGATATGGATTTAAATATACCTTATATTTCATTAACAATAATGATAAATTAAATAAATTTACAATATATACACTATAAAAGTAAATCAGGTCTCTAATACAAATCATATCTCAATAAATAAAATTTCAAATGTAAAACCACTTACCATTTATCCAAATTACCCAAACATGATATAAAATCATGTATAAATAAATAACTATCACATTTACCAATTTAATAACATTAATCATAAAAAATATCCTTTTATTAACCACATTTATAATCACTTTTTACAAATACAATTGCCAATTATATTTAATTTTCCCCATCAGATGTTATTAACTTTGATTTTTTTAGTACTAGTTTTATAATGGTGTTTAAAATTATTATTTATAGATACAATTTTTGTTATTAAAATATTATTATATGTAATAGAGTTGGATTTTTTATAATGAATTATAACCTTATAGTTTCATTTTATAATAATTTTAGTTATGATTCATGCTGAAAAAATGGGTGATGATCTTGTTTTTTGGAATTATAATTACCAAAATGGGTGATATATAAATAATATGTTAATTATTAATATGAAATTTCCTTAACCATAAAACAAACATTATTTTACCTTTAATTCCCCACAATAGTAGTAGTTAATATTCCATACTCACCCATGATAGAAAATTTTAGCATTGTTCAAGTTGGTGGTTAAACCGTCAACAAACAAGCATTAATCTATGGGTTATTTTGGTTCATAAAGTGATTATTTTGGAATTATATAACAATTAAATAATCAGAATGATACTATATAAGTGTTTTTAAGTCGTTTAATGATGTTATTTATGATTTATATAGAATAAAATATACTAGGGTGAGAAAATGAAATGGATCACTTTTATTGGTGCAGTAGTCCCCAAGTTCGCATGAGAGACACATTCATTTTCAATAGAAATAAATGAATATAAGGAATTATTTATATTTAAATAATATATATTATTTTATAAATATAATATTAATCCATTAAAATAATTTTACAACCATCCATGCATGATTGTGATGAAAAATCAGGCACATCGTTCATGGTGGAAGTAGTCTTCACATACACATAACAACATATTAATTTTTCGGATAATTTTAGAATAATATAAAAAATATATATTACATTAGAATAATAAAATTTCAGTATATTTGTAACATTTAGGTTACCATATTTTCTTTTATATAGTAGGTTTTTGGGGTATAAAAAGAAAATAATTAAGAGTACTCAATTGAGAACATTACCTCTTCCTTTGGATGTTCTCACTAGGATAATAAATTAAGGATATATATCGTGGTGTTTTGTTTTAGATATGGTTTTAAAATTGTTTTATAAATGTGGTTAAAGTGATATCCTTTTCAAGTGAATAAAATATAATTTTCATAAATACCCATTACTTTTTCAACGATTGATGACAATATTCCATGGTCAATGACTCCAAAAGTTGTCAATAATAAATTTTTGGGTGATATAAAGTTGAAAAATCTTATACCAATTATTTTTATATTTATTTTACATAACTCCCATGTCTTTTATCAAAATATTTTTACATTTTTATGATTTCTATTTTTACCTTGTTAACTAGTTTTATCCATGTAATATATACGTTATTAAAAATATAAGGTAAACCATATTACCAAATGTTGATATTATGAACCTAAAATTAATATCAATATATTATAACTAATTTACAAATGATAGGAAATTAATTTTAAATATATATTCATAATAAATATAGAAATCATTCTTTGTAGGAAAATGTCGTTTCCCCCCTAAAGTGTTATTAATCATAAATAAAATTAATTTTAAATTAAATACGAGATAATAAATTATTATATATGTTTAAAAATAATATGAAATTCAAAATATAAAATCTATCAATTTATTTTATTAAAAAAACAATGGTAATTAATAAAAAAATTCATTAAAAACAATTTTTTCACTATTATCATGGTCATTAATTTTAATCTTAGTAATAATAAATTTATACCAAAAATTAAATTATAAAAATTAAATAACATAACATGTTGAATCAAAACAAAATTGTCCATTTTTTATATTTAATAAAGGATTAAAAATAATTTTTAATAAAATAAAATAAAAATAAAATTGGAGTAAAATATTATGTATGTTTCTAAAACATTAAACATGGGTTTTATAGATTAAACATAGTTTTTTTAAATGATTAATTATAATTATTTATGGAATTATTCAATCATGATAATATGATAAAATTTATGGTATTAACAAAATCGATATTTTTTTAGTATTCTCATAAAAATCAGTTGTTTTATAAATATATTAAAATTTCTCCCAAATAATATTTTGAAATTATAAATTAAAAAATAAAAATAATTCTATATAATCATGACTATTAAAATTATAAATTTATCTTTTAAATGTTTCAAAAATATATATAAATAATTTGTTTTTGAAAATATCCTTTTAAAACGTTAATTTTTATATATCCAATTTTTTATACATTTATAATTGATTAAAATATATATTACAAATGGTTTTATTATTATTAAATATTCTTAATAATATATATATTATATGTCTTGGATATTTTATTTTGGTCTTATATATGTAACAATATATAGAACATAGTATCAATTTATTGAAAAATATGTTCCAAAATCATATGGTGCTATAAGGCCCAAAAGATAAGTTGGGGTTGGGATTCTATTAGGATCACAATTGAATAGTGTTCCCTGAGAGAGGTACCATCTTACCCTCAATTTCATCTTTTTTACCCATCGATAAATCCCAAGTTGTTCCACGTCTATTCATGTTATATATATATATACCATATTGATGAAATGATTAACCATATCTGAATGTATTTTGGACATTATTTTGGTTTGATCATACTTATAGGAATTTTGAAATAGTATTTTTAGTATCTATTTATCACGTTAATTAATGTTTCTATTTTTATTTTATAGTTTATAGATATGTATAACCATTGTGATACCTTTCCCAAAGGAATTTTTATCTATTGTCTCTCTACTTTAAGATAAATTCTAAATAATAAGAAGATGTATAACTGTTATGTTTCTCCATTATGTATTTTATACTTTAATAGTTACATGGGATCTTCTTAGTGATTTTTTATACTATTTGAGTATTAGTTCGATTGATTTTGAGAATTCATTATGAATCATTTTAGTGATATGTTGGATTGATTCTCCCATTTCATTGAGTTTTATGGAGTTTTCCCTAACCCTCCAATCTTGTGTATCTTGATGTAGGGATGAGAATATGGGCTTTTTATTTTTATAAATATTATCATTTGGATTGGATGAAATTTTCATTCATTATATGGATCATTTTTCATCCACTTACTCAGTGGATTTTCATAGTATACCACTGAACCAATAATTGGGTGAATATTCTTTGATCCTTATTGATTTCTAGTTTTTACGATGAATTTATCAGAGTAGACAGTGGAATGGTGGGGATAATTGTGACAAAACTATTCCATATCAATGTGATAGATTATATAAATATGATATATTTTAAAAAATTAAAATTCTTAAAAATTTAAACCCCTAATTTTTTGAAAATTTTCCTTCTTTCATCGTTACATCATTGTTACGACTTGGATAATAGTATTAAATTATATAATGTTTATATACGAGAAACAATTTATAGATAAAATCTATGTAAGGTGTAAAACCATGATAATTACAATTAATTAATAATAAACCATGAGGATGAATCTTAAACATGATAATTATAGTTCTTGGGTGATGTGTAGTTAACACATAGTTAGGAGTAATCATTAATCCTTAATATTCATGGTGATTTATTCATTCAGTGACTAGTGAAAGGTGTACATGTTGTATGGATAACACTATGGTATAACCATGTGTGGAGTTATAGATCACTTCTTATAGGTTCTTAATTGATGGCACAGAGTTTGGTAAACCATGTGGCCAAACCATGTGAGCTACCTAGAATTAGAATTTTTGAATTTAACCCTTTTCTCACAATCAAATTTATACACTATTGTCCTTCCATCCTCTTGATTTCACATGTAAAACCAAGATGGATCACAATATAGATTCTCTACTTCATTTTCATTGCTTCCAATCCCTTTATCCATGGATTTGAAGTTGATTTACAATGTAAAATTCACTTTCTTTTTTCTTTATTGCATTTCCTCTTGATTTTTTCTCATCTCATAAACTCTAATAACCATGGTGGTTGATTTTACTATTTGGAATGAACTAATAATCTAGATTGGGTTGTTTAGGTATTTTATAGGTTGTGTTCTTAATTTAATATACTTTTTTTCTATCGTTGAATATTTTTTCATAAAATTTATGTAGGTTTTTTTGTGAAATTCCATTTTTATGAAATATCATGAGGTGGTTGTGTTTTTAAATTCATTTTATAACAATATATACCTATATCTGACAACCATTATGGGTTTATAAAATTTTTCCAATGTTATTTATATTTTTAAATATAATTTTCCATGAATTTATAGTATTCATATTGAAAAAAATGATTATATTTGTCATTTTCTTATATAAATTACAAAAAGGACCTTCTTGTATTAATTTATCAATTAAAGAGGTTTTTGAAAACAATGTTATTTTCAAATATAATAACTCATGATTCTAATCGGTTGTTTAAATAAATTGGGTGTGTTTGGCCCTTATATGGGGAGTTCCCTCAATGAAGCTAGCTTAGGGTAATTCGGGTGGTTACCACATATTTTGGAATAAAACATATACAGAACATTGGTTCCACTTGATTATATCTTGTATCTTATCATGTTAGGACCTAGTTATTTTCCTATTATGCTTATATCATTTATTGATGACATTGTATTATGTATTTCCACTATATAATTTTTTTACCCCCATTCATCACATTAGGTTCATTGCACCATTTAAATTATTATTGATTAATTATATTTTTTCTTTAATATGTTTGTGTATGATTTATTTCAAACCTCAATTCTTTATCATTCGATTTAAATTTGAAATGATTTATAAAATAGTGTATTAATGAACTATTTTAATTTTAATAGAACATGTTTTGTATTCATGTACATTAAAATATACTTTTCATCATTTATAAATAATTTTATTTCAATGTGGTGGTCCACTTTTTGTTTATGTGAATAATGGATTTGATATAAAAATTTCAAAGGTGACAATAATTTTAATTTCATTCAGTAATTTTTTTCACATAAAAACTATTTTCTAAATATTGTTCAAAATAAAATTTATGAAATTTCTTTTAAAAGGATTTCCAAAGTCTCTTCAGTGAAAAACTAATGGCCATGTTTAAAAAAGACCCTATATATAGAACATATTATGTATTTATATCTTATGTTTTCATACAGTTGAACAATTTTTGAAACTGTATTGGATGATGATATTGTTGGAATACTGTCAGACTTGATGGGATGTGGTGGTGACGTCTGGTCACATTGAATTTTTATTGTGACAGTACAAGATTTTGGTTCATATTCAGATATTTTTTATTATCCATTTCATCTAGATATATTTTAATTTTGGGTTTCTATTTAATTCCAGTATTTTTTATGTTTTCATGATGATGTGGTATTTTTATAATAACAATGGAGGTTCATCTTTTTTATTCAATGTTTGATTTTTTTATTTTTTATAATTTTTATGTTTTATATTAATTAAATTCTAATGTATGGGTGAATTATGTTAGAATCTCAATCATATTATTTTGGTATTAATTGTTATTCAAGGGAAATACAATTCCAGTTTTCATCATTTTTATTCCCTAGTTTTTGGTACCAACATGTGGCAATCCATAATATGATTTAGGGCCTTTTGTGGGTTGGCTCAAGTGATGTCTAAGTTCCACCCATCTAGTTTGTTACAAAAATGGTTAGATAAATATGATGTTTAAAAAATTTTAGAATAATTTGAGCATGTATATTTAATTTTTGTGGCTTATATGATGAGCATCTACCATTAGTGGAGTTTACTTATAAAAAATTAATCATTTTTCCCATATCATAGAGTCATTATTGATTAATCAAAAAAATTTATTCACTATTGTTGAGTTAGTGTAATTGATTCTTGGGAGGATTTGGATCAATCATATTTCCACTTGAGGGATGTTTATAAACAATGTATGTATTTTTTTTAAAAAGAATTAAATGTTAGAATAATTATAAACTATGAAGAACCATAATGAAAATGATACACCATTTTTTAGGTTATAAATAAATTAATATAAAGATACCATGAAAATTATGATTCATGATACAAATTAAATGTCATTTAAGAGAGATGTTTATATGAATTTCACATTCACTCTAAATATTCTTGGACTTATTAATTAATTCCTAGAAAAAAATTATAAACATAAATGATACTTACAATGAGGGGATCCTATAATAAGAATTTCTAATAAAATTAAATATTTCTCTATCTAGGCATTAGGATGCACATGTTGATCGATAATAATGGATAATAAGGAAGTGAAATTGTTAAATTGGTTGAGAATATTGGCTATTCAATTTCTAAACAATCCTTGGAGAAAAGGTCACAAAACCCTTATTTTTTATACGGTGTAGATTCATATAGACCCCGAGTCATGTCAGTAGTTATTGTATGATCTATAGTTAGATGATCACATATCATGTGTGATTGTTAGGGTATGAGGATGTGATACAGTGTGACTAAGTCATTCAATAGGCTAATCATATGACCATATGAAACCTAGTCACGGAACAACATGAAACATCTAGTGGATTGTGTCTTGTATGTGGGTGTGCTTTGTAGTATTTCATGGTAGATAATAACCTTATTGGGGAAATATTTTCCATGTTTTAGGTTATTTTTATCCACCAAAAATTTATATGGGCTCCATTTCAACTCACACATCTAATGAAATCATATTTCGATCCATTTAATAATGTTTATTATATGAGATTTTATAATTCTTATTTAATATAACTTGTGTGATCATTTCATTAATTCATAAACTAGAATCTATAAATTCAAGAAAACCCTCAAGGAATATATAAGAGAACAATAATAAATTCCATCAAAAGACATGGGAAAATAAATTCCAAACCATAAAAGGGTACCAATCTATCATCATTTTAAAAGGGAATAGATATAGATAATCATGATCAGGATATCTGTAAATTAACCATTTAACATGGTCCATGAAACAGGTACTAATTTGTACCGTCAATATTGGGTCCACCAAATCCACCATCTAAGAACCTATCATATGAATAAGTCACAACACATGGGGGAAACCCCCAGGTAGGAGTGATTATATACACACCAATTAGTACACCATGAACAAAATAATGAATCAATAAAATTAATAGTTAACTCAAAACTTGAGATAAAGTATTTAAAAACAACGTAATAGGTAGATGAGCTTAATGAAATTCAATAGAATAGAGATAGAGTATCACTATCTCTACATCTAGTTTCAAATCCATTTCGACGTAGAACTTCATGCCTGTGTGATTATGATTCTAGTGGCCCAATTTAAAACACATTACACCCATGTTATACCTATGACCGGATGATGAAACATAAGAACATGGGGTTGTTAACCATGAAAGCGTTGATGGCCCATGAATCATCTATTTCTTGATGGTAAGGGGGTACCACTCCATATATTTGAGACCCACACTCAAGGAAGAGTATAAAGGGGTTACATTCTACCAATATCAAGAAATTTGAGACACATGATCAGACCATTGCATTCCATCGGGGGGTGACAAGCCTTATGTCTCCCCAGAGTACAAATAGGAGTCTTGAAAACAGCTATCTGAGATAGAAGTTAAAAAATACTCATTCCATCTCATATCATAACATTGATGTCAAAATGAAGAGAACTATCATATCCGATGTGAAATTCATATAATATTGTACTAATTATGAGTTAAATTAAAAGTACCATTGATGAATATAGGGAAGTTATAACCTTCTTAGTAACGAATAGGGTGTTCCCTCTTGAGGTACAGGGAATGTAGCTCAACACCGCCATTTTTATCTATATCGGAACACTATATGTCATATAGAGGCTAGCCTATATGGGTTGTGGAACAACATACCTGATTTGTATGTATATTCGATGTACATGGATTTTATTGGTAAACCATTTTGTATTCTCTAGGAGTACATGTGTTCCTTAACCATAATATGTGTGTAGGTAATTGAGTTTTATGGGAATGTACCCCCGGTTCAAGGAAATTCAGCAGTCTTGGGGGAGACACACTACTTTGTCACAAGTCCACATAATGAGTTATCCTAAAATATTCAAGAAAACCTATATGCCACATGGGATTATGAGACAAGAAATACATTCATATAGAATACATGATGTATAGCTGATATTTTCACATATTCATCATATTCTTCCCAATGATTCAAGACATCTATATTCCCAAAAAAATCCAACACAAATATGTTATCAAGGCTTAATATCAAATTAAAACACCATATATCATTGATTCATAGTCTCACATGGCTATAAATTTCTGTTTCCACTGGTCTTTACATGAACCATCACACCTCCATTATCATTCAGTGTCCCAATAATCAAGACTGTCATCCATTATTTAACCATCAGTTCTCTTTCATTTAAAAAATTATAGATTCCATTTTCAATTCCATAACCGAAATGAATTTGGAGGACCGATCATTCTCAAATCCTTCTAGAAATATAAAATCATCGACTGTAAGTATGAAATATAAATAACATTAATAACATAGGAGGGAGAGAAAAAAGTAAAAAATTAATATCATGATTGGTTTTTGTGAACCAAACCATCAATTATAATAAAACAAACCAAAATAAGATAAATAAAACTAGAATAATGATGAATTATTCAATGCTTTGGGGTTCATGGAAGGATTACTTGAATTCATTGTTGGTAATTTGAACCATTTCAAGAAATAAAATAAACATGAAAGAATATATAAAATAACAAGCCCTACATCAATAATTGATTGATTTTTGGTGAAGAGAATGATCTCTTGAGATATTTTTGGAGTTTCCTTGGAATTTTTCATTCATCTAATTAATATCCACAATAGTTTATCATCAATCTATGATCTTGAGACAATTTTAAAGTGAAAATGATGGAATGATGGTGAAGTAGTGTAATCACCACCATCAACTGAATTCAAGCCAATATTATAACATCCACCATGTTTATCTACTAAAAGGTTATATTCTCCATCACATCCCCTATAAATGAGATATAAATTTATTAATAAGGTTATATTCCACCATGTTACCCTTCTTGTAAATATATACTATTTCTAAATTATAATCCTTTATTAATTCTAGGCAATTCATCAGTCTAGGCTCCTAAAAGGTTTAAAGGCAGTCGTTAGTATAGATGAATGGTCATCCCTTGCAAGTCAGTACAACAATAGGGGTGATATATGAGATAATAAGACATAAAACAAAGATATTCACATTTTAAAGCATCACTAAAAACTATTAATACCCGTTGAGGCATTGAAATTTTATTTTTTAGGATATCCCCCTCCCTAACTCACAATTAGTGGTAGCATAGCCTAAGGAAAAACCTCAGGAAAAAAACTTACACATTTTAATCAGTCAAAGATATAATCAATCCTTCATTTGGGAGGTACATATTCCAGATCATTTCCAAAATTCAGGAATCAATTTTAAACAAATATCTTTGAAATCTCATCCACCTTATTGGAAAACATCACTAGATCTACCATGCAGGATACACTTGGCTTGATGAATATTTTCTCTAGAAGGCCCTCATACTGCACCCGCATATCTCAAGCTCTCTTAGGACTGTTGAATTGGATAAAAACTATTTCACTATAATCCTTAGTTGTTATCTATCACAAAATGATACCAACCACTATAGAGTAAGTCATGGTATATGTAAGAACCCGGTTCTTCTTCTTGAGGTATGAGTTTCCTCCTTTCCTTTTTCCTTAAGTGTTTTTGAGAAAATAATTAAAATGGTGAAAATAAAAAATTTTATGGGTACATGTCATGTACCTTTCCACACGCCATGTACTTTGGCCTGTGGGATGAGTACACAGGGCGTGTAGGCCTGACGGCGATGAAGGGTGTAAAAACTGACTACATGCCATGTAATAGATATTTAAACGCCGTGTAATCAGTCAGAAGGTGAACAGTAAGGCGGTGGGAGTAGCCACCACCTGAGTGATAGTACACGTCATGTATTCCGAAATACACACCGGGTACTCATGTCAACAGATGAATAGTGTTACAGTGAAAAGTAGCTGCTAGAAGAATAGTTAAATGAAGAAAATTACATGTTGTGTACTTGAGAGTACACGCTTTGTATTTTTTTCACATAAAATAGGAAGTAGCTTTCTCATTTGATAGAGGAGGCTTTGGATGCATTTGGAGCTCAAGAGGAGAGGTTGGAGCTTAGAGGAGCTCCTGATTGCACATAGGGAATCCGTTTCTTCTGATGTCGATCTAGTTTGAACCGTGCGGGTAAGACCTTCCTTCTCCTTGAGTTGTTCTTTCCAATTCTTCCACTAAGGGATGTTATTTACATTTGAACGGGAAATATCTTATCCCAGATATACGCCATTATTGGGCATTTTGATAGGTTTTGTTCGCGTATATTGATCAGTAGAGATTGAGGTAGGTGGTATAGTGTTTAATTCCATCTGTTGAGTGTTTTTATGTACTATTGTGCTACGCACCCATGATTGGGGTGTCGTATGGATGAGGCCTTGGCTGTTTAGATATATAGAACTACATAGATAATCTAATGATAAATATAAAATATTGATTGGAATCATTGCTTGGATCCAGGGCCACCTCGTGGGTGTGTTTCCCTTGTTTATCCATTTGGTTAGGATACTTGTAGGTATACCATGATTTTAAGCATGTTTTTAATTTCCTTGAGAGGAATTGTGTATAAATTGTTAGCTTATGTGTTGGGCTCAGCCCAGTTACTTTCTTAGCCTGAGGGAAGTGTTCATTTAGCCTGCGGGAATCTTTTCACATGCCTATGGGCAGTAGTTTCTGTGCCTATGGGCGACACCTCGTACGCCAGCGGGCAATGTTTATTATGCCTATGGGCAGTCACCTGCGGGACTAGATTCTGATTACCTGATTTTATGGATTTGCATGTTTTCGGACAACGTTTTCCTTGTATATTCACTATGGTGATTTATTATGTTGTACCTACCAAGATAAATCACATGCTTGGGATTGATAGATAACTAAAAACATGGCAATGTAATTGGTATAGATAGTTACTTTTGAGTACTGTCTAGTTTACTATATATTATTACTGTACACTGATAGTTGGGCATGGGCCTTTGGTGGTTGCCTACTGGGATTTATTTTTCACACCCTGTTTGGGTAATGTCTTTGGCCCAAACAGATTATATTGTTACAGGTGTATATAAGGGAAAGACTCCCTATAAAGGTACTTGATTATTGCAGAGGAGTAGGAGAGCACGAGACCGAGCATAGGCTTGCGATGCTGTTGGGTTCCTACTGTACTGTTTTATTTTTCATTTGTTGTACTTGTACATTGTATTGGATTGTTTCAGATTGTAGTGTATCTTGTTTTGGCTGCTTTCCTAGACTTAGAGACATATTGCATCATCATGTATATATATTACTGTTGTTATATTTTACTTTTTTACTATTATCCATTTCTGTTGGGTATTGTTTACTGCTTCTGAATTGTTTATGTTTATATCTATTTCTGGTGCACTATACTTTGAAAAATGATGGCATGGTATCCCCACTATCATACCTAGTCCCTCTATGCTAGTTGGAAGCCTCTGGCGTTTGGGGAAATGTGCTTGAGGTCATGTGACCAATCAGGTTCGGTGCACCCGTTTAGTGGCACCCGGATCCGGGACTATACAAAGTGGTATCAGAGGAAGGTTCTTTTCTTTGACTTACTGTTAGGAGCCTATAGTCAGAGATAGGATATAATAGGTACTTTGTAATAACTTGTGTCTGGGAGTAGCTAACACGAGTATAGGGAAAATCCAATTTACCCTGTGCTTCAATTTTTCTAATTTTGAAATTTTACAGTTGATTTGATTTTAACTATTGGGTGACGCACTTGTTGTGTGCTATTAATATTTTTATACTAGGGTTCTATTTAGTTGAAACCTAATGAGATGAAGGTATGCCATTTCATGCATCATTTAGGAAAATGTTAGAATCACATGCCATGCATAGTTTCCATTCCATATAGGTGCATTAGAACTTGTATGTTGTTGTTATAGATGTTGTGCTAGAAAATGCATGTTGTTGTGATAGATGCCTTGATAAAATACATGATATTTGATAGGGTATTGTTATGAATGGTTTAGTGTAATGAATGCCAAAAATTGGTTTTTTAGGAGTATGGGACATCATTGACTGTAATTTGGTGGGTTAATGACTTTTTAACTTGTTTATAACGTGTAAAAGATGCCAAGATTTGATTCCCGGGGTGTATGGGCCCTCAAGGATCGGAATTTGGCACTTAGGAGTTGGTTTCAGTGTCTTTCTGGGATCCAGATTAGTTTCTGAGTCTTACTATCTAGAAAAACCCAGAAGACATGGCGTGTAATTAAGATTAAGTGTCATTTACTCTTCTTTTGGGGAAGAAAAGAAAAAAAAATTAAATACATGTTGTGTACCGTATGTACATGCCATGTAGTTTCAACCCTTGTTATAGGTCGTGTAGGCAGAAACATGGGATAGTGAAACTATGAAGGTGCACTCCGTGTAGTTATTATACATTCCATGTTGTGTTGAACCTGTCTCTGCCATATAACTAACAACACGGGCAATGAAATATGACCATATACAGGTCGTGTCAATGATGAACATGTCGTGTAGTTTGACATAGGGATCTGGTCATGCACTAACAAACACGGGTCGGTGATACCTCTTCATAAAACACGTCGTACACCTGAGGGACACTCCATGTAGTCTTGACCGGTGAGAAACCATGTGGACTTGGTCATGTGGCTGGTGAAACGGGGTGGTGTACGCACAGTGTGTGGGTGTAACACGCCGTGCAAAGTCATCCGTGTAGTCGGTCGTGTCACTAACAACACGGGTAGTTGCAATATAATCCATACATGTCGTGTCTATCTGGAACATTCCGTGTAGTGTGACCTGCATACCCGACCATATAACGGACAACATGGGTCGGTGAAGCTCTTCTAGTACACACCGTGTAGTTATTATACACGTCGTGCAGTCTTGTTTAAAGGAGAGTCATGTGGCTATGCCGTGTAGAGGGACTCAGGCAGGGGAGAAAAATAAAGTACACATCGTGTTTGTTGAAAACACATCATGTGTTTTGGGGTGTTACACGAGAGTTTTTGGAATAAGTACACGCCCATGTGGAAGACTTAAGGGAACACACCAGGTAGTTATTATACACGCCCTGTAGTTTAGTTTTGTAAAACATGAATGTTTTCTTCCTCCTGTTCCCTTATTACATTCCATATTTTCAGTCCTTGATAATCTTGATCTATGGAATGTGTTTGACCTTTTAGAGTCATTCCATGGAGACGACCTCGAGTTGTTATCCTAGAGAGAAGCAATGAGTTTACTCCAAAGACAGTAGCCCACAAGCTACCGATGGATCTTCAAGTAGATCCAGATGCGGCCCCAGCCGTTATACTAGGCACAAGAACTGATGTGATGTTCTGTGAAGGCTTCATGCGGTTTATGAAGACCTTCCAGGGAGCACCGCCGGCTGCCACATATATGGCAGAGTTGACGCGCATATTTCTGCAGCAGCATCCGCCTACATTTTCATGGGATGGCAGACCACAGGCTGCGGAGTCTTGGAAGGGTTCTGTGCAAACTATCTTCGAGCATCTAGAGATGCCTCCAGGGTTGAGGGTCAAGCTTGATACATTATTGATGTGCGATTCCGCCAAGCGGGGGTGGGATGTTACCACCCAGACTGAGCATCATCGATACATGGAATGTGGAGATTTTAAGGTTGTATTATATGAATTTTTCTTCACAGATATGATGAGGGAAGATCGAGATCGAGAGTTCATGAACCTGCAATATGGAGCCATGTTAGTGATGTATTATTCATCCCGCTTCACCCATCTACATCATTTTTCAACTGTTCTGGTGGGATATGATATGTTGAGGGCTCGATGCATTGAAGATGGTCTTCAATATGACATTTGAGAACTGCTGAACATTTTCAAGTTTCCTATAGTGCATTCTATTTTAAACCAGGAACTGATTAATAAGGGGAACTTGCGAGAGGCTAGTGGCACGGGCCAGGGCGATTCGACATCAATTTCTGGTACAATTTCTACCGGTAAGAGGAATAGACAGATGGTTTTCTCTGATGTCGGCAGTACTAGTCAGCAGAATTCTTTAGGTTCCCGGGTCATGTGCTACCTATGTAGTAGAGAGGGGCAGAAGAGACCTCAGTGTCCACGTGAGCCAGTGGAGTGCCGAGATTGCGTCATGATGGCTTATCTGCAGCTCTTTTTCAGGTCTTTTCCACTAATGGCTAGTGAGAGGGTTTCTGTGCAGACTCTGCATGCGAGAGAAGGGCCAAAAACTTCTTACCAGTCATGGAATTGGGATATATTTGGGCGTTCAGGCCGGGGTGGTGGTTGTGGTCATGAAAGCTAGACACCAGGATCTCATAGACAGCAGGGCGGGTCAGCTCAGGGCCACCAGGCTGTGTCGTAGGGCTGTGGCACTGGGCAGGCATATGCAGTGTAATAGACCCAAAAAGAGCCGGATCCTTGACCTTCCATTATCAGAGGTACTATTCTATTTTCTTCTATTTTTTCTTCAGTAGTTTTTGATACTGGTGCTACACATAGCTCTATATCTGTACCTGATGTGGAGAGCATTAGGCTCTATGTTTCTTCTTCTTCTAATTTTTTGACTCTATACACTCCATTGGGTATTATAACGACAAGTGTGTGTCAGTGCAGGGAGTGCCCCTATAGGTTGGTGGGAGTCACATTTTATGGGACCTCTATGTCTTAGAGATGATGAGCTATGGCATCATTCTCGGGATGGACTGGTTGGTACATTTTCAAGCCTTTGTATATTGCTACCGTCACAGGGTGAGTTTCATGTCACCGGAGGGTGGAGGGTTTCCATACAAGGGTGAATAGGATGTCAAGGCGAGCCGAGATGGACCCGAACATTGTGGGCAAGGTGGAGTGACAACCCAAATTGCGAGCTTATATCTGGATGACCTGGGAATGTGTCAGAAGTATTTCCCTCTAGTAGTTGTTCATTTCAAGGATGTCTTCCCAATCGAATTTTCATGTCTCCTCTAGATCAGGAGGTGGATTTCTCTATTTAGCTAGTACCAGGAGTAGCACCAGTGTCCATTCCTCCTTATAGGATGGCTACACCTGAGTTTCAGGAGCTCAAGAGGTAGTTGGAGGAGTTGTAGGCAAAGGGTTTTCATCCGACCTAGAACTTCTCCTTGTGGTTCGCATGTCCTGTTTTCGACAAAGGCGTACGGTAGCCTCCAAATTTGTGTAGATTATCGGAAGGTGAACTAGTTGACGGTTAAGAACAGATATCCCTTTCCAAGGATTGATGCTATTTTTGATCAACTTTGAGGAGCACGAGTGCTATCAATGATTGACTTGAGGTCCAGATATCATAAGTTACGCATTAGACCATCTGAAATAATGCGTACATCTTTTCATAGCAGAAATGGTCTATACGAGTACTTGTTCATGCCGTTTGGACTCACGAATGCGCCAGAAATTTTAATGGATATGATGAATCATGTGTTCCTCCCATATCTGGATTATTTTGTGGTAGTCTTCATGGACGATATCTTGGTGTACTATCACACTCGACACAACCATGTTACCCATCTTGAGATCATTATGAGTAAACATAGAGAGAATCACCTATATGATAATCTCTCGAAGATCCACTTTTGGATGGACTAGATACACTAATTGGGTCATATTATCTCAGAGGTAGGAGTTGCTGTAGACCTAGAGAAAGTGAGAGTAGTAGTTTCCTAGGAGCATCATAAGAACCTATTTGAGATACAAAGTATCTTGGGGATGGCTGGTTACTACAGGCACTTTATACAGTACTTCTCTCGCTTAGAAGTTCCGTTGACGGTTTTGACTAAGAAGGGTGTGATGTTCATTTGGTCAAAATCATGTGAGACAACCTTTTAGGAGTTGAAGGGAAGGTTGACATCAACACCTGTCTTGATACATCTAGAGAAAGAGAAGAGCTATACAGTTTATTGTGATGCATCAGGAATTGGGATGGGAGAAGTGTTGATGCAGGGTGATCGAGTAGCTGCCTACAGGTCTCGGCAGTTGAGGCCACATGAGAGGAATTACCTGACACGTTATCTTGAGTTGTCTAAATTTTTTCATGTGTTATGCGGTTGGATACATTACCTCTTGTGAGAACATTTTGTGGTGTTTACAGACCACAAAAAACTCAAATATATCATTACCCATTATGACCTAAATCTGAGACAGTGAAGGTTGGTTGAATACCTTCAGTCTTTCTACATCAAGCATGCCTATACACCTGGTAAGGGTAACATAGTTGTTGATGCACTGAGTAGGAGGACACAGATAAAGGCAGTACAGGAGGCCAGTGGTGACTGGAAGCTCATGGATTTGTTCTCTGAGATGCATTTGGAGATGCACGATAGTAAGGGGAAATCCTATCATTCTTCCTTTGCTGTGAGTTATACCCCCCTGGATGGAGTGAGGATGAGACATCTATCAGGTTCAGAAGGCCTAGTTCTACAGGAGTTGGTGGAAAGTGAAGACCCCCCTCCTAGTTGGAAGATATGAGATGATGAGGTACTACATATCCATGGATGAGTATGGGTTCCTGGGGATATACGCATGGAGTTGATGTGGGATTTTCATGCTTCATCTTGGGCAGTGCATCCCGGAGTTACCAAAATGTACCATGACTTGAGACATCTGTATTGGTGGCTGGGTATGAAATGGGAAGTATCTGGTTTTGTTGCGAGATGTTCCACCTGTCAGTAGGTGAAGGAAGAGCATTAGAATCTAGCTGGACAGTTATAGTAGTTACCCATTCAATAGTGGAAAAAGCTTGATGTCGCGATGGATTTCATGACTGGGTTTTTGAGGTCACCTCGAGGCAATGATGTCGTGTGGGTTGTTGTAGATAGACTTACAAAGGTATCTCACTTTATCCTGATTAGGGAGACCTTTGGTGCTGACGAGCTCAGAATGTTGTATATCTGAGAGGTGGTACATCTTCATGGGGTTCCTCATTCTATCATTTCAGATTGGGATGCTCGCTTTACATCTCATTTCTGGTAGGATTTTCATAGGGTACTGGGTACACAGGTGTTTTTGAGCCCAGATTACCACCCTCAGACCAATGGCTAGTCATAATGTAAGATACAGGTGCTAGAGGACATGCTGTGTGCATGTGTCCTGGGCCTTGGGGGATCTTCAGAGAAGCACATACCCCTGGTCGAGTTTTCGTAAAATAATAGTTTTCAGGAAACTATTGAGATGGAACCTTATGAGGATTTATATGGTATTCCATTACGATCACCTTGTGCTGGTTGGAGGTAGGTGAGGCATCTTTGGTGGGACCACGTCTCATGGAGGAGACTCCAGAGCATGTCGAGTTGATTTAGAAGCCGATGGATACCACACAGTCTCGTCAGATATCATTGGTTGATCGCCACAGACGACCCTTGGAGTTCGTGGTCGAGGATTAGGATATTCTTCTTGTTTCACCATGGTTGGGACATAGGTGGATCAGGAGACAGGGTTAACATTCATCGAGGAATGTAGGGTCGCATGAGACTCTAGAGAGGGTCGGGCCAGTTGTCTATCGATTGTAGTTACCACAGAGGTATCGGTCCATGCAAGACGTATTCCATGTATCTCAGCTACGCTGTTATCACTCAGACTTGCCTCATTTATATCAGCCCGAGGAGGTTGAGCTTTAGCCCGATGCGTTCTTTGAGGAGCATCTGATTCATATAGTTGATAGGAGCATGAATATTTTTCCAGGCTGGTCAGTTCCTCTCGTACGAGTGCTATGGCAGCATGACCGAGTACAGGATGAAACCTGGGAGTGGGAGACCTACATACATGCTCAGTGGCCAGAACTGTTCTGAGCTTTATCTTCTCCACCCTTGGAAGGAAAATTCGGGGATGAATTTCTTTAAGGGAAAAAGTTTTTAAGAACCCGAATCTTCTTCTTGAGGTATGGGTTTCCTCCTTTCCTTTTTCCATAAGTTTTTTTTGACAAAATAAGGAAAATGTGGAAAAATCCCAAATTTTATGGGTACACTCTGTGTACTTTTCCACACATCGTGTACTTTGGCCGCGTGGAATGAGTACATAGGTCGTGTAGGCCTTTCGGCAATGAAGGGTGTAAAAAATGACTACACACCATGTACTGGGTATTTACACGCCGTGTAATTACATGGTAGGTGACTAGTAAGGTTTTGGGAGTAGCCACCAGGTCAGCGATAGTACACTCTATGTATTCCAAAATACACGTCGTGTACTCATGTCGACAGACGAACAATGTGGCGGTGAAAATTAGCCACCATAGGAACAATTAAATGATGAAAAGTACACGTCGTGTACTTGAGAGTACACTCCGTTTAGTTTTTTGTTTTGCTAAAATGGGCAGTAGCCTCCTCATTTGGTAGAGGAGTCTTTGGATGCGATTGGAGCTCTAGAGGAGAGTTCGGAGCTTGGAGGAGCTCCTGATCACACGTCGGGAATCCGTTTCTCCCGTCATCAATCTTGTTTGAACCGTGCGGGTAAGACCTTCCTTCTCTTGCGCCGTTCATTCCAATTCTTCCTCTAAGGGAAGTTATTTATATTTGAACTGGAATTCTCTTATCCCAGATGTACGCCATTCTCAGGCGTTTCGAGAGGCGATGTTCACATATATTGATCATTAGAGATCGAGGTAGGTGGTCTGGTGTTTAATTCCAACTATTGTGTGTTTTTGTGTACTATTTTTCTATGAACCCATGTTTGGGGTGTCGTATGGATGAGTCCTTGGCTGTTTAGATATCTAGAAATGCATAGATAATCTAATGATAAATATAAAATGTTGATTGGGATCATTGCTTGGATCCAGGGCCACCCCATGGGTGCGTTTCCGTTGTTTATGTTGGAATAATTGTCGTTCTGTGCATGAATTGGAGTATGGTTTGTGTTTGTTTTCAATCCTCAGTGGATGTTCAGAATGGGTTCTAGTAAAGTGATCATATAGTTCAAGTAGAAAACTGTATTGAAGGTGGCGATGTTCTCCAGTGTTTGCCAAATTTTTGGACCTGAAAATCAGAAAATGAAGACATAGGTTGTTGGGAAGAGGATGTGTGCGCAAAAAGGAAGTGGTTCATGAAATAAAGGAGGCTTGCACGAAAAATAGTGGGTTGTGCGAAAAACATCTGCATGCGCAAAAAACAGCGGCATTCACGAAAAACAGCAGCGTGCACGAAAAACTTAGTGGTGCGCCAAAAACAGCGTGGTTCGAAAAATATTGGCATGAGTTTTTTTCATGTAAATAGTGTTTCATAATCAGAATGAAGAAAAATGGAAAGGGCATGGGCTGCGTGAAAAATCTGGAGATGTGCGCGAAAAAATATTCCTACGTGAAAAGTATTGCGTTCCGAATGAGAGGTTTTTCGCGACAAGACAGGTTTTGCACGCAGGGGTCTAAAACACTTATAAATAAGAGGTGAACCCCCTCATTCTGTACGATTGGATACTCAGAGAAGAACTGAGGTCTGATGCGCATAAAATTTTCACGTAAAGGGAGTTGCGTAAAAAATGCAGGCATTGCACGAAAAATCTGGAGTAGCGCGAAAAACGCAGAGATTGCGCGAAAAATCTGAGGTTGCGCGAAAAACTCCGAACTATGAAAAAAAACCTAATCTATTTAAAAAAAGTGTTGCGCATAAAGGAGGTTGTTGCGCAAAATATTTTCCATGTGAAAATTTTGTATTTCATACAAATATGAGATATTTCGCGCAAAGGGTAGGTGTTGCGCGAAATCTTCAGTTTAACATGTTTACATGTTTCTGATTATCCGGTTCAGTGGTTTAGTGCGTTCTAGTGAATCATTACATGTCTTTGATGCAAGATGATTCTCGTGCTAATCATATGAAAAGACTTCAATGAAAATCTATTGAAGATACCCTCACATCTATAAACTGACTGGGACTTCCCCAAAGGCATTGAGCCAGGGGGAGTCAACGGGAGTGACCCGAGGGACGCAGTGGGCTATCCCTGAACATTTGTAATGGCAGTGATCCTAGGACAAAGTGACTGTTCCTGAACCATTGTAATCCACAACTCGTGAAAAATAGTGGAATTTGGTATGACTGACAACCTATCGGCATATGCCCCTTGGACGTAGCCATTTGTGGTGAACCATGTAAAAGTGCTATTTCAACTTCCTACATTCATTTGTTTGACATGTTTAACATGTTCTTACCAACGTGGGAATAAGATGCATAACATTAAAATGAACAAGTTAACACCCTAATTCACCCCTCCCCTCTCTGGGTATTCCGGGGTCCTTCAATTTAGCCGTTTGGATAGGATACCTGTGGGTATACCGTGATTTTTTTGCATGTTTTGAATTTCCTTGAAAGGAAATATGTATAAATTGTTTGATTATGTGTTGGGCTCATCCAGGTTACATTCTTAGCCTGAGGGAAGGGTTTTTTTAGCCTGTGTGAAACTTTTTACATGCATGTGGGCAGTAGTTTATATGCCAGTGGGCGACACCTCGTATGCCTTCGAGAAATATTCGTTATGCCTGTGGGCGATCACCTACGGGTTTCAATTCTGATTACCTGAGGGTATGGAATTTCATGTCTATGGATAATGTTTACCTTGTATATTCCCTATGGTGATTTATTATTTTGTACCTGCCAAGCTAAAGCACAATCATGGGATTGATAAATAATTAATAACATGGAAATGTAATTGGTAGATATAGTTACTTTTGAGTACTGCCAAGTTTACTATATTTTATTACTTTACAATGACAGTTGGGGAAGAGCCTGTGGTGGTTTCCTATGGGGATTTATTTCTCACACCCTATTTGGGTCATGTCTTCAGCCTAAACAGATTATATTGCTACAGTTGCAGATAAGGGGAAAAGTCCCTATATAGGTACTTTATTGTTGCAGAGGAGTAGGAGAGCATGGGATCGAGCTTAGGCTTGCGATGATGATGAGTTCCTGTAGTACTATTTTGTTTTTCCTTTTCTGTACTGGTACATTGTATTGGATTGTTTTAGATTGTAGTGTATCTTGTTTTGGCTGCGTTCCTAGACTTAGATACATATTGCATCATCATATTTATATATGACTGTTGTAATAATTTACGTTTATACTGTTTTCCATTTCCGTTGGGTATTGTTTATTGCTTCCACATTTTTTTTTATATCTATTTCCTTTGTGATACACTTTTACAAATGAGGGAATAGATTCCCCACTATCAGACCTAGCCCTTGAAACTAGTTGGCAGCCTCTGGAATTTGAGTTACTGTGCTTGAGGTCATGTGACCAACCGAGTTCGGGGCACCCATTGAGTGTCACCCAGATCCGAGACATTAAAGTATACTTTCCATAAAGACATCCATGCATACCACAACTACTGCTAGAAACTATATCCCAGAAGAGTCTACCATAAAAGGGCCATGATCCTTAACTAATGAAAGAGAGTCTATAATTTCCTTCACAATAGCACTTCTACTATTCTAGAATTATATTTCCAGATGTTAAAGTTAAAATAATTGTATCCATCTATAGTAACATCAATTTTCATGTGGTGAATGTTTATCAAGAAAAGAAATCAATTATCCAGTCAATTCTAAAAATTATCATAAGGATTAATCAGTGTCATAAAGATATCTCAATGAACATAATTACCACTCAGTACAAACTCACAAAATCAGAAGATGTGAATGATAAATGAATGCAAACAAATAAGATTCTCCAGCTTCATAGGATATTCAAATATCTCCATGGTAATGTCATGTTCACACACCAATGATAACGAGATTAAGGACTAACTCATGCATGTGTTTATTAGTACCTATGCTACGGTAGAGAAGAAAAAAATCATACATCATGTCTTCTATGGAACCTCCATTTAGTTTGCCGCTACAACCTTAAGCTAACTGCACCCTTGTCTACTGTCTCCCTACACCTATCATTGTACTCATAGTGGTGGTGGTATATGTGACTCATAATGTCACCCCCACTAACTACTGATCCATCTGGGGCTCTACCATCCTTATTTCCACCTCTGCCTCCTTGGGGTTTACCTTGATCACCCCTAGTGGGCCCTCTTTCATTGTACTATCTTTGAAATAATGATCCATTAACTTTTAGTCAATTCTAAAAAGTATTTCATATTATGCAGTCATGTGTCATGTGACCATGCTCTCACAATCATAGAATTTATTATCCCTTTACTAAATGAACTTGTGATGGGATCTCAATACTACTGCTTCCTTAGATTAAGATTACATATTTTTAGAAGATTTTGGTCACTAGTAACCTAATATTTGTAATTTATAGGTTACATCTAAATGATCATATCCATAGTTCACACTATCTTCCATAACTACAAGAACTTCTTGTTCTATGAAGCTATCCATCACAGTGGCCTGATCTAGTACTCCAACATAATTGGGAAGGCATAGAGAAACCATTATTGCTTGAATGTCTCTATGGAGACCCTACTCAAACATCCACTCCTAGTAGTATAAATATAACACTATATTAATGGAGTAGAATTTGATATATGAGGAGAATGAATAATACATCGTAAAATTCATTAACCTTACTGCTGCTACAAAATATCTTTCTTCTGAACCAAGTGAAAGGATACAGTTTATAACTCCTCATAGAATAGGTGATTAAACACTATATAGGTGATACAAACTTGATCATGGGCTTGGGTAACTAGTCTTTACCAAAATCCAACAACCCAGGGAATAAGGATATCTATACATGCTACCATCAGATCTGATAGGTCTTTTGCTAATAAAAATATATGAACAAATGACTCAAACCAAAACTCTACCAAATTTGGAACTAAATATCTATTGAAATGAATAGATTTTATATTTTAAAACTATCATAGTGTATCTATAACATGAACATAATCATAATAACCCATTGGATCTATTATCTTATCAATTTGAAGAGAGTCCCAAACTTAGGATACAATAGATGGTTCTAATCACCACTCGATGGAAAGGGGAAATACTCAAAGAATTCCCATAGGGTGTGCCTTAAGGAATTATCCCTGAAACAAATCCTCATCATTGAGCTAGTCATCTTCACAGATCCATCATAAATCTTCTGGGGGCTATCATTATAGGAGAATCCAAAATTTGTTAACCTAATTTTCCACAATTAGTTAAGAATATATGAGGATCCAACTCAAGAAGGAAATGAAATTGCACGACCCATTAATATATAATATGTGTACCATTGATTCCCTACAACCACTACATCATCATACTAAGTAAAAAAGATTATCGATAGAGACTTGGGGTATGGATACATCAATCATTGCACCATCACTAGGTTCCCTAGCCTGAAATCCAAACTAAGGACACATTAACACTATTTCCCTAAGTTCCAAAACAATCCTCATGACCAATAAATCTCCAAACATATTCCCTAATAAGGACCCATCTAATACTACTCTATCATGACCTAACCCATCAGGTCCTTTCCTAGATGGCTAGTAATCCAAGAGTGACCCCCCATGATTGCCTATGGTAGAATAAGCTCTAAGTATTAGCATTGAGTGGGCATAAGAAATAGATGGGAGGCTTTAAACCCAGATACCTATAAACACACACACATCACAAAACTCCGTGAAAAGTATTAGGGTAACGATAAAATAAATATACTAGAGTGTGTAAATTCATTCAAAACCTTCAAGGAATTCATTAGAGTATAATATTTAAGATCAACATAACTAAAGAGAATGATATATTCCCAACCAAAAAAGTGTCCCAAGATAGAAACTACTGAAAAGAAAAATCAAGGGAGTGTTCCACCTATGATATCTTACAATTGAACTTTGAACAAAATATCTTCCTCGAGGTACTTATTTAATCCTTCAATACTAGTTCTACCAAATCCAATGTCTAATGGCCTTTAATCTGAATAAGACCCATGAAATTTGAGAAGAGCCTATGTTGGGGTGAGTATATACATTCCCAATAGGATGCCTACAACAATTTAAGGAAACTGTAAAAGAAATTCCCAAAATAAAAAGTGGATAAAACAACATAATTGGTAGATATTAATAAATACACATAATTTAAGAGAGATATGAGATCTCTATCTTCCCTTCAAATTTCAATGAAATGTATGCATGAAACACCAGACATCTGTTTTTCCCTAATAATAGTTTATTATTGTAAATATCAATAGATACATGGTAAAACCAATCCACAATAATGGAATTTAAAAAGAGTTGGAGTGATTAATCATGAAGGGTGGGGGACCAATAAATACTGAACCTGACTCCCAGGTTTAGCCCTTTACAAATGCTGTCAAATTTTTTTATTAAAGAAACATGAATAAATAAACAGTGTTATATACAATAGAGGACCTTTTCTGGTCTAGATTCAGGAAAATTAGACACATGACATACATTTCAACTAAATACACAAATTGAAAGCAATGATTCTTCAGCGTGAAGCATCCACAACAGAGTTTCAACACAGTATGTTTTCTACATCTATAAAATTAATTATAATACATAGGGTGATCATAAAATTCCCAACAAGGGGTTTTAATAACAACTAATAAATTCATTTTAAACATTTCTTAAAAATTTTATAAACATACTTAAAAATAGATTTACCGAAATACCTTTAGAAAACTAGAATTTTACCAAAATATTGATTGGTGAGATTCTGTTGAGGATTATAAATCAAAAAATAATAATTTCCCATGGGTCATTGGTGATACATGTTTGACCATGTCTTAAATCCATACATAAAGCTATAGGTATTAGCTCAAACATACAGGTTCACTCCCCATAATGTCACTTAATTGACTAGTGCCAATATTCAAAAACATTTTCCCACGAACCTGACATTCTCATATTTGTCACAAAACATTTCAAAAATACTTACATATTATTAATTCCTTCAAAGAAGTGTCATCAATATACTCACAAAAGTATCTAAAATCATTTTGTTATAATCCCATTCTTGAAAAAAAAATTATTAATCTAGAACCCCAGTTTCTAGAAACATGGATTAAATGCATGCATGAATAGATATTGCTGATAATGTTTTGAATGATCTAGGTGATGGTCATACCTATTCATATACATCATGACAGGTGTTGCAGATTCATGTACACATAGGAAATGATAACTCATTGCATAATTTCACAAAAAAAATGATAAGATTTAACAAATGAACTTTTTTTAATCAAAACAATTATAGGATTTGAAAGTCATTATGAATTAGTTCATATGTTATGAAACACAATAAAATTAAAATAAACTATAAGTGTTAAATAAAATAATGATTTTTATAGCTATATTCGTATATATTTATATATATATATACCTGTCACGAACCAACTCGGGTCAACCCTGAACCGATCACCTGAGCCGGTCCGCGACATGACCTGAGATGCATTCCCGATCCCCCCGGGCTGGCGACAAGCGCCAGGGAATCGTTAGAGGACAAGTGGGAATGATTTTTCCTAATAAAAATAAATAATGCAGCATAAAAGTAGAAAAACTCCAAATAAATAAATGACCCTAAAAAGAAAGAACGACCAACAAGACACACTAACCTGGTCTCAACAAAAACTCCTCGTGACTCCGAGAGTCGCTCCCCAGTCCACAACCAACTCTATCCCACAGTGAGAATGCTCGAACCCAACCTGTAGAAAAGCTAAAAATAGGGAAAAAACTATAGGCTTGAGTTTTAAAACTCAGTAGGCGTTCCCAACAAACTGTTCTCAATGCACTACCTTTAAATAAAGAATCTATCAATTCCAGGTTTGAACAAAATTATATAAAATATTAATTTTCACACACACTTTCATTTCTAAATCAAGTATCAATCAATTTCCATTTTTAATTTTAAAAAAAGTTTAATATTTGAAAGGAATAGGTACATTTCATTTTAAAACATTTTCTGCGAACAATTTAGGAATCCAAACTTCAGTTATTAGCTAAAAAGGAAAACTACACACAACACACAACAAACACCAAGGGAAATGGAAAAAATGGCACATATGGGATAGAAATAGAACTAGACCTCTCAACCATCCACCACATACAAATAAACACTAAAATAAACATGGGTCGAACCTAGAAGATCGTGAACAATCCAGAACGTACTATACATTTGACTCATCATAAAAGCATGATCTGACTCGATGACGTCATAACACCCTAATGCTCGGTATAGCCCAGCATGGCCTAACCGAGGGGCCCAATCCCCATATCAGCAATAACACAGTATTCCCCTACTATGGGGCCACTAGAAAGTGTGTAACTTAAACTAGTGCAACAATCATTCTTAGAAGATTCACTCACTTTTCCAGGTTCCCATGTCAACACATATAATAAAAAAAGGGGTGAGCCAACAAGGTCAATCATGTAGCACAAAAATCACACACAATATATGCAGTCAACATACCCTAAAGGTCACCCCTGATTCACACCAAGAATATTTTTTCAAAATAATTTATTTTTATTAAAGTGAAAAACGGGCCTTCACCAACTTTAAAGAAAAACCTCGTTTCTCAAGAAAACCCGAAATACTTGTTCTGAAGAAATCATTTATCATTCAAACTAGAACTACATTTGAAATTCCGAGAATTATGTTTAAAGTCCAAAATGGCATTCTTTCACTACTGGGTGTCCACTCATCAAGAAAATATTTCAAGAGTCGTGTATAAAATAAACAGCTCTTTTTACACCAAATAATCATTTAAAAATTTGTCATCTTATATTAGTTTCTATTTATTAAATTTAATAAAACATCAATAAATTAATAAATTCTAAATTTAAAGGTGAGTGTAGTGGGGGACCTACCTTGACTCGTAGTCCAAGCATGAGGACGCGACACGCCTCGAGCGGGCATGCAAGCACGTGCAAGATGACGACCACAATTTCACAGAAATTCTTGCCAACACGGTGCATCAATAAAAAAAACAATAAAATCTCATAAGCATAGAATTCAAAAGATATAATGAATAAATAGCACAAAAAATCACATCAATAATGGATCAGGTGAAACAGGGTGAACCTAAACTGCTCTCCTTCGGCGACAGACGTTCATCATGCACCCAATTGCGAACTAGATGCGTTGCGAGTCACGCAAGAAGTGGTGATACGAGTGCCAATGGAGCTGGTTGTTCCACCCTGGAAGGACGGGTGAGGGGTTGGGGGTGCCAAAAATGTCGTTGTTAGGGGGCGCGCATCCAGGAAGGGTGCGCGTGTGGTCGGAGGAGTCCTGTTGTACTGCGAGCTACAACGGGGTGTTTTAAAAGAGTTGGGATGCTCCGCGACATGACAACAAAGAGAAGGAGGCGTGACCGCGACGTGACTGTGGTGTCCGCAACCAGCCCAGCATCACACCACGGTAGTACTCACAGGAAAAATGTGGTCCAACACAGATAAGAATACTAGGGTTCTACGAAATGAATCTGGGCATTGTAAACCACAAAAGTGGTGGCCTTACGGTGAAACTCAAGCATGGCGCGACCAACCTTGAAGCGATGGCAGTGTCCCGTGGCTCCGGTGAAGCGCGGAAGACCGAGGGTAGACCAATGATCCCTGATGACACGGTGAATCTAGATCTGGTGGCAGTGTGAAGATGAAAAGAAATGGGCCCATGTAGTAGGTCGGCTGACCCCAGGTGCCTTTTCGGGGAAGTGGAATGCTTTGGGGAGCACAGGCAGGTAGAGGGAGCGTGGACGGCGGTGCGAGCACAGCGGGCACAAGCAGGTCGGTGGGCGGCGTGCTCTGGACAGCGGGACGAGGGAGCAGGCATGGGAGGCGGCTTGTTCGAATGGTGCTGCTGCGAGTAGGAGGGTGCCAGACCGGGCTGGCACACAGCAACAAGGAGATGACGCGGGATGGCAGGCTGGGAGGTGTGGCGTCCGATGTTAGGTGGCTGGAGATGGTGACGAGATGGTTGGGAGCAAGCGGCTGAAGCCAGAGGAGTGATGCGCTGGGAGCTAGGGCACTGGAGTAGGTCAGAGGTGCAGTCAGAGTAGGGCATGAGCGCGACTGGAACAGGAGAGGGAGATAAGGAATAGAGGCCTGAAGGGGGTCCGGTAGCGCAAAGAGGAAGGGTCGGGCATGCTGCATGTAGGGGAGGCGTACGGGGGAGCTAGGGCGTGCTGCAGGAAGGCCTGGCGGGTGTGGTGATGTGCATGGCAAACATGGCAGCAGTGGCGGCCTGCGTCGACTAAATGTAGGAGGGTCTGACTTGACCAGGTCACTGTAGTAGGTGGACGACACTGTTGGTAGGTAGAGCCGCTGCTGGGCGTAGGATGGAAGATTTGGGAAACATGAGGCAGAGCCAATAATTAAAACTGGAGGCGGAGCGAGCTGTTGTGGGAAGAAAGAGAAAAGGAAAATAAAAAAAGAGGAGGCAGTCAGCTGTAAGGAGGGGGACACCCGCATGGAAGAACCAAAAGAGAGAAGAAAAAAAGAAAAGAGAAGAAGAAAGAGGAAGAATGAGAAACAAATACAAAATAAAATAAAAAGTAAATGATAATAATAATAATAATAATAATAATAACCATTGCTAATAATAATAGTAATTGTAATTCATATCATTTAATAAAAATAAAAATAACAAAAATGCCACGCAGTTGCATGGGCGAAGCGGCACGACGTCGCACTCTGCCCATGCATCCAGCAGTGTCGAACCCAAGTCACACACATTTTTGAAAAACTCAGAAATATGGTTTGAGATTCAACCCGAACCTCAACAAAAAAATTTTAAACCCAAAAACAATAATAAAATAAAATAAAATACTGATAGGTCGGGCATGTGGGTGGGACCTAGGGTGGGGACCACATGTCTTTAGGGAAACTGGTGGGTGGGGCCAAGTTGTTACATTTGGTATCAGTTCCAATACCCAGCCGGAAGTGCTTAGGCACTTCCTGGGTTTGAGGCATGGGGTCCACAAAGAGGGTGTTGTGCTTTAAAGGGGTGGATTATGTAACACCCCTCGAAAAAGTGAGACTTAAAAGGCTAAATGTTACTACCCATGTCAACAATGTGCATCTTTCTTTTTGGGAGTCTACCTGATTAGAACTCTATAGTTAAGCATGCTTGGCCTGGAGTAGTAATCAGGATTGGTGACCTTATTGGAAGTTTCCCAAGGTGTGTGTGAGTGAGGAAAAAATACACTGAAAGAACATGTGTTGGCCTTTGGGGATTGTCATTAGTCTGATAAGCGACCCTAGTGAGTAATAGCCTATGGTTTACAGGGAAGGAAACCAAGGTATTACAAGAGACATATGCGCTCAGATGAGAAGATTCTTGGCCTGGGGAGGCGGGTCGTGACAAAATGGTATCAGAGCGAGGTTGAATCAAGACCGGACCTTATTTTTCAGAGCGCCCATTGTTATTTGGGGTTTTCATTGTAGAAGGAGTAGGATTTTCAGGACTCAGGGCTTATGGACGAGAAGGATATCATGAACTCTTTCTCATTCCGAACCTCAGGTTACCGTGGGATGTTTGGGTTGTCATTGTCTTTTGATTCTTATGGTTTTTTTGGTATTGAGAAATGAAAAGAGAGTCGGGCAAGTGAGCTCTGTGAGCTCGCATTGTCCAGCAAGCCAAGTGGAGCCGGGGTGTTTGGGTTGTTGACGTCTTTTGATTATTATGTCTTGTTTGGTATTAATAAATTAAATGGGAGTCGGGAAGTGACCTCTATGAGCTCACATGGTCTGGCAAGCCAAGTGGAGCCAGGGAATTACCCTAGAATACTCTTAGTGACAGTGGTGTGAGTGGAGTATGGCCGCCAACCATATGTTCACGTCACCCACCGACACTACTTTCTCTTGGTGGATCATTTGTGTTCTCCTTCATTCTAAAAGTTGTTTTGGAAAAAACAGACTGATTAGGCCAATGGGCTAATTCAGTTGGGTACTTGGTTTCTTCTCTTGGGCTAGAGTGCACCCCCATGATGAATCGATGTACATTTGGAATGTGGTCATGAGTGACCTCCCCACTGTTAAACACTCCAGTTGATCAATGAAAGGAGTTCCATCATGAAATAAAAAACTGGAATCTGTCTCATTACTTTTTCGGTTGAGCGGATTCTCTCGTAGTGGAAGCGTGGTGGTGAGTTGGTCGTAAGAGGTTGATATGGCCATTTTCAAGAATCATGTATTGGTTGGGACTTGGGTAGAGATCCCCCTTCTAGTAATGTTTTCCCTATGCTGCAGAGGTCATGTTCGGTGGCGTCTTCCAGTGTTGCATACCTTTTTTTAAAATGAAATGTTGGATGTCATAGATAATTTTTGGTACTTCTGTTTTGACAAAATTCAATCCTTCCTTCAGGAGTTCTGAGATTCTCGGTTCGGGATGAAAGTGGTTTTTCTTGTATCCCTTTTTTCGTTTCTCCTTGTTCTTAGTGAAAATGGTAATGTATGATCATCTTTTAAGTACCTGTCGTGGTAAAGTTCCATGGTTAGGTAAAGGGATTCATAGGATGTGTCGAGGTCTGTTGGTTCAGCTCAGAATGTATTGTGATTACCTGTGGCACCAGAAGGAGAAGTGTCTTTAGGGGGTTTCTGAAGCCTGACTGTGAGACATGAGATGCTTCAAACACCAAAGCTCCATCCATAGGTCTCGGAGTGAAGCTAGTGTGTAGTCAGGAACACCCCGAATGGTATAATAGATATTATTTTAACGTATGTCTTTTTTTTGGTTTGGAGTTTTGCTAATCGGGTCCCTTAGAATGGGGGTTGGGTGTACGAGAATCCTCGTATGTTTTCTGTTTCAATCTGTGATAATCAATCAAGTTGGCATGTAGTCAGGTGAACCCCAATGGTGAAAAGGGACCTTGGTTTAATCTCAGTCCTTATTATGTCATGGTTCGTGTTCTTTTGAGGGAAAGAAATTGTTTATATGACTATAGTGGGGCACATTCCCTTCTCCCCCTCGTGATGGGGGGTTTTTGGACCGTGTGGAAAAATCTCAATGTTCGGTTAATCTCATTAGTCCTTATGGTGGGGAGATCCATCGCGGGTTTCTTTGAATTCTGGTGGCTTATTTTCTATTGTGGGGAGTCTGTTCGGGACTCCCCATGTCAGTAACATAGATTTGTTTTGGTGGTTTTAAAGTGCTTGTGTTTTGAGGATAAGTTTCACATTATGGGAGTTTGTTGTTTGTTTGGATCGATCAAATAGAGGCGCTTAAAATTTTGGGGGTGAGTGACACATAAAGAGTTTCTTCATGTGTCTAGTTCTTGTTGCGACTTCCCGAGGACGGGAGTCGTTATGGTGGGAAGTGTTTTCATGCCCGGACCTATCTTTAATTTTTTTTATTATTTTATTTTTTTTGGTTTAAAAAAAATTTGTCGAGGTACATGTTGAATCCAGAACCATATTTCTGAGTTTGTCAAAAAAGTGTGTGTTTTGGGTTCGACGCCGCTGGACACACGAGCGGAGCGCGACGCCGTGCGGCTTCGCCCATGAAACTGCATGGTGTTGTCGTTATTTTTATTATTATTAAATGATATGAATTACTATAACTATCATTATTAGTAATGGTTATTTTTAGTATTAGTATTATTATTATTATTTTCCTTTACTTTTTATTTTTTTAATTTTTTTTCTCTCTTTCTCCCTCCTTATTCTTTATTTTATTATTTTCTTCTCTCTTTGGTTTCTTCCACGTGGGTTTTCCCCTCCGAGCAGCCGACTGCCTCCTTCCCTTTTTTTATTTTCTTTTTCTCGTTCTCACATCAGCTCGCTCCACCTCCTGTTTTCCCAGTTGGCTCCACCTCTTTTTTCCCAACTCCGCCACCCCGCGCCCAGTAGTGGCTCTGCCTCTCACCAGTTCCGTCCACCTACTGAAGCACCCTGTTCAAGCAGCGTGCTCCTGTATTCAGCCGACCCAGGCTGCCACCGCTACCCTGTTTTCCCTGCACAGCACCACACCCACCAGGCCTGTCTGAAGCGTGCCCTAGCTCCCCCGCACTCATCCCCAGCCTGCAACGAGCCCAACCCTTCCTTCTTGTGCGGCCCAATCCCATTCAGGCCAATGTTCTTCCTCTCCCTCTCCCGTTCCATCCGCGTTCCAGCCATTCGCTGCATGCGCCTCCAAACTGCTGCAACGCCCCAGCTCCCGGTGCAACACTCCTCCTGCTTCAGTCGCTTGCTCCCAACCATCTCGTCGCCATCTCCAGCCACCTTGCACCGGATGCCACACTGCCCAACCTTCCAGAACGCGTCATCCCCTTATTGCAACATGCTAGCCCGGTCTGGCACCCTCCTGCCGCAGCAGCATGACCTGAGAAAGCCTCCTTTCATGCCTGCTCGCTCACCCTGCTGTCCAGAGCATGCCACCCTCCAACCTGATCGTGCCCGATGTGCTCGCACCGCCGTCCGCTCTCCCTCTTCCTTCCTGTGCTCCCCACCGTAGGCCACATCCCCGGAAACGCACATAAGGCCGGCCGACCAACAGCACGGTCCCATCACTTTTCCTCTACACCCTGGCACTAGATCCAGTCTCACAGTGCCATCTGGTCTCATCGGTCCACCCTCGGTCCGTCGCGCTTCGCCGGAGCCACGAGACACTACCATCGCTTCTATATTGGCCAAGCAATGCTAGAGTTTCACCCTAAGGCCACCACTTTTGGGGTTTACAGTGCCCAGATTCGTTTCCTAGAACCCTAGTAGGCTTTCTGTTTTTGGACCACCTTTTTCCTGCGAGTACTACCACAGGGTGACGTTGGGCCGACTGCGGACACCGTGGTCATGTCGCGGTCACGCCGCGGTCACGCCGCGGTCTCGCCATGGTCACGCCACGGATCATCCCAACTCTATTGAAACACCCCGTTGTAGCTCGTAGTACAACTAAACTCCTCCGACCAGCCGCACACCCTTCCTGGTTGTGCGCGCCCTACCGACGACTTTTTTGGCACCCCGCAACCCCTCGCCCGGCCTTCCATGGCAGAAAAACTAGCTCCATTGGCTATTGTGTCACCTCTTTTTGCGTGACTAGCCACGCGTCTGGTTCAAAATTGGGTGCTCGATGAACGTCCGCCACAGAAGGTGAGCATTTTAGGTTCACCCCATTTCGCATACTCCATTCTTGAGGTGAGTTTTTGCGCTATTTATTCATTATATCTTTTCAAGTCTGTTCTTATGGGTTTTTATTGTTATTTTTATTAATGCGACATGTTGACAGGAATTTCTGTGAAATTGTGGTCGTTAGCTTGCACGTGCTTGCGTGCCCCCTCGAGGCATGTCGCGTCATCATGCTTGGACTGAGAGTCGAGGTCGGTCCCCCACTGCACTCACCGTTAAATTTAGAATTTATTAATTTCTTGCTGTTTTATTAATTTTAGTAAATAGAATATAATACAAGATGATAAATTTTTAAATTATTATTTGGTGTAAAAAGAGACGTTTATTTTATAAATGACTCTTGAAATATTTTCTTGATGAGTGGACACCCAGTAGTGAAAGAATGCTCATTTGTCCATTAAACATAATTCTTGGATTTTCAAATGTGTCTCTGGTTTGAAAGATTAATGATTTCTTCTGAAAAAGTGTTTCATGTTTTCTTGAGAAATGAGTTTTTTTTTTAAAGTTGGTGAAGGCCCATTTGGCACTTTAATAAAAATAAATTATTTTGAAAAACTCTCCTTGTGGTGACTCAGGGGTGACCTTTGAGGTATGTTGACTGCATATATTGTGTGTGATGTTTTTGCTACTTGATTGACCTTGTTGGCTCACCCCATTATTTTTATTGTATGTTTTGACATGGGAACCTAGCATAGTGAGTTAATCTTCTGAGACCGATTACTGCACTACTTTAGATCACGCACTGGCTAGTGGACCCATAGTAGGGGAATACTGAGTTATTTCTGCTTTGGGGATTGGGCCCCTTGGTTAGGAAATGTCGTGCTATGCTGAGTGTTAGGGAGTTATGAAGTCATCGAGTTATAGCATGCTTTTAGGATGAGTCACATGTATAGTACGTTTTGGATTGTTTATGATCTCCTAGGTTCTCCCCATGTTTCTTTCAGTGATTATTTTTATGTGGTGGACGGTTGAGAGGTCTAGTTATGTTGCTGGACCATGTGTGCCATTTGTTTTCCATTACCATTGGTGTGTGTTGTGTGTAGTTTCCTTTTTGGTTAATAACTGATGATTGGATTCCTAAATTGTTTGCATAAAATTTTTTAAAATTAAATGTACCAGTTCCTTTCAAACATTAAACATGTTTTTTTAATTAAAAGGGGCAATGGACTGATACTAGTTTTAGAAATGAAAGTGTGTGTGAAAACTAATATTTTATATTATTTAGTTCAAATCTGGAATTGGTAGATTCTTTATTTAAAGGTATTGTATTGGGAACAATTTGTTGGGAACACCTATTGAGTTTTAATACAAACGCCTATAGTTTTTTCCATATTTTTTTCTTTGCTACAGGTTTTGTTCAAGCTTGCTCACTGTGGGCGAGAGTTGGTTATGGACTAGTGAGCTACTCTCGGAGTCGCGAGGAGTTTTGGTCGAGACCAGTATAGTGTGTCTTGTTGGTCGTTCTTTCTTTTTAGGGTCATTTATTTATTTAGAGTTTTTCTACTTTTCTGATGATTTATTTATTTTTATTGGGAAAAATCATTCCCACTTGTCCTCTAATGATGCCCTGGTGCTTTCGCCTTCCCGGGAGGATCGGGAATGCCTCTAGGGTAATGTCGTAGACCAGATCGGGTGATCAGTTCAGGGTCGACCTGGGTTGGTTCTTGACAATACCACTATATATATATATATACTTATATATGTATATATATAAAAACATTGAAAACCATGATAATTTCAAATAACACAGGTCCTTAAAAATATGATTCAATTCAAAAGAACCCATATCAAGTTTATATGTAAAAATACTAAAAATATTGGACCATGAATGTGTGTATATACATATGTATATATACCCATAAAATTAAATGTTTAGAAATCCATAATTGATAATAATAATCATACAATTTCATCTATAATTATTTACAGATATATGATTTAAAACAAGAATAATTATCATATGTGTAATTCATATTAGGAAGATATAGTTTTACAAAAATATATACATACATATATAGATATATATGTATATTTTTATATACATATATGTTTTCAAAAGAAAATAAAAATAATAAAATTCCCTTACATGATTTAGATTAGTAAAGGGATATGGGTTTCTGGAACCGTGAGAGAGATGGATGGAATAGATAAATTTAGTTAGAAAATGGGTGTTCATAATAGGGTTTAGCGTGGACTTCTTACTATAAAGGAAGGTTTCTCAAAACATCTTACTAATCGAAAGTGTGTATGCGTGATTTTCAAAATTCAAATCACAGAAGGGACAATATTATGTTTTAAGGTTGCATATTACTTATTAGTTCATTTTGTTATGATTTCATGTGATTATATCACATAATTATAAGAAGGGAATTTCCATTGATATAACATTGGGCCATTAAATTATTCCCCCCTTATGTAATTTCGACCTTGAAATTTCGTTTTACATTCTATGCTATAAACAGTTGAAGGTACTTTTCCTTCACTGCCTCCTCCAGTTCCCAAGTTGCCTCTTCATACTTATGGTTCTGCCATAGTACATTGACAAGGTGAGTAGCCTTTTTACATAGAACATTATCTCTATGATCCAATATCTTAATTGGATGATCCTTATATGAAATATCATTCTATATCTGTAAAAACTATGAAGTGAGTACATGTGACAGATCTAGTATGTACTTATGTAAGAGGGATACATGGAAGACATTGTGTAATTTAGACATGGTAAGTGCAATTTCTAGACGATAGGCCACAACCCTGACATGATCAATAATATCAAACGGGCCGATTAAATTGGGACTTAACTTTCCTTTCTTACTTAACCTCATGACCTTCCATCATGGAGATACATACTGAAATACCATGTCTCCAAATTTGAACTCAGGGTCTCGTCGATGATTGTATGAAAAACACTTCAATTGACTTTGGGCTACCTTGATGTGCTGCTAATTGGGTTTCACATTCTCCACCATTTTATAGACCATTTAAGGTCCTAGCAGCTTATGGTCACTGACTTCAGCCCAACACGCCAGTGTTCTTAACCTTTTCCCATTAAGGGATTTATATGGTTCCATTCAGATGATCAAGTTGAAACTAATATTATAGTAGAATTCAACCAGTGGAAGATGATGTTCCCATGCTCCTTTGAATTCCATATAACATTATTTCAACATGTATTCCACTGTCTAAATAGTTCAATCCAATTAGCCATCAGTTTAAGGATAATATTTCATAATAATGTTAGGCTCGGTGCTTAGAGTATGTTGAAGAATTTTCTAGAACATCAAGGTGAATCTTAGATCTCTATCAGATACAATAGATAGTAGAACTCCATACTTCCTTACCACTTCTTTGATATAAATCTATGCAAGTTGATCTAATGATAATTCCTCTCGAATTGAAATAAATTGAGCTGTCTTTATAAGATTATACAATAATGGCCCAAATAAATGTTTTTTTCCTAAGGATGTCCATGGAAGTCTAGTGACAAGTCCACAACGATGGTCTCCCACATACATGTTAGTATGGGTAGTGGTTGTATCATCCCCTTCGACTTATGTATTTCAGCCTTCACTCGTAGACATACCAAACACTTTGACGTATACTAAGAAATCTCCATCTTCATATTGTCCCACCAAAAGTTCTCTGAGAGATCTCGATACATCTTTGTTCACCGTATGTTAATAGAGAAGGATGAGATATGTGCGTCATTCAAAATATCATAATTTATCTCTAGATTGGATGGTATTCATTATCGTGACCCAAATCATACAAATCCTTACTCATCATTCTTGAACAAATATGATTTTCCTTTCCAATAGCTTCCTCCATTTTCAGAAATTCCTCGTCTTTTCTTTGAGCATACTTTATTTTCTTCATGAGGTATAGTAGAAAAATAATGTAAGAAATGATAGATGATGTTACTATATTAATGATTCTCATACCCATCCTCTAAAAATCTAATAAGATTATATCCTTTTCAATTATCATAATTGATAAATATAATGGATCTTATCTACTTGGAGCATATACCAACTTGTTTTCCTTACCAGGATGGTAGTGGATTGGGTATTCATAATCCTAAATGATATATATCCTTATTTAATGGTGTGTATTAATATATTTTTGTATGAATATATATATTTGAGACTGTTTTGATCAATTTATATCCAATACTTCTCCCCATAGAGATAATGCTGCCAGATTTTTAACAAAAAGATCAAAACTACCAACTTTAGATCATGCATAGGATAGATTTGCTTGTCAATTTTAATATTCCTTGAGGAATAGGCTATCACATTATCATTTTTCATCAGTACATATCCTAATTACTTATTTTAATCATCACTATACACACTAAAGTGTTCTACACTTATTTGGAGTGTGAGTATTGGCGCAGTGATAACCCTCTTTTTAAACTACATAAAGCATTCTTCACATTCATGAGCCAAGATAAACATCACTCTGTATTGTGTTAGCTTGTTCATTGGGTTTTAAAATCATTATATCTTCTTCAAAAATCGTCAATAATGCCCGATTAGACCTATAATGTTGTGGATCTCCATTATAGATGTTTTCGTAGTCTACTCATTAATTACCTTTGTCTTGAAAGGGTCCACAAATATCCTTTTGTTGGTGACAACATGCCTCAAGAATGATTTTTCCACCATCAAGAACACACATTTACTATACTTTTCATACATATTCTCCATTATCAATGACTTTATCATAGTATTCAGATTCTCCTAATGTTCCTCTTTGCCCTTGGAGTATATCAGAATATCTTCAATAAATACTAAAACAATTTTTTTGAGGTAATCTTTAAATAATCGATTCATTAAATCCATGAAAATTGAAGGATAATTAGTGAGTCTAGATTGAATCATTATGAACTCATAGTTTCTATACCTCATTCAAAAGAAAATATTGAGAACATCTTTCTTCCTCACCTTTAATAGGATATAACCCAACTGAAGGTCCACCTTAGTGAAATAACTGACCCCATGAATCTAATCGAACAAGTAATCTATCTGAGGTAGGGATACTTGTTCATTATCGTTATTTTATTAAGCTCACAATAATAAATGTGGAGGTGCATTGATCCATCCTTCTTCATGATGAAGAGGACTGGTGGACCCCATGGTGAAGCACTCGGTAGTATAAAACCCTTCTCTAGATTCTCCTGGAACTGCTTCTTTAGTTTTCCCTGCTCCACCGTGGCCATTCTATAAGGTGTCTTTGATATAGTCCAGGATCTAGGAATAAGTTCAATTGAGAACTCAACCTCGCAATTAAGAGGAAGACAAGAAAACTATTTAGAGAATACATCAGTGTAATACGTCATGATGGTCATGTCTTCATTCATGATTCTCTCCTTTGCTTCAATCATTTTATCTAGACATGTTTTCTCACAATAAATTAATATCTACACTTGAGAAAAGGATTCTGAAGAAGATTCATCTTCCTCCATACACATGTAAAGAATTAGAGGTTCCTTCATGATGTGAAGAGTTATTTCCCTTTCCAGATAGTTGATTTTGGTTTTGTATAAAGATAACCAATCCATTCCCAAGATAACATAGAACTCCACTAAAGTAAAAGATTTTCTAGGAGGTTCAGTGCAAAACAATTTACCTAGGAGGTGTTATAATCCTTGGAGCCAATAATTTCCATATTCATTGTTCTCATAGATAACGTATCCCTTAAATTTTGTGGTGGTGTTTGAATAGTTCTACTAAAATTGCAAGATATGAAAGCATGTTTATTACCAGAATCAAATAAAACGTTCTCTATTGTTAAATAAATAACTAGCGGACATGTCACCACATCATTTTTTGGCTCCACCTCTATAATAGTGATAGCATAAGACCTTTCATGTTACCTTGCAGGTTGTTTTGGATTTACTCCAAAAACCCTAGACTTGGGAAAATTGTTCACATAATTCCCTTGTTCCTTACAGTTGTAACAATACACCATTGGCTCAACATTTATCTTAACCTTCCTTTTTTATTCCACATTTTCTTTATCTTTCATATCTCATTTTCTATTTTTATCCATATGTCCTGATTTTTCAAATTTTAATCAATTGCCGGTTCCCTTTAGATAGTTCCTAGGATTCTTATTCCCACAATTTTTACATATGGGATGATCTAGAATCATCCATTATGGAATTTATTTGTAGAACTGCCCAAATTAGATTCCATTTTCCCATTTTTGTTGTCGGGCCCACAATACCAATGAGAGTCTTAGATCTCGATTTCATCATTAAGGGAACAATGGAAAATCTTTTCATAGATGTAGAAGTATCAAATTGCAAACGCCTTTCATATACATGGATTTAATATGCTAATGAAGCGATCCACCTTACTTTCAGCATTCATGACAAAGCCATAGGAATACCTTGAAATCCTTATAAAGTTTGATTCATATACCCTGATTAATGCATAATCCTTCTTCTTGAGTCTGAGGAACACTATTTCTATCTAGATATATACTCATCAGGGGAAATATTTATTGAAAAACATTCTCTTGAATTCCTCCCAATCCATAGAATCAATTTTCTCAAGGTGCTTCATAATCTTGATCATTGTCCACCACTGATCATCTTCTCCATCAAAACGATAGACCTCTAGCACAACCTTATCTTCTTCTATGCACCAGAGGATATATTATATCTTTTCAATGGATGTAATATAATATTCCACAGGGAGGGGATCCAAATATCCACTAAACATTGGAGGCCTTTTCCTCATGTAGGATTCTACAAGAACATTTTCTTTACATGGAGGAGGAAGGTGTTCCTAATTATTAATGTTATTATTCATAACTTGACCCAAATGAGAATGTACTTCCATGATGTTTTGATCACATGTTCTCATCATATCATGCATATCATAATGGAAATCTTCACATTACCTATCACATTGTTTATTGGAATGTGTTTTTCTACTTCCCATCATTATCTAATAAAATTAATGTATAATTATAGGGATTTAATACTTAGTGATTGATCATATAAATGAAACATTGAACAAAAACAAATAATATTGTATAAGAGAATTGTTTCCTAACTACTAATTATACATGTTTAAATATAGGTTATCCTTGATCTATTTCTAAAATTATATTATTATGGTATTGTTTTTTATTCCCTTATTAATGGATCATACTAATAATATGAATTTTCCTAACCATTCCCTTGGGATTGTCAAACCAAGAGTGCATCAAGGACCATTTTCATGCACCAATTACCATTCAAGACTATCTCAAAGTGGTGTTTTCATGTTTAAACCTTAGATAAATCTGTGCTAGAACCACCTCTACCTCTTTTATCCAGATATGTATGTATTTGTTTGGTAAACCACTGACTCTATACTTACCAAAATTTAGGGGTGTTTTCATATACTTAGTCTCATACTTAAGGTTCTTAATAATGTTCTCTACTTGTAATCTTCAAAAATAACTAGTCCATCATCTGATACCAACTATAAAGGCCTAAACCTGGATCCTAGGTTCAACCCCTTGAAAATATTGTGTAATTTTATTTATTAAAGAATCTTGAATAAAGACATATCATCAAATAAAAAATAATACCATGTCTATTATATGTTCTAGAAAATTAGATACATGACATACATTGCAACAAAATACTCAAATATAAAACAAATTTTCTTTGGTGTAAAGCTTCAACAATAGAGCATCAATGCAACATGTTTCCTAAACAAGTAAATGTAATTATAATACATTGGGTGAGCATAAAATTATTAGTAAGTGATTTTAAAAAAAACTAGTAAATTACTTATAAAATTCCATAATAATTTTATAAACATAAGTAAAAACAAATTTTCACAAATATCTTTAGAAAACTAGTATTTTACTGAAATAGTCATAGATGAAATTTTGTTGAGCATTGTCTATCAAAAAATAATAATTTTTTGTGGGTCATTGATGATACTTGGAAAATCATGTATAAAGTCCATTTATAAGGCAACAATTATTATCTCAAATATATGGCTTCACTCCCTAAAACTTCACTTAATTCATCAGTTCTTATTTTCACATACATTTTCCCAAGAACCTTCCTTTCTCATTTATATCCCCAAAAGTTTCCAAAATACCTACATTGTATTAATTCCTTAAAGGGGGTTTCATCAACATACTCAAAAAAGTATCTAAAATAATTATTGGAGAATCCCATGGATGAAAACCCTTTTATTAATCAATAATCATAGTTTCTATAAACTTATATTAAATTCATGCATGAACACATATTGTTGATAATGTCGTGAATGATCTAGGTGATGGACATACCTATTCTTGTATATCACAACAAGTGATGAAGATGAATATATGCACATGAATTTATAAATTGTTCAATAATTTCACATAAATTGATATTATTTATCCCATGAAATTTTAGCAATAAAAGAATTTATATGATTTCAAAATCAATAAGAATTAGTTTACAGTTTATCAAAAACTATAATTTTCAAATAAATGAGAAGGGTTAACCAAACTTATGTTTTTTATACATAAATCATATATGTGTATATATATATTTATATATGTATATATATACCACAATATATATACTTATATATGAATATATGACAAACATTGAAAACCATGATAACTTCAAATAACACAGGTCCTTAAAAATATGATTCAAGTCAAAAGAACCCATATCAAGTTTATATATAAAAATACTGAAAATATTAGACTATGAATTTGTGTATATATGTATGTATATACACACCAACAATTCCTTGTTTATAAGTACATAATTGATAACAAAAAAACACTTAAATCAATATGTTTTTAGGGAATGATTATTTAAAACAATAAAGACATATTATATGTGTAATTCGGATTAAGAAGATATATTTTTTCACAAATTTATACATATATATAGCTTTTATATACATATATATCTTTAAAAACAAATAATAATAATAAAATTACCTTATGTATTTAGATCAGGAGAGGGGTGTGGGTTTTTGGAACTGTGAGAGAGGGAGAGAGCATTGAAAAGAAAAATTAGGGTAGAAATTGGGGGGGTAGAGTGGGGTTTATCTTGGGACTTCTAAATATAGAGTAAGGGTTTCCAAAAAATATTACTTATCCCAAAAGTGTATGTCAAATTTTTGAAATTAAAATCACATAAGTGACTTTATTAGGTTTAATGGTCTCAAAGTACATAATAGTTCATTGTGTTGTGATTTCCTGAGATTATATGACATAATTATTAGAAGGTGATTTCTATTGATAAAAAATTTGGTCATTATAGTTTACATTCCTCATCATGTTCTTAATGGTTGGGAGGTTCCATTCCCCATATAGGTGACCCATGCTTCAGGGTGAGTATGGAAGGGTTATATTCTACCAAAATTAAGAAATGAGGGACCCACTACCTAACTTTTTTTTGGTGTTAGGTGGTTCTAAAAACCTGATATCATTCAAAATATCAAACATTGTATCATTGTAATCTATCATAGGTAAAAAAATAAAACTACTTGCATGACCTGGCACCATATACATGTTGTCGAAATGAAATCCACTATTAGGTTGTATGGAAAATAATACTCAGAATATACTACTCGTGTGTATAATTATAGGTCCCAAAGAAGAAGATAGTGATTTAGAATATCTTGGGTACATAACATGGAATGACCTCCTGGTTTAAATGATGTGCATCCACAAGCATATTTTTGGAAGTGTACTAGATATCCACTTAAATTGAGGAGGTTAACTTACACAGGGTGTGGAAAATCATGAATGTAGTATAGGTCTAACATGGGAAATCTGTATATAATGGACCCTCATGTCATGTTCCTAAAGAGGACATGGTGTGTTTCTTATGAACATGGTGTGTGAAGATACTCAGGGTCCTAGGTTATGTACCCCATCTACATGCCAACATAGACTATTAGGGTGAGTGATGTGGTATAGGTGAACGTGGTGGGATATCCTTAAATCATCCACAAAATAAACCATCAATAAGAGATCCTGATACATGGAGTTTCTTGGAATGGAATACATGATCTGTAGTTTATATTTCATAGAATCTGAATCTTCTTCCCAAAGCTTCACCACATCCTCTAATCTCACTATAAACCCAATCTAAATCCCCGGTCAAGGCCTGACCTCAAAGGGGGCCTACAACTACCATCGATTACCAATCTCAGATAGTAAAAAATTAAAATTTCACATTATCCACATATGGGACATTGTTCTACCATCACACTTTGATATCCTCATACCTCGGACCATCAACTGTAATTTTTTCATCATTCCTCATTCCTTCTGTAAGTCATACAATCCATAATCGTTCTAATAACCAATAGAAATTTGGAATTTTGTTCTTTCTTGAACCAATTAAACAATATTGATGCATTAGAAACATGTTCAAATCATGAATATCATAAATAATAGAGGTGGGACATGAATAATAATAATGTCAGTTCATCATATTTTATTGTGAACCTAACCCATGATTATATTCACATAAAAAAAAAGTAAAAATAAAACATGTCCAATGATGAAATTATTTGGTTCTTATAGTTTTGGGAAGGAAAATATGAATTCATATTAGATAAATTTATTCCATTAAATTAATTGAATAACAGTGTAGTAAAAATTAATGATCTATACCTTATGAACATATCAACATTTGGTGAAAAAAAGTTCACTAGAGATGAAGTTGGCGTTTCCACTATGTTCATCACTCATCCCTTTAATATTCTTGATTGTTTTTCGTTAATCCATGATCATGAGATCATATACCATCTCTAATGGACACTCTCTATTCATCAACTCTCATCTCTTAGGGTTATGTAAATAAACTTGGTAATTTTTCATAATATTGCACTAATAGATAAGGGGCTAGTTCAATGAATTTAGTAAATTAAATATATATATTATTTAATTTATTAACATATCAACCAAATAAAATAGCATAAAAAGATTCTAATTCCAAAAAAACATATGTCACACCTATGGTAATCTCCATGTTTCAAAATCAACCAGGATTATATATTTTCTGTCCAAGGTAATCATTAATGGAAATACCATTTAATCTAAAACAGAACATGTGCACAATATAAATTTTTTTTACATTGACTCATGGGTCCTAAAAATCTCTAAAATATGTTCTAAATCATGAATAAATCCCAATTAAATGCAAAAAAATTAAAAGGGTTTACACATTAAAACCATGCTTGATAGAGGGTATGAATCCCATAATGGCCATGATAGGCTCAAAAGGAACTCCATCACTTGATGAAGTATATTTTTTCAATCCTGAGAGTAATTTTAGAACCTGACTATTTATAATGGTTATCTATTCACGATTATATAATTATTTTATTTATACCTATTCTATTACCTCTCTGTAAACTACATTTACTTGTTTTTTAAGGGACCACCTTGGTGGTTCCCTACTAAGCTATACTCACACCTTTCTCAGGAGGCCATGGCACTTCAGTACCCATATAAAACTACACTATTATAGGATTATGTAGGGTAAGGTATTAGTGTATTATAATGATGTTGGGTAGCTCATATGGGATTGTTGACTCAGATGATGAGTTTCCTTAATGATTAGAAGCCTTGGTATATAATTCAGACTATGTGATTAGTTCATAATAGGTGCTACTAGGTATGTGATATATTCATGGATATTACTAGAGATTTTGTGAGGGAAATAAATTTTGTTCTACTGGTATTAAAGTTTTTTTCGATCAGTGGGATCTTTAGGATGACCATATATGTTATTTTCATGTGTGATTCTTGATGAGAAAATAGGGTTTGATTCTAGAGGTTCATATCATGGATGGGTAGAGTATGGTTATATGGTTCTCATTCTCAAATGAAAATACACATATTTATGGGTAATTGTGTGATATACCAAGTAATATGTGAAATGAGTCTATTCTAAAGGGGATCACATTGAATGATTTGGGATAGATGAAAAGCAAATTCCATGAGCATTGTCATATGGTTAGGTATATGATCCTAATTTTGATGATGAGTGATTCATAGGATTATGATTGGATCAATATGACTGGGTTTAAAAAGGTCATCCATATCGTGGTTTTAGATTAGATCACATAGGTATCTAGTGGTAATTCCTAGTTCTATAAATTTATAAATTTGTGAGAGGACATACATTGGCCCGGTTTCTATGGTTTGTTACGATAACATGTGGGGATTTTTTTCTCAGAGTTTTGATGGTAATGGGAAATGTTCATCTATGATTGAGGTGATCTTTTAAATGGTTCAAGTAAAGTGGTAAAATTTATCTGGGGTTTCACCTTAATGGGTGCAACGTACAATAAGATACATGTGGTTTGGGAGGATTAAAAATATTTAATAAATATAACTTGTTAATGAATCACATTTGGAGTTGTATCAAGAAATTCATATGGTGCGGAATTCATAGTGATCATGGAGGGTGTGACCCTTCTATGAAGGGAATTTCATTGGGTGTTGATGATTATTTTCATTGTTTTCCAGAAATGAAAAATGATTTAGGTTTTCTATTGGAACAAAGGTGTTAGAGATATGTTCATGCCTAATCATTATATAGGAAAATTTTTTAAGAATGGGCCATGGGGTAATAACCCCCCTTGTGCATAGGGTCATGGGTATGTTGAGAGCGATTGTTGGATGGTTGTTATGGAATTACGATGCCATTGTGAAGATAAACATAATTTTATCTGTTTCTATGAAAAATACCATATTTTATTTTCAACTGTGGCCTAGGGTGGATACCATAAATTGGAATCATGATTAAGACAATTTTTATGTGATTTGAAGGTGATTCTGATTGAATATATGACAATGCTCAGGGTGAGATCATGATAATGATTTTAATTAGTTGATGATCCATCCATGGAATTAAACAAAAATTTTGGTTTGAAAATAAGTGGGGGTGTTGGATGTTCTTGTGATGCCTTTATGGATTAATGTATTGGTATTAGGTAATTTGATGATGCATCGATAGGTTAGGATGGCCAGTTTGGAGAATAGTGAGTCAGAGAAGGACCAATTGGTGATTTTTATATAATCATATGGGATGAGATTTTAAATAAACAAATTATCCCAATATAAAGGCAGAAATGTGTCTTAGTAAGTGATTCCAATGGTGGGGATAATCATGGATCCAAATTAGCCTTTCTGAGATAATGACAATGGTGGATGTACTATAATCCTAAGGATGAAATGAAAAATGAAACCGTGGTTTATTAGAATATATAAAAATTGGTATTTATAGTATTAGTTTTTTAATGATAATAGCGAGTGGCGGATTGGTTTTTGAAAAATAATATGTCTCATGTTTGGGATAGTGTAGCAGAAGCTCGTCTGATGTTCCAAGAAATAACATTGTGAATTGGGGATGAATTTATGATCAATATTGGTTATGATTAATGGTTAAGGAACATTTGGGATTTTATAGGATGATAAGTGAAATGGTGAGGAGGTTATAATACCCTTCCCCTTAATGAGTTGTGAAATTCAGGAGGAATTATAATTTTTGATTTATGTACTTGGGGTCATCTAGAAAATTGAGAATTAAAATTTAATTTTGAGGGTTGGAGTATCCTATGTTGATTTTTTATGTGGTTAAGGGTCTGGGAGGTGTCTCAAGTTCATAGGAAATCGTACATGTTTGTTTTAATTTTTTGAGTTTTTTGAAATGTTTTTAACTTGAGATATGCTTCGGTGTGCATCATTTTGGATAAACCATGAATCCCCATAATCATGTGGTGTATTTTTTTTATTTTTATTGATATATTATAGGTTTTTATAATTAAAAAATAGTTACTATTTAACCATGTTAATTCCATAACAAACCGTTAGTGGTGGTTGGGATTGGGGGTCTGGTTCACAATTAGTTCTTGGTTGAATACAAAACAATCGAAACCTATAATTCAGTTTCATATAATATTTTAATGTTTGACACATAGTTTAAATTTCTTTGATGTGGTATGGATTATATAGTGATGGAATCATGATTTGGGCATGGTTTTTCCAACCATACAGCTAGATTGTGTGATGTCTGTGGTCTTGGGTAGTAAAGGGGCATGGTTGTCACACGATTTCGAGAAATATGAATCCAAATAATGTGGCCTAATGAATTTTATTTGAGGGGGAGGAAAAATCAAAATTAATCATCATTATTTAACAAATACCCCTATTATTCCTCTCCCACATGTATGGTTAAACCAGGGGTTCTCGCCCTTCCCACTTTTGTTTTCCCTTGGTTTTAAGGCATTCTTTGTGTGATTTGTTCATCAATTTAAGGTGAGGCTGCATTTTATTTTCCAATTTTCTTCCTCCACTTATTTATTATAAATTTGTTGGTTAAAAAATAAGGATTTTCATTTAAGTTTCCATTATAAAATTATGGAATCAAATCATAATTATGGGTATTTCATGTCTCTTGGATCTAGGATATCTTGAGATGATGTTTGTACACCATCACACACCATTTCATTATATGTGCATCACTATGTGTTTTTATATAATAGTTTCACCTAATTTAATAGATATTGAATTTTGAATTAGGAATAAAATAATTTTTTCATTTTAGTTCATTATCCAAGGATAGTTCTTCCAGTTTACTCTGGGACATTCATGGGTAGTTGTTATAGTTTTGGTGCAATGTGATCATTAAGTGATATAAAATGAAATTATTATCAAGTAAATTAAATTAATAAATCAATTTGTATTAATATATTATTCCTATTGATATATAATCCCTTTTTAAATCCATTTATATTCAGTTTTCATATATATTGAGAAGGAATTTATTGGTAAATTCCATTGGATTTAGTTTCATGACTGAAGATAATGTGATACCTAGGAAACTACCTAGGATTTATAAATTAACCATAATATTAATGTATTTACTTAGACTACATCCTAGGAATCATCTTGTGCCTACAAATTTTTTATTACCTAGGATGCCCACCTTGTAATCGGTGCTTGCAACTCCAATTATATGTATTTCCCATGGAATTTCCTCAACTTTAGATTTAATGCCTGTATGGTTGGTATATCCATGAGAAATAGGGTTAGACATGTATCCCATAATGTTTATGATATGATCTAAGACACTATGTCACTAACCGAAGAATGTATAGTTGATCCTCAGAGTCATGTTATAACTCGAGTATTAATGAAGAAAATTGTTTTATGTGTCTATTTTAATTTGATTTATCGTAAAAATATCAAATTTTTATAGAATGAATTTACATTTTATTTATGGGAATGAATTGGTGGTTCCCTACTGATTTTTAGCCACACACTACTTAGGATACCACGGAACATGGGTACCCAATCAGAACTATAAAATTATATGATCAAGTAGAATATTGACATAGTGAAGAATAATCAAATATGATTTCTTGAACATGATTGGAGACTGGGATAATGGGGCATGATGATTAAAATAGTTCCTTAATATATTTTTTTCATTATATCACTTGTATTCTTCACTATCCCAATGGGTAATCAGTGTTATTGTATAATGGAATTATCATGAGTTTGTATGACTGTAAACTTGAACACTCATTTATAATTGATTCTTAATATTTTTTATGCATACTATGTTGGATGTTTATTAATATGGATATTGTTTTATTTATTTTATTTCTATTTATACATTGATATGGGTGTATTTTCTCCCCATGACACTACACTAGACCATGACTACAAGTTAGAATCCTCTAGCATATAAGGAAGCACATCTGAGATCATGTGGTAGACAGGGTCAAGTCACAAGTGAGTGGCCTCCGACATAGGATTCTACATACATATATATTTGCAAGAATCATTTTAATAATTAAATTTATTTTTAAGTAATCTAAAAGTTAAATAATTTTGAAGGAAAAATTAACCAATCAATATAATCATCATTTTCCAATTGAGGGGACATCATATGAGGTATGTTGTGATATTTATTTTCCTAAACATGAATGTATTTTGATGTATAATTGTACAAATATTGATAATTTTCTCTGCATATTATCTTAATTTTCATAGTAACATATGTGATGAGTATTGTTTAATCCACAATAGATTCCAATTTAATGGGAGGAAATTTATCAATCAGTTCAGGAAATATTATATATATTCTATCATAGTGGGAGATTTAAATAAGAGCATCTTGTTATAGTTTGGATTAATAGTGTATTTTTCACATTTTTATAATCAAGTGAAAATAAAATTTCATATATCAATGATTAAACAAGGCTCAAATATTGGAACCTAAGACCATAGTTCTTGTAATAACTTGTTTTGTTGTTGGATTTATGTCTTATTATTCATTCTATTTTATTGTAGTGAAAAATTATTTATACTTTTGGTTAACTAATATTAGTTTGGATGTGTAATTTTGTAGTTACAATATATTTTTTATTATTTTTAAAGGGTTTAGACCATATCAATTAGGGTCAGTAATAAATATAGAGGCTCATCTGCTAAAGATGTTGTGGTATGGGTCCTTTATTGATTATTAATTTCATTAAAATTATGATGGAGGATGTTTTAGTAAAATTATTCAATATGATATATTAGTGAATGTATCTTCTGTGATAGTGATAAAATGACATTGCAGATATATTTTATGGTTTCTGATGAAAAATTAACCCATTTAAGTTTGTAATATTAAAGTTTTATGTCATTAATAGATTAGGTAAGTAGAGGGTATATCATATGTCATTGATGTCAGTATGTTTAATTTTTAGTTTAATGATGTGGTTTGTTTTTTTATGTAGTGTTGATGTTAGAGATATTGATATGAATCTATAACTCATAATTGTAGATGAATATAATATGTTTAGAGAAGAATAAATTTCATCATATGATGTGAATGTGTCAATGGATGATATTCATCCTCATATGACTATAATATATTTATTATATTTATTTAAATATATGTCTTCATTGTTTATATCATGAGTTTTATTCATAAAATCATGAATAAGAGTTGGGTATGAATAGATGTTTGATACTATCTTGAATGATAATCCATGAAATGATAATTTCTTCACAATGTGATAGGGAATAAGTAACAAAATAGTGAATGTAAATATGGGATTATATTATTAATTATCATCTCAAAGAATAAATTTACTTTGTAAAATTTACTAATATCAATATCATTATGATAAATCATTCAATATACCTTTTAGCTAATCTAGGTGCATTGGTTCTATATAAAATAATAGGTAATCTCTAATCCCTTCAAAGAACAGTACATTGAAGAGAGTGTTACAAAAGTCAATGAAGGTTTTATGTTATTGTTTAATGAAAAATAAATTCAATGATGATCCACTACTACAATATTTTCATGAGTCGACTCACTAGGGACATCCTGTCCAGTAGAAGGCTGAGCTAAAACAACTAAAATCACACTTCCATAGGCCAAGGGATGTGAACATGTGCCTAAAGGCAAAAAAAAATTGGAGGCCTTTGCCTATATATCTATATGCACACAAAAAACAGTCTCCATGAATAAGTACAAAGGAATAATAATAAATGGAAGTAACACCTAGAGTAACAACCATGCATATGGAAACCTCTAGGTAATAGAAAAGTGTGTGACATAGTAAACCCAAATGAATGTGGTAAAATACACCACCATCCAAAAAAATGTTCCAACTAGATAATAACAGGAAAAGTAAATACCGAGAGATCCTTGAACCAGATCTCCAAGCCCCGACTACCGTACATCTTCATATTCACCGAAGTATCACTATGATCCAATATAATCATCCTTGACATGTCTATCATCTGTATGAGACATGATTAATGTAGTAAAATCTTTTATAGGGATGAGTATATAAATATCATGTATGACGCCTGAAGAAATTTAGGGGGAGAAATATGAGATATGATATAAGTAGAAAATTACACCAAAGGGAATAGAGAAAAAAATCAAATCAATATAAATATGTGATCATAAAATAAGACCAATTGAGAGAGAAAAGGGATCTCTATCTCATAATCCAGCCTTATAAAAGAGACTTCCAATAGTTCCAAATGGGTACATCAAAAATCCCTATCATCTCACATGTTTTTTCAAAGAGTAACTGTGGGGAGCCACAACTAGGAACTTTTCCAAACAATCGAGGTGGCACCATCTATAGAATGGTAACCCAAGATCTAGTATGACTGGAGGGTTCCACTATGAAAATAGAGGACCCAATCCTGGACATAGCCGGAGGTAACCACACAGTAGATAGAGGATAAATGACCTAACATAGTAGGAGGATACCACTCTGTAGGCATACGACTCATGCACTGACATAGTAGGAGGGTTCTACTCTATAGGTCGAGGACCCACTCTCTGACATAGTAAAAGGGTTCCAATCTATAGGTTGATAAACCATGCCATATAATAGTATGAGGGTTCCAGTCTATATGTAGAGGAAAAATTCCCTAACACATCTAGACTATTCCAATATTTATATAGAAAAACCATTCTCAGACATAATAAAAGGTTTCCACTATGTAGGTTGAGAAGACATTCCCTAGTCTGTCAGGGGGATACCACTTAGTAGGTAGGGGACCCACACCCTACTCTATCATGGGGGTAACACTACATTGGTAAAAGAACAATGTCCTAGTATGTCGGGGGGGGGGGGGGGTACCACTCTGATGATAATTATAGGAACTAATCCCCAGTCGGTTAGAGTGCATCACTCTTTGATAATCTCATCTAATTAATGCTGTCATCGACCACTTCCTAAAGAATCATCACACTTAGAACATCTCACATCATATCTCAAAATCCACCAGGAAGTACACTATAATGGTATTAACAAAAATACACTCTATATAGGATACTCACAAGTGAACGTATGAGACCAAATGTAGGTGATATTTGAGATATAAGATTATTCCAAAATGAATTACATGATGTGTAAGTGGGTCTACATGGTGTGTGTTCCGGATTATTCTCTTGGTAGTATCTTCAAATGTACATATCTTGATGGTCATATAGTGTTACACGCTGTGTAAGGGAATTATTTGGAGTTTTTTTTCACTCGGGGACTAATTTTTCATGTGTATACTAGACATGCACTTGTACATGACGTCTTGCCTCCCATGTTCGGGTACATGGTCGTGTGACAGTACAAGGCATGTGATAGGCCCTAGACATTTTTAGGTACTCCCTAATGATATTATGGGACTCCATTACCAATTGACAAGGAATTTGGGGGTCCCACATGGTTTTGGATATTTAAATCCCTGGGAAAACCTAGCTGGAGTAGCTGAGGTACCACATGACATGTGTTCTTCCCAGTACACGCCTTATAGTCAGGATTTTAATATAATTTACAGCTTTTATCAAACATCAACATGGTATCACCTATTCAATTATTTCCATTCTGATACATGCTATAATTATCAGTTCTTGATTCATATATTCATGATCAATTGTTGTCCATAGATTGTTGGGAACCAATGGAAAAAAATCGGTAATCAAAATGCCCATTTGTGGTCCTAGCATATCTTGTATTCCACATGTTATCTTCTAATTGATACCGGATCCTAGATCCATAGGAATAAACACACACATCCCACAAAATATCCTTATCCATCAATAAATAACAATCCCAATCATCATTCACACAACATCATTGAATTTTTGGGTTTGATTGTGCTTGAACCCCCCCCCCCCCAAACAAAATTGAACCCTAATCCCATAATACAATTTCAAAGAACATGTAGAATGATGTGTTAAAAGCAACCTAAAAATATGATCATTATAATTTTCCTAGTGTTATAGGACAATTATTACATGTAGGAAATCTAGGGTGAGAAATATGGAATACAGATAAATAAACAAGAAGAATAATTTATTTCAATACATGTGCTCATTAAAAGGATCGAATAATGCAACAAATCAATGAATAAAAATTAATTGATGATTTATTAATTAAAATGGGATTCATATCCAATAAAAAACATTACGTAACATGAAATTGGATCATTAGTTAATGAAGAACACAAGTCATAATGATGGAGAAGACCAATTGTGTTCATTGTTCCTCGATTCACTTTTATTTAGTTTTCCTTCGCCATCTAATCTCAATCATTCAATGATAAATGTTGGAAACTCCTTCCAATAATCTGAATTATATGAATTTCACACTTCAGATTCACTATAAAGGATTATTTATATATGGAAATGTTTTATTTAATTAAATTAACAATAAATAAATAAATATTCTATGTTAAATAAATGCACTTTCTAATGACTTCCTCTGCTGGACATCCCATGCCTGCCAACTTTAGGTCACAGCTTCGCTAAACCCCATGCTACAAATCCAACAATGGATATATATTTTTAATTCTAGAAACTATTTATGAGATATCCCATTATTTATGAAAATAATTCAATGAGATATAGAATATATTTGATACTTTTATAATACTAATTTTGGGCGCATCGAGCCTCAAAATCACATGTCGTCCGAGCTCCATAATCCAAAATTATTTCATAATATATTTCAAATTTCCATTAGGGGAATATATTCCTTTAATTAACCCATACATCAACATTTTCATCCTCAAAAAGAATAAAATAACAAAAATGGGTATTGGCCCCAAATCTGGAACTCCTCCTCTCAATATCTCTTCATCATACCCCCATGCTACCACATCAACAAACCAATAGAATGTTCCTTCCACACGTGATCCTCTCTTGAAAATATTTGATCGCCATTGAGTTCTCTAAGAATGTAGATCCATCCTTAATGTTCATCTCTCCCCATTCAATAACGCTCATAGAATCCCACATGTATCTCCTTATCTGTGATGACAGAAGAAGTCAAGAAACCACAATAGTTGGGGTGTAAGCTGATACAACAAGAAAACATAACAATACTTGGGAATATCTAGAATATCTTGATAAACCTTTGGAATAGTGTTCCTCTCGAGATGAATATCTAAAATCCTCATTGTGTGGAGACTCTAAAGAAAACATGGTCTCCATGCTCCAATTACCAGGTCTTACAATGTAAATCTACATAAAATTGTTTCCTACATTGATATTTCCTCATCTTCTCATAGATCACATATACCTTCTTTGTCACCTCTTTCACCATCTCTATCCTAAAATGAAATTTCTCATTAATTTCATCCATGAATAAGGGTGACCTGTAGGGTCTCCCATATAGGGAATCAAATGGTTCAATGAAGAGAGTAGAGTGATAGATATTGTTATAAAAAAACTACTAAAGGTAAGTGATCCGTTCATATTTGGACGAATTATAACATGAATTCCCTTAGAATATCTTCTAACAACTAGATAATATGTTATGTATTCCCATTACTTATGAGGATGAAAAGTTATAATCACCATAATTTAAGTCCTTAATAGCACTTTTAGGCCCCTCCATAACCATGGTGTAAACCAAAGGTCGCATTCGAAGATAATAATTGAGATAAAACCATGAAGGTGTATGTTATCAAACATGTATAGCTTCCCCAGACTCTCCACCGAACTATACTTAATGACATCAAGGAAGTTCACTTACATGGAAAGTTATTCAACTATCACCTGATAAAATCATGGCCTATTTCTATCTATGTAAATACATTCACAATGTCTAGGGATAATCCATCCCATTTCCACTCCTGGATCTCAACAGGATATAAAAAACCTTCTGAAACATGGTGTCCAACCTTCACCAACAAACATGTGATGCAATAAGTGAAAAACTCAACAATAATACTCCACATGTCAGGACACTGAAACTACCATTTATAGTCCATGTACATATTATCTACATTATGATGTATCACTAAAGGAGAAGTGTGAAACTCCCTCATCACCTCTTGTCGTATCATGACCAAAACCACCATTCATCAATAGAAAAGGATGACATGATTCAATCTTTCAGAGAATCAATTTGGTGAATCTACTAAGGAAAATTTCTCACACATGACCTCATAGTTTATGTATCCCAACTAAGTCTCCCTCAAACACTAGAGAAGCGATGGATTCAATGTCGTCGACTAAATAAAAGTTCTACCACCTCCTCAACGGGGGGTCTGATTAATGGATGAAATATGATCAAACACCTCCTCCACCATGCAAGAATGAGACATCCTGTTAATAAAATCTTTCCCCACATCTTCATTCCCATGATTATAGACCATATCAACGTCATAGATCATAAGGAACTATAAACATTTAGTTTTCTCAAGATCAGGTATCTCTATGTGAAGACATACTTGAGACTCTGATTTTATGAGTAGACAATAAAGCACTCTACATGAATATAGTTCCTCCAATCCATAGAGAGAATAACACTACTACTATATCCAATCCATGAGTTGTATAGTTATGCTCATTGGGTCTCAACTTCCTTGACCCATATGTAATAAATTATTTACTCTACATCAAAACACAGCTGAGACTAGCTCCATAGGCATCACAATACACTTAGTACTCCAAACCCTCCTACAATAGTTTCAAAATAGGATAACTCATCATCCTTAGAATTGAATCCTAAAATGATATCTATAACTACCTATTACATGTTAATGGATTCCCCTTATATATCATGTGGTCAAATGGTCTACAATTCTATAGAATCCCTCCATGTTCCTTATATAGTACACTATTAAGACAAGAAAACACTACACATCTAACATGCTCTTAGGTGGCTCCCAAGAAAGAGCCACATCAATCATCACTTGGTCCATAGGTAATACATGCTCTAAATGACAATCCCCAAAAAATGTACATCATTTTTATAGAAATGGGACTTCAATAGCTTACCATAATGCTTGTGTAGCCAAATCAAGTCTAGGAACATCTTCATGTGCTCTTTATTCTCCTCATCTATCATAGATTAGATGATTATTTTATAAATGATAGAGAAAAAAATCAGTCTATGTATAGTAAGAATATTTAGTTCTTCAATCCCATAAAGAAAGTGGGATGAATTCATTAGAACAAACAGAATCACCATGAACTCATAATGTTCATAGTGACATCAGAATTCCAGTTTCTGAATATCATCCTCACAAACACTCAACTGGTGGTAGCCATAGTTGATATCAATCATTTAGAACCATCTCAAACATCCTATCTAATCAAAGGAGATGAAAATACTAAAAAAGGATACGTTTTTCTTTATTTTGGGATAGTTTAAGTGAAAATAATCAAAATTAATCCCTAATATCCCATCCTATTTTTTGACGAACAATACTGGAGATTTCCATTCTCACACACTAGTTCAAATAAAACCCTTATCTTGAAGGTCCCATACTACACCCTTAGCACCCAAAGATTATTAGGAGACATGGGATATATCATACATGAAATCAGAGTCATCTTTGGGTGATATTCGATGTAAAACCCCATCTCCCTCCCCCGAGGTAGTCTCAAAATTTCATCAGGGAAGAAATCCATATAATCCTCCACGGCTAAAGGAATCCAAATTCATGAGAATCCCAATGCACCACTGGATAAACTCACAAAATTATGTGTTATTGGATTTATACTACTTATCTCAAAACCCACCCTCTCAACCATGATATCTCTGTTAACTAAAAATAAAAATTGTATCCCATCTATCTAAAGGCATCCGACTCTTCCTCGATGATATCCAATATGGGCTCAAATTTTAGACTACCAGTTCATACCTAGGTTAAAATACTATGACCTAATTGGGTTTAAATATAAGAACCACAAGAATATTGATACACTGATCAATGGATCAATCCGTCAAATGACATATGATATTGAAGAACCATTCCATGTAAGGACCTCAAACTGAAACTGTTGGGATAAAGTCTCTACTGGGAGATCTAGTTCTCACAATAAGAGTAAGGTGATAATGGAATAAATTTCAAATTTCTCTACTAGTACTGAAGTAAAAATATAATAAACATGGATCATACCTCTAATCATATAATTATTTAATGGTTCATAATCCAATATTGCTTGTAGCTGACCATGGACCAGATCACTGTCTCCCTAAGCCTGGCATGGTCCTCCTAGTGGTGGTCATTAAAAGATCTCATAATTCCATCCACCACTATTACATCTTCCTTTTGGAGCCCCACTTACTCCTCTTCTAGATCGTTCACCCTGTGGGATTTTCTACCCATGCCTAGGGGAAATATTATCATGACACTGACTCTTCCATGGTGGCTCATCTGTTATCGTCCTTCCGTCCTCAGCAAGTCAGGTTAGTAAATCACAAGACATGTGATCTTTCCTACAACATACATAACATCACACCTCACAAGGCTTCCCTATTCCTCTGTATGGGACTTGTACCACATAAACACTTGTTTGAATCTCTTCATGAAAAAATATCCTATTGTGAGATCCTACTGACCAGTGCCTCCTAGCTATTATAGATCACTCAGCCCCATGAAACCCTCTATCAATTTTATCTACATGGAATACCTTTTATAAAAATTTACCCTTCAACAATTCCAACTCAAACACTCCAAAATAAGTGGTAATCCATAGGGGTGACACTATAATTAATATCTCTAAGAATACCCTATCCTAAATCTCATTCCCAAAAGTATCCATCATGAATCATGTTTATGGAGTACCGTGTAAGGTCAATGAACTTTCGAACATACTAAAAAATTATCATCCTTCTGTATTGAAATTATAGAATCTCCTATATCAATACTATGTGTGATAATGAGGTGTAATAATCCTCAAAAAATAGTTTTCGTAAGTCTGACCATGAGAGTAATGACTCATCATGCATTTGTATGACTAAACTCAACCAATTACTAGTTTCTTCATGGAGAATGAATGGTTTACAAAACAACCATCTGATTATTTGGGGAATTTAAAACACTAAAATCTCATATCACCAAATCAATCCAATCCTCAACTTCCTAGCAATTTATCACCTTGTAGAACCTCACTAGCCTCTAGTACTGGAACTCGCGGCGAACATTAATCTTGTTTTCATCCTCAACCTTCTATACAGGTATAATATGTTGTCCAAATAGTGTGGATTTTTCCACCAGCCTTCAAAGTGGAAATATATCATATTATGATCCCTAATCTAAGGGTACATCTATCATCAGATCATCTTCATGATTCTGAATTGGTAACCTAGTACTCTTTCTTCTCAAATGAATGATGAAATTTTAATCACGACATACCATGGTCAGATGAGAATATATATTGGGAGATGACTCATGATGGACAGTAAAAAAGAAATAAATATTAAATGATTCATGGACCAATGTTACATTTAACCAATGTATTGGAAATTCGAGTTGTGATACAGATATTCAGAGTCTTGTTGAATGGATATGTCTGCAACCACACCATCAACAGGTTATATGTCCATAAAGATGAACTCGAGACACTTTGACATTGTTATACAATGTTCCCAACTAAACCTCATAAGTGGAAAACTATAAAAATAGTATAGATGAATAAATGCCTATGATTACAATATATCATGACCCGATCCACCAAGGAAACTTGGCTGGTGGAAGGTTGAGTCACAACTACCATGAGGCTACCTCCATAGGATACTGGATGAAAATTATCACCGAAAAACATATCTAAAATTGGATTCATTCTCCTAAGTACATATACACATGTACCCAACCATATCAATGTTTATATAAATTTGGATAATATTAAAAGATAAAAAATATTGGTTAATAACCAAGTATGTGACAATATCTAAATAATACAAAAGAGTGAAACTGATTAAAGTAAAAGGAAAGAGAAAAAATACATGCACAACCAGAAAATATATCCTAAATAAATAGTTACTTTAAAAGTAGATAATGAGAGATCCTAGATCCATATCTCTATGCCACAAGCACTTCAGGTATTCAAATCCACCTTGGTATCCCTATCCATATATGTAATAATAGTTAACCTATCCATCATCTTCAAAAGATATGAAACATGCGAGAATATCCCATTAGGGGTGAGTATATACATACCACGTAAGATGCCCTAGAAATCGAGGAGGTGGGTTGGATAGGAGACATGATTGAAGTATAAAACTCAACCCATGGAAAGAGTGAAAATAAATTCAATCAAATGAAATATATTCACATAAAATAAACCAAGATGATAGAGACAGGGGATCTTTATATCATATCCCAACAAAGGAAATGAGTCTTCCAAAAATTCTGAAGGGGCCCATCATTGATTCACAAAAAATTTCATGTCTTTAAATAGAGGATCTATGTGGAGCCACAGCTCAAAAATGGGATAGAAAAACAAGGTTGTGAAAAATTGATATTGATGAAATATTCCCTAGTACAATTGGAGGGTTCAATTTAGTAAATAAAGGACCCATTCCTTAACAGAACAAGACTATTAAAATCAGTAGATAGAGGACCAATCCACAGACATTTTAGGAGGTACCAACTCTATAGGTAGGGGAATGATTCATTGACATAGAAGGAGGTTTCAACTCTATAGGTAGTGGAACCATTCCATGTCACAGTCTGAGGGTTCCACACTATAGGTAGAGGGCCCATGCTCTACAACAGTAGGAGGTTTCCACTCTATTGGTAAAGGACCTGCAACCTGATATAGTTGGATGGTTCCACATTGATGGTATAAGACTCATTCCCAGACATAGTAGGAGGATTTCACTCTATAGGTAGAGGTACCATTACTCAGTCTATAAGGGTTGTACCACTCATTTGGTAGAGGTTCCACACCCTAGTCTATTAAGGGGCACCACTCAGTAGGAAGAGGACCCATACCCTACTCCATCATTGTGGGGGGGGGGGGGGGTACCACATAGTAGATATATTGAGGACCCATGCCTTCTTCCATTAGGGTTATCACTCTCGGTTAATATTTTCTGATCACTAGTGTCATTTAGTAATTCCTAAAGAAGCATCATGCTCGGAACATCTCACATCACATTTCAAAATTCACTATTACAACCACCATCACATTCTTCACAAAAAAACTCAGGATAGGATAATCTAGGATTAAATTTGAGTTCAAATTAAGGTTTTACAAGAGGTATAATTTTCCTAAAAAAGGAAGTACATGTCATGGTAGTGGCTCCACATGGTGTGTGGCCTTACTCCTCTGCCTGGTTGTGTCCTTTCCAATAAATGTATTTTTATCCATGTAGTACTACATGGAATGTAAGGGTTCTAAATGAAATGTCTTGGATACCTGGGGCCTTCCCAATATCTTTTGGTCATCCCCGTGTATATTGGTCACGCACCAGTACACAGTATGTATCCTACCCATGTACAAATACCTAGTTCTGTGCCAGTAAATGGCATGTTCCTTGCTGTTTCAATGACCTTGTACACATAGAGTAAATATTAAACCACCATCACTAAGTCAAATGGAATTTGGTTTTCCAACTCAATGTTTTATATTTAAAAAACAAATTACTAGTCACCATGGATTGGGGACTACATGGAATGTGTTCATCCTAGTACACTTCATGTTGCTAGTATTTTCATTCAATGTCCAACATCCTTCATGTGTTGACAACACACCTCCATCAAAATCATTTCTACCATGATTCAGGTCTAAAGTCATAAATCTATAGCCATTCATTCCTGATTCTCTATCGGCCATCAATTTTTAGGATAATATATCTAACAATTGATAATCCAAATGAACATATTATGTCATAACACCTCAGGTATGCCACCCATCATCTAACAATTAATCCTGGTTCCCATATCCATGGGAATTATCACTAACATCCCTCATTGGATCATGATCCATCGATGAATCAGTATCATGATCATATTTTTACTAATTGTATGATATCTGGGGTTCGATCATTCATGAACCTAGCTCGAAAAGTCAAACCAAGACCTCATATTCCAATTGTGAAGAACATGTAGAATTATGGGGGAAGAGAAAATTAAAAATGGTGATAAAAAAATTTCCATGTTTAATCAGTCAAATATTGCAAGGGAAATCTAGGGTGAGAATCATGGAATTTGAATATAATAAATTATAAGAATTATTTATTTCATTATATGAGATCATGAGAAGGATTAGGAAATTTCATAAATAGTAGAACATAAATTAATAAATCTTTATTAATTCAAAAAGGGTGTAAATACTAAAAAAATGCATACCCTACCTCAATATTGGATCATTCATCAGTGAAGAAAATAGTCACCATTGTCGGATAATAGTAGTTGTGTTCACTTTTACATGATTAACTTTGATCTAGTTTACTGTAATCATCTGATCTCAATCCATTAATAAAGAACAGTGGAAACTCCTCTAAAAATCCTAGGGTTATGCATATAACCCTTGTGATTTAGTATAGAAACATGTTTATATAAGGAAAATTATTTATTTAATTTAATTCAAACAAAATAATTCAATAACTTATTTAAATGAAACATTCCTTTTAATGATCGACTCTACTAGAAATCCCAGGCTAGCCAACTTTATGTCATTCCAAGGGTAAACTTCACACTCTAGATTAAACCATTGACTCATATATTTTATCTGAGACTCTGTTTTTGTTATATCCCAATATTTCTCAATAAATTCAGTCATGTGACATAAAAAATATTTACTACTTTTATATAATTAATTACGGGATCATAGGGCCTTAAAATCATATGTCCTCTCAGCACCTGGATCTAAAATTATTTCTTAATATATTTAAAAATATTCTAAAGAAAAAATTTGGTGTTTAAAAATATTATATAATTTCAAGTTGTATACATTTAACTAAAATATATGGGTGAATAATTATATGATTTTTTTAATTTTTACCAGGTTTGTTTTATTATTATTGATATTGTGAAATTATATGGAGTTTTAGGATTCTTTATGTTATTCGTTTTTTATTATGGAAGTGTTTTATGATTATTGTTTTCATGATTAAATTTTACTATATAAAAATACTTGATGTTTCATATAAAAGGAAGGAATTTAATGAGTTTCTTCAAAATTTAATATATACATTTATAAAGTAATGTAAGGAAGTGTTAGGAATGTATTATGATTTTGAAAAGTGATATTCTGAATATTGAAAATATTTTTCATATAATTTAAAGATAATATATTTTATAATGTTTTATGTGTGGGAAAAATAGTTACTCATTTCCTTTCATTTTTTAATGAATTTTAATTAAAATTATTATTAGAAGTTGGTAAGCCAATTTTTCAATTTTCATTTATGGGAGAAAAATATTACTGTGATACTTGTGTCTCATATAATTTTAATGGTTTTGAGAACACCTTGGTAGTGGTGAGTTAATTAATTAGTTCATCCATATCTATATTTTTTTGGGGATTATACTACATAGAATTAATAATGGATGATTATACATATCTATGGATATGATTAAACAAAGAACAACTTTAATGTTAAAAATAATGTAGTACAGATCAGAAATGAATTATTACTCTATTATTTGATCATATATGGTTTTGATAGATTTAAATCACTATTTATATATTGTGGGATGATGTTTAATGTTCATGTAAATTAATTTTTATTTTCTTGGGTAGTTCATTGTGTGGGAGAACCAATATAAATGAGTTTTTTAATAAACTTTTTTTTAGTTAGAAAAATTACTCCGGAGAAAATTAAATTCATTTCCATTATATATTAGAATTTTAATTTTGAATTAGGTGGTAAATTTATATGTTTTTTATTTAAAATTTGTTTTATATTATGATCTATGTTTTCCATTGAGATTTTGGGAAATTTTTAAATAGAAGTTGACTCTCGTATTTTCTTCAATAATGTTTTGAATTCGATGGTTAGATAATCAAAACTCGCTATTTTATTTTATAAAATGTAAACTTTAGCATAAAATTTTGATGTAAAGATCAATCATTTTATTCATAATTTTATTTTTGAGGAATAAAATATTTTATGGTGGGTATAATATAATAATACAGATACATATTGGGAATGATTTATCTTGTACTTTTAATTAGACACCTAATTTTGTTTTATTTTATTTTGTGATACTCATATTTATTAAATGGGCTCTTCTACTTCTTTCATTGGGAACATAGATAAATATGAAAATAATATATAGGTTTTTGAATTATAAGGGAAATAATATCATTTTATATTTAATAGAGTGTCATATTGAGAACTGGAATTCATCATTTTTCCTATAATGATATGTTTCAATTAGGGTGAGATTTGGGTGTTGGTGTAAAACCCATGGGGTTTTTATATATGGTGGAATGATTTTTTAAATAAAAAATATATTTATTTAAACAAATTCTCCCAAAACACTATCTTTATTCATATTCTAGATATTTATGTATTGAAAACATAAAATAATAAACTTTTCATGTTATAACTAGTCACTGGATGATTTAGGGTTTTCCATAGAATGAGAATTCATTAAAAATTGGAATAGTTCTTTGATATGATTATGTTTTTAAGTTAATAATTGTAACCATGTTAAAATATTCTTTTTATTCATTTAAATTAAAAAATTTACACGGAAATTACATATTAAGAAGATTAAAAATTAATTTGTTTTATAAAATTATTGTAACATCAATCCATGTTAAATATTAAAGTTATTCGTTATGTGAATTTTGATAATATCCAATTCCACTCTATGGTTTCATGGAAAAAATATTTAAAATCATGATAACTCTATTATATATTATTAATTATTGTATTTATATGCACTTAATGATATAAAATAAAAACATTGAATAATTGTTTTAGAGGTGTTTTAGAGAGATTTATTGATGTCATTTTGATTATAAATGTTGGAATAAATATAATCCATAATGAGTCACATTGATAATGAAATATTATTCTTAAAATTTGGAATAAAATAATTGATGATACTAATAACATGTTGATATGAATTATTTATTGAAAGGTACTAAAGCTTGAATTTTAAAAAAATTGAACATGCCCTATAACTTTTCATTGAAATATTATTTCATTAAAGGATTAAAATTATATTAGGGATCCTTGTAATGGTTTGAACCGACTTTGAGAATCTAAAAGTAAATGAAAACCTTATATTTGGGTTTCAGGGTTCATGCAGTGGTAGATAATTAATGGAATTAAATATGTTCACGTTAATTTGAAGAGAATGCCTACTATTTGATTAATGAATGTAATGACTGATGATGGTTCATGTTTCTCATCCATTTGACATAGCACAAGGTTGTGTGAGGTGTGGGATTTTTGATAAAGAACCATATATTAAATAGATTAGACGTCCATGCATCGAGGTCATTGTTTGGAATAGTGGGATAATTTTTTGTGACCAATGTAATAGTTTTTTGCATAATGTAACTTCCTTTGGTGGGTGTGCTATTAAAATTTAATTTAACATAGTGTCTCCTGAGTCCCGAATATAGTATCTCTTCAAACTAAATTTATAATTAATTTATTTAGATATAAAATAGTGATAAAATTGTCATAGGTTATTTCATAAATGTATATATTAGTTATTTCCAAAATCCTTTTTTATATTACATTCTTTTTACAATAAGGATCAACGTGTATAATTCCTCTAGTGGTAATCCACATATGCTCTTTTGATCTCAGATAGATGTCGATTGATATTTGGGTGCTAGCATGGTGAATCAATCATATTTTGTCATTTGTGTAGATAAATTTTAGATATATTGATCTTTAATGAAACTATATACAACTTATACTTATTAAGAGGAAGATACGAGGAGGAATTCAAGAGAGAAGTTTTTTGTGCACAATAATTCTCAATTCTCGATTAACACTACATAATAGACAAAACCTTATATTTATTGATATAGAGTTTACATTAAAAATTCATATAATTGTGTATCTCACATTATATAATATTATAATACAAAACAGACCCCATTCCATATGATAATAATATTAATATGTTTATTTTATGTTATGAAATAACACACATAGAGATAAATAATATTTTTACCATATTATAAATTAATGTTCATCGCCAAACATGATCATGTTCAACTTGAATTCCTCTAAATTTATTGATTAAATGAATAAATATTTTTATTCAATTAAATAAATATTTTATTCACTGACTACGAACTAAATATTTATAAAATATTAAAAAAAATGGAATTTTTATTCCATAATACATTGAATAAACATTATTATACATTCACATTACCTAATAAAATAGTTATTAAAGAATAAATAATTATATATTGCCTTTTAAATATTTACGATCAATAAAACTTGATTAAAATTATTCCATGGTGTTGAGAATAATTTTTACTTCAATAAATAAATTCACATAAAATTTCATCAAGATCAATGGAATCCAATATTATTTTTCCTCCTATGTTTATTTCTCATAGGAATTATGCAAGAATTTATGAAGTCCAAAATTAATTTCTAACAATGAGTCAAGGAACCCAAGAGAAATAACTTAATGTTTCACCATCAACAGCCACATATGAATATTCACTGTTTAATATAATACCATTTACAAAATATTTGATTAAGGAGGATTAACATTTGTTTCATCGGCCTATATGCTTGTTACATATTTCGTTATCTATTTGAAATAAATTTTGACACCCCTTGTCTAAAGAATTTATGTGATATTTATATATCAATCAAGGGGATGATATATCGACTTCCATAAATTTGGGAGGGAGAAATACTTCCCCAACATACCCCCTAATAACATGTAATTTTTGATACACCGAACATACCCTAATTCCGGCCAATATTTTTTGTGATGGTGTTAGTTAGTAAATATAAATTTTAAATTCATGACATGAATTAATGATAATATTAAATTCTATGGACCATGAAACAAACCCAATTATAGGAATATAAAATTACACTAGAAAATAAATATTTCCTAACGTCCAATTTGTTTTCATAATATCCCATCATGAAGATTATAATGTGAAAACTTCAATAGAAGAAGTCACATCCACTTACGAGTATTCAAACATGATATTATATATACTTTGTTCCCTATCATAGTTTGTTATCTAACTCTAGAAAATTATTAAGAATATCATCATGGAATTTCAGGGTTATCATCATAGAATAGAACTATTATAACCATATTAATGAGACATATACTCTACAAAATTATCACATTAATTTTATGTAGATGAAAAATAAATATGTGATAAGTTATTTATAATCATATTTAGTACATGTAATATAAATTTAATCTAAATTATGACGTATTTGGTTATAGTGATCCTACTCCAATAGACTCCCACTTTCACTAGAGTCAATTAATAATTACTATCTACTTCTCACAATTTTAACATTATTCTTCTGAGTATGTCTATAAATACTTACCCTATAATTTTTCCTTAACTATAGTTGGTAAAGACACATGAATTTGTGGAAACTTATTTTACTAGAGTATTACTACTTTGATAAAATCCATCTAGTAGTGATAAAAATAATTGTCCATATTTTGTTTCCATGTCAAAGTCTTGACATAATAATTAATATCATAGTCAACTCATATCATAAAGATAAGGCTCTTTCTTTTGGAATAAAAAAATCATAACATGATGTTTTTAAACCATTTTTTATGATTCATGAAAAGACAAAACATACATGGATATTATATATATCCAAACCACTATTAAAATAATTTTTTAAGGAATATTATTATATCCTTATCAGTGATATAGGATCAAATTGATCTAATTAATGTATGCATTCAAATTTATTAATTAGTTGTATTCCCACTTCTCTAGTCACATTGAACACACCAATTTTTTACTTTTCCATGAACTATCAAGTAATTCTAATAGCATGTGTTGGAAATTATGTTGGATATATTTTATAATTTCCTTTTATATGTTATTAATTAGTAATATAAATTTTTAGTACATATCATGGAACATGAGATGAATTCCTAGAACATAAGCTTGTGAACTTATTTTAATATCTATAATCTCTTCCAATTCCTTTGAATGTTCTAATGGAAGGATTATATGACAAAAAAATTCGGACTTATGTTATTTCAAGTAATATTTTTAAATAATATGTTAATAAATGTATTATGATTTGACTTAGAGAACTCATATATTCAATTTGTAGATCATGTTCCCCAGAATAAGGATGGTAATTTATGTCCATCATGGATAAATTTGACTCAGTAGTTTTAAAAAACTATTAAGTCACAATTGTTTTCATATTTTTTCATCATATATATCTTGAAAAATTATAGAACTTTCAATAACCAAATAGACACACATTTCTCTCATTATTTTCCAAAATAATATTCTATGATCTCTATGCATGGTTTTTTTCATAAATGAATTTATGTAATCTATATATCTTATTTTAATTTAGTGATGTCATTTCACCCTTTCAAGTTATTTATAGTATACATATACATTGTGTTCTTATTTTTGTTGCATCATATAGAAATATTTTGTAAGGATTCTTCAAAATTAGTTGGACTTGAAAATCAAAATCCCAATATAATGATTACAAAATTATGTTTGACAAGTATTATTCAAAATGGATATTAGTCATGATGATTGGGGAATAATTTTACTCATAGAAAAAACAATTCAATAATAAATCAAGTTATATTGGTACCATATTATACCATCCATGTCCAGTTTTTCTTGAATACTCAGCAGTAGTATAAGGGCTTGAAATCATCAAAATATAGAGTTTCTAAATCTTAGTGCATGGAGTCCATTACATAAATTTATACATAAATTTCAAATTTATCATATTATTATTTACTGTTTCGTTGTAGTAATATTTAATATGAATGAATAATATATGATTCCATATACCGTGTAATGTGTATCTAGATTCTAAACCTATAGAAGACATATTTTATTGCACAATATTCATTTATATTTGAATCATTTATGGAAATATTTATTATAATTACTATAATTCAATAATATTAGCAGCCATAGGATCACTAAAATAGATTTACCTTTGTGTTTTTATTTTTTTAGTAGCTAAGGCCATATTTTTAAAAAAAATCAAGAAACACTTGTGGTAGTTTCCTTTGAGATTATTATCATATCATAGTTGATATGATGTAAATTATTAAATATAGTTGGGATAAGGTTAGTTGTTTCACTTCTATTTTAAAAATATGTCTTTGAAGGAATAATGGATGATTTTATACATATATAAGACTCATCATTGATCTTCCTTTTTCTATCATTGTAACATTTAACTGTATAAGGAAACTTGTGTTTGGTATAACTTATACTCCATATATATGATCAATAATTAAACGGATAATATATTCTCTAACAATCCAAATCAGCGATTCCTCAATATTTACCAAGTGTACTCATTTACTTCATAGATAATTTCTAAAATTTCATAAAAATCTCATAAAATAGAAGAAGTTACCTTTAGCTTTAGAATAGTTTGCATGGTCATTTTGAAATAACATTAAAATATTTACATCATAACTTTATTTAAAAAATCCTTATCTAAATCATAATAAGTTGTTTTTATCAATTATATTATCATAATTGAGAAAAAATACTTTAATGTAACTAAAAAATCCACATAATTTTAGTTTTAACTAATAGATAATTATATTTCTAAAATTTGGTAAGAGTATTATAATTTATATTCCTCATTCATTGAAAATATTATTTTTCATTCAAGAGTTATTGAATTATTGGTTTAGTATTAAAGAACTAGATAAAACTTTATTCCAAAATTAAATAATTCCTTATCATTTCTAGCTCGACGTAGATATTAATTTTTTGGTAAAACATATTTCAAACATGAATCCATTATTTTGGAAATGAGAAATAGAAATCTTCCCTTTAATGAAATAGGATTACCCCTTTCTTGGATCCATTTTAGTTTACTCTATATAATTTATATTATATCTATTTTATTGTATTAAAAATCATTTATGTTGTAATAATATTGTATTTAACACACATGTAATTAATTCAAACATGATGAATATACATCAATTTTATGAATATGTTTGATTTTTCTTTTTATTTCATTTTATTTTCAAGTGTAAATTATTTCCACATAAGAAGAAAATGGTCTCTTATTTATTTTTATATCATTAAATAGTTTGTCTCTTTGAATAATGCTATATAAGATTATTCTTCTTTATAATCTACATGGTATATTTAACCCTGTATTTCAATATTTTCTCCATAATTGGTGAATAAAAAATATCCAACTAATCCCAATATTTTTTTATGTTTGTTAAAATGTTTATTAAGTGACTTTTTTATTTAGGATTAGAAAAAATAATTATGGTCTCTATGGTTAGGATGATAATATAATGTTAATGATTAATTTTTTATCCAGGTGAAGCCCAATTTTTCTGACTGATCAATATACCCAAACATTTTTAAAGAATGATTACTATCTAGAATTATGTTTTCCATTTTACACTAATATAGTGCATTGAAATTTTTATTCATTTCTAGACATTCCTTCTCTTATTCAAGATAACATAGATGAGATATATTAGTGTAATAACATAAGTCTTTATTTTGTACCTTCAAATCTCCTATCATAGTTGATAACATAATAAAATGGACATAGGATGGATCCTCCACATATCTTTGGTAGGGATCCTATTCATCTTTTCTCACCTACTATAGTGGAATAAAATTGAATATGGGATTCCAATAGATAATAAAAAATTGCGGATAATAATTCATCACATAAAAAATTATAATATATCCACAATTTTTTTTGTTTTTAAGGAAAAAGACTATGTTAAGGTATTATTTTAATATTTACATGTTTTTTCATTCCATATTAAACTATTATAAAAGACTAGATAATTAGTACATCACATGATTAAAATTTATGAGAGAAAAAATAATAATAAATTTTATTAATTCTCTATCTATTTTATTAAGTCTTAATAGACCTCACCATTGAACATGGAAGGTCTATATTCTTATAAATTCTAGTGTAAAAGATCCATATACCCCTTCAAATAAACCCATCAAGGATTTTTCAATATACATAATGGTATTTAGGTAGGAAGTTCATTGATAAATATTGGCATGACATTTCATCTTCTCTTGAGTGGATTCTCTAATCCTAAAATCCAAACATGGATTTCCAGAACACTTGGCTCCAATTTACAGCAAGTCTAGCAAATAATTCTCCTCTTGAAAAAACGGTAAATTTGACCTAAATGTTTCTTTAGAACACCCCTTATAAAATTATCTGTCCTAATAGGGGTTGGTCAAATACATTGTTGTATTGAATTAATTATTAATCATATAATGGAAGGACAAGTTCAAAGTAATATATATTTTAGGGATTTTATTTATTATAAATAAATTTTTTCTCAATTTATATTTTAAATGTCTTTTTAATTTTATATAGATCTTACTTAATTGACTAAATATGTTTGATGAAACATTTATACATAATGAATTTATTTATAATCCAAAGTAGGACATTTATTCATTTATTTATGTGATCAATATCATTCATTGACAAAAATAAATAATGTAAAAGGCATAAACAAATAAATAAATAAATTACCAGATCATGAGATTATTTAATGGTTTATTTACTTAGAATACAATAAATCAAACTATGAACTATTGAAAAAACTCATTTTTCAATCCTTGTATGAGTTACATAATTTTACTTTTCAAAATATTCATCACATGGGTTGGTATCATTTTAGTTTTTTCTTTAACTAACTCCATGCACCACAGGATACTCCATTTGAAACATGTATTTATAACTCACACATAGGTGAGAGGAACAAGAGGATTGGTTAAATGAAATTACATAAATATCCTTAAATATCCAGGTCGAAAATTATATTGTACTAAGGGAATAATCACATGAAATAAAAATTTCAATTAATAATATATAATTCAAAACAATGAAAAAAATAAAATTAAATAAATCCAACTCATATACAAGTCGTGGTGAAGCTTGAGATTGGTCATAAACATGCAATTTTTATGAAAAAGTATATTATATGATAATCATTGCAATTCGTTCAGTATTTATTTTAATGAATAAACATGAATTAGTTGATTAATTGATTAATTGATTAATACTATTTCTTCTTAATTACAATCTGATTTCTATTGTAGATACCCATTATTATGGAATTCATGGAAAATAAATGTCATAACTAATATTTATTATTCAATAATCGTAAATAAATTAATCATTTAATAAATCTTTATTTTTGTTAATTTTCCAAATTCACAATGTTTCTAATTACAAAAATTTTGCTTTCATAAATATATATTAAAATTTAACATAATCTAATTATGTTTTTTAAGAGACTACATAATGTGTATTATCAAGATATACTCCATGTTTCTCATTTACATATACCCATGTTATTTATAGGGGACTGCGGTGTGTAACTCAACTAGACATCATGTATTTTACTAACCATCTACATGTTGTGTGTTATTCTTTTTATGCGCTTGGGATACATGTCTAGTGATTGATCTTGTGACATGATGGATTTCACAGAGATTACTCATGACATACATGCAATTTGATCAAGATTAATTGTGTATTTGATACCCACTTAAGCACTCAGTGTGTTCATCTAAAACGGTATTACATGATATGTAAAATCCAAATAAATGTTTTGTATCCCACATGTCTTGTGTTCACATAACTCTACAAGGAACATGGAGTCTATATAAAACATGATAATTTATGAACTACATGCGGTGTATACCAATTAAAAATCATGCACATAATTAATTCTCCAGGTTGTTAGTCTCACATGATTTAACCTATTTGACCCCACAAGTTAAGTGAGTTTCTCCATTAAACCATGTGGACCAGATGACATGTAACCTAGAAAAACTTCATGTAATATGACAACCCATGTTCCAGAATATCCTAGTATGCATGTTTTTTCCAACAAATTCCCCGTATGTAGTTACTATTTGGTACAACATGTATCCTACGTCGCATCCAGATACCATACACTTGGTTACATGTCATGTACATTGGAGTCATGTTGTACAATCATCCCTTTCCATCTAGGAATCCTAGTACACCCCACTAGAATCTTTGATCATTCTTTATCTAATCTATATCCTTTAAGAAAGTGAAAATATTGAATGATGATAATTAAAATATCAATAAAATGTTAATTAAAATTGATTGATGAACAGATATTCTGAAAATAAAATATCTAACTATTAATGTGTATATGTAAAAAATATCAAATAAAATATTATAAATATTAATTGTTAGCACTGTGATACACCTTTATTGATTTAGGTGTACTTTTAGTGCCTTTTGTTGGAGTTATATTAAAATTTCCCTAAACATAGAGTTTCTTGAAACCCCAATAGATTATTTTTCACATTAAATTTATAATTTATTTAATTATACTGGAATAATTTATTACACAAAATTATATTCATTCAATGATGTATATGTTGATCATTTTTAAACCCCTTTTACAAATTAGCTTTGTTGTGATGTAAGGATCCATGTGTAGAATCCCTCTAGTTGTGATCCACACATTCTCCTCTGATCTCCAACTGATATTGTTTAATACCTACGGCTACTGAGGTGATCCAAATTTCCTGCGTCATTCATCTTGATCATTTCTAGATCCATTGATATTAATGGAAACTCTCCAGGACTTCTCATACAAGAGAGGGAGATAGAAGTAATTTGATAGTGAAGTATGTTGTGTGAAACAATTATCATTTATCAATTAACCCTATAAAATATACATAAATATAAATTTATAGAGTTGGGGATTAGATTAAAATATTATTTAATTGGGTATTATCCATTTAATAATTTTATAATCCTTAACAAACCCCATTAAATTTGATAATAATATTAATATTTTTATATTATGGTATGTGCAAACTCGCACAATGATAAATATTAATTTTTTGGCTTGTAAATTAATATTTATCCCCAGATTTAATAATGGTAAACTAAAATACATTTAAAATTATTGAATACTAGAATAAAAATTTTTATTCACTTAAATAATTATTTAATTCAAAAACTATAAAATACATATTTATTAAATATTCATAAAAATAAACATTCATTCCAAAATCCAGTGAGTAAACATTAAATATATATTCAAACAATTAAACATTATTTATTGAAGAATAAATATTTTTTTAATACATTGAAAATATTTAAGATCAACAGAACATGAAAACAATTATTCCTTGGTCTATAGAATAATATGCATTCCAATAATTAAATTTAAAAATAATTAATCATGATCAATGGAAAAATAAATTGTTTGACCTTTTATGATTCTTTCATATTGATAGTAGGCAGTCTGACCTAATTTCCAAGATTACTATCAAGGTATGGGTCACAGAACCCAAGAGAAAGAACATAATTTCATAATTTCGATTGCTTCATATGAAGGCTCATTGTGAAATACAATCCCTTTACCTCAATATCACATCATGATGGATGTACATCAATGGAATCAACATATATGTTTGATACATCTTTTTTTGACTATCGAAAATAAAAATAATTGCACTATGGTGATGAAATATATTTGAAAATTATATTTCAATCCATTTTATAATATATCTACTTCCAAAAATTTGGAATGGAAAAAATAACTCCTCAAATTAACCTTTAATAAATTGCCATATGTGACCAACCCAATGCACCCTACTTCATACCAATGTATAGAATGATTTATTTTATCAATAAATTTTAGTACACCAGTAATGAAATGAATCAATGATAATATTATATTTTAATGAAAAGTACACACACTCTCATATATGGATATCTGATGACACCAAAACATATGGAATTCATACTGGATAGTATGTTCTCATAATTTCTTATCTTGGGGATTATCATGTGAAAACTTCTTAAGAAGAAGTATCATCAACTTACAAGTACTCACATCTGAAATTATATATACTGTGTTCTTTATCATAGTATGTTATCAAACAATAATACTATTTTAAGAATGATGTCTTGTAATTTCAATGTTTTCCTCATATCATGGAACCATTATGACATTATCAATGCAATAATTAATCTATGAAACTATCACATCAAATTCAAATAGAATAACAGTAAATATATGACAATATTTTTTATTCATACTGAATCCATTGAATAAACATGTTATCTAATGTTTGAAGAAGTTGGTACAAGAGAAAAAACTCCAACACAAGCCCATTTAATTATTGATCAAAATCTGAGTGAGACCAAGTGGTGGTGTTTAATAGTACAATTAGTGGAACAGGTATGTCATATGGAGGATCCAAATAGCACCTTTGATTAGTCATGACCTTTTTTGGTTGTGTGGTGGCATGTGAAAGGCCAATTTTAATCACACATAATTTTTTAGGAATCTTCTTAATCTTATGTAACCAATTTAACTCTATATTGATCTATTTATTGTAATTAAATTAACCAATTGGGTTATTTTTCAATAATTTGGACTCATGATATTGTGATAAAATTTTATAGAACTATACTAAGATGAAATATTTACTTCATGGATATAGATTCATAGTGTTATAGAATTTTAATAATCATGGATACAACATAATTTAAATTGTGATGATATAATTGGATGTTGATGGGGATTAAGCGAATTTTTATTAAAATAATATTTTTTTTCACTTATAAATATTTTTTGAAATTTAATGAGTAGAATCAGTATTACACATTCTAAATTTATATTTAATGGTGTGATCGTCTTATAATGATATGAAATATTAATATGTTACAAATAATTAAGATGATGATTGTTTTCAGCAAATAATAATTGTTGAATAATTTATGGAATTAAACATAAACTCATGATAATGTAGTGTAAACACCACTTGAATATCATATATTAATTTATTAAATATGTTATGGAAAAAAATTATATTATGATATCATGATTATGAATTTTACTTATGAGAGAAACTACCCTCTACATGTGAATAATTTCAGTTATGTAAAAATATGAAATATTTTATGGGTTCATTTGAAATGAAGAAACCTCTAAATATTCATATATATATTATTTTTAATTCTCTCAAAGACAACAGGTAATTAATATATAAAACTTTTCAATTTATGTTATTGATTTCTCAAGATATTTAAGTAAGAAAATGTTATAATGATGTGGGAATCTAATGCTGATTATATAATGAAATACAATTATGTAGATATCGATTTCTTACAATATATATTTGGTGAACATGAATGATATTGAAAATTAAAATTTATTTTTATTGGATTTTAATATTATAAGGATATACAATTCCTAAAAAATGTTACAATAATACCCCAGGATCGTATATGTGTTAGAGTTTTAAGAGAAATTGTAATTTCTATTTAGTTGATGGGATAGATTTTTTTGAGATTCGAAAAAGAATTTTTAGGTTTATATCATCTCAAAATAGGTGTTTTAGAAATTAAAAGAGGATTATATGGGAGATAGTGTTCTTGGGAAGGCATTAGTGGTAGTTCAAGATGACCAGGGTAGCATTCCACCACCACTAGTTATATGGTGGCCTATGAAGTAGTTCCAAAAACTCTGCAGGTTCTGCCATCTTGATAGTGACCCTAAACCAGTAAGCTAGTGTTTCAGTAGATGTGATTTTTTCCATCATAGTTCCACTAGATAGATGATGGCCCAGTACTAGCTAGTTGGTGAGATTAAATGTGGGAAATTTTTCATTTTCCAACATTTATTATATTTGGGAATCCCTTTTCTCTCCTCCACCCTATCTCTCATGAACAAGATGGTCTCCCCTTTATTCATCTCATTCCCCCACAGTTTGGGGTGATTTTATTTGTTAATTTCAGCAGTTTATCAAGGTAAGGGTTCTTATCCTTCTTCCTTTCCATCTTACACTACCTTCATGAATTTGTTTTACTGATTTGGGTTAGTTATTTTTTGATTATTTCATTATTGAACAGTGAAATAAAATAGTTTCATATAAGATTTCATACATCCTAGGTAGAGGAATTCTTGAGACAGAATCCACATTCTTCCATTATTTTCCTTGAAAATGTGAGTTTTACTAAATATTTAATTTAAGTTTTCAGTAAATTTAATTTATTTTTTTATTCGGTAGATCATGATTGGTCTTTCACTCAAGATGATTATGTGCATCCCTTACGGACCTCCCATGATATTTTGATTATATTTTTACAATGATGAGGCCTTAAAATGAGCTTATCGACATTTATTCCTAAATAATATTAATTAGTTTAAAATTTATAATTTTGATTTAAATTATTTTATTAATATTAATTTTAATTCAATTGATTAATATAGGAATTTTGGATTGGGGAAAGATCTAGGCGATGGTTAATTCATAGTGGAGCATGGGTTGTCCTTGGAGGAGTGGAAAGCCTTTAAAAAATACATATATATATATATATATAATCCCAAATTGGGATAGGTGGTTATCAGTTGTTTCCTTGTTTTTTAATTTCATTTTGATTGGATATGTCTGATGTATAGTTACTCCACTAAGGGTATTGACCTATTTAGTAAGAATGATTTTTCTAATATATATGTTAATTTAAACAGAATGCTAATATTAGACAAAATAAGGTTCCAAGATCAAATTGTATCTTGTGCAGTAGATGGATTTCTTTAGTCGTGTATGGTTGAATCCATAATCTAAATTAAATACCACATGATGAATGGTATAGGGTTGGTTGAGTAGACTAACATAGTCGTGTTTTTTATATGCGCTTTACAAAAACTATTGAGAGGAATGTCATTCTTATACCCTAAGGTCATGTGTCCTTATGAATTTTTTGTAGGGTGAGACTCCCTATTTGGGATGGATGATGACCTAATACTTGACCAAAACAGAAGACCACATGTGGGGTTCCAACATAGTTTTGATGTGACTAGGGGACCCTTGTGGGTTCCCCAGAGATGTTTGACCCCATTGAGGGGTGGGATTGGTTTTGTGTAGTATTTACTAGTTTAGGTGTTTAGTCATACCAATAAAGGCCTTGAACCTAGTATCTCATAGACGATGGTAACATTATTACATTGGAACTAGTTACAAAAATATCGTCCTAAATGGATAAATTGTTTAGTAGTCTTTTTGAACTAGATACATACTTTAATTTCACATTTACAATGGAAAATAGAAAATAAATCATAGTATTTTCAATGGGAACATCACTATCCCCTTATTCATATTCATACATTTTAATCATAGATCACTTCATGATATCCTAGAGAAAAGAAACATAATAAAGGTCTGAGATCATATGTTTAGTAAGGTTATGAATATATTAGATGATTAATAAGTCTTGAATAACACGGAAGCAAATAAATGATAACCAAATAATGATACATAAATAATCACATGATATAAAAATTATCCATGGATATAAAAAAAATAAAATATTGACATAGAAATTAATAAATGGGATCATAAAGATGGAATGAATAATTCCAGACATCTAAGACTTTCCAATGAGGTCTCATGCCATGAAATATCAAATAGACTATCAATTCCTTATTCTCGGACACCTAATATAAATAGGTAATTCCACATAACAAATCACATGTAAATTGACTCTTGATATGAACTAATGCATCAAGAGAATATTTAATTCTAGGACCCATATTTTATTTAATAATTCATATACATTCCTTGTTTGAATAAAGAAACCAACCTAATCAAGTGGCAAAAAAATCAATAACTATCTATATTAGAAGAAATATCATATTGAATATCACTACATTCCCCAGTAAAACTGATCATAAACCATCCATAAAAATATATTATGTGGAATCATAAGATAATAACATTATAATACAATAATATTCAATAATGGATGATGAAATAGATAAAAATACATGAAAAAATAATTTCAAAATTCTTATTGAAAACAACCTTCTCACTTTGAGATTACTTATTTAACGAATTCACAAATATAAAGGAAAATATTTTATTTGGCGAAAAACTTGTTATAATGTAAACTAAAAGTCCATGAAAAAATTACTCATGATATTATAAACATATATTCATTACATATATGTTCAAAAAATTCCATTCAAAATTTTATAAATTTTTAAAAAAGTACTGCTTTTAGAAAATGACAAGAAAATTCATTTCAAACGGTTGTGTAAAAATCAAAACATGATTAAAATTGTAATTAATAAATCTTTTGGATAATTTTGGAAACATTTTTGTTTTTTTTATAAAACATGGATATTGAAGATAAATATTCCCCTAGTGGAAACTTAATCATAAACAATCCTGAATAACAACGAGATTGTGGAATAAACCATTACCACATGGGTATATTTTGAATCATAAGACCCAAGATATAAATAAATTAAAATTAATTTTTAAATAGAATTTATAAAAATATATTAATGAGATAATATATCAATGGGAGAGTATATACTCTACACAAATTAAAAAAGTGTTTAACATTGAATATGTCTCACATAAGTTAAAGTGATATGAGAAACCATTACATCATTAAAATTTCATTCATACAGAACCTCTTTAATAATAAATATATAATTATTATAAATCTATTATAGAAACATAATAATATATATAATATAATATTTTACTTAATTATATTATTTTATAACTTATTTATTAATAATTATTTATAAAAAAGATTATTCTCAGTGATACCTACTTCGTTTTACATGTATGTTCAATTAGGTAGTTTTGGTACATGTAACTTGATCAAGATTAAATTATTTACATATTTTTAATCATGATATAATTGTAATTTATATTTATTATATACATATTCTTGGTCATCTATAAAATTCTTAGATTTAAAAATGAATTGCACCATTAATAGACATAGTATGTTGTACTTACAAATGACCATTGTATTCATTTTTTATCAGATGGAATGAATGAATGGTAAATAATAATTATCATTTATAGATTAATTATAATATCATATAAATAAAATATATTCATAAAATTCATCTTTATTACCTTCCATGTAAAGAATAAATGAAAAAAGGTTCACATCGCGTCGTGGAGGATGTTGTCTACAAATACACACATACAACGTTAAAACATTCCAATAGATGAAAATGTAAGAAGTTATATGGTATATTTTAATTATAGAATCATATTTATGTATATAATATAATTTTTAATTATTATCTTCAAACTAACAACCATACTAGTTAAATAATGATAAAAACATATTACATATCAATGTGGATATGGTAAGTCGTACATATGCCCAAGTAATGATTTCATTTTTTATAGGATGGAACACTGATGAAATATTGTTATACCATAAAAATAATAACATATGAGTATATTTATTATACAAGATATATTTTCCTAATATTGGAAAATAATTTATGATTATGTAGAGGATGAAATAAACAAGGAGTCGGTAAAAGTGATTATCTCTTCTTCAAAATATTTCCTTTAAATTTCTTCCTAAGGATCTTAGAGTTGGACTTTTGCGAAAACCATAGCCTCTATAACTCATATTTGGATTTGGATAAGTTTAATTGGTTGTGTTTTCTCAATTTTGATTGATCAATGTCATGTAATTAAGTGAATGAGGTGGTTCCTTTTTATAATTGAGGTGAGGGGAACTTTTGGAATTTTCAAAACAAATAAATTATAATAATGTATTTATTAATAAAAATGAATGAAATTTGAAAACAATTCCAACATATGGTGGCATATGGTTTACATATAATCATCCAAAAAAATTGAATAGTTTTATTTGGACTTTTATACATTATCATTTTGATTAATACCACAGTTACATATTTTATCATTTACCATTATAACATATTGTTCACTCTTAAAGGTTCATAATTTTACATATATGGTAATTATAGAATCATAAATTAAAAATGATGTAAATTTTTACCATTTAATACCCCTTTTTTCATTTTTAATTATTTTTATTATTTTTATAAAATTTAGTAAAATATTATTTTGATAAATTTTCATTAATGTCACTTTTTAACAATATTAATTTAATTTGACTTCAAATACATCATTAAAGTGACTAATTTAGAATAAAATTCATTTAACCATTAATAATATGTAATATTAATATATAAAAATAATTGAACACTATAAATCACTAATCATATATGAACTTCTATATTTTTAATATCATTTATTTCATTTATCTATTAATTGATTAAATATTGTATTAGTTTTACATAATCATTTAATTTAATTATATAATCACTAAAAATATAAATAAATAATATTATTTAATATTATTTTATTATTGATAAAATCTAAATTCATATTCATTCATAAATTACTTTTTCACTATGTGGACACATAATAGATATTTAAAACTAAGAGACTGAAATTTTGTACATTTTTTGATCTAAATAATATAATGGTAATTTTTTTAGAAAAGTATACATTAAATATATAAATTTATTACCTAATGTTATAATGGTTCAATTAAATTATTCCAACAACAATTCAGATGAGAAATTATGACCTTATCGTTTAGTTTTAAACAATACTTTCACAGTTAACCCTTTACTGAGTTGATAAATTTTACTATAATTATTATTCATAATGCCTAAAAAGAAAAGGGTCTTATTTACCAAATTAAAAAATAATGAATCAAAATATGGAATCCATATTACCAAATTCCATAACTATAAGTGTCAAAAATTACCTTTTATATTAATGAAAAAACTGTAATGCGAACCATTTTTTTTATAAAATTATTGTTTTCTAGAACAAAACATGATTCATATTATTTTATCATTAATATAAAAATATTTCACGAATGATAAAAGATTTGAAAAATTATATTGTAAATAAATTTCATTAAAAAAAATCATCCATTGTGATAAATTTAATTCCATAGGATAAAAACACATTTCGATCATAAAAATAGTTTTTTATAAAAACAAATTCATTATGTTCATAATGAATTTTTATTTTAATTTATAATAAAATAATTACTATTTAATTTATTTTATAAATGTGTAAACCATATATGTTTCATAATTTATTTTTTCCTATTTATACCTTCCAACCTGATGGCTAGGTGATAACTACTAAATAAAATAATAATAAAAAATCATGGATTTTTTAACTCATTGTTGTATATAAAGTAAGATATTGAAAAAATAAAAATTATTATAGAAAAATATATAAATGAAAATCTGTTTGTTGTATTATACCCCATTAAAATGAAATTTTTCCTTCAAATTTAGTCACTTTGATTCAAACTGAAGATAAAACTTCTTCATCATCGCATCTTCATATTCCCATATATGTTACTAAAATTGATGGTTTTCACAAGACATTGACCAGGTTAGTGGTTTTTTAACATTTAACCTTATCTCTATGATCCATAATATCCAACAATTGTTCCTCAAAAGTGATATCTTTCACTAGTCGTATGAACTATGATTTAAATACATGTGAAGGACTAGTTAGGTACTTCATCAAGGGAGATACATGAAACACATCACGAACATGAAAGATATTCAGTGGAAGCACCAATCAATAATCTACTATCTCTATATGATCAAGAATTCCATAGGGATTTATATACCTGGGGCATACCATTTCTTTCATTCAAAATCTCATAATCCACTTCCAAGGAGACATTGATAGGAAAAATATTTAACTAACATCAACCTCTAGATATTTATGATGACTACCAGCTTAAAGTGTTTCTCTACTTTGAGATTGACTTAGGTTTTAATGAATGTATCTAAACATATCTCCCATTTAATCATATAATTCACATCTAAGTAGATTTATTTTTACAACTTCATTCTAGCACATTAGTGTTATGTGATTATTTTCATAGAGGGATTCATTAGTATCAATCTGAATTCTCGATGAAAAGATTTTATTATAATAAAATTAAACCAATTTAATGTAATGATATCAACCACCATTTAAATCCATATACCATGATATCAAAATATATTATAGAGGTTTAATTGTCCCTTGATGATGACTATTTTCTGAACATATTATGTAGTGTTGAAAGTCAACTCTAAGTCCTAAGCATGTTAAAGAATTTTCCATAACATTGAGTTAAACATCATATCCTAATCATATTTTATAAAGGGTGGTACTCTGTGAATCCATACCACTCCATTAATATATATAGAAGGCCCAAAGGGCTTCATTGTTTATTGAGTATTGATAACCCACATTGATGTGATGATGGGGAACCCTTAAGAGGATCATAGGATTAGTGACTATATGGCCCGTAGGCTTAAGAGATGTTAAATGACCAGAATGTATAAGGGAATTCAACCAGACTATAACTACAAAGAACTTCCCCTCCCAAGCATCAGCATCGTGATGGTAGCTCTTCACCTTCGCACGATCATCTGTATAAGCTTCACATGCAAGCATAGGTGGGTCCCGATGGTGTAACCATATCCTCTCATTATTATAAATCCATTTAGTTCTACATTGGTGAGGTTTTATGCTCCGAATCATCCTCTGGGGATGCTCCTTTTTTATAGAATCTGTCTCGTGAAACTGTATGTGGCTCGAAGGCCTTGAGGTGGCCATATGGACTTAAAGGATGACTGAAAGCCCTACTTTCCTAAAGGCCTGGGTGGCCCGAAGGCTTTATGGACTCCAAGGCCAAAACGGTGGCCCATGGTGAACAACTCCAGCTACTTAATGTACCTTCTACAATAGCAACAACATTTATTTCTAGAGTAACTATTATAGTTCCTGCACAATGCCTACAACAGTACTACTATAGTAACCCAGAAAAAAATTCCTTTGCATAGTTCCAAACCTGGGTCTTGAAAATGCACCGAAGGATACCTCACCAACTGGGTTGAGGATCATGTCCCCACTCTCTTAATATAAATTTTTTAAAGATTCTCTAGATATGAATATTTTCTAATGAAAATAAAGTGTGCTAAATTTTAAATATGATCAACTACAACATAGAAATCATTAATTCATTTAAATTTTTTGGGGTGTTCAATGATGAAATAAAAGGTCTTTTTTCCCATTTACATAATGTTATCAGTAACTATTGTAGCATACCAATATATTTCTATCAATCAACCATAAATTTCTAATATATTAAGAACCAAGAAACAGTTTTGAAATATATCACTTTATGTTATCTAATAATAAATACTATTTCAAATCACTATAAATCTACATACTTCTATAATGAATATAGAATGATGAACTATGAGCTTCATCCAATGTATCCTTCTTCAAATCAGGTATAGAAAGGAAACATATAAGGTTCCAAAACCTTATCACTCAATGATAATCAAGGTTAATATAAGGAAAATTTATCGCTTTCTTTTGTATCTCCACATCTTCCTTCTGATCCTCTTTAAACCTCACACGGATTGATGTAACTAACCCTGTCGGGTCAACCAAGACTTGGTAACCCCGCCCAGACTGTGGCATGGCCCGAGGGGTGTTCATGATCCCCACGAGATGGAAACTAGTGTTTGAAATCAAAATATACATAAGATAATGATTTATCCCCAAAGAGAATAACTGGTACTAGATAAATAAAAGAACCAAACATACTACAATAACTAGAAACGAAAAAAATCAAATAAAGAGTCGTCCCAGATATAAAAAACATCCAAACTAGCTAAAAACGGAAATAAGAAAAATTAAACCACTTATACGAATACTCCTTGTGACATTGCGGTCACCTCCAACCATAAGACTAACCCTACACCAACAAAGAGCACCTACTAGGAAACCAAAACCAAAAGTTGATCCTACAATTGGAATGATAATATAGGCTTGAGCACCAAAATGCACAGTAGGGATGCCAAAGAAATGCCCTGGAATCAAAAATTTTCCCTATGTGAAACAATAAACTAGCACCATCTTGAATGGAAATTATAAAGGTGGGGTTTTCACATTTTAATAAAACACCATGATTTCCCATTTTAAAAATTCAACACACACTATAGATCATTTCCAAAACCAATTTTCATTTCATAAACAAAAACCATGTCATGTAATATTAATGTTGTGATAAAATGAAACATGTAAAAATTACAAGTATGAAATAAACTAGTATATAATAACATAAACAAGAAATAAAATAAAAACCATGGGTGATATTAAACATATAGAGACAAGCCCTAGAAGTACTTGGTTCAGAACCACCTACCGATATATGGTGAAGCCCCATATCTTATAACCAACTGATCGCCCTCAAGAAAAAACTAATGGAACTACCCATCTAGAATCTATTTCTACCAGTTGGTACCAACCCATTTAATCGGGGTTGGTAAGCCCTCGTCACTCGATCATCTAAAGGACACCTAGGATCCCATAGGGATAGTAATAATACATTGTAATTAGGAGGCTAATGCATAAGTGACTTAGCTCACCCATTTTCACTTCACTTGCCCACCCCAAAAACTGACACCAATAAATGAAAACCTCAAAGGGATATCCCTCCTAAAAAGCTCCCCCATGTACCTACATATACATTTGATATAGTTCAAAGGTGAAAAACAATCCATTATATATATAAAAATTTCAATCATTTCAAAAAACCTATAAGGTTTCCAACGATCACACACACTTAACCAAAACCAAATACTTATTATAGGTTATTACACACATCACCTTTGAGTTGGAAATTACAAATGGGCCATTAGGTGTTCATGTCAAATTAATTTAAAAATACATCATAAAAACACCACATTTTGATTTACAAATGAAAATTGACGCTTATGTTTCAAAACACACACTAAATCACTTAACAATTACCAAATGGGACTTTTCACTTTCTCACTCACACCAAAACAAGCTTCAAGTCCAAATAGTCCAAACCTTGAGAAAATCATTGAAAACCATTTTTAGGAACCACATCAAAGACAAAACATCATTTAAAAAGCATAAATCATTTAGAAACCCATGATTTCATGAAAACTCCAATTTAAAACTGTTTCACAAAATCAAAAAATGATTTATACCAATATCCAACCTTCCACTTCATTTAGAAAACATGAAACAGGCCCAATGAGACCATAAGGCCCTTTTTAAAACATTTATATACAATCATAATTCCAAATAAAATTACCAAATAAAACACACCTATCAATGTTCAAAAACCAACCAACACCATTACAAATATATAATGCTAAAAATATCATAAAATCTCAAAATCCACTTGAACAGAACAACAGTATTTCAAAATAAACACCCAAGGTGCATAAAACCTAGGAAATTCAGACAAAACACTTAAAAAAACCCATTTTTAATAACTTAAATCCACAAGAAACCACAATTTTCATCTATCTAATGGAATAATATATTTGTGAATATCATTTAAAAAAATTATTGAAATCATGCATGCGCCAATAGATCATTCCGGAAAGAAAAATTTGGAGACACCTACCATAACCATGTGTGAATGGGACGAAACATCAATGAGAGGAAGAAAAGGGCCACATAGATGATATTCATGCCCTAAATCGAATGAAAAATCACCCACACCAACACTCTAGATATTAGGGATTGCCCAAATGGAGGGAATCCGAACAAAATCTAATGGAAAAGGGAAGGAATAAAGAAAGAAGTAGAAAATTGGTTGAAACACAAAGAATATTGCTTGGATTGAAGAGATAAGTGTCCATGGAGGAGGGGAGGACTTGGGAAGAGGGATTTCGAGACCCCATGGTGTTCCATAATCGAACAAAGATGAAGGGGTCTGAGTTCACTTGAAATATATGGATGGGTAGAATAGGAAATTTACATTTTAAAATTACAGCACAGTCCGCATAGTTTGGGCACACAGTTTTCCCAACCGTGCGGTAACTGTGTAAAACTCTCTAACTAGAAGATAGAGAATGTATGGGTTCCTGGGAAATTCTATAGGGACATGAATAGGCCTTATGGTCAGATCTTTCCATCCAAAAAGAATCGCATGGTGTTCTCACTGTTACTACTAACCGTGCAGAAATCGTTCTCCCCTAGGAAAAATCTCTAAAAACTCCCAAAACATAAAATTTTGACTCGACTTACACTTGAACCTTGACCCAAAGATCTAAGACTAAAAATAGAACAAAATAAATTAGTATCTGAGTTCAGGGTGTGACAATTATCCCCACTACAAACACTTTCTACTCCTAGAAAGTCACCTGGACCAAAGATAATCAAAGCCTAAGTTCATCCCTATCCAAAAGTGATGGAAAATAAACACTTCAGGGTGACCATTACTAACACAAGCCATAATCAAAAATTCAAAGAGATGTCACAACAACAACAAAACGGGAGGAAACACAATGTTTCTCCCCACCAAAAGAACTCAAATTTGTTTAAAACTCTAAAATTCCAACACCCTACTTCCAGGGGGGAACTCAGGAACTCCCAAACCGAACTCACCCAACTTCCTCACACTAACCAATAGCGGCCTTACTACTACCAAAACATTGACGTTTTTAACCCAATATATGATAATACCCTTATAACAAATAAAACTATCCCAAAGTAAGAACCCAATGAGGAATCCTACTATAAGACAACCCAACACGCTAGGATTTTGGATTGGGAAACCATCTATAAGAGCCAACGACCCTCCGAACAATGGTGAACATACCACTACCTAAATTAAAAAAATACTCCTCTATGATAGAAATATGCATAACTAGTATAAAAATGAATGAAAGCTCAAGGAAAATCCAAAAGAATCATCCAATTCTGAAACCAGCCCCCCCCCAGACAATAGCTAATCACACTTTAAAAAAAACATACAATTTCAAATTCCATATTCATAATCAAAAAGATTCTTAAGATTTTTTAAAACAAGTTCAACACACTATTAAAGTAAAATATGAACCTAAGAAAACCAATCTTTCATGAAAAAACAAATTTAACATAAAACCTTCATTTGATGACACATCCATGCTTGCACTTGGTGCACCCATGGATGTGCCAAAATTTAGTGAAACTTAAAAAATAAAATTGGCACTTAAAACTACATTCACAAAATCATCAAAATCTTTAAACAAATATCTATCCTTCCACATCGTTTAGAAAACATGGAACATCCCCAATGTGACCAAAATGAAAATTTTAAAACATTCATATAAAAAAATGAATACATAAATTTACCATATCAAACAGACCAAAAAATGTTCACAAACCTACCAAAAACAATAAAATTCTATAAAGATAAACATTTCATAAAATATAAAAAAAATTCATATTATTATAACAATGGAATTTCAAAATAAACAGCTAAGGTTCCTTAATCATATGATATTCCCATAAATAACATAGAAAACCAATTTTTAATAACATAAATCAATAAGAAACCACCATTTGAATCTTGATAAGGGTATTATTGAGGTTAAAATGTCATTTAAAAAAATTATTTCTAATATGAAAGCACCAATGGATCATTCTGAAAAGGGAAATTTGGAGATGCCTACATTAACCTTGTGTGAATGGAATGAAACATCAATAAGAGGGGGAAAGGGCCCCTTGATTAATGATCATCCCATAAATCAAAAGAAATATCCACCAAACCCAAAATTTAGACATTAGGGATTTTCCAAATGGAGATAAGCTCAATGAAAACCAAGGGAAAGGAGGAGGAGGGATGAAAGAAGGAGAAAATGGTTGAAAAGCCTAAGATATTTCCTTGGATTGAAGAGAGGAGCATCAATGGAGTAGGGGGGAAGTGTGAAGAGATGTTTAAATAACTGTTAGTGAGACAAAATAAAACAAGGAGTATGGAAAAAAATTAGGGAGAAATAGAGGTAGGGTTAGAATAGGAAAATCACATTTTAAAATTCCAATATTGTCTTCACGGTTTGGCCGCAATGTTTTCCAAACTATACGGTGACCGTGTAGAACTATATGCCTAGAAAAGAGGTATTTAATATTTACCTATTAACTACCACATGACTATCTGCTGGCCATGTGGTCAGTTCATTCATAGCCAGTAATTTCCACACAGTGTCTGCACAGTTAATAATAACCACAATGAAACTATGATCCCCTTTAAAAAATATCCAAAAACTCCAATGACAAAAACATTTCATAAAGACTCAAACCTGAAACTTTACCCACATATGTAAGACTAAATATAGAAAAAAATAGAGGAGTATCTGAGGTCAGGGTATGGAAATAGATGGTTGTACAGTTATTTGACAAAGGTACGATTTATCCACTTCATTCATGATTTCAAGATCCTGCCTTTTCAAGTCAATATAGAATGGATCTTTTGTTATAATTATCATATATAATATAGAATTATCCTTTCAACTAAAATAATATCTTACTTTTTTTACTTTCCTAGTGTGGTAATGTATTCAGAAATCATAAAATTTAACCACTTCCAATCATTATCTATGGTTAATATTTAACTCTTTCTGTAAGAAAATATAAATTAATATTTTTTTATTTGTATATATGTAACACTGTTCTCTATAAATATAATTCCTTTATATATTTAAATAAAATATTTTTAAAATTAACTCCAAAAAATGAGTTTCATCATTTTTCATAATGATATTTAGTTGGCATGATGCATAATGTATCATCGTAACATTTTTCATGAGGACACATCCCTATACATTCTTTAATGCATCACTATATATTAAAATCCATTCTCCACAAAAAGGTACTACAGGAATAGGTGTGCTAACTAACCTTGTTTTCATATCCATTATGTTTTCCTCACATTCATGAATCTAAATGATCTTATCACCCATCTTAGTTAACTTGGTGTGTGGGTTGGAAAATCAAGAAAATTTATTCACAAGAAATCAATAATAACAAACTATGACATGGAAACTATAGATCACGATTACCATGTTTAGTCTAGGCCAATGTAAAATAACTTATTTCATTGATAGATCTAGATATATACCCATACTTGAGATTATGTGATCATAAATGAAACGTTTTGTAACTAAAATTATCACTTGGTAAATTTTTCTTACAACCTTTCCTTCCTTATGGTATACAATATTATACTTATTTGATCAACATTCTTTTCCTTGGTCTTGGAATAAATAAGAATATCATCTATAAATTCATCAAAAAAATGGCCAAGGTAATCACAAAATAATCCACTAATTAAATATTTGAATATAAAATGTTAATTTCAAAGACCAAATGGCCCTACTATAAATTCATAGTGTCCATAACATGTACATAATGCAGTCTCAGGTATATCATCCATCGTAATGATTAATTTATGATATTTTGAATGATGGACAATTTTGGAAAAGTGTTAATCTCCATAAAATTAATCAAATAAGACATCAATATAGTTTAGAAGATATTTGTTTTTTGATATTGATCTTGTTACATTCTTGATAGTAAACCTTGAGACGTATTGATACATCTATTTTCTTAAAAAACGAATGGGTTCACACCCAAGGAGATGCACATAGGTGATTGAATCCCTTGTCAATATTCTCCTGGAGTTTCTTCATCAATTCATGAAACATAATTTGGGTCATTCTCTAAAAAGTATTTGATATATGTAAAGAACTAGGTATGAGTTATGTTTAATGTTTAACTTCATGATTAAGTGGAACACCAAGTGACTCTTCCTAAAATTCATCGACATACTCTCAGACAATAGGAATATCATTAATGTTGTGTTTTTCCCCAAACATATGAGATAAATACCCCCTTCATAAAATGAATCAAAACCCATATAATGGATGTTTTTTCTATTAATGTTTTATATTTACTCTATCACTGATAGAAAATCATAGATCTATTTGGAATATCAAATTTATCTTCTCACTAAAAAAATTTAATGTGGAATTTAAATAGAGAATGAAAATACATGCCTAATATAGAATAATATTAAACAATATGGAGAATAATAATACTTGAATGTTACACATTCTCATCGAATTAAATCATAGATGAACTATAGATGAGTGATGTAACCATCATACCAATTAGAGTTTTCACTGCTAACTCAATATATAATCATTAAGGTGGAGATGAGATTCCCTTATAAAAATCATCAGATATAAAATAGTTGGTGGAAAATTAATGAATTAAAATAGTTGAAATTATACAGTGAGTGATAATTCTACCTTTCACCACATCTTTAGGATCTTCCACATCAACTATAGTAATTTTTTAAGATTGGCCTTCTCTATTTGGCATCTTTTGTGGAAATATTCTTTGACGCTTGGGGTATTGGTTGGAATAGTGACCCATATATTTATGGTGAATTAATTTTAAATTGATGTTTTATAGCTTAAAATTTCATTCATGAAAATGATGTCATTTTTTTCTGTACATGAAGAAAAATCCTTTTACTTCAAATCATGTACCAAGGTGTTTCATTCAACAAGTATCACGTGTTAGAAAATTCATCTACCTCTTCATTCCCATATCCATTTTTTTCTCCACCTAATTCTTTCCCAATTGATTTTCTCTTGAGATAAGAATAATTGTAAAACTCATTATCTATCTTAATATCGCAGGTTCCAATATTATAAGAATGTTTCAAAAACTAGTTTCATATAAAGGATTCACTTTAACCCATCAAGGAAATTGTCAATATTTCTATTTGTATTGCATATATAGTTCAAAATCTACCATTATAAACATGTAATGTTATATTCATACTTTGAAACATTTTTATCTTTTTTTTTGTATCAAACTCAAAAATTTAAATTCCATATCTTCTCATTGTTCACAAGGAAAGTACTTTTACATGCAATGTTACTTAAAATACATTCATTTCATGTTTTCTATTTCCTCATAAACCTTAATGTTTTGGATCAATGAATAACATTTATATATATCCCCAAATAGATGATAAAATTCTATTAAAACCTTTTACCTTTTATTAAATCATAATGAAATAAATATGGTAACATCCTACACCCATCTCATTGGATTGAGGGTAAGGGGGAAGTATACTTGGACTTAAGCAACATCTCCAAAGTGCCAATGGCTGGCAACAAATGCTGAGGGCTTCGAGAATAAATTGGGGAATTATTTTCCATTAAGATTAAACCAACCAACCAAACCATCCAATATCAAAAAACAACTTGATTCATGTTGAAAAAGCAACCAAACCCAAACATTACAAAAAGACAACCAACTAATACATAACAATCCCACATACCAAATATAACCATACCAAAATCAGAGTACCAAGAGGAATACTACAATAAGACTCCAAAAAAAGAAGGAAAACATTCATACCTCCATACCAATATCCATGCTCCAAGCACTACAACATCACCAAAGAATCATGCCTAACCATTAGAAAAATGAGATTATTTACACTTACCAGTGTCTCGGAACACAATATCTAAAAGAGCCCCTATGTTCCAAATTAGGGGTTTGTAATAATTATTAGTAGGATTTCCCAAAATTAATTCCCTACATATTCCACTGGTATAAAACCATTATCACATTTATATAAAGCAGTTTATATAAAACATTAAATGGTCAACAATTCCCAATAAGCCAAACACAACCTTACCAAGCCACCTTTTTTCCAAACCATACACCCCATGGGAAATCCAAAAAACCATGCCATAATCCAATTCAATATTTCAAATTAGCACAAAAAATTCCATCTTGTGAATAGACGCACAACAAGGCAACCAAAACGGTGGAGGTTCTGTCCAACCCGTTCAGTACATTTCTAACTAGTGGTTCTTCCTGTCCACTATCCATAATGAATGTTCTTCTGCACACTGTCCATAACCTTTTATATTGAGACTTCCCATCCACTTCCACACAACCAACACAATCCATAACACTTAAGCAACCAACAAGAACAAAGAACCAAGGATATACAATATCACACCATCATTCTCATCACATGCTAATTCACATAAAAAAATCACCCATTTATTGAGAACGCACTTTAACCAATTTTCCATTCCCAACCACATTTAAATAACAAAATAATTATTTAAAACAATCTTTCACAAAATATTTTTCATAATCAACCACTAAAAATTTTAAAATCATCAATTTAAAATAACACAACAAACCCCTTTTTTGTAACAATAACCCATTTTTTCAAAATTTCCAAATCAACACAAAATGGGTCTCAAAAAAGAATCACATATCATTATCACAATTAATTTCTAGGGGAAAATTTTATTTTCAACCATGGACACTAATTAGAACCAGGTAGAGTCAAGGGAGAATCCCCATACCTTTAGTGTTCCATTGAATTCGACCCACACGCCACCACATACCAATCTGGAAAACACATCACCAAAATGATCTATATCTCTTTCCCTATCATCTAAAAGGCTTAATTCCAAAATTCAAGAAACAAAACCCCAGATAAATATGAAAATGATGTAGATATAGAAAACTGAGAGATATGGAAGAGTAGATCTAAATAAAAACAATGAGAATCCAAGAGGAGACACTTAACCAGGAGGAACCACATTGAAACCACCATAAAAGCCCTTAGAATCGCTTCCAAAATGAGTGGGAGAGCCCCTCAAAACATTGAGAACTGAAAATACTGAGTGAGGCTCAAGTGGGAGGATGTTTGGTTTGAAATAGGTCAAGCCCGAGTAAACTTGTATTTAAAAATACCTTCTTCAAGTGGCCGCACAGTTAACCCACAAGGTTTGGAAAACCATGCACTAACCATGTGCATGACACTACCTCAAGAGAAATGGTTCCACATGGTTTTATTGCATTGTTTAGAAAACCATGCATAGACCGTGTGAATCCCACTTTCTCTCCCTACACGGATACCTGGAGTTCCCATATGGTTTTCCTCTAACAGTGCTCAAACCGTGCAATCTTAGGAAAGCCTCCAAACTTATTCAAAAAAATTTCAAACTCTCCCAACATCTTCCCAAATCATCTCAAGCACTTTAAGCACATAAAGAGGCATAAAAAGGAATCATACCTCAAACTGGGGGGTAAAAAATTCTAACCACCATTGGAATTTCCTCCCTTGGAATGTAGAGATCCATCTTTTTGTCGAAAGCACTTGGGCCATTGCTAGGTTGTGTCATTATCGTGCTACCAATTATCCTCTTGAATATGACCATGCTACCACAAATCCCAAACTAAAATGATCATTTTATCATTCAAGACTTTCTATTTCTTATCCAGGATCTGCACTAGCACATTCTATATGGAAGCATCTGGTTCTAGCTTGACATGATCCCAACAAATCACGTGGTCACGATCTAGCTGGTACTTTTTCAAATTGGACACATGAAACACATTATGCATTGCACTAAACTGTGGTGAAAAATCAAAATTATAAGACACCTCTTCAATATTATCTACTATCTCAAAAGGCCAATCATACTTCAGAGATAACTTAACCTGCTTCCCAAACCGATGATGTCCTGTCCTAAGAGAGATTCTCAAAAACACAAGATCACCCACCTTGAATGACAACGATCGACGATGATGGTGTGCATATGATTTCTGATGACATTGATCTATCTCCATATGATTCCTGATCAACATGATTTTTTCTGTAGTCTCTTGGACAAGGCTTGGTTTGATCATCTATGACTCTACTGTTTCCCCAAAAACGCAGTGGAGAACGACATAAATGCCCATACAATGCCTCAAATAGAGAAATATGTATCATTACTTGAGAACTGTTATTATAGGATAACTCCACAAAAGGAATTTTATCCTCCCATGAACAACCAAAATCCATTACACAATACTTTAAAATATCCTCTATTGTTTGTATCGCCTTCTTGGATTTTCCATCTATCTATGGATGATACATCATTATCATAGTCAACATTGTCCCAAGGGCTTGCTAAATGGGATTCCAAAAAAGTGTTGTGAACCTCAAATCTCTATGTAATACAATTGAAACTGGAACACCAAGCCTCCTTACCACCTTCTGGCTATATCTTTTTGATAGATCCACCACCATATGAGATTCAAGAATTATGATGAAATGGGCTGAATTAGTGAGCTAATCCACAATCACCCTTAGAGAGTCGTGTTTCCGGACCGTTCTAAGAGGAACTAAAAGAAAATCCATTATTATCTACTCCCATTTCCACACTGGGATAGTTAAATATTTCAACAAGACTGTGGACCATGAATTATCTGCCTTGAATTGTAGAAAAGTCAAGAACCTCTAAAAAAACCTGGCCATATCCCTTTTAATACTAGCCCCCCAAAACCATGCATTCAATGCCTTGTAAATTTTATAAATACTAAGACGGACATCCCCACCTAGAATGATGATAATCCTTGAGAAGTTCCTCCTGACAAGAAACTGGTACCACCCTATGATTCTGAAAACATAATACTAAATTTCCATTCAGTTCCCAGCCCTCAATGGTCTCCCAACCATTGAGTTTTGACCTCATTGACACACATTCAGAATCAGATTACTGTTCCTCTTCAACCAAACCTGCCAAGTCTAGATCCAACGAAAGAGGAATGAAGACTGCTATGTCACCCCATTCCTCACATTCTAACTGCATGTCACCTATCACTGAGATCAACTGACACTAATCTAATGTATGTTTCACTATATGAGCATATGATGTACTATTTAAAGAATCTTCCACCAAATTACATTTACCCAGTGTGCACATTAAGTGAAAATAAAAAATCTGGAGATATTTCATCCATCTCCTTTCCTCAAGTTAAAATCCCATTGTGAGAAGATATTCTTTATGTTATTATGATTGGTAAACACCCTGAATTTCCCACCGTAGATATTATGACACCGCATCTTTAAAGAATGAACCACTGTCTCCACCTCCAAATCATGTGTTGGGTAATTCATCTCAATCATCCCTAACTGATGTGGGCTATAGGAAACCACATGATCCCCCTGCAAGAGAACACACCCCAATCCTGATCCCAATACGTCACAATACACCACTTACCCTTTCCCTGGTTCATAAAAAACCATGATTGGTGTTGATATAATGACACCCTTTATCACTTCAAAGAAATTTTGAAATTTCTCATCCCATTGAAATTTGACATTCTTCCTTTTCAAAGCTATCAGCAGCGAATCCAATCGTGAAAAATCATGAACAAAACATTGATAATACCTTTCTAAACCAAGGAAGCTCTATATATCAAAAAATATCTTGGGCAGTTTCCATTAGATAATAATATATTTCATTTCTGGATCAACTGAAACACCATTCTTAGAAATAACAAGGCCAATGAAATGAACCTCTTGTATCCCAAAGTCTAACAATGACAACTTGATATACAACCAATAGTCCCTCAAGATCCCCAACACTATCTCCAAGTACTTCTCATGATCAATCCTTTTCCATGAATACACCAGTATATCATCCAAAAATACCACCCCAAATGAATATAGATATCTCTTAAATATCTGATTCATCAATTCCATGAACATTGTTTGGGCATTCGTTTGACCAAAGGGCATTAAAACATATTCGTAATGGCCATATATAGTTATAAAAGATATTTTAAAAATATCCTCTTTCCTCACCCATAATTGATGATACCCTACCCTCTATTCAATCTTGGAGAATCACTGAACTCCCATCAACTAGTCAAACTAGTCATTATTGTGTGGAAGTGGATATCGGTTCTTTATCGTAAACTGATTTTGTATATGATAATCAATATAGATCCACAAGGTTCCATCTTGTATTTTAACAAACAAAATGGGAACTGTGCACAGAGACATGCTAGGCCAGATGAACCCTTTGTTTTACAACTCTTCCAACTACAAATTTAATCCTGCAATCTTGTCGGTGCCATTAGGTAAGTTGGAAGTGAGATAATAATTGTACCTGGAAGGAGATCGATCATAAACTCCACTTCTCTCATAGGTGTAAACCTAGGGAATGATTCAGGAAATACATCCATACACTGATCCACAACTACTGGAAGAACACCCTACTCAACACCTTCCCGAGATACTAATGACTATGCCTGTAACTAATGTGAGATCATTCAATGAGCTAGTTACAACAAATCTATTTCACCCATATTTTTGTTCTTCTCCCCTCTAAAGAGATTTTCAATTTCATCCTCCTTCATAAAACTCACCTTTCATGAATAGAAATCATTGTGAACCTTAAACATCACCAACCAATCCATTCATAGGATTATGTCATATTAATATTTCTCAAGAACTGGTAAATACCACATCAATTCAATTTCTTCCACAACTAAACAACTTTCTCAACATAGGAAATAATGACACTCAATTTGACCTAGAGGAGTTTTAGTTTCAAAATATAAGGCATCATTTACAACGTTAATCACAAAAAATATATGATGCGAGAAGAAAAAAATGAATGTGAAGCACCTTTATCAAAAAAATCTTTCATCAACATGGAATTTAAAAGAATCCTACCTCAAATATTGGATAGTCCTGACAGATCACCCCTCACATCCTCCTCAGATCAATACAACTGCTTACATTCCATTCTCTACTTGATGTTACCCTGCGGAGGAGTAATGGTTATCCTTATCACTAACTTTACTCTACTACCAATGTAACGCCCCGACCCCAGTTACCTAGATTCGGTGCAATATTTGCATACATTTTAATGATTACAAGGAATCATGTCCCGAAGGACAGATCGGGTTAGTAGTCTTGGAAAATAGATTTCATACATGAATGTTACATTACAGTTTAAGACATACAAAACAATATGAATAATCCTTTATGAATTCCATTATTCCCTTGGATTAACCCTACATAACAATCATAATACAATACTTGGAATCCTGGGAATAATAAAACATATAAAGGGGTGAACTCAAATGCTCATTAAGGGTAAGCAATAAAGCAGAAACTTTTATAAATAAGCATAAACATTTAAGGAAATGTATAACTAAAAAAATCCTTTTAAACTTGAACTTCAGTATAATATCGAAAAATAAAATGAAATAATTCCATTTACTTATTCACATGGATATTCTACTAGTTGAATAATCACATGCAATATCACTAACCACTTTCATAATGATGGAATGCATAATGCCAGACTATCATAACCACATAGTCAAGCCCTTATACCAAGAATACAAATAAGATTTTGTCAAGGCCTTGTGCCAAGACACTAGTTTTTCTCATGAGACCTGCCTATGCATTGAGAAGCTATAGAGGGCTCCACCCATCACTTACTAAGTCCACTGCATTCCTCATATGAATAGTTGAAACATAACATAAACATTCGTATTAAAACTAGCATATGAAATGTCAATACATTAACCATAAACCATGGATGGTATAAAAATAGAACATCCAAAGTCAAACATATCATAAATAATTCAATACAATATGGAATATTTTATTATAATAAATAAACCTTAATAAAAAATAATATCCAGTAAAGGATGCTGACATAGTTGAAAATGATGAGTAAATTTTTTTGAGAGAAATATCCTTTTTTGTAAAATCATTCAAAAGTCACACATTTATAAAGGAAGTAATTTAAATGATATTTTTGAATAAAAGTGTCCCATAAAACATTGAAACATTTTAAAATAATTACCATTTAAAAACATTCATGTCCATATAAATAAATCCTTAAAATAATTTTGAAAACATTGACATTAATTAAAAAGATTTAGAAAGATAAATCTTAAAAACATTTAAAATTCTGATATTGATAAAGATTACCTTTAAAAAATCCTTAAAATATTCATTTTGAAATCATTTTTATGAAAAATGGACATGGATGATAAACATTTCCCAGAAAATACTTACACATAAACAATCTCGGATAATAATGAGATTGAGGAATTAACCGTTACCAATTTGATAACTTACGAAACATACACCCCATGAAAGAGGTATCAAACAATGAATATGTAAATATACATAAATTAAAGTGTATTACACAAATAATAAAATTATGGTCTGTACATACACAACACAAAAGGTAATAGTGGCAATATGGTACGAATCTCAGGGGAATAAGTAGTGAGATGAAAACCCCTTACCTTGCACTTTCCTTTAGTCGAGGGTACATTTAACCTCCTATATGAAGATTTTAGTATATTATTAAGGTATAACAGAACTATATTAATATTTATGAAATCATACATGATTCATTTATTACTTTATACTACACGTTTAATAATAATTTACATGTTAAATTAACATTTCAGGTAATAATCGCTTTATTTATCGTACGTGTTTTAACTTGTTACTCTAGATTGTATCACTTAGATAAAGATTTATGTAAATCCAGAATATAACAATGATTTATATATCATATAAATTTAGAATATAAATATGTATAATAGACATATATTTGAAATAAAAAACACCGTTTATGGAGACGGTAGTCCGTACATACGCATAAACACTATTTCCATTTTCATATCGTATTGAACGGAACTAAGTGAATAAGATATATGTAAGAACATATATATATATATATATATATATATATCTAGTAGAATTATTATTTCATATATTACATACTTATTATTAATATATATTTTTATAATCGTCAATGAATGGTGAACGTGGAAATGAATCTTATCGCGTCATGGAGACGGTAATCCGTACGTATGCACGATCGACAATATCATTTCCTTAAAGGTGTGTAATTGGATTGTATATTAATTTTACAGAGACATTATCATGTTATATTCATTATTTATATACATATTAATCATCATTATATCCATCCAAATAACATAGCGTTGAATAACAAATTACACCACAGTGTGGAGAAGGTAAGCCGTACGTATGCACGCATGGTGACATTATCATTCATAATATTGATAGGATAATGAATATAGTTGTGAAATATTTATAATAACATCTTATTATATAGATGATACTGGATTTATTATTTTATAATTTGAACAAAAAAGAAAGAGTAAGTGGAAGAATACGAGAACTTGAAAGAGGGTGGTGAAATCATTACCTCTTCTTCGAGTTCTTCCATTTTATTTGATCAAAAGGGATCCTTAAGTAGGATTTCTGACCAAAGAAGGGCCTCTAGGTTGAATTTAGGGAAGTTGATAGGATATTTTGGTAGGGTTTGTCCTAGCCAAATGTCTTAGAATGTGTGAAATAGAGTGAAGGGGGACTGGCCTTTTATAATAGGGGTGAGGGGTACCTTAGAAAAATCTTAAAATATTATTTTATAGTAAATTCATATTCGGTTTATAATGGCTCAAAATTGATTTATTTATAGTATAAGGTGGTTATGGGTAGAAAGAAACTCAACCAATATGTTTTATACATTTTTGGGTCACTTTATTAACCTCATATATTAGTTTTAACTCTTAGTTAATTAGTTTGACATTTACCATGTCTCTTTGTATTTTTATATTATATGGTTAATAAACTTACTATAAACATACAATCTACCCACAAGTGGTCCATTAATAATAAAAATATCTTGATATATGTCCTTTTCCCAAAAATTAGATTTTTAGGAAGATAATATCAATTAATAATAAAATATTTGTTTTAAAAACTCTTTTATGTCAATTTTGGTACTATTGGGTATTTTGTTTTTGATAAATTCAAAACATAATTATTACTTTAAATAAAACTCTTATAACTAATACTATTATTTCATATTAACCTAATGTTTTTTGGAATTCATAAAAAGTCTCAAATTACATTTCTTTGGATATTTATAATATCAATTATCTTAATCATTCATTAATACAATAATTACGACATCATTATTGTGTCACAAATAAATTAAATTATTTAATGTCTAAAAATTATAAATAAAATACAATTATGTAGGAAATATTTTTATCTTTCTAATTATTATTTATAATCGAATTTATCTTATGTATAATCCTATATTAAAAATGTTTCAGTTATTAAGCTTTGATTTTAACTCTTTTAACTCTTCTTTGAATTAAATAATAATAAATTTCCTAATCTAAACCAAGTGGTCCTAAATGATAAAATTTTATTCCTAAGGTTGTTTTTGGTCGAGATACACTTGTACAATAGAATTAGGACATGTGTTAGTCTAATATTGATATTATTTTTACACTTAATTACCCTATTTACTTTTAACAGTGGTAAATAAAAGTAAAAAAGTTACTATTAACCAAAAATTATTTTTATCTTATTGAACCAAAATTTACATCTTGATATTAACTGTGTCTATCGTATTTTAGAAATTCTACTCACAGATGTAGTAAAATTAAGTTTTATGTGAATTTGCAAATTCTCCTATGAGATGGGTAAAAGACTGTGAAAAGTCCAATAAAACTTTTATATATCAAAAACTGTTATAAACTGACTCCAATGAATTACATTGAACATATATAGGTATTATGTATATATTTTGACCTAAAATAAATTTAAATAAAATAAATAATTAATTAAATAAAAAGTCATTTTTAACCAATAACTCAGTATTTTTTCACGATTCATCAAAATTTGAAATGTTTTAGAATAATATAAAAAATTCACCATAAGCTAATTTTGATATTACAAATCCAAAAATGATTCCTATTTTACCAAATTCAAAACATAGAATTTGAATTAAGTAATTTAAAATTAATTATCATTGTCAAAACAAATAGCATGTTTTTAAGAAACAATAACTATCAAAAGATTGACACTTGTTTATGTATAATTTCAATGTAAAATTAATTACAATGACTAAAATTTAATTAAAGGGTAAAAATTTAATCTAATTATACTCCCAAAACATTAAAATGTATAATTCAACAATGTAAATTATTTTGATTAAAAAATTTGTTTTCTGTTAAAATATAGTATTCTTTACTATTCACCCAAATATGAAAGTTATCAGAAAACACCAAATATTTATTGAAAATAAATTATTCTATCCTGATTCTAAAGAATAAGTTTATTTTTTCAAATTGAATATATAAAAGTTCCAAATATTGGATTTAAAAATGGTTCACCATTAAAAGGCAGCAAAATTGCGTTATTTTAAAAAAACACATTTATCTGAAAAAAATGAATTTTTTCTTAAATTATGTCTAAGAATATCATAATATGGATTCTATAATTATAATTATTATATAATGTTCAAAATTTAGTTAATACTATTCATAACCGCTTTTGAACGGCTAGTTTGGTAAGTCGTGATGCGCTTGAACTCTGTGTTGCGTGTAGTGCAAGTTATTGTATTACATTGAAGAAATAACGTACTAGGAAATATTGTGGTGTTACATTCTCCCCTCCTTCAATAAATTTCATCCTCGCAATTTGAAATTGTTCTTCAAAAATAAAAGGTCGAAAATAGAAAATTATTTTATGGGAAAACCCAATCAGAAATTGGGTTAATAAAATGTTGTCTTAATTAGAAGGAAGAGGGGAATGAAAAAGTCACCACCAAATTTGTGTTTTAGATTGGATAACATTGGTGGAAATTAAAGACACATAATTGTATGAAAAATTTAAATATTTATAGGGAGTGATTTAGGTCATCAATCATAAACAATTGTAGAATTGTGGGTCTCAAATCCACCAGTATATGATGATTTAAAATACCATTGTAAGTTATTTCGATAACCCATTATTGATTTTAAGATTCCTTAACTAATGTTTAAGAAATTATTTGTTCATAGAATAAGAGAAGAAATATATATATATATATATATATATATATATATATTTACATGACAAGTAGAGTTTCATCCTTCAACTAATTCCTGCCATAAAATCATCTTTCACTCCAAATGATTTAAAAAAACATATTCTATTTACCTAAATCATATAAGGTTTCAAAAAAATGAATTTATAATTCATTTTTCAGACTATTTTTAAAAAAAAACTAAATTATACAAACCATTACATCACGTAGTCCAGTATTCGGTGATGCACCTTTGTCACTTTTCGGTTATGGGTTCATGTCTTGCAGCTTTTCCGGATGTGACGGGTTTCCGCCAGACCTCTAGGTTATCCTTTTTATGGAAATCCAAAAATGACCTTAACAATAGTATCCAATTTCAAACATAATCCATTCTAGCCTTTAGAATTGTCCAAAATACCTATATCCAAACTCCTAGTCCAAAGTTTATAAGGAAGTTAAACATAATGAGGATCATTTTTTCCCTGGTAATAACATGTGAACGCCTTCATCGTGTATTCTTTTACAACACCGCAACATCCTGAATAACCAAAATCAACCATCTCTTATTCCAAAATCACTACCTCATTATCAGGACCATATTAAGGATTACCTTTACTTCAACCATTTATTTTCCAAAAAGTGTTCCTTACTATTAAGTCACTTTTCTTAGAACCATGTAATCGCAAATCCTAAATAAAATAGTACTGCAGTACAATCCTTATTTATCTCCATAATTCATGTAACCAGTATACTGTTGATACAACACTCAAATGATATAATTCTATAATAATAAAATAAGAACAATAGTAATTCCACTTCATCTGAGGAAGTATCATAATTTGATTATTATCCAATAAAATCATTTGTGGTATACTCTTATGAATAGGACATGGATTTTCGTAGTGTCTCAACACCTTGGAGATGAAGCATTTTAAATTTGAAAACTTTTTTTTACCCTTGAAATTGCGTACTTGGTGTCCTTTTTCTCCACACTTATAAAAAACTCCCAATCCCTTCAAGAATTTACCAAGGTGATTCAATCCACATTTATCACATATTGTAAAATCATTCTTTCCCTTATTCCCTTTATCCATCTTTCTTTCTACCATACTTTTCTTCTACGACTTCCCTTCAAAGCCATAGGATTCAGAGAATTATTTACTTATCTTATTAACACATGATACTATTTGTTCATATGATGATGATATGTGGGAGACTATTTACTTTCTAAATGATGGATTAATTCCATGAATGATATGACCCTTCATACTCTTTAGATCATAAATAATGATGAGTTCTCCTTCCTCCTACTGGAACCATTTCTAAACAATGGCATACACTTGGTCAGTTTATGAATCATAATTCATAATTCCAAACATGTAAAATACCTAACGTAAATTGAACAGTGTATGGATATAATCCATAATCATAAAAATGTTTTCTTAGAGGAGGTATATACTCATAAACCCCTTATAGTGGTTTGTAAAGAAAATTAGAATTATCCTAAGCATATCACCTGGGAGTGTCGTAACCAAGAGTGCAGCAAGGCTCGTTGTCATGTAGTAATTCTTGTTCGAGTCTAGCTGAAAGTGGTGTTTTCGGGTTTTACCCATAGGTACATCTGTGCCAGAGCCACCTCTAACTGCTCATATCCAGATAGGGATGTATTTTCAAGGAAAACTCACAAAATATCTATATTACCAAAATTCTAGGTAGTTATTCTATACTAATCCTCAAAGCCTTTCTTAGGGTGATGTGCTTTAATCATAGTTTATCTAAATCTAGTTTCCAAGGTTATTTATAAACATACTATGACACCAACTGTAACGCCCTGACCCCATTTACCCAGATCTGGTGCATTATTTTAATACACTGGCATGATTATAAAGAATCATGTCTTGAAGAACTGATCGGTTTAGCAGTCCTGGAAAATAGATTACATACATTAATATTACATTATAGTTTAAGACATACAAAACAACAAAAACAATCCTTTATGAATTCCATTATTCCCTTGGCTTAACCCTTCATATCAATCAAAATACACTTCTTGGAATCCTGGTAAAAATAAAACATAGAAATGGGTGAGCTCAAATGCTCAGTAAGGGTAAGAAATACAGTGGAAACATTCATAAATAGGCATAAACATTCAAGGCAATGTATAACTAAAAACAGACTTTTAAAATTGATCTATAACATAATATGGAAAAAATAAAACTAAATAATTCCATTTACTTATTCACATGGATATTCTACTAGTCGAATAATCACACATAATATCACTAACTACTTTTAAAATGATGGAATGCATAATGTCAGACTATCATAACCACATAGTCAAGACCATGTGCCAAGACTACAAATACGATTTTTTCAAGGCCTTGTGCCAAGACACTAGTTTGTCTCATGAGACCTACCGATGCAACGAGGAGCTATAACGGGCTCCACCCATCACTTTCTAAGTCCACTGCATTCCTCATATGAATAGTATAAACATAACATAAAAATTCGTATTAAAACTTGAATACGAAATGTAAATACATTATCCATAAACCATAGATGGTATTAAAATAGAACATCCACAGTCAAACATATCATAACTCATTCAATAATATATTGAATACTGTCTTATAATAAATCAACCTCAATAAATAGTAATATCTAGTAAAGGATGCTGACATAGTTGAAAATGATGAGTAAAACTTTTTGAGAGAAATATCATTTTTTGTAAAATCATTTAAAAGTCACACATTTATAAAGGAAGTACTTTAAAAGATATTTTTGAATCAAAGTGTTCCATACCACTTTGAAACTTTTGAAAAGAATTATCATTTCAAAACATTCTTTTACATATAAATAAATCCTTAAAATCATTTTGTAAACATGGACATTAATTAAAAAGATTTAGAATGATAAATCTTAAAAAAATTTAAAATTCTGATCTTGATAAAGGGTACCTTTAAAAAATCCTTAAAATATTCATTTTGAAATCATTTTTATGAAAAATGGACATGGATGATAAAAATTTCCCAGAAAATACTTACACATAAACAATCTCGGACAATAATGAGATTGAGAAATTAACCCTTACCAATTTGGTAACTTACGAAATATACACCCCATGAAAGAGGTATCATACAATCAATATGTAAATACGGATAAATTAAAGTGTATTACACAAAGAATACAATTATGGATAGTACATACACCACATAAAAGTTAATAGTGGCAATATGGTACGAATCTCACGGGAATAAGGAGTGAGATGAAAACCCCTTACCTTGCACTTTCCTTTAGTTGACGGTACATTTAACCTTCTATATGAAGATCTTAGTATGTTATTAAGGTAAACCAGAACTATATTGATATTTATGATATCATACATGATTCATTTATTACTTTATACTACCCATTTAATTATAATTTACATGTTAAATTAACATTTCGGGTCATAATCGCTTTCTTTATCGTACATGTTTTAACTTGTTACTCTTGATTGTATCACTTCGATCAAGATTTATGTACATCCATAATATAACACATGATTTATATATAATAAATATTTATAATATAAATATGTATAATAGATATATATATGAAATAAAAAACACCGTTTATGAAGATGGTAGTTCGTATGTGCGCATAAACGTTGTTTCCGTTTTCATATCGTATTGAACGGAACTAAGTGAATAAGATATATCTAATTTCATATATATATATATATATAAGTATCTAGTAGCATTATTATTTCATATATTTCATACTTGTTAGTAATATATATGTTTATAATCGTCGATGAAGGGTGAACGTGGAAATGAATCTTATCACGTCGTGGAGACGGTAATCCGTACGTACGGACGATCGACAATATCATATCATTAAAGGTGTGGAATTGGATTGTATAATAATTTTAAAGAGACATTATCATGTTAAATTCATTATTTATATAAATATTACCCATCATTATATCCATCCAAATAATATAGTTTTGAATAACAAATTACACCACGGTGTGTAGACGGTAAGCCATACGTACGCATGCATAGTGACATTATCATTCATAAGATGGATAGGATAATGTATATATTTATTCCATATTTATAATAACATCTCAGTATATATAATATACTGGATTTATTATTTTATAATTTAAACAACAATGAAATAGTAAGTGGAAGAATACGAGAACTTAAAAGAGGGTGGTGAAATCATTACCACTTCTTCGGGTTCTTCATTTTGATTTGATAAAAAGGGATCCTTATGTAGGATTTCATACCAAAGGAGGTCCTACAAGATGAATTGAGGGATGTTTAGAGGATATTTGGGTAGGTTTTGGCCGAGACAAATTACTTAGAAGGTGTGAAATAGAGTGAAGGGGGAGTGGCCTTTTATAAGAGGGGTGAGGGGTACCTTAGGAAAAACATAACATATTATTTTATAATAAATTCATATTCGATTTATAATGGCTCAAAATTGATTTATTTCGAGGCTAAGGTGGGGATGTGTCTAAATCCACTCAAACAATAGGTTTGTACATTGGTTTGGGTCACTTTATTAACCTTATATTTTACTTTTAACTCTTAGTTAATTAGTTTGACATTTACCATGTCTCTTTGTATTTTTATATTATATGGTTAATAAACTTACTATAAACTTCAAATATACCCCCAATTGGTTCATTAATGAAACACCTATCATGATATAAGTCCATTGGCCGAACCTTGGATTTTTAGGAATAGAATATAAATTAATAATATAATATAGTTTTTTAAAAACTCTTTTATGTCAATTTTACACTATTGGGTATTTTGTTTTTGATAAATTCATCACAACATTATTACTTCGAAAAATATTCATAAAACCAACACTAATATTTCATATTAACCTAAAAATTTATTTTAATTCATAAAAAGTCTCAAATTACATTTATTTGGTTATTTATAATATCAATTATCTTAATCTTTCATTAATACAGTAATTACTACAGCATCATTGTGTCATAAATAAATTAAATTATTTAATGTCTAAAAATTATAAATAAAATACCATTATGTAGGAAATCTTTTTTTTCTTTATAATTAATATTTATAATCTAATTTATCTTATTTATAATCCTATATTAAAAATGTTTTATTTATTAAACATTGATTTTAACTCTTTTAACTCTTCTTTGAATTAAATAAAATAAATGTCCTAATCTAATCCATGTGGACCTAAATGATAATATTTTATCCCTAAGGTTGTCTTTGGTCGAGATAAAATTTCCCAATAGAATTAGGACATGTGTTAGCGTAATATTAATATAATTTTTACGCTTAATTATCCTATTTACTTTTAACCGTGGTAAATAAAAGTAAAAAAGTTACTATTCACAAAAATTTATTTTTATCTTATTGAACCAAATTTTACACCTTGATATTAACCTTGTCTCTAGGATTTTTAAAATTCCACTCACAGAAGCGGTAAAATTATGTTTTATTGGAATTTGAAAATTCTCTTTGGAGATGGGTAAAAGACGGTGAAAAGTTCAATAGATATTTTATATATCTAAAATTATTATAAACTGACTCCAATGAATTACATTGAACATATATCAGTATTATGTATCTAATTTTACATAAAATAAATTTAAATAAAAGAAATAATTAATTAAATAAAAAGTCTGTTTTAACCAATAACTCAGTGTTTTTACACTATTCATCAAAAATTGAATGTTTTCAGAAAAATACCAAAAATTCACCCTAAGCTATTTTTTTTATTCAGAATCCAAAAATGATGTCTATTTAAAAAAATTCAAAACCTAGAAGTTTCATTAATTAATTTAAAATTAATTCTCGTTGTGAAAACACATAGCGTGTTTTTGAGAATCAATAACTATCAAACGATTGAAACTTGTTTATGTATAATTTCAATGTGAAATTAATTCCAATGACTAACATTGGAATAAAGGGTAAAAATATAATCCAATTATAATCCCAAAACATTAAAATGTATAATTCAACACTATAAATTGGTTTGATTAATAAATTCGTTTTCCTTTAAAATATAGTATTTTTCACTATTCACCCAAATATGAATGTTATCAGAAAAATAGAAAAAATTTATTGAAACTATATTATTATTTCTTGATTCTAAAGAAGAAGTTTATTTTTTCAAATTTAATATATAAAATTTTCAAATATTGGATTTAAAAAGGGTTCTCCATTAAAAAGCGGTAAAATTGCATTATTTGAAAAATAACTCTTTTATCTGAAAAAATGCATTTGTTCTTACATTATGTCTAAGAAACTCATAATATGGATTCTAAAATTATAATTATTATATAATGTTCAAAATTCAGTTAATACTATTCATAACCGCTTTTGAACGGCTAGTTTGGTAAGTCGTGATGCGTTTGAACTCAGTGTTGCGTGTAGTGAAATTTATTGCATTACATTGTAGAAATAACGTACTATGAAATATTGGGGTGTTACAACCAAGGGGTATGATGATCCCCCTATCATGTCGATGAATAATACCGTTACGACCCTTGTTGAGTGTCACAGACACCCGACCTTAGAGCATTCTGACAATAACGCTGCAGATGCCCCATCTGCTTACAATTTATGACATGCTCAATGTTGTTCCATACAATCCCACTTGTTGTGGCTTGTAGAACCAAACTGACTACAACCTTTCTTACTCTAAGGCTTTTTAGGACGATTCACCAATCAATCTGGCAGATTATGAGTTGTACTCCTACCATGGATATAAGTTTCCCTCCTCTTCTTGAACACATCATTCATGGTCCCACTATTTCCCATATATACCAATATAATTCCCCAACCTGTAGCCCCCAAAAGGTCGTTCCCAACCACTATATCTCTATTCACCATTTCCATGTAATCATCTATACATAGAACCTCTATCTTGGAACAAATATCCCACATCAAAACAACTTCAAAAATTTGTGCCTTTAACATTGTACTACCCACCACCTCGTTTGAAAACTGCACTATATTCATAAACAAAACCACATATTCTATTTAAAACATGTTCCCTTGCTTCAAACTGAATAAATATTTTGTACTTTCTGTTCTGAACTGAGGAGTGTAGAATTTTTAATTAAATAATCCCTCAAAACCCTGCCATGTCACACTTTGGTCCATATCATCTTGAACTGCAAGTTCCCACCACTGAAGGGTGATATATTCCAACATATACGTGCATAGTTTCTCTTTTAGCTATTCTGATGTTCCCAAGAAGTCAAATATCCTATTCATCCTATTTATCCATGCTTCAGCCCTTTCTGGCTCCGAATCATCCCTAAACATGGGTGGATTCTACCATAGAAATTGAACTGCATGATCCACATGTTTTGGTTAATCCACTTTATTCACACATTCCACATCTTGGAAATCATGAAATATACTCTACATAGGCTGCTAGTTCACATGGGGCTTAGGTGAAACAACATTTTCAGGAGCATCCTATGGTTGGTCTCTGCAATGCATACACGGTTCCATTTCTATCAGCACAAAAACAACCATATTTCCAAATCCCTTAACAATACAGGGTAATCAATTTACAAATTAAATTACATAACAACAATCACAACCCTGCATTCTACAAGTTTACATTTCCCATATTTCACTTTTTTTAAAAATCCACAATGTTTTGAAAATCAACCCTTTTTCAAAATAACACTAATTTACATGTCTCAAACACTTCTGTTTTGAAACCCAATTCATATTTTCCAAAATATACACATTAATACCACACCATAGATCATTATACAACAATGAAATATGAATCCTAGTGGGAATTATTTTCTACCATCCATTCCATACTCATCATATTATCTACACCCATGGAAATGAGATATCCAATGCCTATATTTGTCTCCAAGCACTTATGTACCCAACTCCCTGGTAACTTGAAGTTCATAATAAAAGGGGTTTCTATGTATTTTAATGCTACAGATTCAATGTTCCGACAATACTACACCTTGATACCATCCCGAATCTTGGAATAGACTGAGAACTAATATCAACACTAAGACCAACAATTAATGCCAAAGGACCGAACAACGGTTCTCAGTTGAAATCCATGAATTGAACTAACTGATACCACTTGTAACATCCTTCCCATATCTCATTGTCTTGAGAGGCCAAGGAAATTCTATATGTCCTTAAGAGATGTTCCCAATGTGCCGAAGGCTGGATATAAATGTCTAGAGCTTCGAGAATAAATTTGGGAATGATTATCCATTGTGATTAAACCAACCAACCAAACAATCCACTTCCAACAAACTACATGATGCATGTTGACAAAACAACCAAACCCATACATTACCAAAAGACAACATACTAATCCATAACAATACCACATGCCATATATTATCAATTCCAAATTACCATGAAAGACAACAACAAGACTCCAATATAAATAGGACACCATCCATATATCGAAACCATGTATCATTCTTAAAGCACGACAACATCCCCAAAAAATCAGGCCGAACCACTGGAAAAATGAGATGTGTTACTCTTTCCTATGTCATGGAACACAATATCTGAAAAAGCACCCAAGTTACAAAGTAGGGTTGAGTAATAATACTCAGTAGGATTCCCCCAAATGACTTCCCTATACATTCCACTAGGATAAAACCATTATAACATTTATATAAAAAAGTTAATATAAAGCATTAAACAGTTCAACAATTACCAATAATCCAAACACACCCTTAACAAACAACCTTTAACCAAACCATGCAACCCAAGGGAAATCCATAAAACCATGCCATAAGGCATTTCCCCATTTCACATTAGCACAAAAAATTCTATCTTGCAATGCAACACTGAACAAGGAAAGAAAAATAATGGAACTTTTGTCTAACCTATTCACTACATTTCCAACTAGTGGTGCTTCCCGACCACTATCTGTAATGGTAGTTCTCTCGAACACTAACCATCACCTTTTATAGTGAGACTTACCATCCAATTACACACAACTAACAGAAGACGTAAAACTTAATCAACCAACAAACACAATTCACTAAGGCCAAGAAAAATCACACCATCATTCCCATCAGAAGCCAATTCAATTTAATAAATAGACCATTTATTGAAAACACCCTTTCACCAATTTTTCATCCCCAACCAAATTCCAATAAATAAAAAATTATTTAAAACAATATTTCCCAAATCATTTTTCATAATCAACCACTAATGATTTTAAAATCAACATTTTAAAATCACAAAATGAATCCCCTTTTGAAAACAATTACCCATTTTCCCTGAAATCACCAAATCACCACCAAATTGGTTTACCAAAAGATTAACATATCATTTTTACCATTAATTTCATAGAAAATAATTTATTTTCAACCACTATCACTAATTCAAACCATGTGGAGTTGATAGAGAATCCACTTATCGTTAGGGTTTTGATGACTTCGACCAGCATGAAATAGCACCCCAATCCACAAAACACAACACCGAAACCATACAACATCTCTTTCCCTATCATCCACAGGACGTAATACCAACATACAAGGCAAAAAAAATCCCCAAAACTACATGAAATGGATGTATATCTAAAAACTGGGAGATATGGAATAATATATCTTAAGAAAATGAAAGAGAAACCAAGAGGATAGATTTAACATGGAGGAACCAACATCAAACCACCTCTAAACGCCTACGAATCACATCCAAAATTAGTGGAAGTGCCCCTCAAACCATTGATAATAGAAAATACCGAGTGAAGCTCGAGTGGGATGAATTTTTGAGGGAAATAGGTCAAGACTAAGTGAACGCAGATTTAAAAAACCTTTCTTTAAGTGGCCTCACGGTTAGCCCAAACAATTTGGAGAACCATGAATTGATCATTAGCATGCCAATGCCCCAAGATAAGGGGTCCAACATGATTGTATCACATGGTTTGACACACCATTTATAGACTGTGCAATGGCCACAGTCTCCCATTTCCTGGTTACTGGGAGAACCAGCACGGTTTTCCGCTAACTATGCTCAAACCGAGAAACCTTAGAAAAGCCTCCAAACTTATTCAAAACCATTGAAAACTCTCCCAAACTCATTACAACTAATCCCACGAACTTTAAACACATAAAAATGCATAAAAAAGATACATTTCTCAAAATGTAAGTTCTAAATATACCTTACTTAAGTAACATTTCCATTTCCATACTACAAATGGATTTTTAGTCACACCGCATGATGGAGGTTGTTGGTGCATGAAGTAGTCTACTATTATTACATTGTATTGTGGATCAGCAAGATACTATATATGGGAATTTTTAATTCTCATAACATAAGTAATATACCCTCATATAGATCTTATATATTCATCAAATCCAGCATTATTACCATCCATGTAAATAGTAAATGAAAAATGGATTACATCGCTTTTTGGATGTTGTAGTTCCCATGTATACATAAGCGACATTATCATTTTCCAATTATTGAAATGTGAGTTAGTAAACATTAAAGTTTAATTCCAAAAGAATATTTAAGTCATTAATATCATATATATTCATTTTATCCATATTTAAACTCGTCCAAGTGAGATTTTTATGAAAAACAAATTACGCATCTATGAAGAGATAATAAGCCTTACGTACACTTGGGAAATATTTTCGCATTTCATAGGTTGGAATAGATCATGAATGTGGTATTAGAATATTAATAATAACATCTATGAATATTTATTATACTATAGAAATTATCTTATATTGGGCACAACAATTTATGTGGAAGTAGAAAAAGAAATAAACATGAAGGAGTTAGAGAAAATGACTACCTATTATTCGTTATTCTTCATTTAGATCTCCTATTAATGGAATTTGAATTTGAATATTTGGAATCATAAAATACTATATAACTTGTATAAGTATGTTGAGAAGAAAAATAAGTAGTTTTTTGGTGTGTTTATCACAGCATGTCAAATTTTCAAATTTTATAACCAGTTGTCTGTTGTAGAAGTGACAAGCAGGGGTGAAACACAAAGAGCATGTTATGTAGGTAACTATAAGTATCTCATTGGAAAATGTAAAAATAGACTAAATTTGAGGTAAATATTATTTTTATTAATTTTAATAACACTAAAAAATTTGAAATTGAACTAAAAAATTAAATTGTAGTAAAAAATTATGATGAACTCTGAATCAGAAAAACATATCTAGTACAACACTCAAAGTCGATCCTGGTTTACTACAAGTAGAGCTCTATCCTGCCATTTGAGGTCATCTCCTACGAGTATGTCCTTCTACATGAAATATAATACATCGTATTATCTCACCTTATTTCTGAGGCCAATCAATTTCTTTTTTGATTCTATTTGACTTTGGTCTTCCTTGGGGCCGAAACCTAGTAGTATAAAGCCAATAATTTAAAAAATGATAGACATTGAAAAATTCATAAAATGTAATAAAACGAAATAATGAATCCTTCAAATATATGGGATAATAGTCGGTTGATCAGTAGGTACTGAGATAGAATAGATGTCACCAACAGGCATCCAAGATACACTATAACAGTTAACCTAAGTTCTCATGTGATACACAAGGTCAACATATGGCTCAAATGATATATTTACTGATGCACAAGAAGGGATAACATTGTAAGTACCCATAAATTTCATGGAATTTTTTTTCATAATTTTCTTTGGAATTTTACAAGAACGCAGTTTCTGACGGCACCTGATTCCGAGGCCCGGTGTGCCCGGAATCATTTTCCGAAGTTTGTCTTGGGTACGTTCAGTGAATGAACGAGCGGGTTTTTCTAACTTTTGAACCGGTGCTCGGAATCGAATTCTGAGGGCACTGATGGAATAACAACACCGGTACATGCTTAGAAACACCTCTTTCGGAGTTGCGTTTTCTCGGGTGTGGTTTTTAATTTTTGGGCTTTAAGTTAAGAAATAAAATAAAGTGGTGCGACAACATTATTTTTATTTCACTTAAGCCACTTAAAAGCCACTTAAAGCTGCTTAAGCTAAGTTAAATAGGATAGAGTACAATTCAAAATATCTTACCCTCTTGGTAGGATATTTGTGGGTTGGGGCCCACATGAGCCCACCGTTTATTTTCGGATAAGTAATGCAGCCGTGAAAACCCCTATTGATTGAAAGTCAACTGGAGCGTTTCTTAAAAAATTAAACGCTCCTATTAATTGGGCGGTTTTATTTGTTGAATTAATTCTATGAATTAATGGGTACTTATTTAACTTATCTCTTTTTTCGTTTGTTGGCATGTTAATAAAATAAGACCAATGCTATTCTTCTTAAGTGTTGTTCATTGAGAGGATTTGACAGAAACCTCAAGTTCTTCATCCTCCTTCGCGAAGAATGCGAAGAACGTGAAGAACGCTGGCCTTCGACGAAGGGCGACGAAGAACGCCGATCCCTCGGAGATCGACGATGCGACGCCAAGTACCGCGACGCTGGCGATTCTTCTTCCGCGGCGTTCTTCCGCAACAATCCAACCCCGCGACAACCTTCGATCTACAACGACAAGGTAGGGCGTTGCGCTCCTTTTAAATTCATTGTGGACTATAACAACAATATGGATTTAATTATTATTAATTAAATCTACATGTTCTTGAACCTCGGATTTCGTCGACGCGACACCCTTCCGCGACGCGACGATCGCCTCCTTCCGCGACGATCAATTCCGCGAAGAACGCATGCTCGACGACAACGGCAAGGTAGGGGTTTGTTTGTGAAATAATTTATATTCCCATGATTGTTTATTTTAAAAAAAAGAACCCGGATCAAGTTCAATTTTAATTCTATTAAAATTGTGCCTTTTTTGTTATTCATGTGTTGAATATTTTTTATTCCCGATTGTTATCACTTAACGCGGAGGGTGCGGGCCAAACAAACATGAACCGACAACCCTCCGTAGTTCTTCGTTGTTTTGCGGATTGGCGGGCGATGCCAAAACATGCCGCAGGGGTGATTCGTTGATTCCGCAGTGAAGAATGGGACCCGGGAGGTGCTACGGCGCAGATGGGAGTAGAATCGAACCACCGGAGCAACTCTGGTCGCCCGCGGAAACCACCGGCGGCGCGGGTCGCCGGTGCGGCGGCGCCCTGGCGTGCAGCCGGACAGAGCCGCCACGGCGGTGGCGGCACCAGCGGACCCCCTGCCGCGTGGGTCCGATGACACACTGGAGGCGGCAAAGCCGCGTCCGCTGATCCAGTGCGGCCCCACGCGGGGCCGCGGCCCTTCCTTCCGCGGGGGCAACGAGCCCCGTGACTTCCTCCGCTCTATCGGCTCGGCCGAGCCGAGCCGGGTCGCGCCCAGGCCGGGCCGGGCCTCCCAGGCCAGGCCGGACCGCGCTGAACCGGGTCGGACCTGGACCCGGGTCGGATCGACCCGGTTCGGGCCGACCCAGGGGGGTTGGGTCGGGTCGGCCCGGGCCCAAACCCCCCGTCTTCAGACCGTTTTCAGTCTTTTACCCGTATCTTGAGATACGGGCCTCTTAAAGACGCGCCGTTAGCGGCGATGCGATCCTTGGATCGGGACGGTCGTTTCGGTATATCACACTCAAGGTTTCGGAATACTTTGGGTTCGGCCGGGATGGTTCGTACACGAAACCGACAGGGTCCACGGAGCGGAAACACTCATATCTTGAGCTTCAGACGTCCGATCGACGTGCCAAAGACTTCGTTGAATTTATCTATGTGATCCGGATATTTTGGCATACTCCACCCGAGGTTTGGACGCAGGTGGAGTACGGTAGTGTTGGTTTTGCCTTAAAAATCAATCGGGCCCCTGGGATGAAAAAGCCAATATCTCTCAGACCGGGCGTCCGATTGACGCGTCGTCTGCGACGTTGAGTTCCTGTTGGCGATATGGAAACCTTGGATACATCCACTCTGGACTAGGTTTCAGTTGATGTATCAGCCTCTCGGCTCGTGGAGCGGACCCTCCCGGACGAGCTTACTGTGTGCGGGAACCCTAGAGCTGGCTGCGACTGCCACTGTGATGACAACGACTGTCCATAGATACTCAGTGTATTCAATGGCGATGACTACAGCACTCAGCGATCCTTTGTGGGTCAGTGCTACCGATCCTATGTGGGTCTGATCCTGTGTGGGTCAGCGCTCAGCAGTCCTGTGTGGGCCAGCGCCTACAGGTCCGTTGTGGGCCCGATCCTATGTGGGTCCTTGCGGGGGTTAGTTACCTATCGATCCTTTGTGGGTCAGATCCTTTGTGGGTCATTGCGGGGGTTAGTACCTATCGATCCTTTGTGGGTCCGATGACTTCGATGGATCAGTGATCATCTCTATCGTCATTTGAAGAAGTATACCTGTGTGAGCTGAAACTCTGTTTTACATTCCTTTGTGGATTGTGTTGTGCTATCTTATGTGGATTTACGTTTTACTTTCCTTTTTGGATTGTGTTGAGCTATCCTGTGTGGATTTCACATTTTTCTTTCCTATGTGGACTTGGTTGTACTTGAGCTCGGATGTTGGAGCCGAGCGAGAATTGATGACTTAGGTATATGTATGGGAATATACCTAAGCAGTGTCAGATGTTACTTCATGATTGTATATTTCCTTTGTGGTTTATCCTTGGTGGATTTTTAGAGACCTTCGGGGGTCTCGGGATCCCTACTGAGTATCTTATACTCACCCATGCACGAGCTATGGCCGCATTACGTTGTGTTGGTTGTAGACGACGGATAACGCTGATCGTGGCTGAGGATTGCGGATCAGGACGGTACCTGGAGGTGGACCATTGGGAGGGACGTACTCGGAGCGGTCAGCTGGACCTGAGGAGCAGTGGAGGCTTTCTATACCCACCCTTCAGGTGGGACTTCCAGTGGACGGCTCGACGTTGCGGCTTTACTTTTCAGTTGCTGTTTTTCCCCTTTCAGTGGTACTTTACAGTTGGGCTTGTATTTCCGGCCCCCTTTACTTTTCCTCACTTACTGTTGTACCAGCTTTTACTTAGTGTTTACTTCTTCTGCTTGCTTACTCTGTGGTGCTTGTTTACTTTACAAAGGCAATGCCTTCCCTTTTTTAACGGGATTTATGCCTTGGTGCTAGTCGCCAGCCCCTGGCCTATGGAAGGCGGGATTGGGGTAGTCACGGCACGGGCCCCGAGGACGGGTCGTGAAAAATTGGTATCAGAGGCTGTTTGGTTCTACCACAGACTCTGATCTTTCTTATATCTGAAGCAATAGTGTTTAGCGTATTAGGTGTGGTTATCAGTCCAGGGAGTCCAGTGTTGGTGCGGCGGCCGACATATCCAAACACCAGGGCACTGACTTCTGATTTCCGACTTAATGCATGAATACATTGATTGCATGTGTGTTTTAAGTTTTCTTTGTGATTACTATACGTCAGCTCACCAGGTATACTGTTCTGACCGTGGCACACCTGTTTCTTTTCAGGATGCCCCCACGAAAGCAGCTAGCTAGGGTTCCGAGAGTTGAGCGTGACGACAGCCCGCCGAGTGATGAGGCCTCGGTGCAGGGCTCTTTGACAGCAGAGGCACCGATGGTACCTCTACTCGCCGAGCCCTCGATGCTTCCAGCACTAGCCGCTGACGATGCACGTCGCCTCAGTGCACTGCACGAGTTTCAGCGCCAGTGACCTCTTAGGTTCCGTGGGGAGATGGACCCCCAGGCAGCCGAGGACTGGCTGGAGGCAGTGGTGCGGGTTTTCCGTCTAGTGAGGACACCAGCAGACCTCATGGTGATCCTCGCAGCGAGCCTACTGCACGCAGAAGCAGGACGATGGTGGAGCTTGATGCTCCAGGTGGACTATGAGACCTCTATCATCTAGATAGTCTTTGAGGGCCTCTTCCACTCAGAGTTCATCCTGGACACCCTCCGTGCGGTGCGCATCCAGGAGCTTCTTCAGCTGCGGCAGGGCAGCTTGATGGTCACCCAGTACTCGGCGAGATTCACCGATCTTTCACGCTACTCGACTGACATGGTACGGGACCCGTTCTTCCAGGCCCAGACCTTTGAGCAGGGATTGAGACATGAGATCAGGGCATCACTGATCTCCCTCAGCATCCCGACCCAGGTAGGAGTACTGGAGCGAGCCCTTTTGATCGAGAGCTTTCTTGCTGAGACTTCTCCAGCGGCGAGACCTACCGCGGGGTGGCACGTAGAAGAGTCTTACGTAGAAGGCAGTCGACAGATGAATTAGGGGTCCAGGTAGACCAGACCCTCACATAGACAGCCTTAGGACACTGGCTCAGCCGTGCGGGGCACACAATGCGGAGCCAGTCTTTCGAGAGGCAGGCAGTGCTACAAAAGCGGCAGACAGGGTCACATGGCTCATGACATCCCGACCCATTGTGCCGAGGAGTAGCAGACAGTTGAGGGGCCACCCAGGCAGAGGCAGAGGGTTGACCATGGCGGTCCGCAGGGAGGAGGCGGATGAGGCAGAGGAGCTGGCTGAGCAGCAGGTGGTGGTCGACACTTTGAGGCTCTACCACCACCACCACCAGGAGGCCCGCCCCGACCACAGGGAGATGGCGGGCATAGAAAGGCACAACTCTGGGCAGTGGAGGCCTACGACCACGGTGCGCCTGAGATGATTCGATGTACGATCTATGTCTATTCCACCCTTGCTGCAGTTCTTATAGACACCGGAGAGAGTCACTCTTTCATAGCTGCTGCCCTTCTTCGGAGCTCGGAGATTCCGACGGAGCCGTTGGCTCGATCCTTACGGCTAGAGAATCCTACGAGAGTAGACTCGACGATTACACAATAGTGCCAACAGTGTGAGCTTACTATGGGAGGTGAGATCCTTGGCTGGGATCTTCTTGTAGCAGCGTTGATGCCTTAAAATGTCATCTTGGGCATGGATTGGTTATCTACAGTCCATGCACAGATTGACTGTATTGGGCGCAAGGTGAGATGTGTACGCATCAATGGGAGAAGGTTCACCTTCACCGGCGAGAAGGGAGCCTTCACAACACAAGATGGACTACCGTAGAGGAGAGGATAGCCCATCACTCATCAGTTGGGTAGCCTCATCCTAGGAGTAGTTGACGTGCAGAGTCCTAGCCTTCCTGTAGTGGTGGATCAGTACGCAGATGTCTTTCCCAACGACATTCCAGGGCTACCTCCTCGCAGAGAGGTAGACTTTTATATTGATCTGTACCCCGGGGCAGCCCCGATATCCACCCCAGCATATCGGATGGCCCCTGCTGAGCTTTGAGAGCTACGGGTACAGTTGGAGGACTTGTAGGGAAAGAGTTTCATCTGACCCAGTGTTTCACCCTGGGCTTCCCTGATATTGTTCTCCAAGAAGGCGGATGAGAGCTTGCGACTTTGTGTCGATTATCATCGCCTGAACCAGGTGACAGTGAGGAACAAGTATCTGCTACCGAGGATTGATGACCTCTTCGATCAGCTCAAGGGAGCATGATGGTTCTCGAAGATAGACCTCAGGTCAGGCTATCATCAGCTCAGAGTTTGAGACGAGGACGTGCAGAAGACGACCTTCAGATGTCGGTATGGCCACTATGAGTTCTTGGTTATGCCATTCGGCGTAACCAATTCTCCAGCGGTGTTCATGGGCCTCATGAACAGGATCTTTCAGCCATACCTCTATAGATTTATCGTGGTATTCATCGACGACATTTTGATATACTCGATGACTGAGGAGGATCACGCCTATCACTTGCAGGTTGTACTAGACACACTCCGAGAGCACCAGCTTTATGGCAGACTCGCGAAGTGTTAGTTCTGGATACGTGAGGTCCACTTCTTGGGGAACGTCATCTCTGAGGCAGGAGTTGCAGGGGATCCTGTGAAGATCGAGGCAGTGCTAGGCTTGGGAGCCACCTAGGAGCGTAACAGAGGTGCGGAGTTTCTTGGGACTAGCTGGATACTATCAAAGATTTGTGTCAGACTTCTCCAGAGTTGCGGTACCACTCTCTTCTCTTACGAAGAAGGGGAAACCCTTTGTGTGGTCATATAGATGTTAGCAGAGCTTCCAGGAGCTGATACAGAGATTGACCAGCGCACCAATCTTGAGGTTGCCTGAGGAGGGAGTAGGGTACGTAGTCTACTGCGATGCATCAGGGACCAGACTCGGATGTGTCCCGATGTAGGAGTGGGCAGTGATCACCTATAGATCACGTCAGTTGAGGCTGCATGAGCAGAACTACGCTACCCATGACCTGGAGTTAGCAGCAGTGGTCTTCTCTCTGAAGACATGGCGACACTATATGATGGGAGAGATCTTTACAGTCTTTTCTGACCATCAGAGTCTCAGGTACATCTTCTCATAGAAGGAACTGAACCTGAGACAGCAGCGATGGCTCGAGTTCCTCCAGGACTATGACTTTGAGATAGTCTATTCTCCTAGAAAGGGGAATGTGGTAGCCGATTCTCTCAGCAGGAGGACGAGCATTCAACTACTTGATGAGGCGACAGAGCAGCTAGTCGCTTTGCAGATATCCTTTGTGGATAGAGACGGAGAAGCCTTCCTTCAGTCTCTCACAGTCACTTCTCCACTACTACAGTGGATCAGAGAAGCACAGCGTGGGGACGCTGACTGTGAGACACAATGTGCACAAATATCCTCAGGACAGGCACCTGATGGCCTCTCCTTTGGAGCAGAGCACGACATCCTTTTGAGAGGACGTACCTTGGTACCAGTCGATTTACAAGAGGAGTTGCTGAGAGAGTTTCACACTTCTCCTTTGGTGGTACATCCTGCAGTGGAGAAGTTGTACCAGGACCTTAGACGATAGCACTGGTGGCCAGGCATGAAGAAGGCTGTGGCAGAGTTCGTTTCTCGATACCTCACTTGCCAGCAGGTGAAGGCAGAGCACGAGGTACCAGCAGGCTTGGTACAGCCCTTGGAGGTCCCAGAGTGGAAGTGGTATGAGATATCTATGGACTCCGTGACTGGACTTCGACGCACTTCCAGAGGTCACGACTCCATCTGTGTGATTGTCGACCGACTCACCATGTCGGCTCACTTCTTACCCATCAGAGAGCAGGGCTTAGTGGAGAGCTTGGGGCATCTCTACATTCAGGAGATTGTACGGCTTCACGGTGTGCCATCATCTATCGTCTCCGATCAAGATGCTCGCTTTACTTCCCGGTTTTGGAAGGGGTTGCAGGAGGCGTTCGGGACGCGGCTACCTATGAGCACCGTTTTTCACCCTCTGACGGATGGTCAGACGGAGAGGACCATTCATACTCTCGAGGACATGCTCCGCGCATGTGTCCTCGACTTTGGTCGCAGCTGGGAGGACCACCTACCCTTGGTGGAGTTCGCGTACAACATTAGATACCACTCCACCATTGGGATGGCACCATATGAGGCGTTGTACGGCAGACCTTGTAGATCACCTTTGTGCTGGACAGACCCTGGGGAGTCAGCACTTGTGGGACCACAGATGGTCCGGGTCACGACAGAGAAGGTCCAGGTCATCCAGGAGCAGATGAGGACAACTTAGAGCCGGAAGAAGTCGTACGCTGACAGGAGGCGGAGGCCACTAGAGTTCGAGGATGGCAACCACGTCTTCTTGCGTGTCTCACCTCGACGTGGATTACAGAGATTTGGCTGAGGAGGCAAGTTGTCTACATGATTCATCGGACCATTCCAGGTCCTTATCATGATTGGTGAGGTGGCTTATCGCCTGGCTCTACCACCTCAGTTGCACCGGGTGCACGACGTCTTCCACGTATCTCAGCTGCGGAGATACGTGCATGACCCGACGCATATCATTGACCATGGGGAGCTAGACGTGGATGATGGGGAGAATTTTACGGAGGTCCCGATGGAGATCGAGGATCGACAGGAGAGGGTCATACATGGACGGTCGATTCCTCTTGTGCGCATCAGATTGCAGCACGGGAACCTCCAGGAGAGCACTTGGGAGTGGGAGGCTCAGATGCGTGCTCAGTACCCACTTTGTTTCCCGAGTTTATGATGTATCTTTACAGGGACGTAAATCCCTAAGGTGGGAGTGATGTAAAGACCAGTAAATTTCAAGGAAATTTTTTTCTTAATTTTCTTTGGAATTTTACAAGAACGCAGTTTCTGACGGCACCTGATTCCGAGGCCCGGTGTGCCTGGAATCATTTTCTGAAGTTTGTCTTGGGTACGTTCAGTGAACGAACGAGCGGGTTTTTCTAAATTTTGAACCGGTGCTCGGAATCGAATTATGAGGGAACTGATGGAATCGCAGCACCAGTACTTGCTAAAAAATGCCTCTTTCGGAGTAGCATTTGCTCGGGTGTGGTTGTTAATTTTTGGGCTTTAAGTTAAGAAATAAAATAAAGTGGTGCGACAACTTTATTTTTATTTCACTTAAGCCACTTAAAAGCCACTTAAAGCTGATTAAGCTAAGTTAAAGTGGATAGGGTACAATTCAAAATATCCTACCCTCTTGGTAGGATATTTGTTGGGTGGGGCCCGCATGAGCCCACCATTTCTTTTCCGCTAAGTAATGCACCCACGAAAACCCCTATTGATTGAAAGTCAACTGGAGCGTTTATTAAACAATTAAACGCTCCTATTAATTGGGTGGTTTTATTTGTTGAATTAATTCTATGAATTAATGGGTCGTTATTTAACTTATCTCTTTTTTCGTTTGTTGGTATGTAAATAAAATAAGACCAACGCTATTCTTCTTAAGTGTTGTTCGTTGAGAGGATTTGACAGAAACCTCATGTTCTTCATCCTCCTTCGCAAAGAATGCGAAGAACGCGAAGAAAGCGAAGAACGCGAAGAACGTCGGCCTTTGATGAAGGGAGAAGAAGAACGCCGAGCGCTCGGAGATTGACGACGCAACGCCAAGTACCGCGATGCTGGTGATTCTTCTTCCGCGATGTTCTTCCACGACAATCCAACCCCCTGAAAACCTTCGATCGACAACGACAAGGTAAGGGGTTGCGCTCCTTTTAAATTCTTTGTGGATTATAACAACAATATGGATTTAATTATTATTAATTAAATCTAAATGTTCTTGAACCTTGAAGTTCGTCGATGTGACGCCCTTCCGCGACGCGACGATCGCCTCCTTCCGCGATGATCAATTCTGTGAAGAACGCACGCTCGACGACTATGGTGAGGCAGGGGTTTGTTTGTGAAAAAATTTATATTACCATGATTGTTTCTTTTAAAACAAAGAACCCGGATCAAGTTCAATTTTAATTCTATTAAAATTGCGCCTTTCTTGTTATTCATGTGTTGAATATTTTTTATTCCCGATTGTTATCACTTAATGCAGAGGGTGCGGGCCAAACAAACACGACCCGACAACCCTCCGCAGTTCTTCGTTGATGTGCGGATTGGCGGGCGATGAAAAAACATGCCGCAGGGGTGATTTGTTGATTCCGAAGTGAAGAAGGGGACCCAGGAGGAGTTACGGTGCAGACGGGAGAAGAATCGGACCACCGGAGCAACTCCGGTGGCCCGCAGAAACCACCGGAGGGGCGGGTCGTCCGCGCGGCGGCGCCTCGGCGCGCCGCCGGACAGAGCCGCCGCGGCTGAAGCCGCGACGGTGGCGGCACTAGCGGACCCGCGGCCGCACGGGTCCGGTGAGACATGGGATGCGGAAAATCCACGTCCGCTAATCTAGCGCGGCCCCACGCGGGGCCGCGGCACTTCCTTCCGCGGGGGCAGCGAGCCCCGTGGCTTCCTCCGCTCGGCCGGCTCGGCCGAGCCGAGCCGGGCCGACCCGTCGGGCCGGGTCACGCCCAGGTTGGGCCGGGCCTCCCTGGCCGGGCCGGGCCTCACTGTCCGGGCCGGGCCGCGCCGAACCGGGTCGGGTCGACCCAGTTCGGGCTGAACCAGGGGGTTGGGCCGGGTCGGTCCGGGCCCAGACCCCCCGTATTCGGACTGTTTTCGATATTTTACCCGTATATTGAGCTAAGAGCCTCCGAACGATGCCCCGTCAGCGGAAATGTGATCCTTGGATCGAGACGGTCGTTTCGGTATATCACACTCAAGGTTTCGGAATGCATTGGGTTCGACCGGGTTGGTTCGTACACGAAACCAACCGGGCCCTCGGAGCGGAAACGCTCATATCATGAGCTTCGGACGTCTGATCGACGTGTCATCGACTTCGTTGAATTCCTCTAAGTGAGATGGATCTTTTGGCATACTCTGCCCGAGGTTTGGATGTAGGTGGAGTACGGTCGGGTTAGTTTTGCCTTAAAAACCAACCGGGCCCCTGGGACGAACAAAGCCAATATCTCTCAGACCGGGTGTCTGATTGACGCGCCGTCTGCGACGTTGAGTTCCGGTTGGCGATAAGGAACTTTTGGATACATCAAATCTGGACTAGGTGTCAGTTGATGTATCAGCCTCTCGGCTCGTGGAGCGGACCCTCCCAGATGAGCTTGCTGTGTGCGGGAACCCTTGAGCTGGCTACGACTGCTACTGTGACGACGACGACTGTGCAGAGATACTCAGTGGATTCAACGGCGACGACTACAGCACTCCGTGATCCTTTGTGGTTCAGTGCTACCGATCCTATGTGGGACCGATCCTGTGTGGGTCAGCGCTCAGCGGTCCTATGTGGGCCAGTGCCTACAGGTCCTGTGTGGGCCCGATCCTGTGTGGGTCCTTGCGGGGGTTAGTTACCTATCGATCCTTTGTGGGTTAGATCCTTTCTGGTTCATTGTTGGGGTTAGTACCTATCTAACCTTTGTGGGTCCGATGACTTAGATGGATCAGTGATCATCTCTATCGTCATTTGAAGAAGTATATCTGTGTGAGCTGAAACTATGTTTTACTTTCCTTTGTGGATTGTGTTGTGTTATCCTATGTGGATTTACGTTTTACTTTCCTTTGTGGATTGTGTTGAGCTATCCTGTGTGGATTTCATGTTTTGCTTTCCTGTGTGGACTGGGTTGTACTTGAGCTCAGATGTTGGAGCCGAGCGAGAATTGATGACTTAGGTATATGTCTGGGCATATACCTAAGCAGTGTCGGATGTTACTTCGTGATTGTATCTTTCCTTTATGGTTTATCCTTGGTGGATTTTAGGAGAACTTCGGGGGTCTCGAGGTCCCTAATGAGGAGCTTATACTCACCCCTGCACGGGATATGCCCACACTATGTTGTGTTGGTTGCAGACCACGGACAACGCTGATCTTGGAGGAGGCTTGCAGAGTAGGACGGTACCTGGAGGTGGACCACTGGGCGGGACGTACTCGGAGCGGTCGGCTAGACCCAAGGAGCAGTGGAGGCTTTCTGTACCCACCCTTCAGGTGGGACTTCCAGTGGACGGCTCGACTTTGCGGATTTACTTTTCAGTTGCTGTTTTTCCCCTTTCAGTTGTACTTTACAGTAGGGCTTGTATTTCTGGCCCGCTTTACTTTTCCGCACTTACTGTTGTACCAGCTTTTACTTAGTGTTTACTTCTTCTGCTTGCTTACTCTGTGGTGCTTGTTTACTTCATAAAGGCAATGCCTTCCTTTTTTTACTGGGATTTATGCCTTGGTGCTAGTCACCATCCCCTGGCCTATGGATGGCGGTATTGGGGTTGTCACGTCATGGGCCCCGAGGACGGGTCGTGACAAACATGTTCACATAGATATCTAAATTCCTGAATGGGGCCACAATCATAGTACCTTTTATCTAACATTACCACAATAACTCGACCACTATGCAAGTAGCCTGGTCATAACACTGTCTTACCTGAAATCTCATCTTTACCCTGTCAAAGGCTAGAATAATCCATCTAGAATCCACATTCAGTATCTGATCAATATCACTTTGGAAATGCTGAGTAAAACTCATTCCATTTTCTATCCTCTCATATGCATTTTGGGAAAATCCAACAAAGTAGTGAACATATTTATAAAATGTCTCTTGCACTAACCCTGTGACCAGGAGTGTGTGCACACCCTTGAGGATCCTATTTATACACTCCATTATATTAATGGTCATATAGACGTATCTTCTACCACCATCATATGTTAATGACCATTTTCCTTTGAAATCTGCATCATATATTCATAAACATATTCATTATCCATTTTAATCACTTCCAGGAATCGATCAATCACTTCTTTTGGGGATCATATGATGAAACCATAAGATAATAATGTATTAAAATGGAGATTAAATTTTGATAAAAACAAAAGTTTTGAAAAACATAACCAACTTAAAGATCACCTTCATTAGGGACTCATCTCTAAAATTATTATGATCTTTACTTGAAATATGTCTAATGAAATAAGGATGATAAGAATTCATCTCAGTCCATGAAACCCCATCACTAGACACGACATCTATAATTACTCGATGGCGATCAGATATCAGATACATGCCCCAGTTTGTGTGACATGAACATGTACACATGCCAAAAACTAGCTAGAGAATTCAAAATTATCCTTTTAACCAATTGAAAAACCATGTGGAAGAGTAGAATGATTAAAATCTTGTGTGGAAAAAATGAGTAGAACACCTGTATACATGCCATATAGAAAAGTTCCATCGACTTGAATAAATGTTTTACAATAGGAAAAAGTAGAAATGTATGGCCTGAATGCCAAAAATAGCCTATCGAACATCACATTGTTTCGATCAACACAGTGATTGGGGAATACATACTAAACAGTTTCCAACTGATAATAAATATTATTTTTGAGAGACAAAAATTCAGTAATTAGTGGAAACATATCATAATATTTATCCCAATCACCATAAACGTTTACCATTGCCTTCTGTTGTTCATTACATGGTTTGTTGTATGATATGTTATAGTTATACAACTGTTTAATTCATTATTTAACAAGGGAAATGGGAACATATTTACATGTTCAAATAATCTCAAAAATTAAATTGGATATAAACTCTAAATCAAGGGAAGAGGGATCTTGTGACAAGATTGGATGCACACAATTGGGTGGCCTTTCTAATTGGGTAATCGTCCAATATGAAAAAATATCAAAAATTTCTTTTAATCGAAATTTTCATTATATAGCTTATTTTTCCAATGAATGAGATATTTTTTCTACTTTGACTCATCAACCACAAACCTTAATTGTCGCTCAATGTGGTATTTCTTTTAACACATTTTTTATGGATTGTTTACTTTCAAACTAATGTCTGACAATGATGGTGTTATCATTTGATATGGATGTATTCCATACAATGGTAGGGAATTTAGAAGCCAGTGTAATGACATCCCAAAAAAAATGTGGCTCACGAGACATTCCTTCAACTAAGAAACTCAATACTGATGGATGATTACCAATAACCAATTGGTGTCGTGGATTCCTTCCCCTCAATGGATGTTCAGAAGAATCATTCCCCACATCACCCTCACCGACATCTTTCAAAGGAACCTCAAAAAGAACATTTCCCACATCACCATCACACACATTATATTTTGATGGATCCCCAAATTCTTCTTCCTCAGATAAACTTTCATTCACTATATCAGCACACAAAGGGGTTTCATCTACATTTCCTTCCAAATTTTGATCATCTTCTTTATAATATACTTCTATTACTAGAGTCATATGATATGGAGGCAATGAAAAATACCAATGTGAATGACTACCTTCTACAGAGCTCACAAAACACAATTCGGTAGTAGTCAGTTGCACCACATATATATCAGAAATCACCACATACAACTCCATCAAACTGTTAGCACACTGGTGTCTAAATAAAGAAGATGCATCCATCAAATAATCATCTTCGACCAAAGGGTATATGGTGTGCCAAAAACGTTTAGGATGTTGTAGATTTAGATATGTGATTGAAGAAATGGATTGATCAACCACCAGTTTTATACTATTATGAATCTTATTGAGAATGCCATCAAATGTCATACAACAATGAAAATTAACCACATTGACTAGTGGCAGACTATTGGTAAATCCTTACTCTGTATATATGTCCTTACAATTGAAATATATTTTCATATACATTATTACCTATAATAATAATTAATAAAATATTATATACTAAATCAATATTTTATATTATTTAAATTGGTTTTCAAAAATTGACATTATCTGGAGTCATTTTTTATGTATTAATTTTTCACGATTTAGGAATAGTGATGGTGCTTTTATTACTAATGAAAATTTAATATGACGTTATATATTTGAATTACTTATGAATAAATAATCGTGATAGGATCTCAAGACATACAATTAGTTTATCTTTATTTGATAAACTAACCAAAACCTATGGGAAGACTCCTCGAGACCCTATTATAAAATATTCCAGCAACTGTCAGTCTCCATTCAAAGAGCAAGACCTCCTGTCAACGACTTTTTCTCGAATACCTCTCCGGGGACACCTCTTCTGAGATGACTCTTTAGGGATGTATCTTATTGATTTCATTTTAATTACAAATTTACTCAAATTCATGGGAGGGGATCTAGGGATATGAGATACATTAATTTTTTTAATCAGACAAGCTGGTCCTTACATACATATTCATAGATGATGCGCATTTCAGCAATATGGAAATACAAAGGAAATTATTACAAATTAAAGAACCACATTCAGAAAATAAGACATGTAATTTCAGTTATTTATTGTCCGGTCATCTCAAGATCACCCATCACACAACTTACCATGTTTTAGGGTATACTTATTATATCTATTACTAGATGAAATACAAATTAAATATCTACATATCTTTTATATTGAATAAATTTAATTATAACTAAAATAATTTAAAATTATTATTTATCCAAAATGGTTTTTATACCATTAATATTTTTTATATTTTATATAATAATTTAAAATATGATACATGTAACTAATATATTATTCATCGATTATATAACTACTGTATAAAATATTATAATTTAAATTAATATTACATTAAAAATAACATATTTTGTAAAATATTTAATTTTCATAAACATTCAATATGATTTCATAAAACATTTTAGAAACAAAATAATTAATTTTCCTAAACAGTCAATGCAAATTCATACCACATACACACCATTTATGAATTAAGTCATACAAAAGAAACTAATTTACAAATCAATACATATTAAATAATTAAAAAATGCACAAAAAAGTAATTTATATATATCACAAATAAAATAAAAAAATCCCAAAAAATAAAGAAATAATCATAATTAAACAATTAAAAAATTATATAGAAATTTTACCTTCTAAAAAACTGCAAAAATTTTTTGAGAAAGAAATTTTGCAAGGCTTCACAGCAAAATCCAATAGAGAAGAATGACTTTTGTTGGGGGGGGGGTTAACCCTTTTATAGATTATTTTGGAGAGATTCATGAATGGGGTTCACACATCCTTCATCCCATCTTTGAAGGATGTGTAAACCCCATTCACATATCATTGGCAGGGAAAGATGCATGAACAAGGTTCAAACATTTTATATCACATCTAAATAAGATGCGTGAAACCCGTTTACACATCTCTCTGCACCAATTCTTTCTTAACAGGGTTAACCCAACTTCCTCCTTGGATGTTCCCATCCATACGTGGGTTGTGCACCCAAGATAAGTAATTAGAGATATTTTTCCACAATATCCAAAACAATTGGTTGTTGGTATCCTTAATTAAGAGGATATTTTAAATCTTATTCAGTTTCAATGGTAATCCTTCTTTGTTGATGTGTGTCAACATGAAGTGCAAGTTGAGGATCTTCATGCTGAACCCATCTACTAGGAATATATCATCATATAAATCCTACAATTTGATTCCTTAATTATTCCACCATCAACCTCCTCCTCTACCACCATTGGAGAAGGAACTGTGTGTGGATTTTCATATCTTTCACTTCATATTGTTTCTCAAACTGAGCATGTCTCACATGGTCTTGGAGGTTAATGGCGATCCTAAAATCTGCATGATCAATGCAACACATTTAACTATGAGAAATATGTTTCTTTTTCTAACAAATATAAAAAGTATTCCTATCTAATACTCAAGCTCCATAGGAATCCTCCTCAAGATTAAGCCCCAATCTATCATCCCAATGGGCCAAACTCCCATGTGAGACTTAATGAACCACATGGGATTTCATTCCTATATAAATGGGATATGTAGGAAGCCTACATGATGTTAAAACTTACTACCCAAATCAAACTTATTCAATCTAGTCGATATTTTCAGTAAGTTCTAATTAAACATGGAAATTCATATATCTTCTAGTTTCATTGGGCCGTCTCAGCATAAGTCTCACACCCAATTTTGACTAGTCACCTTTTGCATATAAATCTATTCCACATGACATTAAATTTTACAGTTGGGTCCTCATCATAAGACATTAAAAGGTAGGATGTTCTAGGTTAAGCAACACTAGACTATGTGGGTTCTTATTCATTTCATGAGGATACATTGGAATCCCATATATGATATTGATTACAACATTAAAAAAATCATCTCCCACGATGATGATAAACACCATAATGATATTCGCCTCTCTAGATGATAATAATATCTTGAGTTCCCTATTATGTAGATAAAAAATAGAATCATTATAATATCAAAAAAAGAATCAATATGTAGTATATAAGAGGATACCATTGTTGGAGAACCTTAGATACATACATATATCTCTATTTTTTAAGAACCTCAACTACATAAATATGATTTTGATTTCCATACATGCTAATTATTGATTACTAATATCAATATAAACCCTATTCTTATGTGGGAATTAACAATGGATTCATGAAGATATCATAAATATATTAGTGAGTCCTAGAGTTTGAAATAATCCCCCCCAGGTTGTGATGATTCTGACCTCCCAGCTGACCGACCAATGCGAGTTCTTAAGTATCATTGGAAAAAAAATCTATAATGATAATCTAGCTTGGGGATGTCAGAACTTGTGGATACAGAACCATTGGATGTTTCCAGTTACATGAAAAACCCCACTGGAAACCGTTCAGAGATAGAAAACTATAATGAGGAGCGAAATCCAATGGGAATAAAAAAACGATGATCCTCTTGTAAATCCTTAACATAGATAATTGTGTAACCCATATTTTATGGCCCTTTCACATTAACAAAAGAGGGCCAAACAATGAAATCATTCATGAATTTGTTCATCCAAATAGATTCTTTCCTTAGTGTGTTTTATTAATTTTATGCATTTTATATATTACATGAACTTATCATAATGACACTCAATCCAATGTATTCATTCATAATCTCATCGATGATGTCCATAGTAGCCGCTCAAGTCGGGTCTTTATCCACATGGTGGGCACCATCACCATCCCAGCATCTTCAAAACTGGGTCTCTAATGTTTGGGTTTGGGAGTACCATCACCTAGGTACTATACCAACCATGGAGGCCACCCGATAGGCCTTCTAGCTCACAAAGGTCCACCGATCATCCAGTCAATGATGAATGTTGGTCCTGGAGAAGATGGTGTCGACCACTATCTTCAATCATCTCTGAAATCAGTCCTCAAAATGAAACAACCATTCCCTATCAAATACTATAGATGTGGAACCCTAGTACTCATATAGACTCACCTCAAAGACACTTGGATCCTTCCCAAAGTCTCCTTCCAATGATCGCCTCTACTAATGTCATGTGGGGGCAACCCCCAATTTTGATGAGGGTGTTTTCCTCAACTGTCTGGCATAGGAACATAAATCCAAGGTATGTAATACATCTCATTGGGGATGAAAAACATCCAACAGGGATAAGGTTAACCCATTTTCATCCTCCTGATAATTCCACCAATGATTTTTTGGCAAATTTTTTAGCGGGCATATACACTCTTTCTCCTTCATTCATTCATCCATTAGACTTATCTAGTGATGTTAAATGAAGCCCACCAATCAAATAAGGTAGCGTATTTCTATAAAAAATGTACACCTGAATGCACCCATAAATCCTGTAAGTAGCCTCATTTTGCAGCACATGGAGAATTCAATCGGAATATCCCAATTATAAAAAAATGGTATACTCAGCATTCTACCCCCACACATGAGTACTTTTAGTATACACTAGTAGGAAAGGGAGGAAAAGAGAATGTAAGTAAACCTAATATAGATATGTAATGGGTATATATCCATGTTAAAGTCACTAAATTCACTAATAATATCCTAACAATGGTGAAAATACAGACAAAAATCCCCTTCCATATCCTACAATCTTATCTGGATATCATATTGGAAAAGACAACAGTTCCTTGGGGGCAGACACGTAACTTTATCCCCAGAAGTGTGTAGCTCATCAACATGACAACACTTATTAGATACATACCTCTACTACCAAATAAGAGTTTCATGGTTAATATTCTTCAATATTATATGGACAATCTAATCAGGAACATATACTTTCTTCAACTAGAGTCAACTGGCCTATCCTAATGGCCACTCTAGGGTAGGCAGAGACACCTACCTAGGAAGACCACATACCCCAAAAGTGGACCCAATTTCTCATAAAAATTACTACAAGATGAAGTCTCACCAAACATGATTATAGATTTAAGAGAAGATCCAAAATCATGCTCTACTTAATGTTGGACTTCTTGAAGCCCTTTGATGCTTATTTGTGGATGCTCGAGATCTTAACCACCTATTACCCAATTTCGAGAGTTGTAACAGTAATTTCAAAGTCCCTCATTGGGAAATTCACCATGACATCTTAGTTAATGTCCACAATTTTATTAGTTTCAATAGTGCATCTCCTAATGAGAGCCAAATCACCCATCCACGTGGACTAAAGATCATGGAGCTAGAAGTTTCACCTTGCTATAATCAACTTAGGTAGTCCTCCCCATGACGGTGTTCACTAAAACATTTCACTCCAAATTAGTTCTTATCATTATCAAGATAGTTAATTACTTACAAAGGATGTGATAATAAATCCCTCCTATAGTGATGTACTTGCAAACATCAGGACAGTAATGTCTGATGCCTTGTCACTGGCATGTGGAATCCCTTCTCAACCGGAAGACATCCCAAGGTAATAGTCAGTCTCTAAACTATCCTCCGGTCCCTCACATTCCAGTACACCAGTAGAAACCCCTAATGGTCTCATTTCACATGATAATTAATTTGGGAAGCATCCAATCTGGTTGGACCAATTATAGGAAAACCTCTAGTAAATAATGAAAGAGATCTGTAAAACATGGGAGAAAAACTGACTAAAGATGGAATACCAGCTGTATTATTGCCTTCATCCACCACTCAATATAGAATTTCATATGTGTTTTTGGAATATTTTATACACAATTTTTTCCTCAACATATGGAAAACTTATCATCATTTGAATGGAAAAGTATTAATATAAAATTAGTATCAAACTCACATCAAGGTAATAGAAGGGTTGCAATGAAAAATTGACTTGGTATCCCTCCATGATTCTTGACATCCAAAAAATCAAAAAACAGCTAGGATACCTTTAACATGCTTGCTTCAGTGAATTTTTGATGTAACAACAACTAATCACAGATACCCCATCTAGTGTTCATATCAGATGATGGGGTGTACATGGATCATTTCAATTCACTGCACTCCCTAACCAACAAATCCCTCCAAATTTTGTAACATGCAATGTTATAGCCATAAGAAAACAAACACAAATGGTATTTATTCATGACTAAACACATTATCAATAAGAATAGGCCCCATCTAACCCTCATGGATGCATGTACAGAAGAGAGTAGGCTGTTGAGAGAATTTTTCCTCAAAATTATGAGAATATTGAGAGATCCTCCCATTTAGAGGACGTCAGCTATCAGATAGAAAACATTTCAAAAAATAATCCAACTATCGTTGGAAGTGTTTGATAAAAGTTCATACATAATGATTCACCGCACTAATATTTTGAAAAAAATACATAAAAGACGAATAGTAGTTACAATAATATCATCTAGAACAGTTCAGGAGTGATCCCAGTCAACATGGCAAGGTGATTTTTAACCCAAACCTCAAGGTCAAAAAATTAGGCCCTAAAGGTTGTGAAGGAAGAATAGGAATATCCATATCCTTCAAATTTGGGGAATATTGAACTAAATTATCACTTAATATATGAGAATCTATCTTCTCTAGATTAGATAAAATGCAACAATGTTGATCTTCTCAGTTTGTCATGTATTTTGATCCTCTATCATCACCTATAACATGTACGACAGAATTATCTAAATATTATCTTCATCTTAATATCCAAAATATTTCTCCTAGAAGAATGTAAAATGATAGGATAAAGAATCATGTGGTTGAATAAAAAGATAGTCCCGCAATTTCACTGTTAGAATACTCGAAATGCATTTCTCTTTAGTGAATGTCATAAACAATTCCCTCATTGATTCTAAAAAGACAAGGCTAATTCTATGGAAGAGTTATACAATGATTTTATAGTTCATGACGTTTTCCACACCAAAATAGTTAAAGGATTTGTGTACACCCAGAACCAGAGTCTTGTCTTAAATCTAGACACTCCCTTGAAAAATACACATTTACCTCCTCAAAAGAGGTAAAAACATATGAATCAAAATTTACCTCACCTCCCTTCCATAGATTGTAAGTCCTAATCTCTATAGAAAATGTTCACTCAGAAGGAGGAGGCGATGAAATAATTAAGGAAACAGAATTTAGAATAGATCTGAGGTTATATTCCTACCTGATGGGTTCAACAATCAGATCCCCAACTTGCACTTCATGTTGACACACCTAAACAAAAAAGGGTTACCCTAGAAACTGAATAAGATTTAAAATTTCCTCTCAATTTTGGATACTAACCACCAATACATTTTGATATCGTGAAAAAAGATATAGAATTCAATAGGTTGGGTCCAAAACCGGAGTAGGGTCGGGCACATCCTTATAGACCAATCCATATTAGTTACCTAGGACATATAACACAAGTGCATCCACCAATGGCACTAGAAGCCATCGATCCTCTCCAGGTTCCAGCTCACCCATACATTCTATTGATTCTTATGAACAACATTCATTCACTAATAGCTCTATTGGAATCCATGGAAGAATGTCATGCACCAGTATAGCTGAAAAAGATGGATTACATCGAGTTGGATAACCCAACACCTCCTCATTTGAACTTTCTGAATCCTTAATTTCTATTATTCAATGGCTAAGGAGATCTAGAACATCATTTGATTCATTTTTTCTCTCTCTGTGACCCCATGATGGATACCCCTGAACAAGAAGAGGTGGTAATGTTTATGATATTTTTATAATAATTCTAATTACTATCCTTTGTGTTTGATACAAGCATGCATGCTCATTACATTACAAGATGGGAATACCTCTGCGAAAAGTTACTTTTCTAGTTCAGTTCAACACTATAGAAGATGATGTTCTTTGATCTCACGATCTGAAATTATCATGAGAATGAAAGAGACTCATATATAATTTCATGGTGGAAATAACAGACATACTCCCTAAACCTACAACTTCCTCAAGATGATTTGTTATCCATTTTTGTATAAATTATTCATGAATAATTATGCACATTGTTAATCTCTGTGAAGTACAAAGGAGGATTTCAAAATCATGCTTTAATTTCTCAGTAGTTATAAGATTCAATTTCATATATCAGAGTTATGTCCCGAGTAATTCCATCAACTCAGGGAATGAGAATAGGAAAATTAAATGCTTCCATAATTACACTTAAGAGGGCCACGTAACCAATCCTAGTTCTAGGCCTACATCAAATCATGTAGCTCCACCTCCATAGAATCAACAACAACTCCTATCTCATCAATATGATCTGAGAGATTAGATGTGGGAATAGTTTAAGGAGATGAAAAGCAAGGTCTATTAATTTTTAAATGACCATGTCCCTGTCTACTTCAACTCAATATTGGAAAACAACATACATATGTTTCCAAATCCAAATAATCCTAAAAAATATGATGATGAAGATATACCAAACAATTTCCCCTTCCACCAAATATTGGGGCACCACATATTGGATTGTTTTGTGTTCAAAAAACCCTTTCAAAAGATGGTGGACTCTGGGCAGGCGAAGTTAAAAAATTCACACACTCAGGTTGTGTGTGTACTGATGTTAATATTGAAGGGGAAAATTAATGGAAAGTGGTTAAGAGATAATGTTCACAGACGTATGGTCGTTGGATGGTTATTAAAGCAATCAATCGGACTCATGCTATTCTCCAATCCCAATTGATACAACCAACTATGCTTCCAGCCTCTTTTTCTTCACTAGAGCCACCATAATCAAAATCATAGTCCTAATAAAGCCCATCTTCCATGATGTGATATGGATGGAAGGGTAGTAGGAAAAAATAATAATACAATATCTTTTATGTCCAAATATTTCCTTCACTTTACTAGACATCACGTTAACAGTTTTAAAAGCACAGATACTACCATACAAAATAGCACAACAAGAGTCATCCCATCAGATTGATTATTCATCAGATGAGGAGGTTATCTTCAGATCCATTAATGTAATTCACATAATGTAACCCTTCACTATTCATAATTACCCTCATAAAACCAAATTCCCCACACTTTATTTGGGAACTTGGGGAAGATGTTGTCATGGTCGAGGTTACAAAGGATGACATGGTCTTTCCATAAGTCTTTACACTATCCATACCCCAGATTAAGCCATCTACATAGATGAAACTCATGGAATATCTCATCATTAAGGCTAATAGGAATAGATAATATCCTCATGAAGGTCATTAAATATAATTAAACAATCATTTTAGAAATTTTTTTATAGGATTTGTCGATTATCGATCCTCCCAGACATGTCGGAAAACATAGCCAACATAACCTTCCAAGAGTGGAAGCTCTACCAACTCCTAATCCATGGGATGGTCTATATAAATCTAGAACATAAGCTCACAATTATCATAAAAAATAATGCCCTCTTATGTGAAACCACATTCCTTTATATTATAAGTATGATATCTTAAAGAAACTAACCCATGTACTCCCGAGGTTATCAATATTGGATGCTCTGAATCTATCAAAAGACCAATGGGAAGCACTCATTGGGGCCTTATCAAGTCCACATGGGTTTTATGTTGAGGTTGTTTCTTTTAAGGTATATCTTGAAGAAAACTATCCTGTAGAATTCCATGAGATAATCCCTTTCACAGTACAATATATAGAAGTTTTCATGAACGGAATTGTTAGAACCTTGTTTATATCTAGCAGGATCATTGAAATTGATCTTTTATGGTCTATTGTTGACAATGGTTTAGGGGTCAACATAATTTTAATCTAGACACTTCAGAAAATGGGTCTCAATGAATCTCACATGTCTCCATCCACTCTCATGTTATAAGGTTATGGAAAAAAATGAGTTAGAACCACTTCAAAATACCATGCTCAAATCTCAGTTTGGGGATCTCATGTCTGGCACAGAATTCAAGGTTGTCTGGTAAGATACATCTTTCAATGTTTTTCTAGGAAGACCATGGCTATATCAGTATGCAGTCATATATTCATCATACCACCAATGTCTAAAATAATTGGTTAATGAAAAAATTAGGACAATTTAGGGTGGCAAGGATCCATTCAAATCCTGTGAGTCACAATACATTGATATGTGATTCTATCATAGTGAGGAAAATATTCCTTGGTAGATGATGTTACATAAATAAATGCCTTGAATGGTCTTGAGATGGTTTTGTCTAATCCTTCCAAGAAGCTCAATGAAGAATTTATAATACCCATCAACTAAATTGAAAGAGCATGACTGTATAAAAAGATTTGTTCATCAGCTTCTATAATGTCAGTTGTGAGAACTGAACCAGTATGTATAGGATAAGGAATCAACTCTCAAATCAGTCAACAAATCATTGATGGAAGTTCATTCATTCCATCACACAAGATTCAATAAGTCCATGCTTCTTCAGTAAGGCCAGATGAAGTTGTAATTCTAATAGAATGGTATAGGAATGATCATTCTCAATCCCATATCTTCCCTTTGGAACTACAAAAAGGTATGTCATTTTTTAATGACCCATAAATGATTTTTTCATCTTTTGGATGTCCAAATAAAAATAACTCATAACTCAAAAATTCATGCTTTATAAACTACCTCTCAAGAAGAAGATAAACATGTAATGAATGAGGAAGAAGAAGAAGAGGAAGAACTCAAGAATTTCCCTCTATCATTTGATGAATGAATCACCACCATGGTTTATAAAAACAGGGAGATAAATCCAGGTACATAAGATGATATGTGACCCACTCTAATTAGTGAAGCAGTGGATCCTAAAGAATAGAATGCATATAATTCCTTCTCAAAATAGTATCGGGACATGTTTTCTTGGAACTAAATAGTGATTACAAGTCATTATCCTATGGTTTAAACCCATAACATGGGTTTTCCATATGTCTATCATGGAATCAAACATGCATCCAGACACACACACCCAACTCATGCCACCAAAAATTAGGTTGAGTTGGAAGATCTCATTAAGCATGAATTTATCTAAGAGGTACATCATCTAAAATGGCCAGACAGTATTGTCCTAGTGAAGAAGAATAATATGAAAATAAGAGTTTATATTGATTTAATATATCTCCAAAAGAATTATCTCAAAGATTAATTTTCGGTTCCAATAATAGAACTCATGATTGATGTTATATCTAGTTATTAGGCACTCTTATTCATGGATGACTACTCCAGGTATAACCAAATTCATATCACCTCAGAAGATGATTAAACCACAACATTTAGATCATGCCTATGTAGTATTTTTATATCATGTAATCTCATTTTATTGAATAACTTCATTGCCAAAAATCATCATGCCTTTTACCACATAATCACATTGTTCCTAGGGATGTTTGTCGAATTTTGTATTTATGATCTAGTAGTAAATATTTGAAAACATTTTGACCACCTTGCTGACTTGGAAACCATCATCAACATGTTGTGACAACATAACCTGAAGATAAACCCCTTAAAATGTGCCTTCGGGGTAACCATAGAAAAAAATTTCTGCTTTATTGTATACCATCGTGGAATCAATGTCGATCCTAAGAAAACTAATTTAACCCTTGGAATGTCCCCTCCTCCAAACCTAAATGGGTTGAGTGGAATCCAAGGATATATGGCCTACATCATGATCATTATATAAAATATGGGTGGAAAAACCTTCATAAAATTGAGGAAGAATGCGGTCACACTTCAATGGACCAATGAATGCCAAGAATTATTTGATATCCCCATGAAATACCACTTGATACCACTAGTGTTAATTTCACCTATAGAAATAGAACCACTAATTTTGTATATGATAGATATGAAATGATCACTAGGTGCCTTCCTTTCATAGAATAATGATGCTGGGAATGAAAATAATCATTGTTATCACAGTCGAACCATGGTCAACATAGATTCTAGTTATTCATATATCGAGAAGAGTTTCTTAAATTTAATATTCACAGATTAGAAGCTGAGAAACTCTCTATAGCATCATGAGGTCTACTTAGTTTCTTGAAATAACCAATTCAAATTTATACTTAGTAATACTATATTGATAGGATATATTGAATGTTGTGCAGTTATTCTATATAATTTCTATATACATTTTTTCCTCAGAAAGAAGTTAATGGATGGACCTTGAATTATTTCCTCACTGAGAATCCATCTATAGAGGGGACTACATTAGATACATAATTACCAATGAAGAGGTAAAATATATTTGGAACATCCCATAAATATGGGAAATGTATTTGGATTGTGTGTATTGGAGTCCAATGGAGAAGAGAATGGAAAACCCAATTCTCAATAATGTTGGGTTTGCGATTGTGCATATCTCCCCAGTGAAGGCAGTGTTACCATACTCTTTCCTATTATCAAATGGTGGTACTAAAAAATTGGGCTGAATATCTTGCCCACATTTCTTGTCTGTAATTGGAAAACCAAATTTGTGTGAATCACCAGTAGTAGAAGGGTGGCTTAGAGTTGGTAATCATCCATCACAATGGATATTACACCATTAGAAAGCTAGAGTTAATCACCCAGTGCGATTATGTTTGAGGTTTAATGGTATAATTTCATAGAGAGCCAAAATTTTCATATTTCTGGTGACCGAAAAAATATCTACGACTTTTAATTGTCTAATATAGCCACAATTCTAAAATATACAAATCGAGAAGAAACATTCAACAACATTTCCCATTTTCCCATTGTTTCACATTTTTTTCGAACAAGAATAGAGGGGATTAATGAAATCAGTCCCATTCCGGAGCCATACGGTCCAACCAATGGATGGATTATAACCATTATGGAAAATCTTCAAGATGAAGTGGTTCACCATGATAGATATGGAATAAAGAAAATCTGATGATGAGTAGTCATCCTTACCCTTTATCATAACCTGGATCAATAAAATATCCTCTGTTAGTGATGCTTTGAGAGAGGTATTATTAGATGAAATGATGGAGAAGAGATAGTTCTATCCTTGAATACTTACATACAAGAGCATGTAGTATAAAAAAGTCAAGATATACAATTTAAAATTAAATTCTAAGGCTTGGATATTTCTGGGCTCCATGACATGGGATTTCACAGAACCTACTAGGAAATGTCATTCATTCCATGTTTATTCTAACTTCATCCACCAACCTCTAGAGTTTCTACACTATAAAAAAATACCAATTAGAGGGGGTTAGTTTTTATTTTAGAATGGGTTATAACCCCTTCTAAACACATTAGTGGTGGTTATGATGGACCTCTACTAATTTTCCCATAGATTTTTTAGAGGTGGTTTTCAAGAAGCAATGGTAAATTGATGAGAATATTAGCGGTAGTTAAAATAGGTGGGGTTAAAACACCCTCTAATTGTATTATAAAACCACATATTTGTGGGGATGTAGACTCCTCTTATATTTTAGCAATAATTGGGGAAGTTATACCCATTATTATTTTAATAGTAAAGTTACTAATTAGATGTGTTTCAGATAACCTACTTAATTTAAGAATAATGTAGATGGGGTTTGAACCCCGTCTAATAGAAGATATATTTGAGGTGGTAAACTAAACCACCTCCAATTTTGTATTTATTTATTCATACATTCCACCAGTGTCGCAACCCCACACCCCTCCAGTTCATGTCCCACCACCCCCTTTAAATCAGTTCCCTTCCACCCCTCCTGTTCCAGTCTCCCTCCATATCCATTCTACATACAGTTCTAGTCTCCCTCCCATATCCAATATCGGCCTTAACCACATCTCGGTCTCCCTATCCAGTTTTGAACCCAGTTCCAACCTCCCTATTAGGTTCAGTACCGACCTCACTATACCCAAAGCCTAATCCCTCAGTTTACTTCCCCCTCATGTGTAGTGTGTTGTTCCCCAATTCCATCTTTCAAAAAATCTGTATGTGTAGGGATTTGAACAACGCAGCTGAGAGGTATTCAATGAGACCCATTACAACTATAGAAAACCAATTTTAATTTATTATTTACACATTAAATTATTTATATATATTTGGAAGGTGAATCAAACATATATTGTTTGAATAAATATTTAAATATATATAAATATTTATATATGATATATTTGTGAATAATATTTATATATAATAAGTATTTTTTTATAATATATAATGTATTTGTGTATTGTATATGACGTATATATTTTTCTAATATATATATATATATATAATATTAGATACATAAATATTAGATAATATATATATATTATATTTTTGTATATAATATATATAATTATATATAATTATATTTACATACATAAATATATATTTATCCATGTATTTTTAAATACATTTATTTTATTGTGTATGTATATTTATGTATTTATATAATATTTATAGAAACAAAATATTTAAAGTATATATATATATATTTCTATATTGACTTTTATATATTTTTAAATATGTACATGTGTGTAACAATAATATTATTAATTATTTTTATTTTTATTAAACCAATTTTTTTGACTATAATCATTATATGTAGGTTTTATAAATATCATACAATTATATAATTTATTATTTATACTATAAATATATTATATTAAATAAATTAATATTATATAGTTCTTCCTGTGGTTATATAAATTTATATGATATCATATACATATACTCAAACAAAGTAATAAATTCATGTAATTTGACATGTAAAATATAATTAAATGATATATATATATATATGTTAAATTAATTTATAATTAATATGGTATACAACATAATATATAATATTATGATATAGTATATATAAATTTATATATAATTAAATATTTATAATATACTATATATAATATAATAATATACCATATTTGAATATATATATTTAATTTTGTCTATATTATATATATTTTTATAAATAATAAAATATATTTATATTTGTACCAAAATAAACAATAAAAAGTATTCAACATAGTATATGTATAATATAAATCATAATATAAATGTATACTATTTATAAAACAATATATAAATATTATTAATTTGAATAAATATATTTTTATTTACATTTATATTACATATACTATTATTTATATATGTATACATTTTTGTTTAAATGTATAAGTATTTATTTAATGTATTTATATAATGTACTTATATATATATATATATTTATAATGCATATAAATACATTTATATAATGTATCTGTGTAAATATATATATACAGACACATGCTCCCACACATAGTTATATTATAAAATTTGAATTTATATGAGATTTATTTTAAAAAATAAAAAAAAATTGAGGGGGTTAAAAACTCCCTCTAGTCAAAAGGATTAATGGTGGTTCATGACCTCCATAAAATTTATTGAATTAGAGTGCATTCAAAACCTCCTCTAATATCCTCAATTAGAGGATGTTCAACCCCTGCCACAATAATGTCATCAATTAGAAGGGGTTCAGAACCCCCTCTAATTTCATAAATTAGACGGGGTTCAAAACCACCTCTAATATAAGGGATTAGCAGTGGTTCATGAACTCCCTATAATATCTTCAATTAGAGGGGGTTGTGAAACCCCACTGTTTCATTTAAAAAATAATATATATATATATATATATATATATCCAAATGAATATTATATATATCACTCTCCTCTAAAATCCAATTGAATATATCGGGCCACTAACTAATAAATTAGTGGTAGTTTGGAAATAATCGCCTCTAAAATCAATTCAAATACTAAAACTTTAATGGTAAAAAATTTAAATTTGGTTAAGAATAACCCTCACTAAAATGAATTTAGAATGGGTTGGGCACAACCCCTCTAAAAACACACCACTAATCTTCTGTTTTTATGTAGTTCTACATACATCCAAATAATTAGAGCCATTTTCCATATGAGGAATGGTTGTAGTGGGGACATACCCCTCAACTATGGTCATTCAGTTCATGTACATCCTTACTATTACTGATTTCTTCTTCAAGTGGGCTGAGGCAATACCTCTAAAAGAATTTGAGGCCAAAAGCATCATCATATTTTTCAATGCTTTATCATCACCATATTTGGTGTTCCTCAAACTATACTGATGGAAAACTTCCCAAATTTTTGTTCCTTTGATGTAGAGAAACTATATGAGGAATAAAATATAAAATATATCAATTCATCCAAGAATCATGTGGTGGGAAATGGATAGATAGAGGCTTTAAATAGGACTTTATTAATCATACACCTAAATATGGGGGATAAAGATAATAAATATTGGACTGACAATCTCTTACAAACCTTATGGGATTACCCGACTATGACTTATACTGCTATGTGAGCAACTCCGTTTTCACTGGTATATGGAACAAAAGTAGTCCTTCACATTGATGTTCTGTTTCCATCTCTCCAAGTTTCCATAATTGATCAATTATCAAAATATGATAAATCCTAGAATGGAATGTATGAGTTTGAGTTGATGGATGTGAAAATATTGAATACCTTGAATCACAGGGAAGTCTATCATAATTGGATAGTTCATGTTTCAAACATGTATGTCTGCCTTTGTTCATTCATACAAGGATAATTTGTATTGGTCCTTATGAATTCGATGGTATTAGGAAATAAGCCTCCAAATAATGGGTCAAATTGGTAGGGACCTTACCCTGAACACAATGTCCACTCTAATAAAGGTTATTCCTTGATCTCAATGGATAGAGATATCATTATGAATCCAACCAATGCAAAGTTCCTAAATATGTAATTTTTTTATCACACATTTCTCTTCTTACCATAGGATGTTAAATTGTATAACACTATATACGTCCATGCTTCATGATATTAAATTATGTATCATTATCTTCCTTGTCACATGACAATAAATTTAATGACTTGAGGTCCATGTTTTAGAGCCTGAAACTGAAAACCACCATTTCATCCTGACCACACAAAAGTAAATTGTGTGGTTAATGTCTCCTTCATTTGATATTATGAAACCCATAAAATTACTATGGGTTGAAAATCCTTTTAGTTCATCAAAATAATGGCATCTCTAATGCATAATCCCCAATCATATATTTTCCACTTCATTGTGTAACCTATGCCCCTTTGGATGGTTTACGTTCAGGTATTATAACATCCTTACCATGTGACATTAACCAAAACAAGACATCAAGAAATATTCTTGTTTTTATTCTTTCCCTAGAATGATACATTGTTATGATTAGACCACCAACTCCGAGATCTAACCACAAACACATTTAATCCCCATATTTCACTAAGAATGAACCAAATCTATTCAAGGAATTATTCCAAATCTTGTGGCTTCATCCTCATATCATCTTATATTTTAGTCCTACAATTATTCTAGAAAATATTAAATCACATATCCCTATATCAAAACACAATAGGAATGGGTTTTTTAGAACTATCTGTGGCTTGTTTCTCCATCCAATGAGATACATAGTGAATCATAGGTCTCTAATCTTATGTCCACCGATGACCACAACAACAACAGAAAAATATCATCCACTCCCTATGTGCAAGGATCAAAATTGCATTGAAAACATTTTAAAAAACAAAATGTGGCATTATTTTTTCACTTGAAATATAGTAGTGATACCTTGGTCATAAGACTTGGTATAACCGTAATATTTTTGTTTGTACAAATCAATTAATCTTCGTACATGCTGCATGACATTAAAATGTATTGGATTTATAGAACTACACATGAAATGATTCTTATCCCAATGAAATACATAACAATTCCTAGATTCTATCTCCTATACTAGCCACCACATAATTGAAATTCCCATATATTTCACATGTGTTAACTTTGTGTTATAAAAGAAACTTTTACCACTCATTGTTTCTAACATAAAGCACAACTCACATGGGCTTAGAAGTTTGGTAAAATATTTATCTCTATAAATAAGGTGTCACAATTCCCATTGGGGATATCAATAGAACTGGAAATAAGACATTAAATGTCACACCAGATGTCCTTGTCTCCTGAAAATAAATTTCATGATCTTCTTAAGAACTATGTGTGGATTTATTCTTACCCCATTATGATACATAGTGATTCTTAGGTCCTACACCCCGGTCTAGTCTCTATATATCTTTTCATGTCTGAATCAACCACATCCTCACCACATGATGATAAACTATACAATTCTTCAAGAACTATGTGTTTCTTTATTCTCACCCCTCTAAGATATATAGTGATGTCCAAACATTCATTCATGAGCCTAGCCACAACATGATTCAAGTAATGCATATATTATCACATGTTTGAGTTGGATCGACATAAGGAGATTTAATAAAATTTCCCATCCTTGTATGATCCTATATTAAAAAAACGCTATTATCTCTTGATCATAAATTCAATCAGCGTGGGTGAACTTTATTTAAGAACTATGTGTGTCTTGATTCTTGTTCCAACAATATTCATATTAATTCTTGGGCCCTATTTCCTAATTCAGCCATAGTATCATATTTATCGTCATGTCAAGACACCATCGTCCTTACCGCAAGACATTAAACATCATAGAAAACAACCTATCTGCATGAATTTAAACTACACAGTACCCAGTGAACTATGTATGGATTGATTCTCATCCCATTGAGATTCATAGTAATGACTAGGCCTCAGATCCAAGTCACATCCATAGGGTAAATAAAAAATCATCGACTCCTACATTCAATCAAAAGATCCAAGTAGGATATTTTTTGGGTCCTCTCATTAAAGATCCCACCAAGGAAACAAGATATGTCCCCCATATATATATGAGTCGTATCAATGAAAGGGACTCCAAAATCAGGGAAAATATCGATCTAAATGATTCCTCTATGCATTGAAATAATCATTTTTTACATTTTATAATCCTAATCTTGGATGCTTTTAGATTTTCATAATATTTATTCAAATTATGGGAGTATAATGTATTATACCTAATATCTATTTTACCTAAGCATGCAGTACATTCCCTAGCTAGCCTACCATAAAACTACCCCCATAATGGGGTTTTAGCCAAATGATGCCACAATGTGACTATGTTGTTGGTACCTTAAATGGTCATTCCTAAAATTGCCTGTAAAATGGATCTTTCAAAAAGCGGTAATTTCACCATTGGAAGAAGCTTATTATGTCCCTTTAAACATTGAAAATGGTATGCTAGTACCCACTATTCAATGTCACTGGTTATCCCATGGAAATGTGTCCCATTTCATCTCTCCCGATTTAAAAATCTCTAGGACCATGGTTTAAAATTTCTTTCAACATGTCCAAAGTACGTAGGAATGACCATGGCCCATTAAGGCCACGTATACCATATTGTTTCCATGATATTATGGTCCTAATATAATTAACTAAATCTATAGATTCCAATTATTTCATATTTTTTTATTAGACCTTCAAAGGAAGCCACGTTTCCCCCAGTATTGGGAATTCATGACTTAAAATACCCCTACCATGTTCATGTTCTTTCATCCCCCAAACCAAAATCATTTCCAAGGGAAATCCGAATCTCCATAAAAATCCATCTAATTTTAGTGATAGAATGTAATAATTTTTAACGAATCCCTCGTCTAAAAATATATTACATGCCCAAATTTGTCTTACATAAATCACCCATATAACAGGTCTTCCAGGTAAAGGATTCCATTATTTTACTATACCTTATTCACCCTAGCTATCGTTGCTTAAACCATCCCCCATGACGGGTTTTAAAATAATTTATTACTTTTTACTCAGTAGAGACCTCCTCTAACACCATAATACCTCTCCCACATTCCACACATTGAATCCATGATTCCCCAAATCAGATCTTACAACCTTTTCATCTCACACCTGAATATGGTAGCACATCTATATTCAAATTAATAAGACTGGGGAAATCATCAATCTTCTAGTCAATGTTAATAACTTATATTATATTCTCTTATTTTCCAAGAAATATGATTTTAAACAACCTAAAACAATTTCTCTATAGTATGAATTTAAACTACACAAATTAATTTCCATTCAATATGACATTAATGAACACATCATAATTTCCATGGAGAATGAATTTAATATACAAAAAATGTCCTCTCTATAAGATATTAAACTACATGATTCATTCATCCACTATCAGAAAGGGCCCTTCTACCCAAACAGTAATAATATTACCAAATGTACCATCATTAACTTGAGTTATTAGTGTCAGATCGATCACCCACTCATGGAAATGTACTATATAGATATTCCATTCATTCTTTGAAATTTTCCCTTGAAAAAAAGACCCTTATGGTCTTGAATAATATGACTCTCCATAAACATCCACCCTATATTTACAATGTAATGTATGAAATCTAGAGGACACATTTTCCTGACTATACAATGTGTTCCCTAGTGGGCCTAGAAAAAATCACCCACCAAATGTGTCTTTCAGCCAGAGGATTCTACTTTTTGACTATGCAATATGCTCCATAGTTTACTTTCATAAAAATCACCTCCTATCATGTTTTTGAACCAATGGAAACTTCAACCTTAGAATATACCTTATCTATTCATGAATACACAAAATTGGATTCATAAACTACAATACTATATCCCAAGATTCTTCTTGGTGTGTCTGAATAATGTCAAAACATTCTTGGCATTAAATAATTTTTTGGGTCATCATTTTAAACAATATTTTTAATGTAATTCAACCTAAAACATTAGCCTCATTATCCCGTCTCACACGACATTATACTATCCATACAAATAGACATAGTACTCCCTCGATTGACAACCCATGAGGGGAACTTTGGACAATGTGTGAGTATGATCTATCCAGAACTATGATTTTCATGGTTTAATAAAAATATAAAGCAATAAAATGAATTAGGCACAAAACATGTTAGGCCAAAATCTAAAAAAAGAAAATGGGCGGTCTAAAAAACACAAGTCCTTCCCATTGAGTCTCTTTCATATTAGACATTGGCACGAATTAGGTCAATGAATCAAAAGAAGAAATGTTTTTCGGGGAATACAACATACCATACTAACTGTCATACTATTCTTATTATGAATTATGGCTTAAGAAAAAAACTAAATCACTTACTTGTCCCATCATTGTAGTCACAATTAGTTGAATCCTTTTTCATGAACATTAGTGTCATTTCTTCATTATGATCACAATATGGAAATCAGGATGAGGACTTATATTATTAGAAAAAAACCTTGTCATTTACAAGTAGAAAATTCTCCTAGAAGTACATCCACAAGATGGAGTCTCTCTATAATATATTACAAGTGTCCTTCCAAACAACTCATCATTTGTTGAACCACCACCCAAGCCCCATCATCCAATCATTAAATTTCGTTCAATCAACTAGCATCAATCTTCTTAACCTAGTGTGGTTCTTCTATTGTAGCTGCAATGACAACTTACCCCATTGATTGGGCTAATCCCAATTAACTATGGGGTTGTTTGATTTCCCCTTGATAATTTTATAATTATTTCTAAAGGAAGAACATTTAAATGGTATTCTCTTGGATTTTATGTTTAAATATAAACCAATTTATTCTTTGGCTGGCCTCCAGATGGGATAAGGATTCTCAAAATCCATGAATGTTGGTGAGTATTTTTTTTTCATTATGAGTTATTTATAAAGATTATTATCATTATCCTACCTGAAAAAGGTCATCATGATATTAGTTTTGATTGTATTGTAATCAAATACACCAAATCCCAACATGCCAAATAGAATTGGAAATTTTCCAAACTGTAAAGGCAAGTCTTCTAAAGACATATCAAAATATTATCTTCAATAGACCATGTCCTACCACACCTGACACTAAGAGCATCCAAAGGATCTAAGTTTGACTTAGAACCACTATAATGGGTATGGTGTACTATGGAACCAAATCACTCAAAGAAGTGCCATACTCTACTCCCTTTGATATTGAGGTTGCCCTGCATTCTATTGATGTTTGAGCTAGTATATAAGATTCACCCTTAGACCAAGTTGCAGAAGATGTTAACCATAAATGTTGAATTAGAGTAATTGTTAACATCAAAATGGAAGCAAGAATAAGGAATTAGCAATGAAGTCATTGAAATTCACCCAGTAATAGATTAAAAAATTGAGTATATTCCTCTCTAACACTCCCAACATCAGTAGTCTGAGTGAGCAATTCTTTTTTAGGGACACTCTTCCGAGCTTTCTTAGCCACCATGACTCGTGCTTCTGAAGCACCTCCCAATTCAGGATTCTCATAAAGTACCTCTTTGTTTGCGTTGGTAGGTTTAATTTGGTTACCCTACTCTTAAATGACCATAGAGATATTCTTTACAAAAAAAATATGCATGGATTGGAATCCAATGTGAAATATCAGATTGAAAAATAAAAACTATATTTGGAAAATAAATGAATGGGAAAACTCACATCAATTAAATTCCTTATGAAAGTATCTGAACTCCTAGATGGAACAAAGAATATCAATTTTTAGATTAAAATCATACATCATTTCAGGATATATAGATTTATAAATTCAATAATTATCACCATTTAGGTTATCTAATACATGTTGATCCGCACCCACATTAGCTCCACAGGCGTTCCTCATTATTTTCTATTCATCTGATATTTCATTTTCAGGTCTTTTAGTGTCATAGATTTCCCCAATACCCTCTTTAGACTATCGAGGATCCTTGTTTCCCCATAGAGAGTAACAATAGTATCATCATTGACTACCCTAGTGTCCTCTAGTAAATGAAAAAGATTTGAAAAGTCATGTGGAGAGGAAACTCAAAAATAGTATTCAATGATTAAGGGAGCGTGTCTGAAATTATTTTTATCCTCTCCCTTCTCTGAGGAACTATTGGAAAACATAGTCTCATAGACTGAATCCTCATCAATCAGGATGAATGATTCATTAGCATGAATATTTACCTCCCCAATATTATCCTCCTTGATCCTTGATGGACCAGTACTATATATTTTTTAAGAGAAAAGCAATGTGGGTCGTGAAAGAATTAATCATAATTGGAATAGTGTGTCGACTATGATGTAACCTCAATTTTTGAAATAATGGATTATTGTTACACATTTTTTGACCAACATTATTGTTCTATTTTTATTCCTCTAATGAGATAATTATTAACCTATAATAATTTTCTTGGTAATAGATTACTGAGGTAACAGCAGAGAAATACCCATTGTCATCACCTCCATTATGACTCTTCCACATGGAGAGTGTTCTTGGGACCCAAGGGCCTTATCCACCATCTCAATAGGGGTTCCCATGGGCCTTTACATTAGTGACCCAGGCACCTTTGATACTAATATTACTTCTTATTTATTTTTTAGCAACCAAAATAAAATCTACCCAAGATTAATGATGGTTTTTGAAATTAGAAAATATATAAGAAAAGAGAAATATGTTTTATGTTTTAATGTAAATGTCCCATTCTTACCCTAGATGAATAATTACCATTCAAACATCCCTCAATCTAGCATATTGGATACTCAATTTGAGGATACGAATTGATCACCAGCTCCATATAGAAAGGCATCCAACTATTCAATATACTCATTTACCTCAACCTAATTGTGGTTAAGATGTAGATTATAGGGTTCCTTAATATCACTCAACCATGGAAATCAAAAATAATCTTGAATAAACTCCGATTCATCGCTAAAATTTCATGTAATGACCTAACTAAAATGTATCCCTAATGGTCGCATGTAATTTGTCTCTGATGTAATGCCCTGACCCTAGAATCCTGGAGCCAGTGCATTATTTTAATATATTGGAATGATTACAAGGAATCATGTCCTAAATGACCGATCAGTTTAGCATCCTTGGAAAATAGATTACATATATGAAAGTTACATTACACATTCAAACATTAAACACCACATAAATAATCTTTTGAGAATGTCATTATTCCCCTATCTTAACCCTATATATCAATCACAATACACTTCTTGGAATCCTGGACAAATAAAAAATAAGAAAGGGGTGGTATCAGATGCTCAGTAATGGTAAATAATTTAGCGGAAGATATAATCTTTTAAGGAAATATGTGTAATAAAAATAATAGCCTTTTAAACATTAACATGGACATAATATGGAGTGAATAAATCAAACATTACAATATAAACATCCACATGGATATTCTACTAGTCAAATAATCACATGTAATAATTAATTTCACAATGAAGGAATGTCTCATGTTGGACATCATTACCACATAGTCACGCTGGACAACATTGATTTTCTTTTCAAGGCCTTGTGTCAAGACACTAATTTTTATCATGAGACCTACCGATGCATCGAGGGGCTATATTGGTCCTCAACCATCACTTAATATGTCCCCTACATTCTCAGACGAAAATGATGAAACATAACACAAAAATTCGTATTAAAACTAGAATAATAAATTTCAATACATCAACCATAAACAATGAAGGGTATTAAAATAGCGCATCCACATTAATGCATATCGTAACTCATTAAATACAATATGGAAGATTGTATTATAATAGATAAACATTAATAAATAATAATATCCATTAAAGGATGTTGATATAGTTGAAAATGATTAGTAAAACATTTTGACAAAAATATCCCTTTTTGTGTAATCCTTTAAAAGTCAGACATTTATAAAGGAAGTCATTTAAAAGAAATTTCTGAATCAAAGTGTTCCATACCACTTTGAAACATTTTAAATGAATTAAAAATGTAAAACAATCATGTATATATAAATAAATCCTTAAAAACATTTTGAAAACATGTACATTAATGAGAATGATTTAGAAGAATAAATATTTAAAACATTTAAAATGATGTTTTAGATAAATATTAAATTAAAAGAATAATTTTAAATTTTTTTTATGAAATATGGACATGGATAAGAAAATTTTTCCAGTAAATACTTACACATATACAATCTCAGATAATAATGAGATTGAGAAATTAACACTTACCTTGTACTTTCCTTTATTCATGGGTAAATTTATCCTCCTCTGTACTGACAATTTTATGTTATTAAATTATAACCAAACCATATTCATATTTATTATATCATAAAAAACTCATTTATGTCTTTATAAAACCCATTTTATAATGATTTCCCTATTAAATTAAAATTTTTGGGTAATAATCGTTTTCTTTATCATACGTGTTTTAACTTGTTATTCTTGATCGTATCCTTTAGATCATTATTTAAATACTTCCAGAACATAAAAAATGATTTATATATAATATATATTTAAAATATAAATATGTATAATAGATAGATATATGAAATGAAAAACACTGATTATGGAGACAGTAGGCCGTGCGTACACATAAATGATGTTTCTATTTTCATATCATATTTAATGAAGGTAAGTGAATATGATATATGTAGGAACCCACACAAACACATACACACACACACACACATATATATATATATATATATCCAGTCACATTATTATATCATATTTTACATACTGATTAATAATATATATTTTTATAATCATCATTGAATGGTGAACAGGGAAATTAATTCATCGTGTTGGGGAGATAGTAAGCTGTATGTACACATGAGCGACGATATCATTTCCTTAATGAATAAAAGGTGTGCAATGGGATGGTATATTAACAGTAAAAATAAATTATCCTGTTATTTTCATTATTTATATAAATATTACTTGTTATTATATCTATCCAAATAACCTAGTTGCGGATAACAAATTACACCATGACGCGGAGACGATAAGCCGTATGTACGCACACATGGTGACCTTATCATTCATAGGATTGATAGAATAATTAATATATTTGTACTATATTTATAATAACATCATATAATGTAAAAGGTATAGTAGTTATTAATTTGGTATGTAAATAACAAAGAAAGAGAATGTGGATGAAGAAAAGAACTTCAAAAGTGGTTAAAAAATAATTACCTCTTCTTTGTGTGTTTGAATATGATTTGAATAGAAGTGATCCATAGGTTTGATTTCTCTTCAAGGGAAAGCCTGTCATTTGAATTGAGGGAATTTGGGAGGATATTTGGGTAGGGTATGGCTGAGCCAAATAGAATTGGAGTGTGAAATTAATAAAAGGGGAAGTAGCCTTTTACAAGAGAGGTGATGGGCACTTTAGGAAACTCTTGAAATATTAGTTTATTATAAAATCATTTTTCAGTTTATAATAGCTCCAAAAGAATTTATTTGGAGGATAAGGTGGGTATGTGTCGAAAATCTCTCAACTAATAGGTTTTAGAAAAGTTTAGGTCACCTTATTTACCTTATCTTTTAGATTTAACCCTTAGTTAAATAGTTTAACTTTTACCATCAATTCAGTTATTATTATAATGAATGGTTAATAAACATACTATAAAGAGCCAAAATAACCCCAATTGGTTCATTAATAACATACCAATAATAATATAAGTTCTTTTTCTGAACCATGTATTTGTAGGACTGTTATATAATTTAATAAAATAGTATTTGTTTTAAAAACTCATTTATGACAATTTTTACAGTATTTTGTATTTTGTTTTTTTGAAAGTCATAACAACATTATTACATGGAATAAAATAAATTGAATCAACCTTAAAATGTCATATTATCCTATAAAATTTGTGGATTTCATCAAAAATTTGAAATTATATTTATATAAATATTTATAATACCATTTATTTGATTATTTCATTAATAAGGTAATTACTGCGACATCATTGTGTCATAAATAAATTTAATTATTTAATTTCTAAAAATTATAAATAAACTACCACGATTTATAAAATATTTTTAGCTTTCTAATGAATATTTATAGTTCAATTTATCTTATGTATATCCATATATTAAAAAATATTTAGTTATTAAAATTTGAATTTTACACTTTTAACTCTTCTTGAAATAAATTAATAAAAAAATTTATAAACTACTCCATGTGGGTCAAAAATGATCATATTTTATTCCTATGGTTTTTTATCGAAAAAAACTTATCCAATAGAATTTTGATATTTTTTGGGTAATTATAACATCATATTTACCTATAATTAACCTATTTACTTTAAACCATGGTAAATAAAATTCAAAAGTTAATATTCACCAAAAATTGTTTTCATCTTATTAAACCACATTTTACCTACTGATGTCAACCATGCCTTTATATTTTTGAAATTAAATTCATAGAAGCGGTAAAATTAAGTTTTATGCAAATTTGCAAATGTGCCTAGAAGGTGGGTAAAAGACGGTAAAAAGTTCAATAAAATTTTATATATCTAAACTTATTATAAAATGAATCATATTAATTTAATTGAAATTATATAGGTATTATGTATTTACTTGGACAGAAAATTAATTTAAATAAAATAAATAATTATTTAAATAAAAGTCAGTTTTAAACAATAATGTAGTGTTTTTCACTATTAATCAGAAATTGAATGTTTTCAGAAAAATACCCAAAATTCACCCTAATATAATTTTAATATTATGAATATAAAATTCATATCTATTTTACCAAATTAAAAACATAGAAGTTTCATTAATAAATTTATAATTAATTCCCATTGTCAAAACCAAAAGGTGGGTTTTTTAAAATTAAAAACCATCAAAAGATTGACATGTGTTTATGTCCAATTTCAATGTGAAATTACTCATAATGACTTAAATTATATTAAATAATAAAAATATAATATAATAATACTTTAAAACCACTCAAATTAATAATTTTACACAATAAATTATTTCGATTAAAAAAGTGCATTTCAATTAAAATTTAGTGTTTTTTACAATTCTTCAAAATTTGAAAGTTATCAGAAAACTTCCAAAAATTTATCCAAAATAAATTTTTATGTCCCAAATCTATTTAATAAATTAATTTCACTCAACTGATTATATAATATTGTCAAATATTGGATTTAAAAAAAATTCTCCATTGAAAGGCAGAAAAACTGCATTTTTTATTGAAAATACTTCTTTTATCTAATAATTGGATTTGTACTTATATTATGTATAAGAAACACATAATATGTATATTAAAATTATATGCAGTATATATAATTCAAAATTCCATTAATACTATTCATAACATCTTTTTGAACGGCTAGTTTGATAAGTTGCGGTGCGCTCGAACTCGGTGTTGCATTTAGTGCATGCTATAGAATTAATTTTAAGAGATAACGTACTATGAAATCTTGGATTGTTACATTCTCCCCTCCTTCAATAAATTTCATCATCACGATTTGAAATTTTTCTTCTAAAATAAATTCTTAGACATAGAAAATACCTATGTGGGAAACCCACATTAGAAATAGGGTTAATAGAATTTAGTCTTAATAAGGGGGAAAGGGAAATGAAGAAGTAAATGAAAAATTATGATCTATAATAAGAGAACATTGGTGGAAATTATTAACACATAATTGTATGAAAATATAAATATATATACCGAGTATTTGTATTCATCAATCACAAACAAGTGTAACACTGAAGGCCTCAAAGCCATCAAGCAACGATTATTTAAAATATTTTTGGTTCCAAAAAACATAAAGTATTAAGATAAAAATGTTTGGGTTTTAAGATCCCTTCCATAAATTTTAAGAATTAATTTATTTATAGAATAGGATAAAAAAATATTCTTCACAAGTAGGGTTTCATCCTTCAACTAATTTCTACCTGAAACTCATCTTTTCACTTCAAATGATAATAAAATTCCAAAATATTTTATTTATCCTAATTCTATAGGTTTCCAAAAAAAATAAATTTATAATTCATTTGTCTAAATATAAAAAAAACTAAATTAAATAAATCAGTACATTATGTAGGTTTGTGGTATGTGACGCATCCATGTTTCCCTTCGGTTGCGGGTTCAATTCTCACGGCCTTGCCAAACATTAAGGGTTTTCATTCGACCTCCAGATTGTCCTTTTTATAACAATCCATTAACAATATTAAGAAATTTTTTATCCATAAAAAATAGTATCTATCGTCCAACATAATACATTCCAACTTTTATACTTATCCAAATTAATTCTGTCCAAATTCACAGTCCCAAATTTTTAAGTAAGGTAAATAGAATGAATATCTCTTTTTCCACATAATAAAAAATGATGACCTTCATCATGTATTATTTTAAAACTTGGTAACACCCCGAATTACCATAAAACTGTATTGATTACATTCATGATTCCTTATTCCTTATATAGTACTAGATATATTCCTTATATCCAAAAATTTGGAATACTCCATTAACAATGGAATAAATAAACAATTAATCTATTCCAATGTAGTCAAGAATATCTAATAAAATTTATCCAAATCAACCACCTGCTATTCCAGAATCACTACCTCAGTATCATGACCATATTAATGTTTACCTTTCCTTCAACCATGTTTTTTCCAAAATGTTTAACCTGAAACTATGTCACTTTATTTGGTACCATACAATCTCAAAACCGTAATGAAATATCAATGCAATACAATCCATATATACTTTATAATTATTATAACTTGTACTCTAATCACACAATTCATTAATAACATCATAAGAACACTAATCATTCCTCTTAATATGTGGTAGTATCTTAAATATATTATTATCCAATAACAACATTTTTGGTATACTATGATGACTAGGGAATTAATTCGCCTAGTGTCCCAACTCCTTGCAGATGAAGCATTGTACACCTGAAATTTTTTTCTTACCCTTGTAATCACGAACTTTGTTTCCATTATCCCAACACTTATAACAAACTCACATTCCTTTCCTGTACTTCCCAGGTTTATTCATTCAATAGTTATCACATATAGTAAAATAATTCTTTCCCTTCTTACCTTAATCTATCTTTCCCTCTACCATCCTTTTCTTCTCTGGCTTCCCTTCAAATCCATTAGAATCACAAAAGTATTTACATATCATATTAACACATGATAATACTTATTCAAATGATGATAATACATTGGAGACAATTTCCTTTATAAATTTTTTCTTGTGACCTTGAATGATACGATCCATTTTACTAATTGGATCATGTGTATTACAAGAGTTTTTAGTCCTTCTACTAGGCAACATTTCTATACAATGGAGAACACTATGTTAGTTTATGAATCACAATGCATAATTCCAAACCTGTAAAATAAATAACATAAAATGAACTGTTTATGCATATAATCCATAATAATAATAATAAATTCTTGGAGGAAGTATTTACTGATAAATCCTACATAATGGATTGTAAATTAAATGTTAATTTATCCTAAGAATATCCCCCGGGAGTGTTGTAACCAAGAGTGCAGAAAAGTCAATTGTTTTGTACCAGGATACCCCGAAGAATCCCAAAACACCTTGTCAGTGTTTTCACTCCTAGGTACTTTTAAACCAGATCCTCCACTGCCTACACATATCCAAACATGAATGTATTGCTTAGAAAATTAAAAAAATCTATATAGTACCAAAATTCTTGGAAATTATTCTATTTTAATCCTCAAAATATATCTTAAGGTAATGTTATCTAATATGAGTTTTTATAAATTTAGTTTCCTAGGATTTTTTCTAAATGTCCTCTAATACCAACTGTAATTCCCCAACCCTAGAAGCCTGGATCCGGTGCATTATTTTAATACATTGGGATGATTATAAGGAATCAAGTCTCGATGGACCAATCAGTTTAGCAGTCATGAAAGATAGAATACATACATGAATCATACATTAAATTTTCAAACATGAAACAAAACATAAATAATTCTTTGATAATTCTAGTATTCCCATATCTTAACCATGCATATCAATCGTAGTACACTTTTTGGAATCTTAGGAAAATAAAACATATGAAAAGGGTGAGCTCAAATGCTCAGTAAGGTTAAATAAATTTGTGGAATCTATAATCATTTAAGAAAGGATCTATAATAAAAAGACATCCTTTTTAATATAAACATGAACATAATATGGAGAAAATAGATCAAACATTACCATATAAAAATTCACTTGGATATTCTACATGTCAAATAATCACATGTAATAATTAATTCCACGATGAGGGAATACAAAACGCCAGACATCATTACCTCATAGTCAAGCCCTTGTGCCAATTATATGAATAAAAATGTTGTCAAGGCCTTGTAATAATACTCCAATTTGTCTCATTAGACCTACCAATGAATTGAGGGGCTATTGCGAGCCCTACTCGTCACTTACATAGTCCACCGTATTTCTCATATGAAAATTTTGAAACATAACATAAACATTTGTATTAAAACTAGGATACAAAATGTCAATACATCAGCCATAAACCAAGAAGGGTATAAAAATATCCCATCAATAGTCAAACATATCTTAACTCATTCAATACAATATGAAATATTTTATAATAATAAATAAACATTAATCAAGAATAATATCGAGTAAAAAATGATGACATAGTTGAAAATGATCAGGAAAACATTTTGAGAGAAATATCCCTTTTTGTGAAATCATTTAAAAGTCACACATTTATAAAGGAATTCATTTAAAATATATTTTTGAATAACTGTTTCATATTCCACTTTTAAAATTTTCAATGGAATTAAAATTTTAAAACAATCATGTTTATATAAATAGATTATTAAAACCATTTTGAAAACATCTACATTAATGAGAATGATTTAGAAGAATAAATATTTAAAATATTTTAAATTATAATTTATTTAAATTGTAGCTTAAAAGAATCATTTTGAAATTTCTTTTATGAAACATGGACATGGATAAGAAAAATTACTCAGTAAATACTTACATATAAACAATCTCGGATAATAATTAGATTGAGGAATTAACCCTTATATTGAACATTCTTTTAGTCGAGGGTACATTTAGCCTCCTGTATAATGACCATAGTATGTTATTAAATTATTCCAAAACAATATTCATGTTTATTATATCATAAATTATTCATTTATGTCATTATACTACCCATTTAATAATGATATCCATGTTAAATTAAAATTTTATGTAATGATAACCTTTTTTATCGTACGTGTTTTAACTTGTTATTTTTGATCGTATCATTTATATCATGATTTAAAAAATTCAATAATATAAAACATAATTTATATATCATATATATTTAAAAAATAAATATGTATAATAGATAGATATATCAAATAGAAAACACCATTTATGGAGATGGTTGGTCGTACGTATGCAAAAATGATGTTTCTGTTTTCATATCAGATTGAACGAAAGTATGTGAATAAGATATATGTCAGTACATACATAAATACACATATATATATATAGTAGAATTATTATGTCATATATTATATACTTATTAAACATATATATTTTTTCTAATCATCATTGAATGGTGAACTCAGAAATGAATCTCATCGCGTCGTGGAGATGGTAAGTCGTACATACACACGAGCAACGATGTCATTTCCTTAGTGGTTAAAATGTGTGCAATGGGATGGTATAATAAATTTAAAGAGAAAATATCATGTCATTTTATTCATTTATATACATATTACTCATCATTATATCCATCCAAATAACATAGTGTTGAAAAACAAATTACACCACAGGTGGAGATGGTTAGCCGTACGTCCGCATGCATGGTGACATTATCATTCATAGTATGTATAGAATACTGAATATGGTTGTTCTGTATTTATAATAACATAATGGTATATATAATTTACTATATTTATTAATTTGGTATGGAAATAACATAGAAAGATAATGTGGAAGAAGAAAATAACATTAAAAGTGGTGATTATATAATTACGACTTCTTTGGGTGTTTTGTTTTGATTGGAACAAAAGGGATCCATAGGCAGGCTTTATTCTCAAGTGAAGTCCTATAAGTTGAATTGAGGGATGTTGGGAGCCTATTTTGGCAGTGTTTGGCCTAGCCAAATGGATTTGGAGGTTTGAAATTAAGAGTAGGTCAAGTACCCTTTTATAAGAGAGGTAAGGGGCACTTTAGGAAAACATTGAAATATTATTTTATTATAAAATCATTTTTGGTTTCTAATTGATCCAAAATTATTTTTTTAGATACTAAGGTGGGTATGGGTCGATAACATATCATAAAACAGGTTTAGACATGTTTATGTCACCTTATTTTCCTTATCTTTTAGATTTAACCATTATTTAAATAGTTTAACTTTTACCATGTATTCTTGTATTATTATAATAAATTGTCAATAAACATACTATAAAAATCCAAGAGAACCACAATTGGTTATTTAATGATATACCTATAATTATATATGTTCTTTGGCAGAACCATTTATTTTTAGGAATATTATATAATTTAATAAAATAGTATTTTTCTTAAAAATTCATTTATGTCAATTTTGACACAATTTAGTATTTAGTAATTGTCAAAGTCATCACAACATTATTACATAAAATAAAATAAATTGAAACAACCCAAAAATGTCATATTCCACTAGATAATTCTTGTATATCATCAAATAATTGAAATTATATTTATTTTAATATTTATAATACAATTTATTTGATTATTTCATTAATAAGGTAATTACTACATCATCATTGTGTCACAAATAAATTTAATTATTTAATGCCTAAAAATTGTAAATAAACATCAATGATGTAGAAAGTCTTTTTATTTTTCTAATTAATATTTATAGTCGAATTTATCTTAGGTATAACCCTATATTAAAATGTTTTAATTATTAAAATTTGAATTTTACACTTTTAACTCATCTTTAAATAAAATAACAATAAATGTCTTATTCTTACCAAACTGGGATAAAAAAGTATGTATTTTATTCCTAATGTTGATTTTTTTCAAAAAATAGTTATCCGATAGAATTTGTACATGTGTTAGGATAATTATGACATCATTTTTACCTTTAATTACCCTATTTAATATTAGCCATGGTAAATAAAATTCAAAAGTTACTATTCACCAAAAATTATTTTTATCTTATTACACAATATTTTACTTTTGTCAACTATTTATCTTATATTTTTTGAAATTCAATTCATATAAGCGGTAAAATTAAGTTTTAGGAAAATTTAAAAATGTATCTAGAAGGTGGTTAAAGACGATAAATAGTTCAATAAAATTTTATATATCTAAAATTATTATAAAATGACTCCAATGAATTACATTTAACATATATAGGTATTATTTTTCTATTTTTATTGAAAATAAATTTAAATAAAATAAATAATTATTTAAATACAAGTCGGTTTTAATCAATAATGGAGTGTTTTTCACTATTAATCAAAAATTGAATGTTTTCAGAAAAATACAAAAAATTCACCTTAAGTTAATTTTGATATTCTGTATCCAGAAATGATATATATTTTACCAAATTCAAAACATAGAAGTTTCATTAATTAATTAAAAATGAATTCCCATTGTCAAAACCAAAAAGCGGGTTTTAAAGAAGTAAAATCTATCAAAAGATTGACATTTATTTAAGTCCAATTTAAATGTGAAATCACTTATAATAACTAAAATTATATTGAATAATAAAAATATAATCTAATTTTACTTTAAAAAAACTCAAATTAATAATTTAACACTATAAATTATTTGGATTAAAACATTTGTTTTCATTTAAAATTTAGTATTTTTCCCTATTCATTAAAATATTAAAGTTATCAGAAAAGTAAAAAAATTGTATCCAAACAATATTTTTTTCCCTCTTATAAAGAAGAATTTAATTTCACTAAATTTAATATATCAAAATTTTAAATATTGTATTTAAAAAGGGTTCTCCATTAAAAGGTTGAAAAATGCATTTTTTTGAAAAATACTTCTTTTATCTAAAAATTGAATTTGTCCTTATATGATTTATAAGAGACACATAATATGGATATTAAAATTATATGGAGTATATATAATTCAAAATTCCATTAATAATATTCATTGTCGCTTTTTTAAGGGCTAGTTTGGTAAGTTGTTGTGCTCTCGAACTTGGTGTTCCGTGTAGCGCAAGCTATTGAATTAATTTAAAGAGGTAACATACTATGAAATCTTGTGGGGCTATATCCAATGTGGTTGGCTATGGATAAAGAACATCACCCTATAATATATAAGACACTTCATGCATCCTTTCACTCTTAGTAGAATGAGTCGATGAGACAGACACATCCCCTTGATGGTGTTGAATAGACCACCTTGGTGCTGGAGGTGTCATCTCCATAACTGTAGCCTACTTGGTGGTCATTTTTTTATATCTTCTTGAAGTTCATAGAGTATCCACATCATATTATTATTTATTCTTCTTGTTGTGCATACCATGACCACTAGTTTTCAAGTACTTTTCCTGATAAGTTCCCTTTTCAACATTCCTTGGGGGTCTAATGAAATCCACGCCTTGGAATATCTGACCTCCAGCACAATCGAGGCCTCTGACAGTGGTAGCACGATTGAAATTTTGGATGCATATAGTTCCATCAAGATCCATATCATTTGGGCTACCATATGATGCTTCTCATTATAAACATGTGTAGGGGGAATGTTCTTTTTTTTGAAGGAATTTATACTTGGGAAAAATCTGTTTCGAAGCATAATCCTCATAGATAATCTCACTATCAATACGGGCTACCAAGATGGTGTCCCTAAATGCCATCATATACACCCCCAACTCATAATTTTGCTCCATACCATCATCAGTGATTGTTCCGGTTGGTTTATTACTATTTGGAAAGAAATTAAAATATCTAAATAAATTCAACACCTTCAACATATCATTAGGAATCAGGTTCATATTGTGAATATCAGAAAAATTCTGGACAAATGGGAACAATCACTTACCAAGAATTATAACTAAACTCAGCACTGAATATAAGTTGAAATGTTCTATAATCTGGACCCACAACACCTGAAATGGCCGTATAATTCTAAATAGGGTCTTCCCATTGTATGTATACAAATAATAGCAAAAAAATATTTCTAATATAGGGGAATGAAACCCAATGAATATCCCCTTTAATAATATGGTTGTATTAAAAAAATTTGGCCTCATGGCGCCACTAGACATGTAGACTGGGAGAGAATAAATTCTTAGCCGCTTATCAAGGAATCCATCCAAAAAGACCTTCACATTGATCTTTGGGTAATCCTTTTAACCCCAAAATTTGTACTCACCCTTATTTAATGTGGGATTGAACGTTCTTGATGTGCCCCAATTCTCTACAGTGGGGAAAATAGTAGGGAACCTATAAGTAGGACATATCCAGCTTATTCTAGAAATTACCTAATCCACATCTCCAGAAGAAAAATAGATCTGGGACAAGGATATTTTTCTATCTAAAACTTCTTCACTATCTTGAAAATCATGTGATCCAATAGTGTCATCCTCTCTTCATTATCCTATACTGTCTTTTGGTGGGATGAACTCATCATATATTTCCTCGAGAATAGGGAGCCCAAAAGTTTCGTAGACATCCCACAAGCTAATTCCAAATTCTCCATGCACCAAGTGAAAGGAATTTGATTGAAGAATCCACTGACTCAGAAATTATGGAATGTTTTCTGTGTACTTATAATGATAATTCTAACCTACAAAAACAACCTCATAGATATGAACATCCTAAAGCTCTTTGAATTCTATGCAATTTTGGCACACCCAGAACACCCCATTTACTCAGGCCTGACTCCCCCTCTGGAGCAAAATTCCCAGTATTCATTACAACCTTGAGTTTGATCTCTCTTTGTGGCATGGAATGTTGAGTCATAACAATGAGGCCTCAAATCTTAGATATGTGGATTCATATATAGATTTTATCCATTGTGATTAAAAATAAAACTAATTGGAACTATTTCATCCTTGATAAAAACACCCTTTGAAAAAATGTTTTTACACGGATAGTAGATGTTAATCAAGAACCATGTCTCTAAGAAGTATTAATTAAATGTAGGAGTTTGAATGCCCCTCATATTCTAATTCCCAAATAGAGTTAGGTACTTGCATCATGGGTACCATGATGAAGTGATATAAAACACTTCTCTAAATCATGCAGGTTAGTTTCAACAATATATTATTAATCATTCCCAATAGCTATGATACTCTCATTTCGATGCACAATATCTTTCTTAGTTTCAGTTATTGAATCAAATAGTGAAAACCTATGAGAGGGCACAAAATTTTCTAATTAAGTTAAGTTATTGACTTAAGAAAGATAAAATTGTTACTTAAAATAATCCAGGAATTTGGAAAAGGAAAGTCCCTACACAAGTTCTTTGATAAATTTCCTTGTTCAGGTTCCTCGACAAGAGTCCTTATAAAGGACAATAGAAGAGGTAGTTCCACACAACCCTTTCGACCAAGTCCTTTGTGAAGTTACCCTAATGAGATTCCTTAACATGGATTCTCACCCAAGAGACTCCATGTATAACCATCAGTCAGGTGGTTATACCTTGAGAGTAAATTTAAGAGACCTTCATGGAAGCACAACATGTTGTAGCTGGATGGATGACCTGTACAGTGAGAGAGAAAATCGGAAACGCCAGACGTGAGGAAAATTACAAACAAATAGTGGGTATTTATAGACACCACCAGTCTATGTTGTTCACCTATGTGGAGAACATGTAAAAACATCATGCACTAATAACCTACATGGATCACATACACGATCCAACATTTCACCCCTTTATAACCCTTTTCACATTATTTTGACCTCAGGACTAGACCCTCCTCATTCATTCGAATGCAATCCTATGGGGGGGGGGGTGTTATTGAAAATATATTCTTATCAAGGAATATGAAAGGATTATGAAGAGAACATTTGGTATGTCAATTTTATAATAATCAGAACTCGAACCCTAGGGACCTGTCCAAATTGACCTAAATGCACCGCCCTTTCCAACCAAGAGTCTAGCGCAGGCCCTTCCTACGCATCCAAAAAGGCACAACCGTCCATGTACACACCAACTTCTCTATAGAACTGTGTGACCAATATGTTTTTCCACCCCTTCAAGAGATTCCAATTTGTAGAATCAACATCTTGGACCAGCACCGAAAACCTCATTTGACTAGGTCCCATATTTTCCTATAAATAGGACCCATATGCTCCCCATTTTATCAACTAAAAAAGTCAAAGAATCCTCAGATCTATTATTGGAAAATAAACCTTCTCCCAGGTCCCCCAAAACATATTTGGTGGCTTTTAAAACTCAACAGAAGAGGGAATTAAAAGTGATAAGGATAGTCAATGTTCCTCCAGGTCCTAAAAAACATAAGACACTTGTGTGAGGACCATTCTCCCCTAAGGAGAAGAAACCAACGCGAGGTCCCTATACCTTATTACTAAAATATACGAGACCCTTTTTGGGATACTATAGGAGATCCAGGGGGCCCTGGCCAAAGCCTCACCCCAATATTGTTTCCTTGGAATTTCATTTCACAATGTATAATTAGATCAAACAATCCTATAACCCATGAACGACCCATTTTATTTCCTCCTAGGCCCTACGTGACTCACATACACATAATACCTATGAGTTAAACCTACTCCTATGACATGTTTGAGTCACCCTCCATGCCATTTTTCAATCCACCATGGTTAAGGACCTTTATTCCTGGGATCCCTTATCTGAAAGGTTCCATGTGGAAACCTACACCAAGATATCCTAATCTACAAAATATTAGGAAAAGGCACATAAGTTTTCTCCAATTTGGATCTATATTTATGTGGTTAGAGGATTCACACACATGTCTTATCATATTTTCATGATCCTTGGTACATTTGTGGATTTTTATATCAATGGTCACAAAAACCCTTACCCTATGGACAATTTTGAGGTATTTTAGGATAGTAGGATTAGTGTTTAGACCATTTGCTTCGCTTTTCATATATAATTCCTAGATTATCTGGTTCCTAGTTAGGAGGATATGGAATTTAAATCTTCTCCCATGAAATATGACCAATTTTAGGGAAACACTCTGGAAGTGAGACCCCTTACTTTAATGTAGGTGGTTTCAATCATGATCCTTCCTGCAACCACGTTCATCACATTCATTAATTTCTAGGGTGAAGTGAAGAGAGGGATGTCCCATAACCTCGGCCTATTCCACCACCACCATCTTCCTCTTCCACCGATAGAGAAGGAGAAGTTAGTGGATTGTCATATCTTCCACATCCTATTATTTTTCACACCAAGAAATACTCATGTGGCCTTAGAGGTTAATGGTGATCCTAACATCTGCATGATCCAAGGGATGCATTTAACTATGAAAAATATGATTCCTACTCTATTTAGGATACGTTGGATGCATATCTAAGGCCCAAGATCAAGAGGCAACCTCATTTGGATTAAGCCCGAACAGGTCCTCCCAACGGTCCAAAATCCCTTATGAATCTTACTGAACTACGTGGTATTTGATTCCAATATAAATGGGAATCCTTAGAAGTCTCCATGACATTCAAACCCAACCACTCTAAATTATCTTGATTCTCTCTAGGCTATATTCTCTACAAACTGAAATTGAAATTGTAAATTGATATCTCTTCTTAGTTCCTTAGGTTGTCTCATCATAATTCCCACTCAAAATTTTGACTATGAACTTTTTTACTATACAGCCTTACCACATGATGTTAAAATAAACATTTGGGTCCTTATCACATGATGTTAAAAGGTATGTTGTTCCCCTTTAAGTGGAAATAATCTATGTGGGTACTTATTCCTTTTACAAGTATATATACGAATCCCATATACGGGTTTGATCCCAACATCAAAAAAAATATTTGTCTCCCTAGATGAAGATAAACTATAAAGTGGATTTCTTCAACCTGGATAAAAATAAACTATAGAGTTCCACAACTGTGTGGTCAGAAAACTACTATCATTATAATAACAACCAAAGAATCTCTAAGTAGTTTATAAGTGGATACCATTGTTGGAGATCTTCAAATACATATATATGTCTCCACTGATAAATAACCTTGGATACATACATATGATTTGTAATTCCATACATGCTAATACTTTATTGGTAATTTCAATGGAAACCAACTTCTTACTTTTGAATTAACGAAGGATTCATGAAAATATATTAAATCTATAAGAGAGTCATAACATAGGCCACAATTCCACCCAAAATGGTGATATGAGCCCAACCTCCCATTCACTAAACCAATGTGAGTTCTTATGAATTGTAAGTGAAAATATCTAATAAGTGCCTTCCACTGAAAAGTAGCTTCCAATGGATACAGAACCATTGGGTGTTTCTAATTCCCCGAAAAAACCCATTCGAAACTATTTGATGATAGTAAACTGTCACAGGGTGAACATTTTGATGGAAAAAATCCCATTGATTAGTCATATCAAAAAATTAGTTTCTTCAATGGAGGGTTTTTCAATTGATTTTAGGTCATAAAATGTTTTGTTCTATTCAAAAACACTAAAAAATAACTTTCATTTTTGAACATCAACTTGTGCTTTTCTTATTGCTAAGAATGGAATCCCATGAATGAGAGGGATTCCATTATCTTCTCCATATATAGGATAATTAATTATGTAGGGAAGTAGTGTGTATCCACATTGACATGTATATCATCTATAATTCCCTAGTTGTGATTCACAGACCAGTCAACTATTTTCATAGTGACCCTCATTAGTTTTAATTCTGGGATTCTTAGTACTTCATGAACACTAGGTGCCATGCGTTTTACACTAGAGTTCAGTTTTCACAAAGATCTTCCAAATTTCAATCGACTAATAATTTAAGGAATAATGAAACAACTAGGATCTTTTAATTTATGAGATATAGATCCGGGTATGATTGTGAATCATTCCTTATTCATTATGATTATTCCCACATCATCTAGTTTTCTTCTTTATGACAAAGTGTTTTTGAGAAATTTATCATAATGGGGAATTTGTGTAATGGATTTGAAGAAATGAAATTTATTTGATGCATCTTTAACATTTACCTAAATTTAAAAAATTTAGCATCCAACTTCATTTTATTTAGTCTTTGAGAAAATGGTGTTAGTGGTGTTTGATATTTCACTCATTCATTGTGTGCTTAATATTCATTTTATTTTCTTGATTTTTAATTTTCACAAGTTCCTTTTGATAAACCCCCTCTTTATCTTCAGCTTGAATTTCCTTACCTATTGAACCACCATTATTAGGGTCGGGTATACATGTATCATTTTTTGGTTGAGTATCAGACATTTGGATATTTGGAAATTGTATTCCACTACAAATTTTGATTTCATTTTCCTCTTATCTTAGGATTACTATTTTGTTACCCAATAGACTTCCCTATTATCGATCTTTTATTTGTGTGGATAATTGACCAATAAGATTTTTAATGGTGTGCATGGATAATTGTATGTTTTTGGTTATTCTATTCAAATTATGGTTGTTTTATTATCGATTTTGGGTTGTTGTTTTCAGGTTTTTTGTTTCTATTTATAGGTTTCGGGTCAAACTTTCTTGTAACTCAAACATTTATAATTTGTATATCATTAATTCTTTTTATATTTTCTCCCAAATGTTTTTGAACACACATTTTTGGAGGGGAAAAGGCTTTTATTTTATTTTTTCCTTGTATTTATTTTGTTTTTGAAATGGTGGTCGATATTTCTATTGAGATCCTTTCTCTTGTAATTGCAAGGTGGGTTTTCATATAGATTGAGTAGGGAACCCTAGTAGAACCATTTTTTTTGTTCATTCGACAAGTAGCCACAAGTTCTTTTCATCCTTGATATTGGTTATTTATTTTTCATGTTTTTTATGTAATTATTTCCATAATTTCCTCTATTGTGGATAAAAATGTATTATTCATACCTATTATTCTCAAATGTGATATATGGTCACACAGAAGAATCATGAGGTTCACCATAGTGTGGTAATTGTTCATCTTGAACTACATGAACTTGAATTGACATAAGTAGACCCAGTTACAAGTGGTCAATCCTATTATCGAGAGCTTAAAATTGGGAATCCATGAATATGTCAGAATAAAATTGATGAACTCTAACTTTTCTTCTTGAAATTTTTTTGAACACTAGAGACATTGTTATTCCATGTTTTGAATTTAGGTGTACAGATCATTAGGATCCATCACCATGAACGAATTTCCACTATTAGTGTTGATTACTGATTTACTCTCTGGTTTAATTCCATAGTATAAAGATTGCAATTGGTTTTCCTACATTATACCATGATGAGGACAACACTATAAAATTGACTTGAATCTTTCCCAAGTTTCTTTTAATGATTCATATTCCATTTTACAAAAGGAGTAGTGGGATTTATTGTTTTTCAAGGATTGTAATATTTTATAATATTGATCAAGTAATTTTCATCTTGAAACATCCCAGGAGAGAACTATTTATGGTTCAAGAATTTTCAACTAGTCTATAGAAACCCATTTCAATGGGAATGGAAAAATTCTCTGGATCAAAGCATCATCAGTCATACCAATATATTTAAATCTGTTACAATAGTGTAGGAATATTTTCACATCCATATAGGGTTCTTCACTTCTCAAGACATTATATTTCTCATGTTGTTGGATTTGGTTAATCATAAATTGATTCCGATAAAAATACATCACTTGATTTCAAGGAATTTTTATGCCTAAGATGACTCAGAATCTGTTGGGTCATAAGTCCTATCATATAGTAGTCTGAGGTCATCTACTATCAAGACTGTTTGGGAAAAGGGAGTGGGCATGTGCACTTGAAGCGTTGGAATGTGAGTCTAAACAATTTCTTCCAATTAATGCATTTGTTTTTTTATATAGATAGTAATTTAAGATTTCATGTTTCTTTGGTGTTATTTTTCAAGATCAATATATGGGTCATTAATCATGTAGATGAATTATAAGTGCTCACCATATAGATGAACAATTCTAATAGAACAGACTACTTGGTAATTTGTTTAATTATAAAAGTGTGTCTTCTCATGGAACAAATGCCAAAATGTTGGAACATGCATCATAACATGAGCAATTTGAATATTTCATAACCCACTGTCTACAATCTAAGTGACGAGTATGATCAAAATAAAGTGATCACAGTATCTAATAAACTAAAATTATATCACTGGACAATGTTCAGACAGACAAGATGTTTAGGGAATTATAATTTTTTTTAATAAAACAATCATTTGAAAAAGTGAACAAAACAATATTAAAAAAAGTATAAAAATGATTACGAACTCTAGATCAAAAAAATGTTTCTAGGAGTCCAATGTTGAAATAAAACTACTATGCATCCATGAAAATATATTTTCTTATGTAATAAAATATTTATCTAGCTCAATTATTGCATGTTAGAAATTTATAAATCATTTTTTAGAGGCTTATTTTTTATATCCAAATTATTGTAAGGTCTGATTCTATATTTTTATAAATAAATTAGGAGATACATTTAAATATAGAACTAATCGTTAAAATGAAACAACCCGTTTCTCACAATTATGTGCCACTTATTTTCACTATAATCAGTCAAAAAGGTTAATCTTATTGGTATCGTTGAATCGACTATGAATCTAAATGGGTAGTTAAAAGTTTCAAATATTAATTCAATGGAAATATATGGAATGAAGGAAAAAAGAATAATGAAAATAACATGAAAGAAAAAATAGTCCACTAGATGAAAACACCACATGACAAACACATATGATTAGTTATTTGGTCTATTATCTAGACACAAATAAATTATCCCCACCATCATGACGCACTACCACAAAGCTGGGAAAGGGAAGTGTATTTTTTTATCAGTGTTAAGCAGAAATCATAGATGCAGGGGGGGGGCTTTATCCGTGCTAGCTAAAAGTGCTGATAAAAGGAACACCTTTATTAGAAATTTTTTTAGCGCTGATAAATGTCAGATTTATACATCCTAGTATTAGTGTTGATAAAGGTTTTTAATAATAATTTATATACAATTATTATATTTATATTCTAAAAAACTATTTAATTGTATATATTAATTAAGAAACGCATGTTAATAATTAATATATATATTTTAATAATTAAAAAATATATAATGTTTTAAAAAGTATATGATAATAATTACATAAATATGTGTTTCTAATGAATTCAGTCAATTAATATATTGATCATATGTGCATATGTGTTATGTATCATCATGAATGTTCATTTATATATTACACTATTCTTATTATTCATGTCGTCCACTGATGGCTCGTTTTTTGGTATGTCTATTTTACTAGGTGTATATGATTAATTCATGTTACCCATATACTATATTATGTTTTCAATACATAAAAAATTAAATTACATATTTTTAAAGAATAAATATATTTATAGTGTTTATAATGATTGAATTTTATTTATATTTAAACACTTTTAGATATATTTATTTGAAATTATAATTATAACTATATATATTAAAATAATTATAAATTTACTATAAATACAGATATTATAATTTTTTTAATATATATAGATATATTTATAAATATATACAGAATTGTATAAATATATTTATTTATAGTTACAATTACAACTATATATATATGTAAAAAAATTATAAAATTATAAAAAATTAAATTTATTACAATACTTATAACGTTATTAATATATAACTAAATAAATATATTGATATACTAATATTTATGAATTAATGAAAATATTTATAATTATAATTATTAAATAAATATAAATATATAAAAATAATTTAAAAATAATAATAAATATAATAAATATAATAAATATATATTTATTTATTTAAAAATATATATAAACAAATACATATAGTAATAAATATATTTCTTAATAAATTTGGAAATATTTGAATAATTAAAAAATCATAATAAATAGATTAATTATATATAGTTATTATATTATATATATATTTTTTATAAATTTATAATTATATATATACATAATTAAAACTATAAATAATTTTTTAGTATAAGTTTTAATTATAAATAAATAAATATTTATTTATTTTTTATGAATATAAATAAATATATATTTATTCAAATAATTATTCTTTCATGAAACAAATATTAATTATTTTCATTTATAATGTTATACAAAATTAAATAAATGTATAAAAATATTGACAAATAAAAAAATATTTACAGTTACAGTTATACAAAAAATACATATATATTTAAATAATAATAAAATTAAAATAAATATATTAAATATAAATATTTTTGAAATTATAAATATTAGATCTATTAGTTTTTGATAATTTTGTAATTATTTAAATAAATAAATAAATAAATAAATATTCATTTATAATTATAATTATAAATAAATATATTTTCAAATAAATAATTAAAAAATTAGGAGAAATATAGTTATATACATCTATAATCTTATAAATATATATATTTAATATATTTATTATTTATATTTCAAATATTATAAATAAAAAAAATTATATTTCTTATAATTGTATTATTATTTAAATTATAATTTTATAAATATATATTTATTTATCATGTATATAATTTAACAAATTAATATAATAATAAAAATAAAATTTTATCATTATATCTTTGTTTGTGCTTTTTTAGCATTGTAAAGGCATATCTGTATTAGCTCTAAATTTTTAGTGCTTATAAAGACTTCCTTTATGAGCTCTAAAAAAGTGTAAATAAAGGCATGTTTTATAAGTGATTTCTATTTTAGTGCTGATAAAACATACCTTTATCAGTTATTTTTATCTAGAGTTGACAAAAGATTCATCAGGTTTTATAAAAAACTCTACCTTCCTCCTCGTTCCTCACACCCCTCAAGCTCTTGTAGAAGCCGATCACTGTTGCCACACTTCCTCCCCCTCTTTACTTGCAATCATTAGGTAGTGGTCCCAATGTATAAGACATTTTTTATGTAACTGGAGACCATAATGAAGATATTTGGATTGTCAATAAAGGTGTCAAATCCCATCAGCCATTAAAAAAACAGAGTTCAATTATAAGGTTATATTTTGTTGTAATATACATCATGTTACCTAATGTTATTATCTATTCACTGCTAATTTTATGTAATCTAAATTAAATGTTAATCCACTAATATGGATAATGAAATCTAAACATTGTGATGCTCCCAATCCCAAGGCACAACATGTCTCTCAACCTGATGTTACTTGCACTATAGAGAAACAATAGGTCTCTCAACCTGTTCCTGCTACTTCTCCAAGTGTAGAGGTATAACCACTATCTACTCATACCAATTCTAGCTCTCTGTAAGAACATATTAATGATGTTGAAACTAAGGAAATGGTAGGAAATGAAACACTGGTGGAGCAGAAAAAACAGGAGTGTCGTAGTTTGACAGTGCTACCAATAATCCTTAACTCAAAAGAGAAAGGAATAAAATACAAGGCCAGATGGGGAGATATTACAGTAACATTATGATATCATTTTTTAATTTACTAAGAATAAAAAATGTAAACATTGACTTACTCTTCATTGTCCCTTTTATAGTGCCTTTATAGTGGATAGCACACACAAAGACTATGTATTAATGATTTCTAGAAGGAATCATAGAGGCTTTCATCCAATTTTAATGAAATTTTATCTTAAATATGATTAAGGAAAAATAAACCCGCAACAACCTCCTATTTATGCACACCTAACAACCCAAGTGTTATGGGATTTGTTTACTAGCCATCGTGTGGTGTTGTCTCTTCTGGAACATTTTGTTTTGTAATACGTTGTTTAATGATATTTGAATTCATCATTTTGAATGAATGTTTCATGTTTTTGAAATTTAAACTAAGTACTAAAAATAAGGAATGAGAAACAAAACCATTGTACCCCTACTATAAAGCATGAATGGGGTACGCTTCACTTGAAAAAAAAATTACTACATATTTTAAATCTTCTGTAATACTTTTAGGTGACATAAAACAACACAATAACTATATTCCCATATTTATAGGAAATTTGATCAATCCAAATCCAATTTCACTTCTATATCATGACAAGTGTTATAAAAAGGAGGAGCATGTAAATATATATGGGATACTAATAGATGAAAACACAAACGAAATTAGGGAAACATGTGTAAGAATGGAATGATAAATATTTGTTTTTCACTTCTATAACATAACAATGATTACTAATTTCATATAGATTATATCAAACATAGTAACAATAATCAGAAACACCCAAAATGTATGTAGACAAACATTTAGTGTCCTTGAAGGATCCATAAAAGTATGGCACCATTAGCGGTGCAGGTTTAGGGGTGACACCCAATCATTTTATGAGAAAACAAAGAGGCATATCAAAGTTAATAAATCAAAATTATTTGGGAAAGAATAGCTATCATTGAATAAAAAATGAAATTTTAAATATATTTTATGGAAAATATGAATCGGGGGTAAATAGAAGAAACAACTCGAGAACAAGAAGCATGTGAAGATCCCTCCCCGCCCCCACTAGACTTGAGGCAAGCCATTCCCCTAAAAACCTATCTTAGCTGAGGTAATTAATGTTCTAATAATTTTTCACTAAATTGTAAATTAGAAAGACAATAATAAATTTTTAGTACTGATATTTTGTAGGGTTAAAATGACTGTGATTTATATCTATCAACACCCACCCATCAACCTGTAGTGAGGGCTATGATGTTCAATATTCAGAATGCCAGGATACACAACAGACCACTTCCAACAGGTCATTTAAAAGTGTTGATTAACATAGCCCATAACTTGATCACTGAGATACATGTTCCAATTGATGATTAATACATTCACATGTTTAAATAATCTCAACAGACATTCATCAAATGTTCGTCATAGCTGGTAAAAAAACATTCTGACAAGGTGGTATTATTTCAATTTTTTTCAAGATAAACCAATAACATTTAATGAAAAAAGGTCTGAACCAATGAATTTTATAACATACCGACACATGTATGGTGGTGAAAATAAATAAGGGTCCCAAACCATCTCAAGGATACCAAACGATTGAAATCATCTATATAAAGAACTTTTAACCCACCTTTTCTATATCCACATTTATTATCATTTGAGGCTCATAAGAATACGATGTTGAAAGATGGTGGGGTTCACAAAATAATTTTTTATGAAAATACATACAAAGGGGAATATCCAATTTTCATTACTGTTGAAAATTTAATAGAAATATTGGATTATGATTACCTAGGTAGTATAGTGGTAAATGTATACATGAGGTATGTTATTATGATTTGATTCTCCAAAAGCTGATATACTATGATAATTATAAATAAATATATTGCCTATTTTTCGCAGACATATATGTGAAAAAAATTTAAGGGATTTCCCCATGGATAAAAATTAGGACTCGTTAGCCCTCACGTTACCTTTACCTAACAAAAATAAATAATATCCAAGAAAGAGGGATAAGTAGGGGCAGTCCGGCTCCAACCTTCTAACTATAAAATTATGGATGAGAAACTCTTCATAATACCTACGATGCTGGGGTAAAACAATATAATTTTATCATATTAGATATATTTTAATTTGTTTCATTACTTATTTTTTTGTCTGTAGGGAGAAATGGATGCTCGTTGCGGTCAATTTTGATGCTAAAAAGATTTACATCCTAGTTTCAATGCATGGATGTCCAACAAACTGACCACACACGATGGAGTTTTTCAATTTGTAATATAATACATCCAACATTTTATAACGAATCATCTAGTTATATAATTATATTATCTTTTAATGTGTATTCCCTTATGATAGGAATGTGTCTGAATATATTCTAAATAACGGAATGACGATGAGGGAAAAGGAAAAGGAACATCACAAGTACTACGAATGGATAAAAATTAGGGTATATATAATAATATTTCTCTATAAAACTCACATAAAAAATTACTAATTTTTCTCAATGATTCTGGAGTGTATGAAACAAAAAAACAATAAAGACTGTGGTTATTATGTTTTTAACTTTAAGAAATAGATCATATTCCATGATAAAACTATCATACCAAAAGAGGTATTTTTAAGAGAATTTCTATTTCATTTAATATATTTATTAATCCTTTGTGTATTTATATTTTTTCAGTACTACCATAAGAGGTATTTTTAATGATCGTTACTATTTCATTTAATATTTTTATTAATCATTTGTGAATTTATATTTTTTCAGTACTACAATGATTATAAAAAAGAATCATATTCACAAGATGCAGTATATTTGATTAGAAATTAATGGGAAGCACACCTGATGGATTAATGTACACAAATAGATTGAAGATGTGACCGGTATAACTCAAAGTTTATATTTTTATTTAAACTTGTTAGTATTTTTAGTAAATAAAACAAGTGCCAAACCAAAAAGTGAGCAAACATATTGAGATTGTTTTGATACATTAGAGAAATGATCCATAAGTCATTTTTGATGTATAGGAATAAACCACACCTAAATATGATGCATGGAGTGACTGTTATGAATATAATTTTTTATTTTTATATTAAATTAACAATAAATTTAGAAAAAAGAACAAGTAGCATACTAAAAACAAAGAAAACACATTCATATTGTTTTTTTAGCTTAGGGAAAATATACATCATTCATTTGTGATGTGTAGTAATCAAACACACCTCAATCTGAAGAATGGTGTGACCAATAAGACCAAATGTTTCAATTATTATTTTAAAATTGACATTTTAGCTCAAAATGTGTCACTCAATGAAAACACAAAAAATGCTTCAGTAGTCTTCATAATTTAGAAAAATTATTCATACATACCTTGTGACATGTATAAAGTCGTATCAGGTCAATCCGATGCACGATGAAACCAGTATGACTCAATATGTGTACTTTTAGTTTGAAATGGTATTTTAGTAAAATAACACAATAGACATACTCAAAAATGATCAAACACATTTGGACTGTTTTGATACTTTATAAAAACTATCTATAAGTAATTGGTGACATGTAAGAATATATAGAACCCCAATCAAATGCATGGTGAAACCGGTATGACTCAAAGTGCCTCTTTTTTATTAAAAATTGACATTTATTTTAGTAAAAAAACAATATTGGTGTACTGAAACCTGATCAAATACATTCATATTGTTTTTATAATTTTGGTAAAAGTTCCATGAGACATTTTCGATGTGTAGGAATCAACCCCACCTCTATACAATGCATGAGGTTATCGGTATAATTACATACATGTCTTTTTATTTAAAATTGAAATTAATTTAATTAAAAAGAACAACTGAGAAACTGAAAACCTAGAAAAAAATTTCGTATTATTTTTATACTTTAAAAAATGATCCATATGACACTTTTGACATTTAGGAACCAATCAAACCTCTATCTGACACACTGTGGGTCCGTTATGACTAAAATTGTATGTTATCAGTTTAAAACTCTCATTTTAGCCCAAAACATGTCACTGACTAAAAACAAAAAAAACACATTCTGATTGTCTTCATAATTTAGGAAAGCGATTCCTGTGTCCTTTATAATGTGTATGTTGTAGTGACACAACCAATTGACGCACGATGTGACCGATATGACTCAAAAAGTGTGTTTTTAGTTTGGAATGATATTTTCATAAAAAACACAAATGACATACTAAAAAACGAGTAAACACATTTAAAATGTTTTGATACCATAAAACAATGATCCATGAGTCATTTATGAAGTTTAAGAACCCACCACTCCTGAATCCGATGGACGATGTGATCGGTATAAATCAAAATGTGTTTTTATTTAAAATTGACATTAATTTAAGTATAAATAACAGGTGACATACAAAAAATAGGGTAAATGCATTTGGATTGTTTTGATACTATAAGACAATGATCCTTGAGTCATTTTTGATGTGTAGGAATCAACTTCCTCTCAATCCGATGCATGATGTGATCAATATGACTAAAAGTGACCATAATTAGTTTAAAATTGACATTTTGGCACACATTGTTTCACTCACTAAAAAACAAGTAATCGACATTCAATTGTCATCATAATTTAAGAGACAAATTAGTAAGTCATTTGTGATTTGTATGAATAAGTCCCACCTCAAACTAATTCACTATGTGACCAGTATGAATAAAAATGGGTGTTTCCTATTTGAAATGATATTTTAATAAAAAACACAATTGTCATACTGAAAACCAAGGAAACCCATTCAGATTTTTTTGATACTTTTGAAAAATGACCCATGAGTCATTTGTGATGTGTAGAAATCCAACACATCTCAATCAATTGAATGATGTGACCATTAAATATTCAAATATGTCATTTAATTTTGATATTAATTTTAATTAAAAAACAAGGGACAAACTCAAAACCTAGAAAACCCATTCAAATTGTTTTGATATTTTAGGACAATGATCCCTAACACTTTTTTGATGTGTAAGAATAAACATCACCTCAATAAGATGCATAGTGTGACCTATATAACTCAGAATCTTTTTTTATTAAAAATTGAAATTTTATTAATATATTATATCATATTAATGTTTAATTTATTTCATTATATTATTAAAAAAATAATATTTGTTTTTTAATAAAGGTGAAACATTTTTCTTGTGTTGAGATGATTTTTTCAGCAACTTAAACTGTGGGTGGAAATTTTTTAGAGCTGATCAATGATTTTAAAAGATGAAAAATTAATGTTTTAACTATTTGTTGGATAATTGTAAATTTAATTATATAAAACGTTGTTTGAAATGTATATAACATTGTTTTAAAAGCCCTTGTGTGTGCTGGTATGTTCATTTTTGCGCTGTTGTGCATGATTATTTTTTCTTATGTGCACTATGCATGTGATATTCAATATAGGTGGTGTGTGTGTGTGTTGAGAAGGTGTTTCTGGTTGGTATGTTGTTTATATGTGAAGGTTCTACTGGTGGATGTGTTTTTTTATAAACATCAAATCATAAGAAGAGAGTCCTTTATCAATGCTATTTTGAGAACTGATAAATCCCCCTTTATCAACACTATTTATAGTGCTGATAAAGTCCCATTATATCAGTGCTATTTAGAGCCAATATAAAGTACCCCAATATCAGCGCTATTTGAAGTTCAGATAAACTGATCCTTTAACAGCACTAAAAATAGCACTGATAAAATTTGTCCTTTATCCATGCTAATATATCACTTATATAGGTGATCCATTATTATTACTTTTTTAATACTATTAAAGGGGAACACCCTTTATATTTTCTAAGATTAACAACTTTTTTAGTAATGTTAAAATCATTTTTAGAACTGATAAAAGCACTATCTGTAGTAGTGAATGAATAAAATGGCTGGCAATAAATCATTGAAACATGATAATTGCACCTATGTTATTGAAAAAATAGGTATATCGTTTTGCAATCCCTTCATGAATACCTTTCTTTTCCCATCAATATCTGAATGAAAGGAGAATCTCAACGTGCATCAATGTTGAGTGTGAACCCCCACTATGTACATTGACGTCATGTGTTAACAAAAGGCCAAATTTATCTCACCCTCCCGGATTCGCACCAAATAGGATTAATCTTGGTTGTTCCACAGATAGTGTTTAAAGAAAGGATGGTCCATTATTAGGGTGGAAGAACTACTACAAATTGTGCTTTCATCAGCACTAGAAAACAATTTTATCAACTCTAGAAAATTATTGTTAATCTTAGAGAAGATAAAGGGGGTCCCCTTTAATATCTCTAAAACGTGTTAATAAATAGTATCAATTATTCCTATTAAAAAAAGCACTGATAAAGGACCCATTTTATCAGTGCATTTTTAGCATGGATAAAGGGAACCCTTTATCAGTGCAATTTTTAGTGATGAGAAAGGACTAATTTATCAACACATTAATTAATGCTGATAAAGTTGGTCTTTATCAGTGCTCTAAATAGTACTAATAAAGGGGCCATTATCAAGACTTGAAATAACACTGATAAAGCTCTAGTGATCTGTGATGTGATGTTTATATAACAGCATAGCCACCACCATCACCTGCAAATATAAACGGCACACCAACCAACAACACCTGCATAGCACACACCCACCACCTACACAAAACAGCACTTGCACAGTGCACAAAAGAACAAAGTATCACACACAATAGAGCACACATGAACAAAGCAACACACCCAATGGATTGAAAATCAATGCTATATACATTTCAAACAATTTTTTATAAAATTCCATTTACAATTATCCCACAAATAGTTAAAAAAATTAATTTTTCATCCTTTGACATTTATGATCCCCTCTCAAAAGTGTCCATATATGTTATTATTTGCAGAAAAAATCATCCCAACTCAAGAGAAATGTTCAACCTATATAAGAAATCAAATATTATGTTTCTAATACAATAAAGAAATAAATTAAACTTTAATATAAATGAATACATTAATAAAATGTAATTTATTTAATAAAAACACATTGGGAGTTATACAGGTCACATCATGCATCGTATTGAGGTGGGGATGATTCCTACATGTCATAAGTTTGTTATAAATAATTTTCCTAAAATATAATCTTAATCTGAATGGGTATTCTTGGTTATGAGTATGTTCCTTATTGTTTTTTAAAATTAATATCATATTTGAATGACATATTTGGATTTATACCACTAACATAATTCTTCAGGTTGAGGTGTGGTTGATTCCTATATATCACTAATGACTAATGGATTGTTGTTCCAATGTATCAAAACAATCCGAATGGGTTATCTTGTTTTTCAATATGATTATTTTGTTTTTTTTTTAATATCATTTCAAAACAAAAACACCCATTTTGAGTCACACCAGTCACTTCATGCATCAGTATGATGTGATATTTCATTATACACATCCCAAATGGACTTACAAGTTACTCTCCTAAATTATGATGTCAATCAGAGGGTGTTTTCATGGTTTTTAGGGAGTGAAATGTTTTGAGCTAAAATGTCTATTTTAAACAGATTACAGATAATTTTAGTCCTACTGGTCACACTATGCTTCATATTTTGATGAGGTTGATTCCTAGACATTAAAAATAACTCAGGGAATAATTTCTAAATTAATCAAAACAATATGAATGTGTTTACTTAGTTTTCAGTATATCACATATTCTTTTTACTTAAATTAATTTCATTTTTAAATAAAAACTCATTTGGATTTATACTGATCACATCCTTTATCGGATTAAGGGGTGGTCGATTCCTATGTGGAAAAAAATGACTCATTGATTATTGTTCAAAGGTATCAAAAAATCACAATGGGTTTTCTTGGTTTTCAATATGTTAGTTGTGTTTTTTACTACAATACCATTTTAAACTAGAAACATGATTTTTGAGTCTACTGGTAACATCGTGTATCTATTTTATGTGAGACTACTTAATACACATCAGAATGGACTTATGAATCACTCTCCTAAATTATGAAGACAAACATAATGTGTTTTCATTGTTTTTAGAGAGTGACACATTTTGAGCTAAAATGTAAATTTTAAAATGATAAGAGACACTTTTAGTCAAACCAGTCTCAACGTGAATCACATTGAGGTGTAGTTGATTATTAAACTTCATAAATGACTGATGGATAATTTTATATAAGTATCAAAACAATAGAAATGTGTATTCTAGATTTTCAGTATGTCAGTTTATCTTTATACATGAATTAATGTCAATTTTAAATAACAATACACATTTGGATATATACCGGTCACATCATGTGTTTTATTATGGTGGCGTTGATTCTCAAACATAAAAAATGACTCATAAATAATTTTATAAAATTATCAAAACAATATAAATATGTTTTCTTAGTTTGTTTAGTATGTCATTTGTATTTTTTTACTAAAAGTTTTGTCAATTTTAATTAATAAAATACACTTTCTGTCATACCAATTTCACCCGGCATTTTTATTAAGGTGAGGTTTATTCCTACACATCAAAAATGACTTATATATAATTTTCCTAAGGTTTCAAAATAATATGAATGCATTTACTCAGTTTTTAGTATGTTAGTTGGGTTTTTTACTAATATAGCATTTCAAACTGGAAACACACATTTTGAGTCATACCGGTCGCATCATTTTTCTTCTTGAAAAGAGAATACTTCATACACATCCAAAATAACTTATGAATCATTTTCATAAATTATGATGACAATCAGAAAGAGTTTTCATGGTTTTTAGTGAGTGACACATTTTGATCTAAAAAGTAAATTTTAAACTAAAATGGCCACTTTTTCCATATCGGTCACACCATTCATCGGATTGAGGTGTGGATGATTTCTACACATCTCAAATGACCAATGGATCTTTGTTATATGGTATCAAAATAATCTGAATGAATTTTCCTAGTTTTTAGTATGTCACTAGTTCATTTTTCTAAATTTGTAGTTATATTAACATAAAAATACAGAAGTCATAATGGTCACATAGTGCATCAGATTTTGGTGAGGTTGATTCCTACAAGTTACAAATGACTTATGGATCCTTCTCCTAGAGTATCAAAACATTCCTATCGCATTTTCTCATTTTTATGTTTGTGACTTTTTATTTTTACTAAAAATACTTTGAATTTTAAATAAAAATAGACACTTCGAGTCATACAGGTCCCATCTTCATGTTATTTGTATACATTCTTACATCAGGTTTGATGCCCATTCATTACTAAAAAATCTATCTCATCTTGTGAATAGGTGTCTTTTCGACAATAATCATACTACTGAGAATATATAAATACACAAATGGTTAAAAAATATATTAAATTTCAGTTTAATTGTCTTCAAAAATACCTCTTTAGGGATACTGGTTTGTTCATGGAATACAGTCTATTTCATAAATTTATATACATAATAACCACTATCATTATCGTTTTTCTGTTTTAGACACTATAGAAACATTGATAAAAGTAATTATTTATTATATGTGTTTGGATAGTGAAATGTGATTATATATACCATGATTTTTATCCAGTTGTAGAACTTATGATATTCCATGTCCTTTTCCCCTTGCCTCATTCCATGATGTAGATGATATTCATGCACCATACAATCATAAGAAATACACATTAAAAGAAAATATAAATTATATAACTAAATGTTTAATTCTAAAAATTTTTATGTAGTGTATTAATAATTGAATAAACCCATCATGTCCACTCGGTTTTTTGGATATAAATTCATTGAACCTAGAAAATAAATATTTGGAGTATGGAAATTGACTGCAATGAGCATCCAATGTTTCCTATGAACCCAAAATATATAAGTAAATAATGAAATTAAAATATATTTAATATGATTATATTTTATAGTTTTACCCATGTATTTTTGGTATCGATAGGATTATTTCATCCATAATTTTACTATTAAATGATTTGAGCAGGTCTACCAATATTTCACCCCTTTCTTGGATTTTATTTCGTTTTGTTCTGTAGAGATGACGTGAGGGAAAATGAGAAAAAAAAATTCATGGGGAAATCCCATCAATTGTTTTCCATATATACTACTTTGATAAATATTAAATTTATGTAATCATAATTATAATAGTATATCATCTTTTTGAGAATAAAATCATGAAAACAAACCTCATGTATACATTAATAATTGAGCTTCCTAACCAATCATACTCCAGGATTTTAGTTACATTTTCCACACTAGTGAAATATGGATCTTCCCCTTTGTAAATATTTTCATTAATAAGAATTTTGTGAAACCCAATGTATTTAAACTTCTTTTTCACTTGAGCTAGTAAGGATAATAAATTTTGATATATAACGAGTGGGTTTAAGATGAATTTAGTCGATCCTTTCGATCGATTGGTTGATCCTAGAGACAATTTTGAGCAGTTCATTCAATTCAACCCCTTCCCTGTGTCGGTCTATAATAAAATTAATCTGTTAATAATTCTTTTTCACCAAATGTTAACAGTTTATCTTGAAAAATAAATTTGAAATGAATACGTCATTGTCGACATGTTTTTTAAAGGCTATGATGGCCATTTGATAAATGTTTTAGGAGATTATTGGACTCTATGAATATCTTAATCTTTAATTAGAATAGGTATCTTGGCACTCATCTCATGGGAAACATTAATCAACACATTAGAATGACCTGTTGAAAGTTGTCTATTTTTTAGCATGGAGTTCATGATATTGAGCAACTTATCCCTCACTATAACGTGATGGGTGGGTGTTGATAGAAATAAATCACAATCATTTTCACCATGTAAAATATCATTAATGGAATGGTATCAGTGTCTATCTGATTCAAAATTCATGAAAACAGTTATAAGAACATTTATTACCTTAGCTAAGATATGTTTTTTAGGTGAATGACTCACCTCCAAGCTACTATGGGTGGGGTGGGATCTTCATATGCTGGTTGTTCTTGAGTTTTTTCTTCTATTCCCCCCGACATCGTATTTTCCATGAAAACTCTCTGCAATTGCATATGTTCTTTAAGGGTAGCTATTCATTGTCTCATCATTTTTATTTCTTCACATTTATCCTCATATTTTTTTCTTTATTAAAAAATGTTCGTGGTGTCACCCTAAAACCAGCACCTCGACCGCAGCCATACATTTCTGGATGCTTCAAGGACACCAAAAGTATGTCTGCATCCAGTTTTTGGTTCTGCTGATAGTGGTGACTATGTTAGGTAGAAAATATAAGAAATTAAGTAATAATTGTTATATAATATCAATTTAAAGTAAAACAAATATTTATTATGTCATATTTACACATGTTTCCAACAATTTTTGTGGGTTTTTATCTATTAGTATCCCATATTAATTTACATGTGACTCTTTCCATAACAGATGGTGTGGGATGGAAGTGACTTTGGATTTCGATTCATCAATCTATATATAAAAAGAGAAACATAGTTCTGTTGTTGTTTTATTTCACATTAATGTATTACGGTAGATTTAAAATATGTAATAATTTTTTTCAAGTGAATTATGCCCCATTTTTTATTTACTGTAGGTGTATGCTGGTTTTTCTTCTTGTTCTATATTTTCACACTAAGTTTCAGTTTCATAAATAAAAAATATTCAATCAAACTAATGAATACACAGATTGTAAAATATCATATTAAAAAACATAATGTACACGAAAAGACTACACCGAATAATGGATAAAAAGCTCATCCAACGCTCCATGGGTAATCATGTTTGCATAAATAGAAGGTGGATGTGGGTTTATTTTCCCTTCCGCATCATTCTTATAAAATTTGGTTAAAATTGTGTGAAATCCTCTATGAATCCTTCCAATAACCCTTAATACATAATTCTTCTGTGAGTCATCCATTATAAATGCACTCTATAAGAAATGATGAATATTAAATCAATGTTTTATTTTTGTATTTTTTTATTAAAGTAAATAAATGACATCATAAGGTTACCGTAATATCTCCCCACATAACATTATTAATATGGGTTAAAAACATGGTGGAAAGAATGTACATTAATCAACATGTGTTTATGAGTGACAATTTGAATGTAACTACTGAACATGGCCTTGTTGGGGTAAACATGTTGGCCCCACATATTCTATTCGACCTCGTATTTGATGCCTTTTTATTTTTCACTAAGGATTATTTCTAACACCGTCAAACTACAAGGATCATGTTTTTTATACTCAACAATTGTTTCATATCCTACCCTTTTCTTTGTTTCAACATCATCAATATGTTTATAGAGAGTGCTATAATGTCCATGTATAGATGTTGGTTGTACATTTTCACTTGGAGAAGCAGTAACAACATGTTGAGAGACATGTTGTGCCTCTACACTACCAGCAGTATCAGGTTGTGAGACTTGTTGTGCCTCCAAATTTAGAGCATCATCATGTGAATAAGTCATTATCTGCATAAGTGGTTTATCATTTAATTTAGATTACATAAAACATGAGAAAATAGTTAATAACAAAAGGTTAGATGATGTATATTAAAAAATTTATATCCTTATTATAGAACTCTTTTTTAGTGGATGAAGGGATTTGAACCCTTTATTAACTATCCAAATCCATTCATTGTGGTCTCCTATGAAAAAAATGCTATCTACATTGGGACCACTTCGAAATGATTGTGACGTTCCAATGAAAGGGTCATCCTCTATTGAATTTTAATCAGACCCTTCAGTGGTTTTGGTGGATAACAGAACAATTGACCAGCTTTGGATTCCAGGATTGTGAATATAAAATACCTGTTTTCCATTCAATTCAATTATAAATTGATTGTATTTTACCGTTTCCTACTGAAATCAGCTTTCATGAATCCCAACTCATCTATTTTAACATCACTTTTATTACCAACACACTTGAATTGAAAAATCGGCACTTGGACATTCTTATTATCCAACTCCCATATTTTTTTAAGGATGAAAATGTATGGAACATTCACATAAATTTTATTTATTTCCATATTATCATAAAACATACAATGCTCCAGCCATAAGTGTAACACCACTATTTATCATGGTATTTCCTTCATTATTTTCATTAATATAGAAAGAATAATTATTTATTTCATAAGTATTATAAGATAATATATACATAATTTCTCTTTTATATAGACATCAAAGTCATTCGGAAATTGAGTCTGGGTTTTCATATGACTCCGTATATATATGGTCCTAAAACCATCCTATAAAATATCGATTATATGTATTTGGAATCCATTTTTCTACACTTGATGGTTTCAAATTCCTAATAATTTCTTTTTGGGTTTCGATGTATGGGTCGCCCTCCAAACTGTTATGCAAAACGTAAAGGTGAGATTTATCTCGATCTGTAAAATTGATTGTGACAACCTCTCTTCTAGGAATTTGTTCACCCTCAAGCTACCCAGGGTGATGATATTTTTTTAGACCATTCCTTTCTACACCCGACATATATTCGGTACTGAATTCTACAAATTTCTCAATAATATATCACTATGGATTATAACCCTTTGGCCAACTTTGATTTTAGACATACAATTTCAAAGTCTTCATAAACTATTCAATAGGGTACATCCATCTATAGTTGACAGGACCGCATAGTTTAGTCTCTCTCCCAATTTGAACCATTAAATCACCCATAATATAAAAAAATGTTGGCATTATGATCATTTCTAATTCACATAATATGACTACAATTTCTCTTTCCATAATCATCAATTTTTCCTAGTCTATAACATTAATAATTATTTATTTTAATAAGAAACATATCATCATTAATATATAATATACATTATTTGAAAAAATAAAATGTAAAGATATAGTAATTAGATCTTGCATCAAAACAAGAAATACATGTGATTTCAGACCCTTTAACTTTAAATCAATCATTGAAACAATGTTTTTTATATTAAATGAATTCCCCTGTGGAAATTTTACATCATTCAAGAAGTTTTAAAACTGATATTACTTTTTCCTTGAAATATTTTAAGCATCTCGAGGAAGAAAAGTTAATTTTTTACACTTCACTGCCACCTACTCTTCTCGTATTCCCATGTCAACCATGTCCAACCTAGCCGTAATTCCATTTTTTAATTTTTTAGGTTCATTTAGAAATGTGATGATGACAATGTCACATAAATTTTTTCAACCTAAAAAACATGAAGAATATGTTTGGAATATAGACAATTATATTATGGTAATTCAAAAAAATGAAATCTTCTTCCAACTAGTTTTTTAGGGTTTTTCAAAAATGGTATAACCAAAGTAGTTTCCACATCTTTTATATCCTCAAACATATGATCACATTTTATTGGTAATGATGTTGTATATTATTTTGAACCTTTATCAAATGATGTTTTCCAATATTGATACTTATATAATTGGGGTAGAATTTTTTGTTGTCCTAGAAACATGTTATTGGATAAATGTTTCATCCTAATTTATTGTGTACCTTATTCATAGTCGAGACACCCATGACTTCCTTTAATGTTATATAAATACAAATTTCAATACACAAGAATGTCAATTATAACCTCATACAACATGACTCTCAATATGAAATCTTAATTTATATTAGAATCATACAACTTAACACCTGAATCCCACAATAATTTCAAATCCTTGATAAAGGAATACAAATAAACATCAATCTCATTACCCAGTTGTTTCAGTACTATTGTAAGAACATATATCATGTTGTGTTTTTGTTTCATTCATAACTAGATTGGAAATTTATAATTTACCAACATAACTGGTCATGTACTATGAGTGCTGCTTTGATAACCAAAAGGATTCACACTATCTGTAGATAATGAAAGTCAAAGGTTCTTGGCTAGTTTCTAAAATAAGGATACTCATGATCGATTCTCTTCTATTGAGGATAATCTTATAAGTTATCTGGTTTCCCATATATATTTCTTCATTTTCTATTCCTCATCAATTTCCTTAGGCTCTCCTCACTTCCATATAGGCACCTAAACCCTAGAATGTATGGAATGTACCCGATAACATTATTAGGACTATATTCATCATTCTTGTATCGAGAATAACCACACATTGGGAATTATCTAAGTGATATATGGTTCTTGAAAAATAGTATACTATTATTTGTTCAAGTGTGTATTCATTCAGAGATCATACCCATTAAATGTATCTTTAGTTGGATATCTTATGGTTGTCTCAAAAGATCATTATCTTTTGGGGGAATTTCATTCAAGAGAGAAAGTAATTCTAGAAATCTTTCAACACTCAATATATTTCATTCTATGAAATTATACAGCTTCAATATGGATGAAAATACTACATATTTAGTGAAACCACCAAACAAAGGCGTATTTTCACAATTATTTAACTGGTCAAACAATTTTGAGCAATCACGAAGTTTGTATTCAATTTTCCTTGTCATTTCCTCAATACGATCTTCGTCATTATTCACATTTGTAGTCACAACCTCAATATGGTCTTATTCATTGTCCAAACATGCAATCATATCAGATGATCCCTAAAATGAACTGTCATCCCAGTCACTAGCTACATTCTCTTTTTACCTATGATTACTCTAAAATTTATAACATCAATCTATTCCGTGATAGATAAAGTGGTCTTCCATCTCCACTGGACTAAATTGTCTCTAATATTAACAACGTGAACAAGGAAAAGGATTTTAGTAGGGTCATATGCATGATCTTTTGCAAACTTAAGGAACTCTTTCACTCCATATCCATACTCTCTTATCGAAAAATTGGCATCCATCGATTTTTAATCAGATTCAACCTATTTGATTTGGTTATATTAGTATTTTACAAAATAAATACACAAAATATTGATATAATGAAATGGATTTCCTAATTCTATAAAAATATAAACATAAAAGATTATGAAAAAAATACAGTTCCAATTTCCTTTGAAAACTATTTAAAAAATAACACTTTAAATCCCATTAAAACAACCAAACAATTAAACAATTTCCTCTTTAAAATAACATACCCTTTTAAAAATAAATCAATCACTTCCATACATTCTTTCTCAAAACCATAATTTATTTTTTTAAATTCTGGACAACATCATGACCAAACAATCATAACCATTTAAAATGAGAGAAATCCCTATACGAAACATTTGAATACACTTGAATCAATTTAAAAAATCCCCTTAAGAATTTTCTCAATGACATATATCCCAATAGAGACACATTTTAAAATATACATTGAAAACACCTCGATTCATCCCAAATCAATCGATGTTGTATGATTCTGTCACATTATTTTAAAGGTAGGTTTAAACATAATAATTTTTAAAGGCATTTCATATTGTCCTACCCACCATTGGATATTCCTTATCCAAACTTCCATTTTAAAGATATATCTATTATCCTTCAACACAACACTAGAGTCCTAATGGATATGTTTTATAGTCAGTGACCACACTCACAACATTGAAATACTTATGATCCATTTTACTACAAAAAATGCATTATACCAATGATCCTTGGATCAAAAAATATAAATTCTTTGTACACCAAAAGAACAATGTATTTTTCTCTCACATGATGTACAATTTGTTCCTTCCTTTATAAATAAACATATTAAAATCTATAAGCATGAAGCCATTATATAATCAAAACATTATTAAGTTTCATTCCTTTTTCACAATGAATTTCCCTATTCCACTCATCACTAGAAGAAACTATGTTTTTTTCATGATTCTTTTAAGTACATCATGTCTCGAGTTAAAATAATAAAATAACTGTTTTACAAAACTAATAGAGGGTATTATTTTCCATAGTCTATTTTCTAAAATCATCTAATAGACATTATAAATGAAATTACAAAGACTAGTCATTATAAAATTCTTAACTTGAATCATATTAGTATCCTCTAGAATCAATGTGATGAGTGCATCATCATAAGTCTCAAGAGAATTCTTACCTCTCCAAAACACATTCATGAGGTTAGCAACATCACATCCCAAAACACAATGTCATCCCATCCACTAGATATATTCACTTTTCCCTCATGTTTATTCCTACGTTTTTAACATTGATATACTACATGACAGATCAAGTGTTCTTCCAACTCCTCTTGACTAAAATATCTTGAATCACAATAGCGTAGACATGGAAAATGATTTGAGAAGGGCCATATGCATGGTATTTTGAAAACCTGATGAAGTCTTTAACTCCATCTTCACACTCTCTGATCAAAATATTGGCTCCATCCATCATTTATTCATATCCATCCTATATTATTCATTTATATGAGTATTTATCAAAATTAATACAAAAAAAATTTATATAATGTAATGGTTTTCCAAATTCTATAAGAATATAAACATAGATGATTATGAAAAAACCACATTTCAAATGTCCTTTGAAAACTATTTAAAAAATCACACTTGAAATCCCATTTAAAAAGAAAAAATTTATATAAATTCCTTGATAATACAACATGGTCGTTTTTAAGTAAAACAACCAGTTCAAAAAACCCTTTCACAAAACCAAAATTACCTTTTTTAAAATAATTCTATACACTTTCATGAACAAACAGTCATAATCATTTAAGATGAGTGTCATCCCTCTAAGAAAAATTTCAAAACACATCAATAATTTTAATAGAGACACATAGGCATTTTCACAAAGACATGGATCTAAATAAGGAAACGTTATAAAAGATTCATAGAAAACACCTTGATTCAACCAAAATCAGTAATTGTTGAATGATTCCATCACATTATACCGAAGGTAGGATTAATAATAGTAATTAACAAAATCATTTGAATTTGGGATACCCGCCGTTGGAAATCCCTTATCTATGCTTCCATTGTCCAGTTATATCAATTATTCGTTACAACTACACCAGAGTCCCAACGAATATGTTCCATTGTCAGTGACCACACTCATTACCATGAAACACTTGTGGTCCAGTTTACTACAAGCACTGCATTATACCAATGGTCTTTGGCTCACATTGAATCAATTGGTTCTACACACCAAGAACAATGTATATGACTTTCACATGAAGTAATTTTTTTTCGTTCCTTTATAAATACACCTAATAAAATCTATAATCATGAACCCATTACCTAATAAAAAATTACTCAAGTGTCATTCCACTCACACAAATAATTTTCTAATGCCACTTATCACTACAAGAAACTATATTTATTTCCAAATACTTTTTAGTGTATGATGTGTCAAGTCAAAACAAGAATAGAACTATAGTACCAAAAAAAATATGGTATGATTTTCTATATTCTATTTTCTAAAATCTTCAAAAACAAATTTATAAATAAAATTACAACCACTATTCATTCTAAAATTATTAACTAAACTCATACCATTAAACTATATAATCAAAGTCATGAGAGTATCATTATAATTATAAACATAATTCTTACCTCTCCAAAACTCATTCAATAGGTTAGCAATATCATGTCCCAAAATAGTCTAGAACCTTTTAATGAAAATTCAATAAATTCAAATCTAGGTTTTCTAACATTGATGGATGCATCATCCTAAATTTCATGACCTCTATATAATATTGAATATAAATACGTAATAATTCATTCATATAATTTTTTAAAGGAGTAATAAAACAATAATTTATATTTTTAGAAAAAAATTATGCTAAGATGAAAATATGATTTTATAATCACTGGAATTATATCATTTTCCCTTTGAGGGGATTCATCATAAAGTTCTTGTAGGTGAAAGTATTCATTACATGTGTAGTTATGGTTATTTTACTACGGTTTCCATAAAGTGTCTCATGTAGCTTTTGATATGTAGGGATAACCAAAGATATGTTTTCATTGAAACTCAATTTATTCCATTATAAAAATATCAATGTATTCCCCTATGAAGTAGAATTGTCTCAAAAACAACAAAAATTTTATGCGGTGTTCTTATTACATCTATGTCATGTGTTTATCCGTTATTACTCATTTTAATTTTGGGGAGGTATTTTCTAAACCATATGGTTACTAGAAATACATAGTATAGATATGATGTAGTGACTTATTTGTTTCATTACATCTATGTCATGGTATATTAGGTTTCAGGATTTTTTTCAATTATGGTATGATTTGTAATTTCTTCTGTTATCTGCAAGTTTTAGGTTCTTAATTTATGTTTTTGGGGTTTAACATTAAGATTTTTGATTTCTACCAAATCCATCTAGCGGTATCATCTCTTTTTACTATTCTACTATCAATTACCCAAAAGTGGTATTAAATCATGGTTAAATAACATATTATGATTATTTAATCAAGACTCGTTTGAATGTTGTGGTTTCAAGACTACTAAATTTCCACTAGTGATGTTTTTTTATATGATTTAGTGGAATTGAAAGAGTAACAAATTTGAGGATTAATTTAAATGGTTAAAGTTTGGATTTATATTCAATGGCGGATGATTCAAACATTGGGGGAAATGGCCTTCTTACTCTTGCAAAGTTCAAAATTTCAATTTATTTTTAATTAGTCAGAAGTGAGGAGTTCAAAAAAACTGGAAAATATGATATGAATGAATTAGAAATTTTTTAAAAGGTGATTCAAAGAGAATTTGGATCCAGGAGGGAAGAAGGGAATGCCTCCATGATGATCAGCATAATGGTGGATGTTTAGTAGAGGGAGGGATCATGGAGTAATATTGGGTGAGGTTTTGGTGGAATATTAGTTCTCAGTGAGAATGTATCAATGCCCAGAAAGTGATGCATTTTGACCCATATCTAGTGAGATCATATTTATTCCTAGTATGTTTGGGGATGTAATTCCATACTATGGAGAGAAGATCAATGTTTATAATGTACATGTCCAACGACCCACCTATGTAACTGGGATTCTCATGATTAATGAAATAGAGGAGATCAAAATAAATCATGAATTCAATCACATAAAATCTGAATGACATAAAAATATATTCATCTCATCTATTAATACCCATCACTGACACAACCCCTTTTTACCTATGTATAACACATTAAAAAATAAAATAATCCCAATTTATATAACCCCCATAATCAGAATATCATATAGTGAAAATGATCCAAAATCAAGAATGTTTTTTATAAAGATCCTACCAGGACATTGGGAATTCATTTATAACCAAGACATGAAATTATTTTTAAAAGATTTCCAATTTTTTTAACTATTTCACCCAAGTTGAATACATAAAGTCATTTTTCAGAGACCATATATGATTCAAAACATAATGAAAAAATCCTTTAAATAATAAATGAGTTAAATCCCATCATAAATATATTAACCATAAATAATGGGGTGTCAAAAAACATATATAATATCATTATATATTACTAAATCAAATTACTATATATGATTCATAAGACACTAAAAAAAGAACATAAAATTTTAATAACAGTCATATCACCTTCAAAAACCAACCAATAGTAAATTAATTTAGTTCACAAATAAGGACCACCAATTTAATTTCAAAGACCAACCACCATGAAATTCATTTAGTATGAAAATAAATACCACTAACGACCACAATTTTCAAAGGGGCATTTATCCTATATAATTCAAAACATCACCATCAAACAAAGATAAATTGGAGAAAACTCAATGTAGAGATGTCGTTCAGGGCATGGAAGAGGTGCGTTTGCAACCGAGGATAGGTGAATAGTGGTGGAGTCCTCTTGTGGAGGAGAAGTGCATGATAGAGGTGTGGCACGTGGTGGAGGTGTGGCATGAAATGGAGGAGAGGAGCACAGTTATAATAACCTAAGCTTTTAGAAGGGGTCAAAATCCAGACCCGGTATAAATTTTTGACTTGTACCTGAGAAATCTGGAGAAATTGGGTTGTTTCTGGAAATTTCAAGACTACACGCCATGTACTATATAGTACACACTGTGAATGCGTTGGCCGAGAAATGGCTGTGTGCCGCCGAGTACATGCCGTGTGATGACCATATAGAAACATCGTACTACATGGCGTGTAGTTATCTACACGCCATGTACTCTTGACCATGTGGAGGCCATTCATGGAATGTAGGCCTGTTGGCTGGGTAGAATCATTTGACCAAGTACACACCGTGTCCTCCTTGGACATGTCGTGTAGTCTAGCTGTGTATGAGGGATATACATGGCATGTGGGTAAGTCGGAAAGGAAGAGAAAAAAAACTAATTACACACTGTGTACCCCTAGTACATGTCATGTAATCATGTTGGCAGGTTCTGGAATGTATGTCGGTAGAATATCACTCGTCTTATGAATAGTAAAATGATACATGACATGTAGTCCTAAAGTACATGACATGTAGTTTCTTTTTTTCATTAAAATGGACTGTAGCCTTGTACTGAGGAAGAACCTCAATACATTCGTCAGGTTGAGTGGGGAGAGCTAGCTAGGGCTTCAATCCCCTTCTGTTCCATCATCTAAGACCAGATTCGAACATCGTTTGATCCGTTGGAACCCCCAGGGTAAGGCCTTGATTCGTCTTGAGCTATTTTTCTTGATTTCATTTCTAGAATTACGTATTGGGGTTTGATCAGTTTTTATTCTTTTTTAGATTTACTGCGTTTAAACCTAATTGGTAGCTATTATTAGAGGATTAACATCGTATTAGTCTCAGGTAGTTAGTGAAAACCTTGTTCTGTGTTTTTGTGGTCATTTGGGTGGTGTGGCCTTCTGCGCGTTTTCAAGTATTTTGGGCGTGACCCATTTATTTCTGATATATAATATTGACTTTTTTGATTGACCTATGGGATACCTTTGGTTATCCCATGTTACCTGTGTGGCTTGAGCGGGGCCTGGTGAGTAGTCATTGCTCATCAGGTCATTTTGGTCGGGGCACCAAAATTATATTAATTGAAATGTATTGTTATAAACTATTGAGTTTAGTTTATTGAACCTTGATATGACATGTTCGAGGCATTAAAATCCTCAGTGATTTTGTCAGATAACTATTGGGCTAGTGTAATTCAGCTTTTTAGATTGTTTTTCCTGTTATTATGTTTTGTTTAAATGTGTATATATGTAATAGAAGAATTCCATATGCTTAAACCCTTTTGGAGGTGTTTGTAATGGCTCAGATGTTGTTGAGTGATGTTGATCACATGTTGGTCTTGGCCTGGGTAACGTTGGGTGGTTTTGACCATGGGATTGGGCGTCATGGGCATCGGTTTGAGGTAGGATGAATGTCAGGTTGGGCATGGCATGAGTTTCTAGGATGGCAAGACCATCACACTTGAGCGGCATGGTCGCATGGACATGAGGTGTCAGAGGTGTTTTGGATTGGGTTCTATTTAGGTGATTACCACTCACCCAGAAACATTGAGTAGGGTGCACATATGGAGACTCCAGGATGAGGTGGTTTTGATGACTCGTGTGGATAGAGGCCCCTGTTAGTTGCAGTTTAGGAACTAATATTTTGGGGTGATTTCTGTAGGAAGCCACCTGGAAGGTGAGGATCCTTTAGGGGATAGTATTGAGGTTATCGAGTTGGGGACAAAGGCTCACTGATATTTGAGGGCCGAAATCACGGTCCCTCTGGATACTTTATTTTGAGGGCAGACATCGTTTTCTCTCCGGGTACTTATTTTGACCACAGTCATCGATGTCCCCCTGGTTACTTACTGTGGATAGGCAAATCTGTTCTCCAGGTAACTATTTATTGGGTGTTATTTTAGGATGTTGGTACTTGAGACACACGGTGTCAGGGGGAACATGGTGTCGGGTTACATGACAGATATTCTGGCGTAGGCCGAAGCAGGTGACACTCCATGGTGGCTGTTGAGCACCAGTGGAGTTTTTGTTTATTAGTGCATCATACTTTTTACTACATTCCTTACAGTTCCATGCCCGCTTAAACACTTATATTTTTTATGCATTGTTGGGTGGTATCCTACTGAGACTCATCTCACACATTGCATAGGCCTTTTGGGATGCATACATACTTTTTGGATTTATATGCAGGAAAGAGGCTAGCTTCAGGAGTCGGGTTGCATTAGTTGTTGCATGAAGATGGTATGGACCTGGAGGTTTTGCCTAGCTAGAGTTAACTATGTTTTGTGTACTTTCATGTATCAGTATCCTTGTTTCTAGATATAGTTGTTTATCCATTGCACCCTTTATATTTAGAAATGTATGACCTTATTTGGATGCATGTTTTGTTGTTCAGTAGCAGTTACAAGTGATTAGCATGCTGTTGTGATTATTTCAGCTGCTGTTGTTTATATTTACTTCTTCTGTTATTTATCGATATTGAATATGCTTCCGCTCTATGAGTCTGGTTCAAGTCGGTCGAGTCATTTATTCCGCTGCACCTTTATTATTATACTCAGACTAGTACAATTATTATTATCCTCTGAGAGGGTATAGCCACCCCACTACACCTATAATACCCTCGCTGCTACACGATAGCCATTGGTGTTCGGGGAGGTACACCTAAGGTAGAAGCACCTGAACCGTTTAGCACTATTCAAGTGGTTATTCGGGTCTGGGTCGTTACAACAGTTGTTTGGTTTGTGGTGGAGGGGAGACACCCTGTGGAGGTGTGGTTCGCGATATAGGAGAAGAAGTGGGAGAGAAGAAGGAGGGGGAGGATGAGTAGGAGTCGTGACGATAGATATTGGATTCCATGGGAGATTTAGGGGTGTGATAAAGGGGAGGAAGATAGGTTTTTTCATAAAACCCATTGAAGCTTTTATCAATGCTATTATGGATTACATGTTTTGAAATTTATTTGATTCCATTACTCTAAACGATGACATGGACTGCTATATTTTTTATGCTACATCGGCGTGTGTTTTCTCTAGTGAAGTATACCTACCATTACTGGGAAATGCCTCTACTACAGATGATTGGGGAGACCTTCTATGGTGTAAGGAGGTTCCAGCCAAACTCAACTTCATCCTATGGCATGTAAGAAACCAGGCCTTGTCTACTGATAATAATGTGAATAGGTATTGAATATTCATTATGTCCATATGTTCTTGATGTTCCGATAGATAGGAAAAATTTGTGACACGCCTATTTTATAAAGGCGCATGGGCTTGTGTGGTCTGAGAAATCTTTGGTGCTTCTAATAGCTGCTCGCAGCATGCCAGTAAAAGAAATGACATCCTACAAGCATGGATTCAGGGGGATGATACTATAATAGAAATAAGTAAAGGGTGGAAATCCTACTGGTGGGGTGTTGGAACATCTGTCTTACTCGTAATCATGCAAGAAATGAGGGTATCATCACATCCCATGTAGCAGTCATATTTAGAATGAAGTACATGATCGCCGATTTCACTCGCATCTTCGAGAACGGAGACTGGGTTCCCTCTTTTAAGATATTTTTAGTGGCCAAAACTCCCGATCTGAGATACCTAAAAGGTAATTGGGTGTGATGGATCCCACCTAACACCGTCTTCTATCTCAACACAAATAGTGCCTGGGGGATGGGAGTCAAGCGCGGTGGTAGTATAGTCAGGGACCATAATGGTTCTGAAATCCAAGATTTTTCATCCTTTGTCAGGAGCGAGAACCCTCTCCAGGTAGAGGCCAAATAAATGCTCACTGGACATATTCTCTATAGTGAAAAAAATATCACCCACTCGGCCATTGAAGCTGATTCCATAACTACTTATCATGCTCTTTAAGGAAGTGGTAATACACCCTAGTGCACGACATATACTATCCATAAGTGAATTCATCTCATTACCACCTAGATGGATATTTTTCACACTTGGTTGCAGGGTAATAGAGTCGCAGGTTTTCTTACCTCTATGGTTGTCTCTAGTGATGGGATCACAAGTTTTTCCAATCTTTGCTCCCTCCTGTCTGAGAGCATGGATCATGTTATTAGGGATTCTCTAGGTCTCTATAACATTCGACCCCCTTGACTCCCCCTCATGATTGGTGTCTCACTCTCTTTTTAATGTTTCTTTTTAATAAAATCAAATATCATTGGTGGTATTATAATAAATTTATTAATTATATATACTTACAAGATTACTTATGTATACTTCTATATTTCTTCTAATTTTATAATTGTTTATATGAATATATATATATTTATTTATTTAAATAATTATAAAATTTTAATAAATTAATATTTCTAATATTTAATATTTTAATAATATTTATATATAATATATTTATTATAATTTTATAATCCTTTAAATATATCTGTACTTATTTGTAACTATAAATATAATTTTTTTATTAATTTCTCAATATTTCAATATATTTATTTAATTATATTTAACATTATATAAGAAAATAAAAGATATAGTTTTTAGATATTAATACTCATTTAAAGAAATAAATATTTATTTATATTTATAACTAGTAAATAAAAAATATTTATTTAGAATTAAAAATTATAATAAATAAATTATTTATAGTTATAATTATAAATATATATATATAATTATAAATTTATAACAAATATATTTATAATTTTATAAATATATAATTAATATATATATATTATAATTTTTTAATTATTTAAATATATGTACATTTATTTAGAATTATATTTCTAACTACTTTTAATTATCTATAGATATTTCTAAATAATTATATATTACTAATATATTTATTATAATTTTTTAATTATTCAAATAAATAAATATATATATTTAGTAATTATAATTACAAATATTTCTATTTATTTATAAATATTTGTATATAAATATTTTTGTTTAATTATATATCTATAACCTTCTATGTAGAATAATAAATATATTTATTATCATTTTATATTTTTTTTACACATATATATTTATTTTTTGTTATAATTATAAATTCAAATAAATAAATTTAAATTTTTTGTATATATTTATAAATATATTTATATATAAATTTATAAAATTATATAATTAAATAAATATTTATATCGTTATAATTATAATTACAAAGAAATATTTTTAAAAAGTATTTATATATAATAAAAATTTAATAATTATTAATATATTTAATATATTTAATATAATTTTATAATAATTGAGAACATAATATATTATATGGTTAAAATGAATTAATCATATACACCTAGTTAAATAGATATAATAAAAAACAAGCCATAAATGGGCAAACTGAATAATAAGAAGAGTGTAATGTATAAATAAACATTCATGACAATACATAACATATATGCCTTCATGATCAACATAGAAATTAAACAAATTTATTAGAAATAAATATATATTTAATTATAATATTTTACTTTTTTTATAACATTATCTATTTTTGAATTATAAATTAAAATATATTAATTATAAATTTTGTTTTTTATTTAATATATACAAATTAACCTTATTAATGAATATAAATATAATAATTGAATAAAAATTATTATTAAAATCTTTTATGCGCGCTAAAAATAGATGATAAAGGTGTACCCTTTTTAGCGCTTTTTTAGCATTGATAAAGGGTAGATTTATCAATGGGTTTAGCTAGCGCAGATAAAGACACCCTATCAACACTTTCTACATAGTTCTTATTGAACAAAACACTTCCCTTTCCTCGTTATGAGGTAGTGAGGATGCAACATCAGTGTGCACACTCGATAAAGAATGAGGGAGAGGCGTCGGTTGTGGTGCATAGCAGGGGGGTCCATGGGTGTTTGGGTTTGTAGTTGGCCGTAGAATGAGGGTGTTCTAGAGATGAGTTGTGTCCCTACTACTTTTCCATGTGAGGGAGAATATAGTTATAGTACAGGATGAGTCTAGTAGAGTTTATTGGTGCCCAAATCAAGAGAGGGTGGCACCCTGGTTTTCTTCAGCATATGGGAGGAACTGGTGGTGCACAGAAAATGCAAGGGGAAAGGGGGGCATGGAGGTGGTGAATCAAGGTGGATGGCATCTATAGAAAGGGTTTTTGGCGTTGTGGTGCAGTGCTTGATGAACATGATCCCTTGAATATTGATAAGGTTTATCCATTTGTAATAATATGAACGCTTCTTTCACCATTGGGTCGTGCGCCTCCTGTGCATCCAAATTCAATTTCTAAATGAAAATTATACCTAATTATACAAATTATAAAATGTTAATAAGAATAATAATTAAAGTATAATTATAAAATTATAATTAAATATATTAATAAACTATAAAAAAATTAAATTAAATGAAGTTGTTATAAAAGTAATAATATATATAAATATTTATGCACCTGCAATTAACTACCCTAAGATAAAAGTAATATAAAATTAAAAAAATATATATTACTACTATTAAATATTAATATAATAAAATTACTAAAATAATAATAAAAATAATTCATTTATTAATACTGCAAAAAAGATATATATAATGAAGTAAAATATAATACTAATATAGAAAATTAATAAATATAAAACACATATTAATAAACTAAATAAAACTAATATTTGTGAAATTAAAAATATAGTATTAAATATAATATATAAAATTATCATATGTAAAAAACTAAATTACATGTTTAAACATATAATTAATTAAAAACTTTAAAAATAACTAAAATATTACAATAATACAAAAATAAGATAATAATTAAAAGTAGTTAGAAAATTTATTAAAACTTATTTATAAAATTATTAAAATTTCAATGAAATACATGCAAATCATTTTGGTTGATCTGGATGGCTTGAAGTGGTGTAAATATAGAATGGGGAGGTTCCCTTTTATAATTGAGATGATAAGAACTTTTTGAATTTTTAACAAAAATAAATTTTAATTAAGTCATTATCAATTAATATGCATCCAATTTCCCATTATTTAGAACCATTAATTTGATATGGTGTAAATCCCATCAACCAATAATATTTGGAAATTTTTGTGGGGTGTTTTATAACTTATAATTTTCTTTGACCCCTTAGTTATCAAATTTCGGCATTAACTATGGTAACATATTTTTCTCTCTTAATGGATAATAAATTAAATTATAGGGTAACTATAAATTCATAAATTGATGAATATTGAAATTATAGATCATATATAACCCCATTGGTCCTTTTTCATGATTTTATTTATTTTTAATAAATTTAATAAATCTTATTTTCATAAACTATGATTAATGTCTACTTTTACACATTCAATTAATTTGACATAAAATTCATAAATAAAAATTTTTATTTAAAATATAATTTAGTTAAATATTAATTATATTTCATATTAATCTAAAAATTTCAGGGAACACTATAAATCACTCAATTTTTATCACCTTTAATATTTTTTATATCATTTAATTTATTTTTCTACTAATTTAACAAATATTATATTTACGTTTCACAATAATTTAAGGTAATTATATAATCATGAAAAAATAGAAATAAATTATCATCATGGATAAAATTATATTATTCATATACTTTTCATTTATATTGTTTCATAACTTCATTTATTCCTTATGTGGACACATAATAGATATTTAAAACAAAGATAGTGAAATTTTATAACATTAGTTGATTTAAATATATAATGGTTATTTTTCTGGAAATGTGTCCATTAAAAATATAAATTTAGAGATGAATGTGATAAGGGTTGAATTTTATTCAACTAATAATAATTATGATGAAAAATAAACACCTTATCACAATGTTTTAACCTATGTTTTCTTGATTTAGACTTTACCAAGAAGATAAATTTTACCAAACACTAATGGAAATCATACTTTTCCCAACACTTGTATACCAACAGTTCAATTGAACCGTTGGTATAGGTGATCTTTACCAACGGTTTGAATAAACCATTGGTAATGATGTGTAAAAAAGAGTTTTTCCAACGGTTTGATGAAACCGTTGGGAAAGATGGGGAAAAAAGAGTTTTCCCAACGGTTTCATCAAACCGTTGGGAAAGATGGGAAAAATAAGATTTTTACCAATCGTTTCATTAAACCATTGGGAAAGATGGAGTTTTCCCAACGGTTTATAAAAACCATTGGGAAAAAGAATCCCCAAATTCACCTAAGCCAGGAATCCCCCTCCCCGATTCCAGAAGCAGTGTGTGGCTCTCCCAAAAGCGATTCCGACTCATAGAAGCCCTTCAAAACCCCCAGCACAGGTGCACCTCTTCTATCAGATCAACTTCTAGGTTAGACTCCTTCCTCCTTTTCTCAAGGATATCCTTCCACCTCTTATCAAGGATATCCTTATATTCTCAAGGATATCGTTAATCCCAATTTTTAGGGTTTTTGGAAAATTTTATGATTCACTACTCCAAGAATTGTGCACTCAAATCACTACATCGTTGTACACATTTTCCAATTAATGTTTTCATTACACGTATACATTTATAATGGCATGGTGTCTCTTTATTGTGTTCTAATTTTAAATATTCATAATTTTTTTTATCTCAATTCTTCAAATATTACATCATCATGTATATGAAATCAAAAAAATTGTTTGTAATATTTATTCATAGTATTTCATGAAGATTACTCCTTTCATTAAGATCATGTCAAACATGAAGATCTTGTTCATCTTAATTTTTGTACACTATGCGTATTACATAATACCGATGTATCATGTTTCTATCAAAATCTATATATATATATATATATATAAAATGACACATTGTTCACTTATCCTTTGCACAATAGAACATATGGAGTATCTTCTTGAACTTTTCAAAATAGTATTTGGTCCCTAATTAGTACTTCATCCTTCTTCATGAAACTAATTCCCAGAATGTTAAATTTGTAATATTAGTGAATATTAGTTTTCCTAATATAACCATAATCATTCTGTCTTCAATATCATATATGAGTTATTCAATCACCTTTTTAAAACACAATAACCATTTTCATTGATTTGGGGTTCCTCAAAATGATTGGAAAAATCAGAAAAACACATGTATTGAATCATGTTTCTCATATGGTTTCATCGATACAAGTTCATCTAGAAAATCATGACTGTGTGGTTCAAATATCATGAGGACCAAGGGATTTTGAGGGTGGGGTTCTTTTCACTACCCATGATGGAATGTGTAGACATCCATAAAAATTTTAGATAAGTCAAAAGTTTAATTTAGTATGTTGTTATCTTTGACATACTTTATTATTATTCTCAAATTTAAAAATAAATGTTTTTGTCTATACTTAATGAAATTAATTTTTTTTACAAGCCATGAAAAACCTACTAGTGTAGAAGCCTAAAATTTATTCACCCCTAAGGTGCACTTGACTTGGGGAAGTAATTGGGTAATGAAAGGTTTGACCATAGAGGTTCCAATAATGAGTAATTGAACATGAGTGAATGATTTGGGATACCTATGACACATGATTTGACCTGAGGCATGTGCCTCTTATAGACCTAATGAAAATGAATATAAATAAATTTTAATTTAATTTATGAGTACTTGTTCTTTACATTATTTTAATAGTTCACTACATCGACTAGAAACTTCTTCCTTTATCATTTACTTAAATGTATTTTCTATTAAAGTATAATCCTATTGAATTGTTAATGACAAAATAACTTATATAAATTATTTTTACAGATTGGACAGAATTTGGATGTATGAAACCGATCGGATCTCAAGCGATTTTCAAAATAATTTGGAGAGCTTTAGAGATTTTTCATTTCACAATACTTTAGATAGTGGTCACATACACTACCCATGTTCCAATTATGTTGGTAGACCTTGGTTGGGCCATGAAGAAGTCAGCTACCACATAACCAAAAATGGTTTTCAATCAAAATACGTTGTGTGGTATCACAATGGGGAGAAAATGAAATCTCAAATTGGTGATGATCGAAATGAATGGACTGGAATGGAGAATTTGTTAGATGATCGGTTTTCGTTTATTTGTCATAATGATAAAGAAAGGATTTCGACTCAAGAAGACTCCGATATGAGGACAGCTGATGCATCTAGTGAAAATGATGATATTGATAGGGTGAAAAAATTGAATGATGCTGCCATGACTATAGTATACCAACAATTCAATAAAATAAAAAGGCTGGAATTTTTAATCCGATTATTTCATGGGAAAACTATGTATGGGATTTCTAATACAACAATTGATTACATTCTTAACCTATTAAAGGATTTACTTCCGGCGGATGCAGATATTACCTCAAACCACTATATGGCATGGATGTTAATTAAGGAACATGGATTTTCAAGAAACAAAATTCATGATTTCCCGAGAGATTGCAGTTTATTCTGGGAGGAAACCTTTGAACAAAATGATTTTATAAAATGTGGCACATCCCACTGGAAGTCAAAATCTAATGGAACACCTTCTCATGTTCCAAAAAAAGTAATGTGGCACTTTCCATTGACCCCCATACTCCAGAATCTTTTTATGTCTGATGACATATCAATAAAAATGAGATGGAATGATACCTAGAGAAAGAAGACTAATGATTAGTTGGTTCATCCTGTAGATGAATTTTCATGGTAGAGATTTGATGCTCGACATCCTGATTTTGTAGCTGACGTGCGTAATGTGAGGCTGGATGTTTTATGCGATGGTTTTAATCCTTTTGGGAAGATGTTTAATTTGCACATCACATGGAGAGTTTTATACACATTTATAATCTTCCCCCATGGTTGTGTATGAAAAAACCTTTCACTTTAATGAGTATACTCATATTTGGTCATTCTGATCCCAGAATTGACATTGATGTATATATGAAACCTTTAATAAAAGTGATGAAACTTATTTGGGATGTGGGTGTGCGCACATACGATGAATGTTCGAAAGACATATTTCTGATGCGTGTTGTGCTTATGTGGATGATCAATGATTTTCCAGCTTATGCAATGATGTCTGGATGGAGCATCAAGGTAAAACTGTCATGCCCAGTTTTTATGAAGAATACACGATCCAGAATACTGAAACATCGCTATAGTTTCAGTTTTAGGGGACATCTAATATTCTCTCCAAATGATCATCCATATAGAATGAATCATTGAAGAATTGATAATATCGTAGATACCGATGATCCACCTCAGCATATGTTTGGAACTCATGTGCTTAATGAATTGAAAGATTTCAGTTTTTTGTTCGGGAAGGGTCAAATGAAATCTGGAAAAAGAAAGAATGTTTCCACTGAAACATGTTACAATTAGAGGAAGAGGAGTGTCTTTTTTGATTTTCCATATTGGTAAACCAATTTGTGAAGTCATTTCTTAGATGTAATTCATATTGAAAAGAATATATGTGAAATGTTTCTTTCGGTTATTCTAAATGTCAAGGGGAAGAAAAAAGATGATTTATGATCTCGACGTGACTTGGTGGATTGGGGCATCAGACCAGAATTTCATCATGTGCGTATCAATGAAAATAAATAGCTACTTCAATGTGCTTCTTATGTGATGACACCTACGAAGAAAAAAAACAATTTCTAGAAGTATTAGTGACTATTACAGTTCATGATGGCTATTCAATAAACATATCTAAATGGGTCAACAGAAGAGATTTGAAGCTAAAATCATTGAAGACTCATGATTATCACATTCTACTGCATGAGTTGCATCCAATAGAAATCCGTCATCTTTTCCCCAATAATGTTAGAGTGACTGTTATTCGGTTTTTCCATTTGTTTAGAGATATTTTTTCTAAAAATTTGTCCAAGTCATTCTTGAAAAAATTGTTGACAGATGCCCCATTAATTTTGTGTGAGTTAGAGAAAATATTTCCTCCATCATTTTTCACATGCAGGCTGCATCTAACTATCCATATTCCCACTAAAATACTTCTCGGAGGACCTGTTTCTATTCATTGGATGTATCCAACTTAAAGAAATATGTACACATTAAAGTCTTATGTCGGAAACAAGAATCACCCCGAAGGCTCTATCGTGAACGGTTACTTGGCTCAAGAATGTGTAGATTTCTGCTCAATGTATTTTTCTGATCTTTCTACAAGAATGAACAGACCCATGAGAAATGAATAAGAACAGTATGAGAATATTGAACCCAGTTTTCCATCACTTCCTCAAACATGATGAATTACTGGATCATATACATTGAAGATATTAAGCCATTAAGTGCGGGAGATGGCACATAGAACAGTTTCGTTCAACTGTGATTTGTTCGATGACTATATCAGGTAACTAAATTTAATATGTATATCTTATATATATATATATGTTAAACTATTCATATTTTTTATCTATAGGTAATATAAAACAATGATAAATAGGAAGCATCGTTCTTTATCTTTGAGAAGGAGATAAACTTTGCATAGGAAAGAGTTTTCTTCTTGGTTAATATTGAACGTAAAAATATTAATGTTTAAAATAATTATATCAATATTTAATTATGTTTAATAGTCATTTAAATTGCAGGAATTGAGATTTTCTGCTGACTCTGTCTCTGAGGAAATAAGATCTCTGGATTTTGGTCCTAATACCGTGGTTCATGTCTGTAAATCAATTGTTATCAATGGGTAAAAATTTATTGTCACTGAACGAGCAAAGAACATGAGAACTATAATGCCCCGACCCCAGTTTCCCAGAGTCGGTGCATTATTGCGTAACATTGGCATGATCACAAATGATCATGTCTCGAAAGAACGATTAGTTTAGTAGCCTTGGAAACACTAGATACATTCATAAATGTTACATTGCATCATAAAGTGAAAAACTAAAATAACATAGTATCCATTTTCCACACTCATATCCCCTTCAGACTATCCCAGCAGGTCATTCAAAAAATACTTCTTCACATCCTGGAAAAATTAAAACATTGAAAGGGGTGAGATCAGATGCTCAGTAAGGATAAAAATATAGCGGAAGCTTTCATAAATAAACATAAACATTTAAGGCAATGTATAACTTAAAACAAAATCCTTTTAAACTTGATCTTCAACATAATATGGCAAAAGTAAAATGAGATAATGCCATTTACTTATTCACAAGGATATTCTACTGGTCGAATAATCACATGCAATATCAATAACCACTTTCATAATGATGGAATGCATAATGCAAGACTATCATAACAACGTAGCCAAGGCCTCGTGCCAAGACCACAAATAAGATTTTGTCAAGGCCTCATGCGAAGACACTAGTTTGTCTCATGAGACCTACAGATGCATCGATGAGCTATAGCGGGCTCCACCCGTCACTTATTAAGTCTAATGCATTCCTCATATGAACAGGTTTAAACATATCATAAACCATAACATAATCGTATCAAAAAAACATGCATAACGGAAACATAAAATGTCCACATTTCAATCACAAGATATCAATACAACACATTGATATAATAAAAACACTTTCAAAACCATTTTCAATACCAAAATAAAAAAAACTATAACATGGTATTTAATTTTCTTTTAAAAAAAGTTATGGCTTGTAGAGGAAGCCGAAACTCAAACAATGGTCACGACGGCGGAGAATTCGTTTTCACCACATACGTACAGAAAGAAAAACATTCCTTTTTGTCATTTAGTAGAACGCTTCGTATAAAAAAGATTCCTTTTGAATAAAAGTAAAAGTCAAAGGGGTTTATACACCGTATAAAAGAAAGTTGTGTATAAAACCAAATATGCCTCAATGAAAGGAGATTGAGACGAAGTCCTTACAATGATAATTTTTTAAAATAAAATAGATCTATTATGTGTATTCACTATATGTACACATAAAGAAAGAACAAATACAAGATATGACATAATAATATCATGACATAATTTGAAAGTAGGAGATTAACCCAAAGAATTGAAATTGGGTTAGGAAGTTCCCTTACCTCGTGTCCAAATTCACTCGACCATTCTTTGATCTCATGAATAAAAAAATTGAGTTAATCTCTACCTTCTTAAGAACCTTTTTCAAGTTCATTATTCCTTTTATATAACTTATTACCATGTCATGAACATTATGTAATTATTTAAGTCTATAACGGTCGTTTTGTCGATCTTAGGTACTTGAGTCAAAAATAAACTTCTTATAATTACACTTTGTTCATGTGGTAAAACATCCATTATATCCATAATTATATTCATGATGTATATATCATATACATCATATATATCCAGTATATACATTCATTTAAAATATTACATAACATTTAGAGGTAAGAAATGAAATGCACCGTTCATGGAGACGGTAAGTCGTACGTACGCATGAACGCTAATTTCATTTATATTTCATATTTAATGGAATGAAGTTATAATTATATAAAGTTATAATATAATTCCAATATAATATAATGTATAATCCCATTTACTCCATCCTTTATACATCCCACATATGGCATTAACGATTCAAATCACTTTGAGGGGGCGGTAGTCCGCACTTCCTAAAATGAAATTATCGCATTTACCCATAATGGAAATCATAAAGTATGCCATAAATGAGAAATACAGAAGAATAAGGAAAACATAAACATAATATATATATCATATATGAAAATAGTGTCATAAAAAGGGCCACCATTAGAGGTGTTAACGGAATATTGAACAATCATCGTTTTGTGAGGTAGTATTTCGCCACCCACAGAAACAGTATGTTCTTTAACCATTAGACGAAGGTGTGTGTAAGTTTAAAACAAATACATATCATAACAACATCCTAGTATATATTAGATACTGGTTTTGTTACAAAAAAAAGGAATAAAAGGAGTTTAAGGGGTTGGAGAAGCAAAATAAAACAAAACAACATTAGAGAAGACATTACCTTAAAATCGGGTAACTCTTTTTGATTTGAGCCAAAGGCTTCCTTGGGAAGACTTCTGCCCAAAGTGAGGCTTATAAGAGTAAGGGAGGAATGTTGAGAGAGTATTTGGGCAGAGGTTGGCCGAGACAAAAGGCTTTGAAGGTGTGAGTAAGGTGGTAGTGGTGGGGGCCTTTTATAAGAGGAGAGAAGGGGCACTCTTGGAAAGATTGAAATGATACTTTATTATGAAATGCTTTTTTTTTCGGATTCTAAAGGTCCCAAACTTATATATTTCGAGGATAAGGTGATAAGGGTTCGAAATCTACTCATCCAATAGGTTTTTGACATGTGTATGTCTTATATTTGACATTATCTTTTCATTTTATTAAAATCATTAATTAATGAGGTAATCGTTGCATCATCATGGTGTCATAAATAATTTATTTATATAATGTCTAAAAATTATAAAAAAAATATCTTCATTTAGGAAATATTTATATATTTCTAATGAATATTTATAGTCAAACATATGACTTGTATAACCCCATTTGAAAATTGTTTTAGTAAAACAACTCTTGTCTGTGACATTTTTATTTTAACATTAAATAAAAAGTTATTTATGTCATTTTCCTACCAAAGTGGCTCCAAGGGGGGCCCATGTTTACCCATGTATTTTATTGGCCATCTATGACACATCCAATAGGTGTAGGACAAGTGTAAAGGTATTTTACTATTTTTATAATATCATTTTTACACTAAATTTCACTAATTACCTTTAATCGCGATTAATTAAACATAAAAGTTACTATTCACCAAAAAAATTATTTTAATCCCATTGAACAAAATTTTACTTCCTAATGATAGCCATGTATGTCGGATTTTTTAAAATCAAATCACAGAAGTGGTAATGTTTCATTTAAACGAAAAATCTGTTTTTTAACTACCACTTAGTGGTTTCACTATTCATCAAAAATTGATGTTTTTCAGAACAATGCCAAAATTTCACCTTAAGCTATAATTGATATTCTGAATTCAAAAATGATGTCTCTTTTACAAAATTCCAAACATATAAGTTTCATTAATTAATTTCATAATTAATTCCCGTTGTCACAACAAATAGCGTGTTTTTAAGACACAATATATATCAAAAGATTGACAATTGTTTATCTCCAATTTCAAAGTGAAATTAATTCTAATGACCACCATTGGATAAAATGGTAAAAATATATTCTAATTATACTTTAAAACCACTCAATATTATAATTTATCACTATAAATTATTTTTATTAAAAAAGTTGTTTTTATGTATTTTTCACTATTCAAAACAAATTGGTAGTTCTCAGAAAAATACCAAAAATTCAACATAGGCTAATTTTGATATTCCAAATCCATAAAAGAAGTCCATTTGGAAAGATAAAATTTATAAAATTTCAAAAATTAGGTATTACTATTCATAACGGCTACTTTGATTGGTTGTGGTGTGTGTTAGAACTCAAAGTTGCATACAACACATGCTACTGTATTATTCAAAGAAAAGTGTACCGTGGAAGATTGGGGTGTTAAAAGAACACAACATGATGGTGTAATGGTTACTGAAACAACAAAGTGTTATTCCATAGCATCAAATATTAGACCGGAATTTGAAAATGTGGGTTATTATGGAGTCGTTGAGAAAATAATTATATTGGATTATTAATCTCATGGACGAGTCACAATGATGAAATGCCATTGGATTGATTCGATGACGAGACATGGAAAATTTATTAATGATTGTGGATTTCGAATAATTAATATGAAAATCACTCTTACTACTGAAGAATCATATGTGTTGGCATCAATGGATAAACAAGTTTTTTATGTCAAAGACCAACTTCGACCTGAATATGGTGTCAAGGTTTAATTAATTCAAAGACATATTTTTGATGATGGTGATGATGGAATTGACACTGTCCCTAGTGAAATTGGAACCAATCCATTTATTTCTTTTTAAGACTCCAATAGCTCAATTTTAAGAGTTGATTGTTAACCTGAATTTGTGGTTGAAAATATATAGAATCATTTATCCATGTTCTTGATTCTATTGGTTTACCTCGAGTTGGGCTGTTAAGGTTGGTAATATTCAAATTGATTTAGTATTGATCACAAATATGTTATAGCTGACTTGACCGTTATGTGGATTTTAAATGTTTATTGGTTGCAGTTTTATTTGAATTTCTTTTTCTAATTTGGAATTGAACTGTATTCAAACCTAGTCAAACAATATTTCTAACTTGGTGAACATTACAACTTGTATGATTTTTTAAATCCTTTCAAGCTCTTCTAAAAAAATTGATTGCTAAATTACCAATGAATCCCCCTATTCCTTCATATATTTATTTTTTTGGTTTACATATTAGTTTTTTTCTAATTAATTATATATTTGTTCTCAAAATCAAGAAATGCAGAAAATTGAAGAGAGACGAATGAAAACAATTATGGAGAAAAATCGTCGAATGGCGGAGATGGGTGTTCCACCATTAGTGCCTACAGTGATTACATTATTTCAAATATATATATTAAAAGAATATATAATTTCACGTGAATACTTTATTTGTAAACATTTTTGTAGGATCCACCTATACATCGACAGTTATTCGACGATGAGCCCAGTACTTGTCCTAGTACTCAGGTCGGTGGTACGAGGAGGGTTCGTACCAGAGGTGGACGAGCAGCTGCGCGTTCCCGACTAGACTCTACCCCTCCCACTAACATGTCATCCTTCCCACATTCTGATCCCAGTGTGTTGTTGGGGAAACATGTGATATTTAGGCCTCCCATGCTTCCGTAACCTTTTGCATCTACTGGCCCATCATTTTCACATCACATGATGATTCCCACTCCCCAGTCAGAATTCGGTCATACAGCTATCCCATCTTCTTTTCCTTCTACTTCTGTCTCTCCGAGCTTCTATATTCCATCGTCTTCAACTCCTGTTCCACCACAGGGTGTTCCATCAATTTCTGTATTTCCAGAGGCGCTCAGCGATCAGACTGACACATGTATATTTATAGAACCCTAGCAAATTTTTATAGCAATATTTATTTTCATTATAACATGTTTTGATTAAAAAAAATTCTTTCAAGACAGATAAATCTACTGACATGAGGTATGGGCGGGGGTGTACATGCATGTGTTCGGTGTGGTACTTCCACACACAAGTTTTGGTGGATTACATGGAAGAAAACCAAATGGTTGAGAAAACAGGGCAACAATGTCAGAGTTTTTGGCGACGCATGCAAAATACTCTGACATCATTCCCGTCAGCCCGCTATCATGGAGAAATTTTCCACATGAGGTCAAGGATAGAGCTTGGGCAGAGATATGGGTAAAAATATCTGTTGTATTTAATGCGATGAATTATTTTTGTATTTATATGAATTAATATTTTGATGTCATCTTAGATTTAATTTTCCCGATGGTGAGGGTGCACGACCAGAACGTCTAAAGGATTTAGGTGAGCTTTGGAGAGCCTACAAGAATGATTTTTCTATTGGCTGGTGTGCTAGAGTTGAAACTGAGTTATAGGTGGTACCGGTCGTGGATGATTGTCCTATAGAGCAGTATCGTCCGATGATTACTCGTTGGAAGAGTACCCAGTTTAAGGTATGAATTACATTTGAGGTATTGAATTAATAACTTTCATGTTTTGCATTAATATTATCCTTTTAATTATCAAATTTTATTTTGAAAACATCTGGAAAAAATTAAAAAACATTGATGCAAAAAATACCTCCACACACTAGGACGTACTACGATGTTGGATCATGAGTGGAAGCAGGTAAGACAATTGATTTTATGTTTTCTTTATGACATACATTTTCTTTTGTTTCCTCAATTATTTAATCGTTTGCTAAAGTTTTCATATAATTTTAGTTTCAATGTTACTGTAGAGGAAAATATAGAATATTGAAGGATGTGTGCCTCGAGCAAAAATATTTTGCTCGAGTAGACGGGAAAATGATGGAAGTGTCGTCAACGATGCGACTTAGCAGCAAATTTTATGTTTTAATATATTGATTTTATATTTTAATATCTATTTTTTAACTTAAAAATATATTTATATTTGTAACAGGCTATTTTAGAGGCCCTCGATGCCCAAGAACTAGACAATTTTGGGCAAACTGATCACTTACATCAGGTGTTGGGAGAGAAGCATCCTGGCAGAGTATGCTGTCAACCTAGGATAGCCCCGATGAGTTATTGGCCCTCCTCAGGTATGAGTTGTAGTGCCACCAAGCAGAAGAATGTTAGGGTACAGGTATAACAGGCTGAGAAAAGGGCCACATAGACGGAAGAACAGTCTGCTAGGTCAAACAGTGAATTTATGAAATTTATTAAAGTTCTACGTCCAACACTTCCAGCAGAGGCTATCCCACATTTTGATGATTATATGTCGTCGATACGTTCTATATATGGTGCACAAGGTGGCAGTTCTAGTGGTGGTCAGGACGATGTCTAGCATGACGATGATGATGGCAAGGAGTCTGATGCAGAAGAATAGGGAGAGGAGGAGGGCGAGGCTGATGGAGAGGGCGAGGAGGAGGGCGAGGGCGAGGAGGAGGGCACTGAGGAGGGAGAGGATGATGATGGGGACGAGGATGAGGGTGATAATGATGGTGATGATGGTGATGGTGATTTGGGACAAATTGATCTTTTACATTTTGGACTAATATTATTGAGATTTTATGTTTAATATATTCTATTTGTTGGTTTTATCTAGACCTGTAGTATAGTATTGGAGTTTAGTTATTTTTATATGTTGTCTGTTTTTATGGATGATGTTGTCTATTAGTGGTTGTGTGTTTGGGAACTCCCTGGACAGTCTCCCTCCTTCCTGGACCCTGGAAAACCCCCCTCCATCCTCCTTGGACCCCGGAAAGCCCACTAGACAGCCCCCCCCACCATCCTGCTTGGTCCCCGGACAGCCCCCCGGACAGCCCCCCCACCCTCCTCTTTGGACCCCAGAAAATCCCCGAACACCCCCTGGACAGCCCCCTGGATAGCCCCCCCACCCTCCTCCTTGGTCCCCAGACAGCCCCCCGAACACCCAATGGACAGCCCCCCGTACATCCCCCCCGGACAGCCCCCACCCTCCTTGATTTCATTTACTACTAGAAAATCTATAATATATATTTTATTTATTTTCATCATGATAATCAATGTAAATCACATTTACACATCTAATCAATATCAAAGATTCTTGGTATGTTATAAAAGGGATGTATTCATTGGGCATGGAATTGATAGCTCTGAAATGTTTCATAGCATGATAAACTAAAATCTAATCTATACTATGAATGATATAAAAATATTTTATATGAATATACACACGATTTCAAGTAAATACCATTCCACTAATAGAAACATGAGGATTCTCATAAATCATGTTTACCATAATATTTCCACAAGGATTTTTAGTAAAAGTTTTTTCTTCTATTAATTTTAGGATATTCTCATTTTAAATGTAAATTTTTCATAAATAAATTAATTTAAAGAAACATAGTCAAATAGTGTATTTGAATAATGTGAATAAACACCTAATATACCACTCTAACTATGTCTCTTTTGTTTTAAATGGACAGGATTATAAGTGAAAAGAACAAATGGCAAACGAAAAACTGACCAAAAACATTTGAATTGTGTTCATAATTTATCACAATGATCCATGGGTCATATGTGACGTGTACGAGCCAACCCGGGCTCAATCTGAGTCATGGTGTGGTTGGGATCACACTAACTGTCTCTCTTTTGTTTAAAATGGACAACATTATAAGTACATACGGAAAACCACCCAAACGCATTCAGTTTCTATTTAAACTTTTGAAAAACGATCCATGGGTCATATGTGATGTGTACGTGTCAAACCCGCCTCAATCCAAGGTGCAGTGTGTCTGGCACCATTCATAGTGTCTCTCTTTTGTTTAAAATGGACATAATTTTATGCGAAAACAACAACTGACATACGAAAAACCGACCAAACACATTCAAAATTTGTTGATGCTTTAGGAAAATGATATATGGGTCATATGTGACGTGTACGAGTCAACCCCACCTCAATCCAAGGTGCGGTGTGGCCAGCACCACTCTAAGTGTCTTTCTTTTGTCTAAAATGGACAACATTTTAAGTGAAAACATCAACTGGCATACGGAAAATAGACCAAACACATTCAGATTGTGTTGATACTTTAGGAAAAAGATCCATGGATCATTTGAGACGTGTAAAAGTCAACCCCGTTTAAATCGGAGGCGCAGTGTGGCCAGTACCACTCTAACTGTGTCTCTATTGTTTAAAATGGACAGTATTATAAGTGAAAAGAAAAAATGGCATATGGAAAACTGACCAAACACATTCAGATTCTGATGATAATTTATCACAATGATCCATGGGTCATATGTGACATGTATGAGCCAACCTAGGCTCAATACGAGTCGTGGTGTGGCCGGGATCACTATATGTGTCTCTCTTTTGTTTAAAATGGACAACATTTTGAGTACATACGGAAAACCAAACAAACGCATTCAGTTTCCGTTGAAAAATTAGGAGAACGATCAATGAGTCATATTTGAATTTTAAGAATCAACCTAACCTCAATCCGGGGTACGGTGTGGCTGACACCACTCAAAGTGTCTCTCTTTTGTTTAAAATGGACTTCATTTTAAGTGAAAACAACAACTAGCATACGGAAAACTGACCAAACAGATTCTAATTGTGTCGATACATTGAAACAACGATCAATGGGTCATATGTGACGTGTACGAGTCAACCTCGCCTCAGTCCAAGGCATGGTGTGGCTGACACCATTCATAATGTCTCTCTTTTGTTTAAAATGGACATCATTTTAAGTGAAAATAACAAGTGACATACGAAAAACTGACCAAACGCATTATAAATGTGTTGATGCTTTCGAAAATGATCCATGGGTAATATGTGACGTGTACGAGTCAACTCCTCCTCAATCCGAGGCATGGTGTGGACAGGATCACTCTAAGTGCCTCTCTTTTGTTTAAAATGGACAACATTTTAAGTTCATATGGAAAACTGACCAAAGGGATCCTGATTTTCTTGATACTTTATCACAACGATACATGGGTCATATGTAATGTGTATGAATCAACCCTTCCTCAATCTGAGATGTGGTGTGTCTAGAACCACAGAAAGTGTCTATCTTTTATTTCAAAAGGAAATCATTTTAAGTGAAAACATGAACTGACATACGGAAAATTGACCAAACACATTCGGATTTTGATGATAATTTAGTACAATGATCCCTAGGTAATGTTAGACGTGTATGAGTCAACCCCGTCTAAATCCGAGGCAAGGTGTGGCTGGTACCACTCTAACTGTGTCTCTTTTGGTTAAAATGGACATGATTATAAGTGAAAAGAAAAAATGGCATACGGAAAACTGACCCAACGCATTCGGATTCTGTTGATAATTTATCAAAACGATCCATGGGTCATATGTGATGTGTACTAGGCAAACATGGCTCAATCCAAGTTGCGGTGTGGCTGGTATCACTCTAAGTGTCTCTATTTTGTTTAAAATGGACAACATTTTATGTATATACGGAAAACCGACAAAACACATTTGGTTTCAATTGAAACTTTAAGAGAACAATCCATGATTCATATGTGACGTGTAAGAGTCAACCTCACCTCAATACGAGGCGCGGTGTGGCCGACACCAATCAAAGTGTCTCTCTTTTGTTTAAAATGGACTCCATTTTAAGTGAAAACAACAACTAGCATACGGAAAACCGACCAAACAGATTCTGATTGTGTCGATACATTATCACAACAATACATGGGTCATATGTGACTTGTACGAGTCAAACCTGCCTCAATCTGAGGTGCGGTGTGGCCGACACCGTTCATAGCGTCTCTTGTTTTGTTAAAATGGACATCATTTTAAGTCAAAACAACAACTGTCATACGAATAACTGACCAAAATGAATTCGAAATGAGTTTATGATTTAGGAGAATGATGCATGTGTCATATGTGACGTGTACGAGTCAACCTTGCCTCAATCCGAGGCACGGTGTGGCCAGGAGCACTCTAAGTGCCTCTCTTTTGTTTAAAATGGACAACATTTTAAGTACGTACCGAAAACTGAACAAACAGATTATGATTCTGTTGATACTTTGGCACAAGGATCCATGGGTCATATGTGACGTGTACGAATCAACCGCGCCTCAATCTGAAATGCGGTGTGTCCGGAACCACTCAAAGTGTCTGTCTTTTGTTTCAAAAGGACATCATTTTAAGTGAAAATGTCAACTGGCAAACGGAAAACCGACCAAACACATTCGGATTGTGTTGATACTTTAGGAAAATGATCCATGGGTCATTTGAGACATGTATGAGTCAACCCCGTCTAAATCCAAGATTCGGTGTGTCTGGTACGACTCTAATTGTGTGTCTTTTGTTTAAAATGGATAGGATTATAAGTGAAAAGAACAACTTGCATATGAAAAACTGACCAAATGAATTCATAATCTGTTTATAATTTATCACAATGTTCCATGGGTCATATGTGACATGTACGAGCCACCCCAGGCTCAACATGAGTCTCAGTGTGGCCGGGAACACTCTAAGTGTCTCTCTTTTGTTTAAAATGGACAACATTTTAAGTACAAACAGAAAACTGACCAAACGCATTCAGTTTCCATTGAAACATTAGGATAATGATCCATGCGTCATATGTGATGTGTACAAGTCAACCTCGCCTCAATTCGAGGCGTGGTGTGGCTGACAACACTCAAAGTGTCTCTATTTTGTTTAAAATGGACTTCATTTTAAGTGAAAACAACAACTACCATACAGAAAACCGACCAAACGGATTCTGATTATGTTGATACATTATCACAACAATACATGGGTCATATGTGACTTGTACAAGTCAACCCTACTTCAATCCGAGGCATGGTGTGGTCGACACCCTTCATAGTGTCTCTCTTTTGTTTAAAATGGACATCATTTTAAGTGAAAACAACAAATGACATAAGAAAAACTGACCAAAATGCATTAGAAATGTGTTTATGCTTTAGGAGAACGATCCATGGGTCGTATGTGACGTGTAAAAGTCAACCTCGACTCAATATGAGGCACGGTGTGGCCGAGATCACTCTAAGTGCCTCTCTTTTGTTTAAAATGGAAAACATTTTAAGTAGATACAGAAAACTGACCAAACGAATTCTGATTCTATTGATACTTTAGCACAAGGATCCATGGGTCATATATGACGTGTATGAATCAACCACACCTCAATCTGAAATGTTATGTGGCCATAACCATTCAAAGTGTCTGTCTTTTGTTTCAAAAGAACACCATTTTAAGTGAAAACATCAACTGGAAAACAGAAAACCAACCAAAAGAATTCAGATTGTGTTAATACTTTAGGAAAATTATCCATGGGTCATTCGAGACATGTACGTGTCAACACCGTCTAAATCCGAGATGTGGTGTGGCCTGTACCAATCTAACTGAGTCTCTTTTGTTTAAAATGGACATGATTACAAGTGAAAAGAACAACTGGAATACGAAAAACGACCAAACACATTCATAATCTATTGGTAATTTATCACAACAATCCATGGGTCATATGTGACGTGTAAGAGCCAGACCAGGATTAATCCGAGTCATGGTGTGGCTGTGATCACTCTAATTGTCTCTATTTTGTTTAAAATGGACAAGATTTTATGTACATACGAAAAACCGACAAAACGGATTCGGTTTCTGTTAAAACATTAAGAGAAAGATCCATGGTTCATATGTGATGTGTACGAGTCATCCACGCCTCAATCCGAGACATGGTCTGGATGACACCACACAACATGTCTCTCTTTTGTTTAAAACGGACTTCATTTTAAGTGAAAACAACAACTAGCATACAAAAAACCGACCAAAAGGATTCTGATTGGGTTGATACTTTATCAAAACAATCCATGGGTCATATGTGATTTGTAAGAGTCAACCCCACCTCAATATGAGGCGCGGTGTGGCCGACACCGTTCATAGTGTCTCTCTTTAGTTTAAAATGGACACCATTTTAAGTGAAAACAACAACTGACATATGAAAAATTGACCAAACGCATTCGAAATGTGTTGATGCTTTAGGAGAATGATCCATGGGTCATATATGACATGTACGAGTCAACCTCGCCTCAATCCGAGGCATGGTGTGGCCGTGATCACTCAAAGTGCCTCTCTTTTGTTTAAAATGGACAAAATTTTATGTACATATGGAAAACTAACCAAACATATTCTGATTCTGTTGATACTTTTTCACATGGATCCATTGGTCATATGTGACATGAACGAATCAACCCTGCCTCAATCTGAAATGCGGTGTGGCCGAAACCACTCAAAGTGTCTGTCTTTTGTTTCAAAAGGACATCATTTTAAGTGAAAACATCAATTGGAAAATGGAAAACCGACCAAATGAATTAGGATTGTGTTAATACTTTAGGAAAATGATCCATGGGTCATTTGAGACGTGTATGAGTCAAACCTGTCTAAATCCGAGACGTGGTGTGGCATGTACCACTCTAACTTTGTCTCTTTTGTTTAAAATGGACAGGATTATAAGTGAAAAGAACAACTGGCATACGAGAAACTGACCAAAGGCATTCATAATCTGTTGATAATTTATTCCAATGATCCATTGGTCATTTGTGATGTGTACGAGCCGACCTGGGATCAATCCGAGTCATGGTGTGGCCGTGATCACTCTAAGTGTCTCTCTTTTGTTTAAAATGGACAATATTTTAAGTACATACAGAAAACCAACCAAACGCATCCAATTTCTATTGAAACTTTAGTATAACGATCAATGGGTCATATGTGATGTGTACGAGTCAACCTCTCTTCAATCTGAGGCGCAGTGTGGCCAACACCACTCAAAGTGTCTCTCTTTTGTTTAAAATGGACTTCATTTTAAGTGAAAACAACAACTAGCATACGGAAAACCGACCAAACAGATTTTGATTGTGTCGATACATTAACAAAATGATCCATGGGTCATATGTTATGTGTATGAGTCAACCCCACCTCAATCCGAGGTGCAATGTGGCCAACACCATTCAAAGTGTCTCTCTTCTGATTAAAATGGACATCATTTTAAGTGAAAACAACAAATGAAATACGAAAAAATGACCAAACACATTAGAGATGTGTTGATTATTTAGGAGAGCGATTCGTGGGTCATATGTGATGTGTACGAGTCAACCCCGCCTCATTCTGAGGCACGGTGTGGCCGGGATCACTCTAAGTGCCTCTCTTTTGTTTAAAATGGACAACATTTTAGGTACATACTGAAAACTGACCAAACGGATTCTGATTGTGTTTATACTTCAGCACAATGACCCAAAGGTCATATGTGATGTGTACGAATCAACCCCACCTCAATCTGAGATGCAGTGTGGCTAGCACCACTCAAAGTGTCTGTCTTTTGTTTCAAAAGGACATCACTTTAAGTGAAAACATCAACTGGCATACGGAAAACTAACCAAACACATTTGAATTATGTTGATACTTTAGGACAATGATCCATTGGTCATTTGAGATGTGTACGTGTCAACCCCGTCTAAATTCGAGATGTAGTGTGCTCGGCACTAATCAATGTGTCTGTCTTTTGTTTCAAAAGGAATTCACATTAAGTGAAAACAACAACTAGCATATGGAAAACCGACCAAACGGATTATCATTGTGTCGATACTTTACCACAAAGATCCATGGGTGATATGTGCCGTGTACGAGTCAACCCCACCTCATTCCGAGGTGCGGTGTGGCCAACACCATTCATAGTGTCTCTCTTTTGTTGAAAATGGACATCATTTTAAGTGAAAACCACAATTGACATACAAAAAACTAACCAGAGGCATTTTAAATGTGTTGATTCTTTAGGAGAACGATGCAAGGGTCATATGTGAAATGTACGAGTCAACACCACCTAAATCCGAGGCACGGTGTGGCCAAGATCACTCTATGTGCCTTTATTTTGTTTAAAATGGACAACATTTAATGTACATATGGAAAACTGACCAAACTAATTCTGATTGTATTGATACTTTAACACAATGATCCATTGGTCATATGGGACATGTACGAATCAACCTCGCCCAATATAAGACGCGGTGTGGCCGACACCACTCAAAGTGTCTGTCTTTTCTTTCAAATGGACATCATTTTAAGTGAAAGCATCAACTGGCATATGGGAAACCGACTAAATGCATTTGGATTGTGTTGATACTTTAGGAAAATGATCCATGGTTTATTTGAGATGTGTACGAGTCAACCCCATCTAAATCCGAGATGTGGTGTGGTTGGTACCACTCTAATTGTGTCTCTTTTGTTAAAAATGGATAGGATTATGAGTGAAAAGAACAACTGGCATATGAAAAACCGACCAAATGCATTCGGAATATGTTTATAATTTATCAAAAAGATCCATGGGTCATATGTGACGTGTACGAGCCAACCTGGGCTCAATCTGAGCCGCGGTGTGGCTGGGATAACTCTAAGTGTCTCTCTTTTGTTTAAAATGGACAACATTTTAAGTACATATGTAAAATAGACCAAAGGCATTTGGTTTCAGTTGAAACTCTAGGAGAATGATCCATGGGTCATATGTGACGTGTACAAGTCCACCTTTCCTCAATCCAAGGCGCGGTGTGGCTGACACCACTCAAAGTGTCTCTCTTTTTTTTAAATTGGACTTCATTTTAAGTGAAAACAAAAACTAGCATACAAAAAACCAACCAAACAGATTCTGATTGTATTGATACTTTAGGACAATGATCCATGGGTCATATGTGACATGTACGATTCAACCCCGCCTCAATCTGAGGCGCGGTGTGGCCGACAACATTCAAAGTGTATCTCTTCTGTTTAAAATGCACACCATTTTAAGTGAAAACAACAACTGACATACGAAAAGCTGACCAAGCACGTTAGAAATGTGTTTATGCTTTAGGAGAACAAGTCATGGGTCATATGTGACGTGTACGAGTCAACCCCACCTCATTCCGAGGCACAGTGTGGCCGAGATCACTCTACATGCCTCTCTTTTGTTTAAAATGGACAACATTTTAAGTACATACTGAAAACTGATCAAACAGATTCTGATTTTGTTTATACATTAGAAAAATGATCCACGTGTCAGATGTTACATGTACGAATCAGACCCACCTCAATCTGAGACGCGGTGTGGCCGGCACCACTCAAAGTGTATGTATTTTGTTTCAAAAGGACAACACTTTAAGTTAAAACATCAACTGGCATACGGAAAACCGACCAAACACATTTGGATTGTGTTGATATTTTAGGAAAATGATCCATGGGTCATTTGAGATGTTTACGAGTCAACCCCATCTAAATACGAGATGCGGTGTGGCCGATACCACTCTAAATGTGTCTCTTTTGTTTAAAATGGACAGGATTATAAGTGAAAAGAACAAATGGCATACGAAAAAATGACCAAATGCATTAGGAATCTATTAATAATTTATTACAACGATCCATGGGTCATATGTGACGTGTACCAGTCAACCCGAGCTCAATCTGAGTCGCTGCGTGGTCGAGATCACTCTATGTGTCTCCCTTTTGTTTAAAATGGACAACATTTTAAGTACATACAGAAAACTGACCAAACACATTCGATTTACATTGAATATTTAGGAGAACGATCCATGGGTCATATGTGACAAGTACGAGTCAACCTCGCCTCAATCCGAGGTGCGGTGTGGCTGACACCACTCAAAGTGTCTCTATTTTGTTTAAAATGGACTTCATTTTATGTGAGAACAACAACTAGCATACAAAAAACTGATCAAATGGATTCTGATTGTGTTGATAAATTATCACAACAATCCATGGGTAATATGTGATGTGTATGAGTTAACCTCACCTCAATCCGAGGCGCGGTGTGGCTGACACCATTCATAGTGTCTCTCTTTTGGTTAGAATGGACATCATTTTAAGTGAAAATAAAAACTGACATACGAAAAACTAACCAAATGCATTCGAAATGTGCTGATGATTTAGGAAAATGATCCATGGGTCATATGTGACATTTACGAGTCAACCCAGCCTCAATACAAGGCACGGTGTCATCAGGATCTCTCTAAGTGTCTTTCGTTTGTTTAAATTGGACATCATTTTAAGTACATACGGAAAGCTGACCAAACAGATTCTGATTGTGTTGATATTTTAGCACAATGATCCATGGGTCATATGTGACATGTAAATATCAACCTCGCCTCAATATGAGATGCGGTGTGGCCAAAAACTCTCAATGAGTATGTCTTTTGTTTCAAAAGGACATTATTTTAAGTGAAAACATCAACTGACATACAGAAAACTGACCAAATGTATTCAGATTGTGTTGATACTTTAGGACAATGATCCATGGGTCATTTCAGATGTGTACGTGTCAACCCAATCTAAATCCGAGACACGGTGTGGCTGGTACCACTCTAACTGTGTCTCTTTTGTTTAAAATGGACAGGATTATAAGTGAAAAGAACAACTGGCATACGAAAAACCGACCAAACGCATTCAGAATCTGTTGAAATTTTAGGAAAACGATCTATGGGTCATATGTTACGTGTACGAGTCAAACGCGCCTCAATCAAAGTCGCAGTGTGTTTGGGACCACCCATTGTGTCTCTCTTATGTTTAAAATGGAAAACATTTTATGTACATATGGAAAACTGACCAAACAGATTCTGATTGTGTTGATAGTTTAGCATAATGATCCATGCGTCATTTGTGATGTGTACGAGTCAACCCCGCCTCAATACGAGGCATAGTGTGGCCGAAACCATACAAAGTGTCTCTCTTTGATTTAAAAATCACTTCATTTTATTTGAAAACAACAACTAACATACGGAAAACTGATCAAATGCTTTCATAATTTGTTTACACTTTAGGAAAACGATCCATGGGTCATTTGTGACGTGTATGAGTTAACCTTGCCTCAATCAGAGGCACGATGTGGCCGGTATCACTCCAGGTGTATGTATTTTTTTAAAAAAGGACATTATTTGTAGTAAAAACATATGGTATATGAAAAATCGATCAAATTATGAATTGAATTACGGATTCCACATATAATTTTCATCTAAATTTTAAATTGAATTTTAAATGAATTATGTATGTTTATAGTTACATTATGAATTCTGATTTAATTATGGTTGTGTATAGTTCCAGGATGCATTATATGTTAAATGTGTATGAATTTTTTCTCCATATGTATTTGTCAGTTTGTTATTGAAGGTACCATGATTGTATATGTCTGTTTTAGTTTATTGACGGTACAATAATTGGAAATGATTGAAAATGAGAGGGAATGTTCTTGTGAAAATTGCACAAAAATGAGAGCTGCTGTGAAAATTGTAGGCTGCTGTGCAATTTGCACAGCATAGGCGATGCCAACAGTTTCAAACCATTGGCATATCCTCTCTGAGTATTTTCTTACCAACTATTCTATGAATCATTGGTAAAACTTCTTTCCCAATGGTTTAGAAACCGTTGGGAATTGGTTTTTCCAACAGTTGATGCCAAACCATTGGGAAAATCTATCCCAATGGTTTGGCACAACCATTGGGATAAGTTCATTTTTTGAACATATCCCAATAGTTTAGTTTAAACCATTTGGAAAAGCATTCCCAAAAAATTACTTCCCTATGGTTTTCAGAACCATTGGTATAATATATACCAACGGTTCAGAAGCATTGGGAAATCTTGCATTTCTAGTAGTGAAAGTTATTATTAATAATGCCTAAACACAAAAGGGCTCTATTTTAAAAAAATGAACTACAGAATATAAATTTTTATTCCAATTTATAAAATTAAATATTGATAATTTCTAGAGATTAATATTAATATATGGTCACAAAATGCAATTAAAACTGTTTTTTAGAGAATTATAGTTTTTAAGCATAAAACTAGATTTATATTCTTTTCTCATTCCAAGAAAAAATATTATATGAATAATAAATGTTTTTCTAGAATATATATTATATAAATTAAATTAAAATCATTCATACATAGTTATAAATATAATTTTTAGGATAAAAACACATTGCATGGATAAAAATAGATTTTCACAAAAGCATCTACTTTATTTTCATAAAGATATTTTTCTTTTATTTATTGTCAATTGATAAGTTATAAATTTATTTCATAATTTTATAAACCATATATTTTTCATAATTTATTTAGTCTTATTCACACCCAACAACCCCACTATTAGGTGATAACTATTAAATAATATTTTAATACAAAAGCACAGTTGATTTAAACTCAGTGTTGCGTGTTTTGAATGCTAATGAATAAAAAAAATTATTAAAGAATAATATATTATATAATATTATTGTGTTACATTATACCCCCCTAAAATTATTTTCTTCATTTAAATTCCATTACTTCGATAAGAACTAGTGAGGATACTTATTCCACATTATATCCTCAAATTCTTATCTAGCTTCGTCAAATTGATGGTTTCACCACAAATCATTCACTATGTAAGTCATTTTGTTTTGTGTAATCTTCTATCTTTGATCCACAATATTCACTAGATATTTCTCATAAGCTATTTCTTATTACAACAGTAAAACCTATGATTTTAGTGAATGTAAATGATCAATTATTTACAATAAGGCCTGAGATATAAACATTACATAATCTTGAATTAAGTTAATAATTCACATTGACGATGTTTTCAGGTTTATAACATTATAGAATTATTTCATAACTTAAAAAAACAACCTGAATATTACATGTAGACACTTCTACTCAGTGCCCATTTTTTTCATAAAATGAAAACTATTAAATGAAAAAAAACTTGTCTAGTTCCATCTTTTAAATTTCATGACTTTTCATTGATTCCATCCTTGACTCTATTATACCATAAGTCATGTGAAAAATATTTCAAAAACATGGAATGAGCATAAAATGATTAGTAAGTGATACATAATGAAGGACAACTGTAAGTATTTAAAACAACATGTAAACCATGAATACTTTATCATAAAGTTGTACATTTCACCTTAAAGAAGTAGCCAAAAAACTTCACTAAATACAGGCTCACATCATACCCTTCTTTTGTAACCAAAATATTACCATAAACCCCATATAATGCAACATATAGCATATGAAATATAAACTTGGGACATAATCATACTTAAATGGAATAAATATACGGTCAACATCCAAAAATCATTCTTACAAATGGAATATCCATATGACTGACTTCCATACCCAATGCACTGGAGGTTATAACATAACTAATTATCCTTGGGTTATCACAGAATGACCTATCATCTTCCTTATCATGTAACATCCCATAAAATGTTCAGGTACCACTATATAATCATTACACAATAAAAGATTGTAAATATCAACATTTCACTAATAACATTACATATGAAATAACAAGAAACCATTTCAATATATTGAAATATTAAATCCATTTCAAAAAACCAATTTCAAAACCAAAACACCTAAAAATTGAATAAGGTATTTATTTTCATTTTAAAAACACTAAGGCTTATAGAGGAAGCAAAATAACGATTACGGCGGTGAAGAGTTCATTGTCACGACATATGCTAAAAACATTCCAATTTTTACTTTTGTAAAACTATTCATAGAAAAAGGATTCCATTTGAATGAAATTAAATGTAAAAGGTTTTTATACACCATATAAAATCATGTCGTGTATAAATCAAATTATACCTCAAAGAAAGGATATTGAGACAAAGTCCCTTACCTCGGGTCTGACTTGACATGTTTGTTCTTAAATTTCATGAATAATAAACATAAGTTAATTTTTATTTTCATCATTACCATTTTCATCTTTAATGTTAATTTTATATAACTTATAAACGTTTAATATCAATTAGTTAATTATTTGATTTCATATTGGACATTTTGTCGATGTTAGTAACTTGTGTAAAAAATGAACTTGTTATAATTATGAATTGCCCATGTGGTAAAAATTACATTATATCCAGAATGATATTATTGATTTAGATATCATTTATATCATACATATATAGTATATATGTATTAATAATAGTCCATTTCATTTTAATATAAGAAATTATATATTCACCGTTCATGGAGATGTTAAGTCGTACGTACGCATAAACACTACAAATATTTCATTTTCATATTTAAATGAAAGAAAACTAAATGATAAATAGGTTTATCATAATTATAGTATAATATCTATGTTATATATGTTACAAATTATCTTTAATTCCATCCTTTATATGTTACATGTATAGCATGAACGATTCATATCACTTTTAGGGGCAGTAGTCCGTACTTCCTCAAATGAAATTATCATATTTATATAACATGAAAAGAATAAAGGTATGTTATAAATGTGGATTCCAGAATCATAGAGATAAAAAATCATATGTATCATATATAATTATAGTTCCATCATAATGAAAAACATTATAAGTGGTATGATAATATGGAACAATCATCGTTTCATGAGGTAGTAGTTCTCCATCCACAGAAACAATATGTTCAATACCCATTAGACAGGTTTGTGTGTAAGTTTTGTTAGAATATTTATCATAACAACAACATAGTATATTTATGATACTATAGCTTTTATATTAACAAATAACAAGTTTATCATAGGGAGTGGATAAGGAAAAATAATGTAAAGGAACTTGATAGAAGATGTTATCTAAAATAGTGAAGCTTCTTTTTTGAGAATAAAGGCCTTCTTGAATTGCCTTATGACCATGTTAAGGATTCTAGAAGAAATATTGGGATTTTCAGATCCTATTTGGGAAGAATTTGGATGAGCCAAGGGGGCTTGAGAGGTGTGAGTTAGGGTTACAGGTGATGTCATTTTATAAGGAGGAGGAGTTACATTTAAGGAATATCTTCAATTATTATTTTATTATAAATTATCTTCCATGTTTAAATGATTCCCAAATCATCTAGTTCTAAGATAACATGAATATATGTTGAAGGAAATCATACAATAATAATTATATAGGTTTTTTATATTTTGTTAATCCTAATCTTTTTCATTTAGCCCTTTTGTACTCTTATCATTTTAACAATCATTTAATACATTTAGAATCAAAATAGTTACTAATAGATGAAAGAAAATCCAATTAATGAGTCAATAATAAAATTTTATACTTGTGATAAATATTTGCATATTTATTTTTTTAGAATTTTATAATATTAAATAAAATATATTATATTTAAAAATTTGAAATATGTCAATTTTGACACTATTCATATCATGGATTTTTTAATAATCCATAACAATGTGATTGATTAAAAAAACATCATTTATACAAATATAGAATGTAACTGTAATAAAAAAAAATTATGTTTGACATAAAAATAAAAAAATTACATTTTTTAACATTTAAAATATCTTTTATTTGAATCCTTTATTAATGAATCAATCACAACATTAGCATTGTGTCATAATTGAAAATATTTATTTCTTCTATAAAAATTATTAATAAAATACAATGATTTAGAAAATTTTCTTATATTTATTATTACTATTTATAGTCGAAAATATATCTTATATAACCCCATTTAAAAATTGTTTTGGTAAAAGATACTTGTTTAGGATATTTTTTTTTGACTTTATATTAAATATAATAAAATGTCATTTCCACACACAAGTTGCTCCATGGGATCCTAAAATTGACCAAAGGATGACCATTGTTGGATATATCTCATCCTATAGGATTAGAACACATGTTATTGAAATTTAATATTATTATAATATTATTTTTACCCTTATTTACCTGATTAACCCTTTAACCATAGAAAATAAAATATTTATGGAAGTTACTATTAATAAGGCCTAAGAATAAATGTTACCTATTTACATAATTTGGAACTCCTGATTCCAAATATGGAATCCAGTTTTTCAAATTCAAAAACTAGATGTTTTAGAAATTAATTTAAAATTAATTATTATTTTGAGAACTAAAAGGCGTGTTTTTAAGAAATAGTAACTATCAAAAGATTGACATGTGTTTATGTCTAATTAAAAGGTGAAATTACATAAAATGACCAAAATTGGATTAAATGGTAAAAAATAATCTAATTATACATTAAAACCAATTAAAAAGATAATCTAAAGATTTAATTAAATTAGATGAAAATACAGTTTTGACTTAAAATGCAGTATTCTTCACTATTCAATAAAATATGAACATTTTCAAAAAAATACCTATTATTTATACAAAGTAAATTGTGAGGTCTTTATTCTGAATAATAAGTTTATTTTTGTCAAATGGAACATATAAAAAGGACAAAAACTATATTTAAACGGGGTTTTCCATCAAAAGGTGGTAAAACTATCTTTTAAAAATATTAGAGTATTTATTCATAAAATTTGATTCATTATCATTTTAATCCTCTATATATTAATTGATAAATGTAAAAATATTTATTAAACATGTTTAATATTAATATGGTTAGTTATATTCATTCCCACTAATACAACGACTAGGCATTAACTACCATTTAAAATAATAATATTTTGTTATTATTATTTTTCTCAGTATGACGCAGCCTTGTGTACAAATATGATTTTAGAGAAACCCATTATTGTGTGTTAGGTACGCCATGGAACATAGAATCCCCCTTAAAGTAAAATTAATATTTAATTCACAAATATTAATAAATATAAAAATTTCATATTCTTTATTTACATGGGATGTTACATCCTTCCCCCCTTTTGGAAATTGCATCCTCGCAATTTTTTCATTTATCAAATAAGTGGGGGGTATTTACCCCTCATAGAAGTTTCATTTTTCCTGGATGCCTCTTCAACCATGTATTTATTATAAAAAACCATTCCCTAATGAATTACCTTATTCCACAACACTTTATCTCTTCAGTCGAGAATCTAGATTGGTTGTTCCTCCTAAGAGAGATTCTATTTCAACTGAACTATCTCTAGAATCAAAACATAAGATGGATCCAGTATATACATTATTAACATTGAAATATGAAAAAAACTATGTACCTGTGATAAAATTAAAGGTAAATCCACTCTTTAGTAAATTGATCTAACTTTCCCCAAGATTTCATAAGGTATAATAATCCTTATACTTAGCTTTCCCTTCTTAAAAAAATGAATCTCACTTTTCTAGGGTGAATCATTGAGAAAGATACGATCACCTATCTCAAAATAAATATGTTTTCTATGGTTATCCAAATTTCTTTTATGCCTGCTCTGTGCTGTTCTCATGTGCATTTGAAATAACTGGTCTTTTTTATGCCATCACTTCTACCAATTCTTGTCACATCAACTTTCTTTCACCTACATCATCCCAAAAACTGGAGTTTGAAACTTCCTTCCATATAATGACTCAAATAGAGCCATCTGTATTCTGGAAGGAAAACTATTATTATAATAAAAATCAACCAAAGAAAGATGGTGGTCCTAATATCCCTCATAACCCATTGAAGAAGCACGTAGCATATCTTCCAAAGTCTAAATTGTTTGTTCTGACTACCCATACGATTGAGGATAAAAAGGTATATTGAAATTTAATTAAGTATCCCAATGAATTTTGAAGGTTCATACCAAAGTTAGAACTGAACCTCAAGATCATTATCAGATACAATGGAGATGGAAACTTCATATAACCTAACCATCTTTTTAACAAAAAATCGAGAAATTTGTTCTAGATATAGAGTATCTCGAATATGAAGAAAATGAGAATACTTAGTCAATCGATAAACAATAACCAAGATTGTATTATTACCTTTATATGTCTTCAGTAATCCCACAATTAATTCCATGGATATATTTTCCCATTTCCACTATGTCACCGGTAACGGCTGAAGCATCCCTTTCAGTAACTATTGCTCTGCTTTAACCTATTGGCAAGTAAAACACTTCAATATAAAGTCAACAATATATCTTTTTATTCCATCCCACTAGTAATACTCCCCAAGATATCTATACATCATAGTACTATCGGGATGAACTGAAAATGAAAAAATATGAGCTTCACATAACAACTTTTTATTCAAATATGAATAACAACGCACACATAATATCTTCCCAAACCACAAAACACAATATTTATCAATTCTAAATTAAGGTAACATACCCTTCTGAACCAACTCTACCTATTTATACAACTCACAGTCTTCTTTTTGTGCCTTCATTATTCTATCTTCTAGAGATGATTTCATTACAACCAAAAAAAACAAAAAAAAATCACCATCACATTCTATGCCAAAGTTCATCAAATCATTAATATAAGAAAATTATTCATAATGTAGTAGGGTTAATGTAGCATTACACTTTTTTCTCAAAGTGTTAGCCACTTTATTTTCCATTCCTAGATGTTAATATATCGTATAATCATAATCCTTGATTAATTCTAACCATCTCCTTTGTCTCATGTTTTATTCCTTCATAGTGAATATATACTTCAAACTTTTATTATCATTATATATTTCACACATTACGCCATTAAAATGATGCCTCAAAATATTTAATGTAAAAACAATAGCATCTGATTCCAAATCATGAAAAGGGAAATTTTACTCATGAGGTTTCAACTAATGTGAAGAATAAGTAATTACCCGATCCTTCTTCATTTGGACAGAACCATGTACTTTTAATGAATCATCTTTGTAGATAATAAAATCACCATTTTTTGAAAGGTAAAAGAAATTCTGAATCATTCACCAATCTTCTTTTCATTTCATGAAAACAATCATCACATTTCTTTCTCCATTTAAACATAACACATTTTCGTGTTAACTTGGTCAGTGGGATAGATAACCATGAAAAACTCTAAAAAAAACTTCATTAATTTCCTTCCAAACCAATTAAAATACAAATCTCAGTTATATTTGAATGTCTTGTCCATTCATCAACAACTTTTTTTTAGTAAGATCATGTGTTATGTCATTTTTTGAAACAATGTGACCATATAATGAAAAAATTTGAAACCAAAACTCACACTTTCTGAATTTACCATTAAATTTTTTCCTTTTAATGTTTTCAAGACAACATTTAAATTACTTTCACGTTCTTCTTTACTTATAGAGTATAAAAAATTTAATCAATAAACAAAACCGTAAACATTTACAAGAACTCACAAAAAATTCAATTCCTAATACCTACAAATACAGAAGGTGCATTGGGTATCCTAAAAGGAATAACAACAAATTCATAATTTCCATATCTAGTATGAAACACAGTCTATAGAATGTCTAAATCCTTTAATTTCAATTGATGTTACCCTAACCTCAATTCAATCTTAAAAAAATATTGTTCTCCCTGGAGCTGATCAATAAAATTATCGATATGAGGAAATGGATTCTTGTTATTAATAGTTATATTATTCAAGGAACTATAATCAATGAAAAATATCATTGAACCATCTTTCTTTTTAAGAAAAATGATAGGAGCACCCCATGGTGATGTGCTAGGTCAAATGAAACCTTTACCTAACTACTCCTAAAATTGTTTCTTTAACTATAAAAGTTCAATTTAATCCATTCGATAAGGGGGTTTTAAAAATTGGATTAGCATCAGGAAGTTAGTCAAAATTAAATTCTACTACCCGATGAGGTATAATACAAAAAAACTCATTAAAAAACATCAAGATATTTATTTTCAACTAGAACATCATTAATCTAAATGGTTCCTTTTATTTCAAAAACATATGCAAAGTAACATTAATTTCCATATATCACTAGTTTCACAGCTTCCTTATATGTTATCAGAGATAAGGGTTCATTCTTGTACACAAACTGAATGTCTTTCTGAAAAGAAAACATTATAGCTCTACAGTCAATCTTAGAATGGTAAAAAGAATTCCAATCCATTCAAAAAATAACATCAATGTATACTAGAGGAAAAACAACAAGGATTTTAGATAAATTCTATCAAAAAATAAGGATAAAAATATTCTTATAATTTATTTTTTTCCCAACATTTCCCCTAGCTTTTTTGACCATATGTTTTGGATTCATATCATGAGATGGAATTCCCGATTTACTAGAAAATTTCATAGAAATGAAAGAATGTGTAGATACTGAACAAATTAACTCATTGGAATAATCTAAAAAACAAATGAACTATCTTATACTCCTTCATTTGATGGTCCCACGTCAACTGTAGTAGTAGAAAATGATCTTTCCCACCGCATCCCCTTTTGACCTGTCTTGTTTCCACCTAGGGTAATCCATATTGGACACACATTGGCTTAATGTCCAGACTCCTTGCAACTAAAAAATATTTCCACTGGACTTTCATTGACTTCTTGATCATATTCCTTATCGTTGTGAGAATATGACATGTCTTACTACACCAGAAGTATATTCCTGATTTTGAGAGACATTCTCCATGATTCTTTTTACCACACTTATCACAAGATGGACATTTAATTTTATTTTCTCCGGGCTTCTTTGATGAATTATTTCCCTTTACAACCAAAATTACCTCTTCTTTTGCTTTCTCTCAAAGGACAAAAGATCATCAAAATACTCAATTTATTCCTTCTCCGCACATCTTACAAGTTTCTCACAGCTTTTGAATTCATATGAGGATAATTCTCTTCGATATTGTAGATTCAGTCCTGAGTAAAATAGATTTATCTTACTATCAAGATCTCATATGAAATTTGGACCATACCTTTCCAGTATAGTGAAAATTTATTCACAAGAAGCCACTGATTCATTCTCCTGCCTCAATTCCATGAATAAGTTTTTATTCATAAGTTAAACCGCCTTAGGAAAATATTTCTCAAGAAACATACATTTGAATTCTTCCCGAAAAAGAGTTTTAATATCCTCACTATCCTTGATATTTTTGAACATCAACCACAACTAATCTGCTTCTCCTTTAAAATGATAAATATAAACACTAACATTTGTTTGTCTTTACAACCCATGACATCGAAAACTCTAGTGCATTAATCCATTTGTAAGCTTGAATAGGGTTAGATGATGCTCTGAATGATGGGGGATGTTGCCTCATGAAATTATACAACAATGAAATTTTCCTCTATGGTTCATCTGGCTGATCTTGTGCATGGATACCACCACCATTTACATCCTGATCCAACTTCTCTATCACTGTAACAAACTATTTAGTTTTGATTCTAACCATATGAGGTTGCTGATTTGGAAGGCTGTTTTCCTCTTGATAATGTCAAATCATAGCTGCCTGATTTCCTCTAAAGAAAACCATTATTAACATTGAAATATCTTAGGCGAAGAAACATGGTAACCTTCAAATGCTATATCATTTTTCAATTTTACCATAATGTAAAAAATCCATTATAGATATTCAATTAGAAAAATTCTAACTACAAAATTTTTCTAAATCGACAAATGATACCAACTATCTGGGCCCAGCCTTAAAAATTACATAATCTTGAGTTATCTAAATAATTCAAATTGAGTATCTGTTCAGGATTATAGATTTTGAGAATTAGGTCATAAATTTTACAAAAAATCATGAATATTACATGTAAACACTTCTACTCATTATCCATTTTTTTTCATAATATAAAAATTCTTAAAAGAAAATAAACATGTTTTTTTTCCATTGTTTAAATAGAATGACTTTTCGAAGATCCCATCATTGACCCTATTACACCTAATTTCATGTGAAAACATTAAAAAACGTGGAATAATCATAAAAAGAACAGTACGAGATACACAAAGAAGGAAAACTGTGAGTTTTCAAAGTTATATGCATACCATGAATACTTTAACATAAGCTAATAATTTTCCCCATAAATAAATATAAAAAACATCACTGAATATAAGCTCATTGCTTACCCTTGTTTTGTATCCAAGATATTAACATAAAACACATAGAATGAAAAATATAGAATATAAAAGGTAAATATAGGACATAATCATACATAAATTGAATAAACATATAGTCAAATTCCAAAAATTATTCCTAAAAATATAATAATCATACATATAAAGTCCATACACAATGCATTGGAGGTTATAATTTAACACCCCAAGATTTCATAGTACGTTATTTCTTCAAAGTAATTCAATAACTTTCACTACACGCAACACTCAGTTCAAGCGCACCACGACTTACCAAACTAGTCGTTCAAAAGTGGTTATGAATAGTATTAACTAAATTTTGACCTTAATATAATCCTTATAATTTAGGAATCCATATTATGAGTTTCTTAGACATACTGTAAGTACAAATTCATTTTTTTCTGATAAAAGAAGTATTTTAAAAAAATGCAATTTTTCCACCTTTTAATAGAGAACCATTTTTTAAAACTAATATTTAACAATGTTATATATTCAATATGATGAAATTAAATTATTCTTTATAATCAGGACATAAAAATTTAGTTTGGATAAATTTTTGGTACTTTTCTGATAACATTCATATTTTGATGAATAGTGAAAAACACTACGTTATTGGTTAAAATCGACCATTAATTTAAATAATTATTTATTTCATTTAAATTTATTTTAGTTCAAAATATATATATATATATATATATAATAACTATATAAGTTAAATATAATTCATTGGAGTCATTTTATAATAATTTTAGATATATAAAAATTTTATTGCAATTTTACCATCTTTTACCCACCTCCTGGTAGCATTTGAAAATTCTCATAAAACATAATTTTACCACTCCAGTGAATTTAATTTCAAAAATAAAAGAGACTAGGTTGATATCATTAAGTAAAATGTGGTTCAATAAGATAAAAATAATTTTTGGTGAATAGTTACTTTTGACTTTTATTTAACACTGTTAAAAGTATATAGGGTAATTAAAGTTAAAACTCATATTATTATTACCCTAACACATGTCCTAATTCTATTGGATAAGTCTAATTCGACCAAAATAAACCTTGGGAATAAAATATGATCCTTTAGGCCCACTTGGATTAGATTCGGACATTTATTATTATTTAATTTAAAGAGGAGTTAAAATTGTTAAATTCAAAGTTTAATAACTAAACAATTTTTAATATAGGGTTACACATTGGATAAATTAGACTATAAATATTAATTAGAAATATAAAAATATTTCTACATAAACCGATAACACGTTTGGGCCTAGCTGGGGACATGCGACAGAGGGTGGGGTAAGGCCGCCTCAATACCCTCTAAACTGATAACACGTTTGGGAAGATAGGAGGCCTCTGAGAGGCTGCGTTTTCTCTCTCTATCAGGGCTAGGGTTTCAGCTTCCGGAGTTGTTCCCCCCCTCCTCCAGCGGAACTTGGACGGCGGGGCATATGAGTCCTCCATCTCGGCGTCTGCTCGGTCCGCTGTGGCATTTTCTGGCTTTGTATGCTGAGGTGAGGTGCCGTCTTCTTCGCCCTATCTCGCTCGCCAGTCGTTTGGATCTGGTAGGGTGGAGGTGTTCGGCAGGGATGGGCATCTCAGTTCGGCGGGTGCGGCTTCAGGCCTCTTGCTTCGTCAGTTCAGGCGCAGCGTAATCCGGCGATGCTCGGCGGACGAAGGTTCCAGCGGGCGTGGCATCAGTTTTGGGCGGGCAGAGGTGTTCCAGCGGCGAAGGCGTCTTCGATCTTGGCTTGGCGTCGGAGGGAAGGATCATCTTCGGCCTCGGAATGGCGCAGAGGGGGGAGGGTCACTTGTTTCGGGTTTCCAATGGTTCCGCTGTCTTTTACAGGCCTGCGTTCGAGGTCGGAAGAAGTGGGTTCACTTCGGCGGAGGCTGGTAGGAAGGCGGTGATTACAGATCTGTTTTAGATCTGGTTTCAAACCAGATATGGTTTGACAGCGGCAGTTCGGATGGCGAACTTCGGTCTCGTGATGACACGGTGTCGGAGGTGTGATGGGGTTCAACAGCGGTCGGTGGCTTCGTTCTGGTCACAATCTATAGATCTAGCTAGATCCGTGAGCCTCGTCGTTGACGGGATCTGTTGTGGGTGGCGGGCTCTACCGGCGGTCGGTCGTGCGGGTCGGGAGGCACGTCGCGGCGGTCGGTCGCGCCGGTGGATTAGGTGTGGTGATGCGGTGAGCGTCGACCTAGGGTTGATGGTTTGGTTCCGACACCCGTGCGGTCTTCGACAGTGGTGCCGTGACAGGGTTCTGCGGCCATCGGTATTCAGTGGTGGCGAGATTGCACGGTCGCGGTGTTCGGGTGGTCGTGTCTCCATAGTGACAGCTTGGACTTGGTCTGCTGGGTCTACTGGTTTTGCCTTCAGGTTGTGTTATTCCAATTATGGTGTCGTTGGTCCCTTGTCATGGGCTTTCACATTGGGATCTTATGTTTTGGGTGGTGTCTCTGATTGGGCTTTGTCCCACTGGGCCTGTGGGCTTGTTATGGGTTTTACCTTACCCATTCCAAAAGGTTTTACTATCTTTTTTCATTTTTTTAATAAAGGGGCATGACCCCAAACCTTTCTGGTAATATGATATATTAGGGTTGATTAAATGAATTTTGTTCGAAGTAATAATGATTTTATGAATTTAGAAAAAACAAAATATCAAATAGTGTCAACATTGACATAAATGAGTTTTTAAAACAAACATTATATTATTAATTGGTATTCTATTCCAAAAAAATTAAGGTTCGGAAAAAGGTCTTAAATACTATTATATATGTCATTAAAGAACCACTTGGGGTTCTCTTGTATGTTTATAGTATGTTTATTAACAATATAATATAAAAATACAATGAGACATGGTAAATGTCAAACTATTTAGATAAGAGTTAAATCTAAAAGATAAGGTTACTTTAGTGACCCAAACCTATCTAAAACCTATTTTTGAGTGTTTTATTACCCATCAAAACCATATCCTTTAAATACATTCTTTTTGAGCCATTATAAACCGAAAATGAATTTATTATAAAATAATATTTTATGTTTTTCCTAAGGTGCCCCTCACCCCTCTTATAAAAGGGCACTTCCCCTTCTCTCAAATTCACACCTCCAAATCCATTTGGCTTGGCCACCCCCATCCCAAATATCCTCCCAACTATCCTAAATTCATCCTAGAGGCCTTCCATTGGTCTAAAAGCCATCCTATGGAGCCCTTTTGATGAAATCAAAAAAAAAAGAACCCGAAGAAGAGTTAATGATTTCACCACCCTCTTCCAAGTTCTTTTATTCTTCACTTACTCATTCTTTGTTATTACTATACCAAAATAATGACTCCAGTACATTATATATACTGTGATGTTATTATAAATATGTCATAACCATATTCATTATTCTATCCATCCTATGAATTATAATGTCACCATGCATGCGTACGTACGGTTTACCGTCTCCACACCGTGGTGTAATTTGTTTTTCCACACTACATTTTTTTGATGGATATAATTATCGGTAATATGTAAATAAATAATGAAAATAACATGATAATTTCACTTTAAAATTAATATACCATCAAATTACACGCCTTTATGGAAATTATATTGTCGCTCGTGCGTACGTACGGATTTCCGTCTCCACGATGCGATGAGATTCATTTCCACGTTCACCATAAATCGACGATAATAAAAATAAATATTACTAATAAGTATGTGATATATGAAATAATAATTCTAATGTAGTTATATATCAATATATATATGTATTTATGTAATTATATATAACTTTTTCACTTACTTCCGTTCAATACGATAAGAAAATAGAAACAACGTTTATGTGTACGTATGACCTACCGTCTCCATAAATGGTGTTTTCCATTTCATATATCTATCCATTATAAATATTTATATTCTAAATATATATGATATAAGAATCCAGGTTTCTATTCTGGATGTATTTTAAATCATGATCTAAACGATACGGTCCAGAATAAGAAGTTAAAATATGTACGATAAAGAACGGGATTATTACCTGAATTGTTAAATTAACATGGAAATCATTATTAAATGGGTAGTATAATGTCCTAAATGAATTATTTATGATATAATAAATATTAATATGGTTCTGGTATAATCTAATAACATACAATGGTCATTATACAATAGGTTAAAGGTACCCTCGACCAAAGGAATGTGCAAGGTAAGGGTTAATTTCACAATCTCGTTATTATCCGAGGTTGTTTTTACATAAGTATCTACTGGGACATATTTATTATCCCTGTCCATGTTTCATGAAATAGTTTCCAAAGAAATTATTTGAAGGGTATTTTTTTATTAAAACATCATTTTAAATGTTTTGATTATTTATTCCTCTAAATCATTCTTGTTCATGTCCTTGTTTTCAAAATGGGTTTTAAGGATTTATCTATATGGACATGAATGTTTTTAAAATGTTAATTAAATTAAAAAGTTTCAATGTTTAATGGGACACTTTGATTCAAAAAATTTCATTAAATGTATTCCTTTCTAAATTGTGTGACTTTTAAATGTTTTCATTAAAAAGGGATATTTCTCCCAAAGAGTTTTACAAATCATTTTCATCTATATCAACATCCTTTGATGGATTTTAAACTTTTTTGAAGATGATTTATTATGATACAAATCATCCATATTGTATTTAAGGTTTTGTGATACGTTTGACTATGGACGTGTTTTTTTATACCATTCCTGGTTTATGGATAATTTATTTACATTTCACATGCTAGTTTTAATACGAATGTTTATGTTATGTTTAAACCTTTTCATATGAGTAATGAATTGTACTTTTTAAGTGACATGTGGAGCCCGTTATAGCTCCTCGATGCATCGGTATGTCTCATTAGACAAACTAGTATCTTGGCACAAGGCCTTGACAAAATCTTATTTGTAGTCTGGGAACAAGGCTTTGACTATGTGGTTATGAAGTCTGGAATTATGCATTCCATCATTATGAAAGTGGCTATAGATATTGCATGCGACTATTAGACTAGTATAATATCCATGTGAGTAAGTAAATGTATTATTTGGATTTTTATTTTCCATATTATGATGAGGTTTATGTTGAAAATTATTTTTTTTAGTTTTATACATTTCCTTAAATGTTTATGCTTATTTATGAATGTTTCTTTTGTATTTCTATCCTTACTGAGCATCTGAGCTCATGCCTTTCTATGTTTTATTTTTCCCAGGATTCCAAGAAGTGTATTGTGATTGATATGCAGGGTTAAGCTAAGGGAATAATGGAATTCATAAAGGATTATTTGTGTTGTGTTGTATGTTATAAAGTGTAATGTAATATTCATGTATGTAATCTATTTTCCAATACTACTAAACTGATCGGTCCTTCAGGACTTGATTCCATGAAATCATAACAACATATTAAAATAATTCTCCAACTCTGGGTAACTAGGGTCGGGGCATTACAATTGGTATCAGAGGAAGTTTAGAAATAACCTTGGAAACTATATTTAGATAACCTTTGATTAGATCACATTACCCTAAGATAAACTTTGAGGATTAGTATAGAAGATCTTCTTAGAATTTTGGTAATGTTGAGATTTTGTGAGTTTTCCAAGAAAATACATCCATTTCTGGATACGAGCAGGTTGAGGTGGATTTCGTACAGATGTACCTAGGGGTAAAACCTGAAACACCGCTTTGAGATAGAATCAAATGGGAACTGCTGCATGACAATGGGCCTTGCTGCATTCTTAGTTATGACACTCCCAAAGGATATTCTTAAGATAATTCACATTTTATTTACAAATCATTATGAAGGATTTATGAGTATATACCTTCTCAAAGAAAATATTTTAATGATTATGGATTATATCCATAAATTGTTCAATTTATGTTTGGTATTTTACAAGTTTGTAATTATTCATTGCAATTCAAAAACTGACCTAGTGTATTCCATTGTATAGAAATGGTTCCCAGTAGAAGGAATGTGAACTCCAGCAATACATATTATACAGAGAGTAAGAAGGATCACATCTTTTATGGTATTAAGAAAAAATTTAAAAGGAAAATAGTCTCCCATGTATTCTCAACGTAAGAATAAATAGTATCATGTGATAATAAGATATCTAAAGAATTATCTGAGTCCTATATCTTTGAATGGAAGCAAGAGAAGAAAAGGATGGAAGATAGAAAATGGATAATGGGAAGAGAGAAAAGAAGTATTTTCCCATATGTGATAAATGAGGAATGAATCACCTTGGTAAATGCTTGAAGGGAATGGGAGTTTATTATAAGTGTGGAGAAAAAGGACACCAAGTACATGATTGCCGGGGTAAGAAAAAAGTTTCAAATATACTATGATTCATCTGGAATTCATTGGGACACTATCTGAATCAATGTACCAGTCATCAGAGTATACGTTAAATGATGATATTGGATAATAATCAAGTTATGATACTACCATAAATGATGAGGAATGACTAGGGTTCTTATATTGGTAATATAGAATTATTTCATTTGAGTGTTGTATAAAAAATATAATGGTTATATGAATTATGGAGATAAATAAGGATTGTACTGCAATACTATTTTATTGAGGATTTTAGATTATATGGTTCTAAGAAAAGTTACTTAATAGTACGCTACACTTTTTGGAAAAATACATAGTTAAAGGAAATGTAATCCTTAATACGGTCCTAATAATGAGGTTGTGATTTTGGAATAATAGATGGTTGATTTGGATAAATTATGTTGGATATTCTTGACTTCCTTGGAACTGATTAATAGTTTGTTTATTTCATTATTGTTGTAATATTCAATATTTTTTGATATAAGGAATATATCAAGTATTATATAAAGTATAAACGAGAATGAATGTAATCAATTGGGTTTCATGGTAATTGAGGGTGTTACCATGTTTTAAAATAATACATGATGAAGGTGTTCACATATTATTACGTGGAAAAAAGGATCTGTATTCTGTTTAACATACTTATAAATTTTGGTCTGTGATTTTGGATAGAAGTATTTTGGATAATATTAATGGTTGGAATGGATTAAGTTTAAAATTGGACACTTTTATTAAGGTTATTTTTGGATTTTTATAAAGGACAACATGCAGACCATGTGACAACCCGTCGCATTAGAAAAAGCTGTGGAAATCGAACCCACAACCATAGTTCGATTTGGATTTATTGCCTACCACTAGATTACGTGATGTCCCTGGATTGTATAATGTAGTTTATTTTTTTAAAGGGTCTCATAGGTGAATTATAAATTCATTTTTTTGGAACCCGATACGAATAGGATAAATAGAATATATTTTTTATGTTCAATTATCATTTATAGTGAAAGATGAGTTTGTTGTAGAAATTAGTTAAAGGATGGAACTATACTTGTCAAGTTTTTTTGTTTTTTTATTCTATAAAGAAATTAATTCTTAAACTTTAGGTAAGGGATATTAAAACTAAAAATGTGTTATCCTAAAACCTTATGTTTTGTTGAACCGATGATATTTTAAATCATCATAGATTGATGGATTTGAGGCCCTCAATTCAATTTTTTTTGTAACTGATGAACTCAATCACTCACTATAAATAATTACATTTTTCCTCTCGTTACGTGTCTCTAATTTCAACCAATATTTTCCTAATCGAGATCATAATTTTTTGGTTACTTTTTCATTCCCCTTTTCCTCTTATCAAGACTAAATTTTTTAACCCAATTTTCGATGCGGGTTTTCCCACAAAGGTATTTTCTAGTTTTCAACCTTTTATTTTCGAATAACAATTCCAAATTGTGATGACGAAATTTATTGAAGGACTTAAGAATGTGACACCCCAATATTTCATATCACGTTATTTCTTCAAATTAATTCAATAACATGCACTACACGCAACACTGAGTTCAAGCGCACCACGACTTACCAAGCTGGCCGTTCAAAATAAGTTATGATTAATATTAACTAATTTTTCATTTTTATATAATCCTTAAAATTTATAAATCCATATTATGAGTTTCTTAGATACAATGTAAGAACAAATTAATTTATTCAGATAAAAGAAGTATTTTTCAAAAAAAATCAATTTTTCCACCTTTTAATTGAGAACATTTTTTTAAAACCAATATTTAACAATGTTATATATTCAATTTAATTAAATTATATTATTATTTAAAATCGGGACATTAAAATTTAGTTTGAATAAATTTTTGGTACTTTTTTGATAACTTTAATATTTTGATGAATAGTGAAAAACACTACATTATTGGTTAAAACAGACTTTTCATTTAAATAATTATTTATTTCATTTAAATTTATTTTAGGTCAAAATAGATACATAATACCTATATATTTTCAATGTAATTCATTGGAGTCATTTTATAATAATATTAGATACATAAAATTTTTATTGAAATTTTATCGTCTTTTACCCACCTTTTAGGAGCATTTGCAAATTCGCATAAAACATAATTTTACCGTTTCTATGAATTTAATTTCAAATATCCAAGTTAAACGATTGATCTCAGTAATTAAAATGTGATTCAATAAGATATAAATTATTTTTGGTGAATATTGACTTTTGACTTTTATTTACCACTGTGGAAAGTAAATAGGGTAATTAATGGTAAAAATGATATTATTATTACACTAAAACATGTCCTAATTCTATTGGATAAATTTAATTCAACCATATACAACCTTAGGAATAAAATATTATCCTTTATGTCTACATGTATTAGATTAGGACATTTATTATTATTTAATTCAACGAAGAGTTAAGAGTGTTATATTCAATGTTTAATAACTAAACCATTTTTAATATAAGGTTAAACATAGGATAAATTATACTAAAAAAATTCATTAGAAATATTAATAGATTTATGACATAATGGTATTTTATTTATAATTTTTATACATTAATTAATTTAATTTATTTATGACTCATTAATGATGCAGTAATTACCATAATAATGAAATATTAAAATAATTGATATTAAAAATTCTCAAATAAATTTAATTTCAGACTTTTTATGAATTACACTAATTTTGTAGGTTAATATGACATATTAAGGTAGATTAAAGGAATTTTTTAGAAGTAATAATGCTTTTATGAATTTATCAAAAACAAAATACCAAATAGTGTCAAAATTGACATAAATGAGTTTTTGAAACAAATATTATATTATTAATTTTTATTCTATTACTAAAAATATAAGGATCATCAAAAGGGATTAAATAAATATATATATGACATTAATGAACCCATATGGGGTCTCTTGGATGTTTATAGTATGTTTATTAACCATATAATATAAAAATACAAAGAGATATTGTAAATGTCAAACTATTTAACTAAGAGTTAAATCTAAATGATATGGCTAATATAGTGAACCAAACCTGTCTAAAACCTATATTTTGAGTGGTTTTCGACCCATCCCACCTTATACTTTATATAATTCATTTTTGAGCCATTAGAAACCGATAATTAATTTATTATAAAATATTATTTTAGGTTTTTCATAAGGTTCCCCGCACCCCTCTTATAAAAGGGAACTTACCCTTCTCTCAAATTCACACCTCCAAAATCATTTGGATCAGCCAAAACCTACCCAAATATCCTCCCAACTATCCTACCTTAATCCTATAGTCCTTCCTTTGGACATAAATCCATTGTATGGAGCCTTTGTGATCAAATCAAAAGTAAGAACCCGAAGAAAAGGTAATGATTTCACCACCTTCTTTCAATTTCTTTTTTTCTTACACTTACTATTTATTTGTTATTACCATACCAAAATAATAAAACCAGTACATTATATATACTGTGATGTTATTATAAATATTTCATTACCAGATTCATCATTATATCCATCCTATGAATGATAATTTCACCATGCGTGTGTGCGTACAGTTTATCATCTCCACACCGTGGTGTAATTTTTTATTCAACACGATGTTATTTGGATGGATATAATGATGAGTAATATGTATATAAATAAGGAAAATAACATTATAATATCTCTGTAAAATTAATATACCATCCAATTCCACACCTTTAAGAAAATGATATTGTCGCTCGTGCGTACGTACAGATTACCATCTCCACGTCTCAATGAGATTCATTTCCACATTCACCATTCATCGATGATTATAAAAATATATATTACTAATAATTATGTAATATATGAAATAATAATTCTACTGGAGATATATATATATATGTGTGTGTACTTACATATATTTTATTCACTTACTTCCGTTCCTTATGATATGAAAACAGAAACAGTGTTTATGCGTACGTACGACCTACTGTCCCCATAAATGGTGTTTTACATTTTAGATATTTATCTATTATAAATATTTATATTCTAAATATATATGATATATGAATCAAGTATTGTATTCTTGAAGTATTTAAATCATGATCTAAATTATACGGTCAAGAATAACATGTTAAAATACAGATTATTACCTGAAATGTTAATTTAACATGAAAATCACTATTAAATGGGTAGTATAAAGTAATAAATGAATCATGTATGATATAATAAATATGAATATAGTTCTCTTATAACCTACTAACATACAATGGTAAATATATAGGAGTTTAAACCTACCCTAGACCATAGGAAAGTGCATGGTAAGTGTTAATTTCACAATCTCTTTATTATCCGAGATAGTTTTTACATAAGTATCTACTGGGACATATTTATTATCCATATCAAGGTTTCATGAAAGATTTTTCAAAAGGATTATTTTAAGGGACATTTTTTACTAATACATCCTTTAAATGTTTTAAATATTTATTCCTCTAAATCATTCTCAATAATGTCCATGTTTTAAAAATGGTATTTAAGGATTTATATTTATGGACATTAATGTTTTTAAAATGTTATTTACATTAAAAAGTTTCAATGTGGTATAGGATACTCTGATTCAAAAATTTATTTAAAATTATTCCTTTCTAAATTGTGTGAATTTTGAATTTTTTCATGAAAAAGGGATATTTCTCTCAAAGAGTTTTACAAATAATTTTCATCTATGACAACATCCATTGATGGATTTTAAACTTGTTTGAAGATGATTTATTTTGATACAAATATTCCATATTGTATTGAAGGTTTTGTGATATTTTTTAATGTGGATGTGTTATTTTTATACCATTAATGGTTTATGGATAATGTATTTACATTTTGTATGACAGTTTTAATATGAATGTTTGTGTTATGTTTAAACCTTTTCATATGAGGAATGCATTGGACTTAGTAAGTGACGGGTGGAGCCCGCTATAGCTCCTCGATGCATCGTTTGGTCTCATGAGATAAACTAGTGTCTTGGAAAAAGGCCTTGACAAAATCTTATTTGTAGTCTTGGCACAAGGCCATGACTATATGGTTATGAAGTCTTTCATTATGAATTTCATCATTATGAAAGTCGCTATTGATATTGAATGTGATAATTCGACCAATAGAATATCCATGTGAGTAAGTATATGGAATTTGTTTTTTATATTTTCCATATTATGATGATATTTATGTTTAAAAGGCTTTTGTTTTAGTTTTATAAATTTTCTTAAATGTTTATTCTTATTTATGAATGTTTTTGCTATATTGTTATCCTTACTGAGCATCTGAGATCACCCCTTTCTTTGTTTTATTTTTCCTAGGATTCCAAGAAGTGTTTTGTGATTGATATGCACAGTTAAGCTAAGGGAATAATTTCATTCATAAAGGATTGTTTATTTTGTTTTGTATTTTATAATGTTTAATGTATCATTCTTTTATGTAATCTATTTTCCAAGACTGCTAAGAGGATCGGTCATTCGGGACATGATTCTTTGTAATCATACCAATGTTTTAAAATAATGCACGAATCTCGGTAACTCGGGTCGGGGCGTTACATATAATGTAACAGACAATCCTTTGTTTTTCCTGGAACCACCCATAATTTGGTTTATCACGTGACCACCCATCAAATGTCCATGTACCATTACATAACCATTACACATAAAATATTGCAAATATAAACATTTCACTAATAACAATCCATTTGAAATCACGAGAAACCATTTTATGATTCCTTGTAATCATATGTTATAAACATTTATTTTGTCCTTTCGTTAAAATATACATATAAAAAATATTCCCTTTGAATAAAATTAAATTTCATAAGGGGTTAATACCCCATATAAAAGCAAGTCATGTAAAAATCAAAATATGCCTCAAATAAAGGATGTTGAGACAATGTCCCTTACCTCATATGCGACTTGACTTATTTATTATGTAATTTACTGAATAAAAAATAATAATTTAATTTGTACTTGAATCAGAAATTTTTTCATGTTTATTATTCCTTTTATATCACTTATTACCTTTTAAAAAATAATTTTTTTATTATTTTACTTCATATCAGACAGTTTTTCGATGTTCAGAACTTGAGTAAAAAATGAACTTGTTTTTATTATAAATTGTCCATGTGGTAAAAATTCCATTTTATCGAGAATGATATTAATGATTTATATGTCATATATATAATATATATACCTTATATATATGTATTTATAATATTCAATAGCATTTGTAAATAAGAAATAAAATGCACCATTCATTGAGACGGTAATTCGTACGTAATCATGAATGCTACTTTCATTTCTTTTTCATATTTAACTGAAAGAAAACTAAATGATTAGTAGGTATATTATAATTCCTGTATAATATCTATGCTATATATGTCACATAAGTTAATTAATTATTTTCTTTATACATTCCACGTATATCATGAATGAATCATATCAAATTGAGGGGGCGATAGCCCGCACATCCCCAAATGAAATTATAATATTTATACAACATGAAAATACTTAAGGTATATTAAAAATGTGAATTAAAGAATCATAGAGATATGATAAATATGATAAATATCATATATAATTATAGTTACATCATAATGGACTTCATGAGAGGTGGTATAAGAATAATGAACAATCCTTATTTTGTGAGGCAGCAGTTCGTCGTCCATAGAAACATTATGTTCTATACGTATTAGACGGAGGTGTGTGTAAGTGTAGTTTGAATACATCTCATAAAAATAACATAATATATTTTGGATACTGGGGTTTTTATATAAATACTGAATAATAAGATCATAGGGAGCAGAGAAGGAAAAATAATGGGAAGGAACTTGAGAGAAGACGTTACATGAAATTGGGTAACTTCTTCTGATGTTATCCTTGATGCCTTCTTGGATTGACTTATGACCAAGGTAAGGATTCTAGGAGGAATATAGAGATTATGGGAGCATTTCTGGGCTGAGTTTGTATGAGCCAAGGGGGATTTAGAAGTGTGAGTAAGGGTTATATGTGTTTTCCTTTTATAAGAGGGAGGATGTGCACTTTTGGAATATCTCGAATTATTATTTTATTATAAATTATATTTGGAGTATAAATGAGTCCAAAATTAGACATTTAGAATATAATATGAATATAAATATAAATAAAATAATTCAATATGAATAAAACTGATTTTGGATATTTTGTAATCCTTAATGTTTTTATTAACCCCTTTGAACTCTTACCAATTTATCAAGCACTAAACACTTTGAGAATCATAATAGTTACCAAAACATAAAAAACATCCAATTAAAGAGTCAATTATAAATATTTAGACTTATTATAACTATTTTTTCGAATCATAGATATTTTTTTTGTAATTTTATAATATTTAATAAAATATTATATATTTTAAAATATGAATATTATTAATTTTAACACTATTCATATCATGACATTTTTAAAAATCCACAAAAACTTGATTGATTCGAAAAAACATCAATAATAAAAAAGATAACTAGTAATTATAATCCATTAAATTCATTTATGACATCAAAATAACCAAATTATATTTTCTTAATTGACAATATCATTTATTTGAATCCTTTATTAATGAAGCAATCACTGCATCATCATTGTGGAATACCTAGATTTTTTTATTTAATCACTAAAAATTATAAATAAAATAACATGATTTAGGAAATGTTTCAATATTTATAATTACTTTTTATAGTAACAAATATAACTTATATAACCCCATATAAAAATGTTTTAGTAAAAGATTCATGGTTAGGATATATTTTCATTTACATTAAATTAAAAGTAATTAATTGTAATATTCACACACAAGTGGCACCATGGGTTCCTAAAATCAACCCAAGGAATCCCATAGTTGGATATATCTTATCAAATAGATTTAGGACACATGTTATGGTAATTTAATGTTATTTTAATCCTATTTTTTACCTTCATTTACCAGATTTACCCTTTAACCATGGTAAATAAAATATTTACTAAAATTACTATTCATAATTTCTAAAAACAAAATTTCCCTATATATACAATTTGGAACCCCATAATCCAAATATGGTATCCATTTTTTCCATTTTAAAAATATATAAGTTACAGAAATAAATTTAAAATTAATTCCCTTTGCCAAAACGAAAAAGCTTGTTTTTAAAAAACAATAACTATCCAAAGATTGACATGTGTTTATGTCTAATTAAAATGTGAAGTTACTTCCAATGACCAACATTGGATTAAATTATAATAAAAATAATGTGAGTATACTATAAAACCAATTAAAAATATAATCTATCAATATAAATAAATCACATGAAAAGACAGTTTTTACATAAAATGTAATATTTTTCAATATTCATTAACACATGAACATTATCAGAAAAACACCAAAAATTTACCCAAAGTTAATTATGATATCCCAAATCTAAAAAAAAAAATTAATTTGTCAAATGGATCGTATAAAAGTTACCAAAACTATATTTTAAAGGGTTTCTCCATCAAAAGGTGGTAAAACTACCTTTCAACAATATTAGAGTATTTATGCTTAAAATTGTATTGATTATCATTTTAAGACTCTAAATTTTGTTGTATAAAGGTAAAATTATTTAAAAAACATGTTTAGTCATAACATGGTTATTTAGGTTCATTCTATCCAATACAATAACTAGGCAATAACAACTTTTTAAAATAACAATATTATGTTATTATTATTTTTCTCGGTATGACTCAGCCTTGTGTGCAACATAAGATTTCAGACACACCCATTATTTAGTGTCAAGTACGCCATCGAACATAGATTCCACATTAAATTAAATTTAATATTTAATTCTCAAATATTAATAAATATGAAAATTTCATAATCATTATTTCCATGGGATGTTACATGTACATCCTCAGAGGAGATACACAGAACCCATCATAAACTTTTGACTAATTCAGTGGAACCACCCATTGATAAAATACCATACTGATATGATCAATAATTCATGAATGGAATAATATATATAGGAAATAGGTTTCACTTTTTCTAAATACCATCACCCTATTCTATGGTTAAATTATTAAGAATACCTTATCACCAACTACAAAATGTTGATATTTATGGTGATTATTAGCATAAATTTTTTGTTGACTTTGAGATGATCTTATGTAATGATGAATGACTCTAACCATTTCTACCATTACCTCAGATAGGTTATTACCTAATATATTTCATTCTCTAAATCATTACATTGCATTAGAGTTCTAAACTTCTTTCCATAGTGGGATTCATAAGGATCCATTTGAATCATTGGGTGAAATATATTGTTATAAGAAAACTCAATCAAAGAAGGTGTTTATCCCAGAAGGTTTTCAAATATATAGAGAAGTTTATCAGCATGAATTCTAGAGTTTTAATGCTCCTCTGAGACTTACAATCTATTTAAGGATGACAAGTATTGATAAAACTCAACTTTAGGTCCAAATCTCAGCGAATACTTTTCTAGAACATTGAGGTAAACATCAGATCCCTATTAGATACAATATAATGTGCTACTCCATTAAATATTATCACTTAATTAATGTAAAATATAGAATGGGGATCAAGATATAATTATTTTCTGATGACATAGAAGTGTGAAAAATTCTTAACGTTATTGACTATAACCCATATATTTAATTTCCTTCAGAAATTTTGGAGAGTCTGATGATAAAATCCATGGTGATGTTTTCCTATTTCTATTATTCTAAGAGTAATGGTTGTGAAATCTCCTAAAATTTTTGTCTCTAATCCATAACTTGTTGACATACCATGCACTGAGAAAATTATTTCGTAATATCACTCTTCCTATTATCCCACAAAATATAATCCTTCAAATCTTTATACATCATAATACATCCATTATGAATAGAGAATGAATAAATATGAGCTTCATCAAATATTTATTATGTACATGACACATAAAAAGTTTCTAAACCTTATCATTCCATCCCAATCATGGTTTAACTTAAAAAAAATTACCTTCTTTTAAAGCTCCAAATATTTGTTTTCCTCCTTCTGAATCCTCAAATGGATTTATGGTTTCATATTCATTTAATAAATACATGATTTCTTCCCTTCCTTGGATATTTCATTACCCATCATTTTCAAATATAATTATATTAGATCTTTTCTGATACCCATCATAGATAAGATATCTTGATAATTTCAACTCAGAGAATCATCCAATATGATTACATTCCCAAAGTGGTAATGTTTTGAACAATCATAATATTTTATCAGTTATACCCATTTAATATTTTATATATCCAACGCTTTTAGTGAAAAACTATACTTTAAACTTTTGTGATCACAATACATGTCACACCTTTCTCTGTAGCGATAAAACCTATGTATCTTTAAGAAAAACATAATGAATATTATTCTAAATCATGATTTGTGTAATTTTTCTCACAGAACATTACTTGGTGGGATGTCCAATGGAACTTGGATCCCTTACGAAATAACATAGTGAGTGGGTTGGACAACTATCATAATTCCATAAAAAATCATCGATAATAACCATCCATGATAAGAAAATATAGATTTCAGTACCATATTTAGTATGGTCCAATGTTCAATTACTTATGACATGGGTGGATATTAATATATATGATTATATGAGATTATCTAATATATAAATAAAGTTTTTTAAAGAAAAAAATTTCACACATGGAATGTTTTTCATAAAAAATTTCCTTCCTTAGGGACTTCATTACAATCCTCAAGTTATCTTCAGGATTTTTCTTTATTTTGGAATATATAATAGTATTAGAAAAAAATATTTCCACAAACTAATCTAGGTAATCTCTTAAGGCTATATTATATAAATTTGTAAACACAAAAGGGGAATTATAAGGACCAAATGTCATCACTTTGAAGTCATAATGTTCATACCTTTTATTAAATGCAGTCTTTGGTATATCCTCCATTTGAACAACCAATTGATGATATTCTGAATAAAGATAACTCTTGAAAAAAAAAACTAACATCAACACATTTGATCAATAAATTCATAATCATGGGGTATAAGTTATTTTTTCATGATAGTGATCTTGTTTGGTTATTGATAATCAATGTAGAGATTCATTGATCCATATTTCGTAACAATAAAAAGAATATGTTCATCGAAAAGTAATTCACTCTGATGTATGGATTCCATGTAATGATCCTCTAGGAGTTTCTTATTCAATTTGTGAAACTCAACCATAGCAATTCTATATTGAGTATTTGAAATAGGTTTAGAAATATGTACGAGTTCTGTTATAATCCCATCTTATAAATTCTTTTGAAGACTATGTGATTCTTATAAAAATACATTGAAAAACACTAAAATAATATTCATATCAACGATATTGATTTTTTCCCAACCCTATGTGATAAAAACCCATTTTGAAAAGGATTCAGGACCCATAAAATGGATGTGATTTCAATTGGATGTTTATATTTATTGTCACATTGATAGATTATCATATATTAGTCTTTAATATCAAATGGGACATACATTTCATGACAATAAATGTGAATGTTTTTCATAGAAATCCAATCCATGGATAAGGTAAAAAAATGTGACTGGAGGGGGAAAATAATATTTACAAGAAACACATTCTTATAGATGTCAATCATAGAGTAACTATAGATTTATGATGTGACAGTCATACCATTTAGAATTTTTATTTTCAAATAAATTACTAGTCCTTGAAGTCGTGACGTGATACCCTTAAAAACATAATTACATATAAAAGAGTGATAATAGCCAAAATCAAATAAAAAATAAATTCTAGAGTGAATGATAAGTGTAACTTCCTCTATGTCATTAGGAAATTCCACATCAGATTTAGTAGTTGCATAAGATTGTCTTTATCCTGTTGGATTTTTTTTATTTTCGTTACTGATTAGGGAATTGGATGGAATAGTGACCCATATCTTCAGATTTGAATAAATATAATTTTATTTATTCTCACTTACCATTCCATTCATGAGCATGAGGAAATTTTTCTCCAAACATGAATCAAAGTAGTTTTCCTTTTAATTATGTACCATAGTGTTTCTTTTGATAAGTATGACATGTTTTAAAATTATTCATTCTCTTTTTTCCCTTATTCATATTTTATGTATTTTTTATTATTTATATTTAATTCCTTTTAATAGAAAGGTCTTGAAAAATATATTCTCAATCTGGTTATCACATGATAATATATCCTCATATGATGACAATTTTTTTAGACTTGTGCCCTTCAAATTATTCTCTTAATCCCACCACGTAAACGGTCAATATTTCTTTTTGGATTTCATACATAGTCCACAACATTCCATGATAACATTGTAAGGTTATCTTCATAATTAGTAATATTTTTATTTTCCTTTTGTCTCAGACTGAAGAATTGTCTTTCTATATCTAGTCATTGTTCGTGAGGAATGTATTTTTCAAAGAAAATTTCCCAAAATCCTTTAATTCTATACTCTATTTTCCATACTCATCCTCAGTTTTTTGGATCAATAACAACCATTGATTTGCATCAATCGAGTGATGATAAACTTCTATGACATCCTTCTCCATTTCATTACTTTCCAAAGTGTAAAACACTAACACTAAGAAACTAATCCATTACTCAACTAAAAATGGTTTTTTAGTACCATTGCATAATTGAGATTCCTAAAGCATGAATTGGTCAAACATTGTTACAGAACACTATTTATCAGAAGGATTCTCCATTTGGGAATGTTTTTTTCTCATAACCTGAGTATTATTCCTCAATAGAGTTATATTTTTTTCAATTCCAGCTTCATCTCCTACTCTATTTTCATTATCATTCCATGGAGTATAATCCCTACATAAATTACATTAATTTTTATGGTTCTCATTAAAACTTATAAGAACCATTTCTAAATAATGGTATACAATAGAATATGTCATAATATTATGAAACATAATGTATAATTCCAAAACTAGTGAAAAAATTTACATAAATTTAAAATTTTATGCTTAGATAATATCGTAATCATTAATGTTTTTTCATTTAGAATATTCTCAAATTCAGTCATAGGGTTATGTTCTAAAATCTAGGTTTTCATAAATCGAGTTCCCAAGGATTCTACTAATCATTCCCTGATACAAATTATAAATACACTGACTCGAGTATCCCAATGCCAATGGTTACTTTATTATAATGGCACTAGGTCAAATAAATTACACCCCAAAGGTCATAATAGTTTAGTAGTCTTGGTAAACTAGACATATACAAGAATTTCACATTTATAGTTGAGAAAATAAAATATCACATAGTATTTTCTTTGATAACATCACACTCCCATTTATAATATTCCTATATATTAATTGTAAAATACTTTTTAGCATCCTGGGGAAAGGAAATAGAAGAAAGGGGTGATCTCAATTGTTTAATAAGGGTATGTGTATAGAGAATGATGAATAATTCATGAATAACACGTAATCAAATAAATGAGGACCAAATAATCCTACATAAATAATAATATGATCTAGAACATATCCATTGATATAAAAACAATTCAAATAATCACATTTAAATCAATACGTGAGTTTATAATGATAGAATACATATTTTTAGACATCTGAAACATACCGTCAAGGAATTATACCAAGAAATTTAATCATACTGTCAATTCTCCATGTCCAAAAATTATATATTAATGAGTTAAAACTCAGACATAAACCCAAACAAGTTTTTATCATGAGACCAACTAATGAATCAAGGGGATATGTAATTTTATACCATACCCATCATGTAAAAAGTCATATTTATTATTTATATTAATAAATAACAGAACATAATAAAATTCCTTAAAATTAATAACTGTTTGTATTGGAATAAATTATATATAGAATATCTATATTTTACCACTCACACTAATCATTAAAAATCCATAAAAAATATGGTTTTTGGTAAAATAATATAATAACCTTAGTAACTATAATTATATCGAAATTTATATTGATACAAATGAAAATAAATAAAAATTATTATTATAACAATCTTGAGAAAAATGCACTTTTCACATTGAAATCACTTATTTGTTCACATAAAAAATATAACAACAAAAGATTCAATTGAAAAAAACCTTATAGTCAATGTAAATAAATCTTAAAGGAATTATTTTTCCTAAAAAAGTAAAATAATTTCATGATGTATATTTAAAAAACATTCTTTTCACACTTCTGTAAAATTATCAATAAAGTGCCTCATTAGAGAAATATTAAGAACATTACTTTCAAACCATTTTTTAAAAGTCCAAAATCGATAAAAATGTGTTTAGTAAATAATTTGTATAACTTTTAAAACTTTTTTTAATTTTTTTTTAAAATGGACATGAAAGAAAAATTATTCTTCTAGTTGGAACTTAAACATAAACAATCATTAATAATGATGAGATTATGGGATAACACTTACACTTGGGTGTCTTTTGAATCATAATACTAGTTAATAAAATAAATTTAGATTAAACATTAAACACAATGATGAAAAAATATTCATTATATGTAATATCAAATGGGTAGTATATACATCACAAAAAAATTATAAGAGTTAAATATAAAATATGTCTAAAAGAAGTAAAATTTGGGCGAGAAACCATTACCTCATGTATAATTTCCTTCATACATGCCTGAAACTCCTATATAATTAATATATATTTATTATAAATATATTTAAGAGCCATAATAAAACATATAATACCATATAATATTCACTTATAACCTTCTATCACACATTTTTTAATCCTTATTTATTAAAATCAATGTTTCACATGATAACTGCATTGTTTTTCATGTATGTTTTGGTTTGGAAGTTTTGGTCCTTGTACATTTATCATGGTTATATCATCTAAAAAATGTTAATACTGATATATTTATCATTTATATTAATTATATTCAGATTCAGGGTCATCTAAAATGACATAGATAGAAAAATTAATTACACCATTCATGTAGACAGTAGACTGTACATACACATGAACATTGTTTTCATTTTTTGATGGATAGAATAAAAGAGAGGTAAATAAAAATTATCATTTAAATAATAATTATTATATCATTTAAAAATTATATATTCATAATATCTGTCTTTATTACAATCCATGTAATGCTTAAATGAAATGCAGATCACATCGTTTCGTGGATGTGGTAGTCCACACATACCCACAATCAATGTTATCAATTTACAAAATAGTGGATCGTAAGAAGATATATATTATATTTTATTTTAAAAATAATACATATGTCATCACTATAATATATATAATTCATTTCCATATTTTAAACCATCCAAATGAAATAGTGATGAAAAATGAATTTCACCGCAATATGGTAACGATAAGTCGTATGTACTCATGTGCAATGTTTTATCATTCCTACAATGAAAAATAGATGAAATATGATTAAAACATAATAATAATGGATATATTAATTATACTAATTATATAACATTGATTCGGGTGCAACACATTAATAGTAATTAATTTATGAAATAAACTTGAAGGATTCTAAAAATAGGATTACCCCTTCCTCGGTATAATTCCTTTAGATCTCTTATTCTAATACTAAGAGTGTTTATTTGGAATTAAAAAATGTATAATTTGGATAAGGATTTTTATAAGAGTAATTTTCAGATTTTCAACATGATTTATTTCTCAATGCAGGGTAAATAAGTGAAGAAAAATGTGCCCTTTTAAAATTGAGGTTATGGGCACATTTGGAATTTCTTAAACGATTGAATTATAATAAAGTAATTATCAATAAAAATGAATTGAAATGGATATGGATTATAACTTAAGGTGTTATATGATTTAAATATCATTAAAGAATAAAATTTTCATAGGTGTTTGTGGTTTTTAAACATTTTCATATAGTTTAACCCCATAGTTAACCATTTTTAACATGAACCACAAAAACAAAATTTTCACTCTTAGAGGGTAATAATATTGCATATAAGGTCACTATTGACTCATAAATGGAAATGTGATGAATATTTATACCATATATTACCACCGATATCATTTTTAATCATTTTTTTATTTTTAAATAATTTATTAAAATATTATTTTGATAAATTATAATTAATGTTAATTTTGATACTATTCATTTAATTTTAAATGAAATACATCAATAAATTTTTTATTTATAATTTAATTCATTTAAACATTAATAATATGTCATATGAATCTTATAATGCCATGGGAATCTATAAATAACCCAAATTATAACACTTTTATATTTTTAATACCATTTATTTTAATTTTCTATTAATTGAATAAATATTGTATTAGTGTTGCCCAAGAATTTATGTTAATTAAATAATCCTCAAAAAATTATACATAAATTATAAACATGAATATAATTTTATTATTTAAAGAATTTACAATTACATTTTTATCTAACTTTATTTTGTCTCTATGTGGACACATAATAGATATTTAAAACGAAGAGAGTGACATTTTGTAACTTTCTTTCATTTAAATATTATATTGTTCCTTTTCTTAAAAAACTGCCCTTACACATTTAAAATTTGATAATAAGGTGATAATGGTATAGCATAATTCATTAAATAAGAATTATGATGAAAACTTATAAGCTTATCACTTAGTTTAAACCAAGGTTAACCCAATTTACACTTTACTAAGCTGAAAGTTTTCACCACTGTTATTATTCAAATTGCCTAAAAATGAAAGGGGTCTATTTTCCAAATTTTGACCACATAATTAAAAATATTTCATCCATTTTATAAAATATAATTATTATATGTGGATGAAATTTAATTTAACACAACTACACAAAATGTGATTAAAACGATTTTTAAGAAAATTATTGTTTTTAAGTATAAATCTGAATTTATATTCTTTTCTAATTCCTGGAAAAATTATTAGATGAATTATAAAACATTTTATTGAATATATAGTATATAAATTTCATTAAATTAATTTTTTTATAGTGCTAAATTAAATTTTTGGGATAAAAATACCTTTGTGTATAAGAACAATTTTTTCAAATATGCATATCCTTTATTCTCAAAATGATTTCATATTTATATTTCTTATCAATGAACAATTAATGAATTTATTTTTTACATGTGTATACTCTATATGTTTCATAATTTAGTTATTAATATTCATACCCATCAACCGAATTTCTAGGTGATAACTATTAAATAATATTTTAATAGAAAATCATTGTCTTATTAAACATGATATTTCCTGTAACGTGTAACATACCGAACCGATATAAACTACAATGGTGCCATGATTCGGTGCGTCACATGTCATAAAGATCACATTCCATATTATATTGGCGATATAATAAAATCTAGGGTCTATGGGGGTATAGTGGGGAGACAATACCCTCATATCATAATATCAAAGTGGTAGTAATATATGAATAGAAATAGCAGAAGCATGATTTAATTGACGATACAACCGAAATAATTATTATAATCTACTATAGAAGTATAAAACCCCATTGAAAATGAATAAATAAGAAAATACATTGTCTAAGTCATATATAATGATTTCATCTGATGATGATATTCAAAAAATGATATGGGAATACCAAAACACAAGTATATACTACATGCTATATAAAAGTACAAAATAACAAAAGACACCTCCACTACAATCATGAGAGTACACTCCATTATCTATATGCATGATCCATGTTATATTCTCAATAGATCGAGCATATGTAATATGAGTTAAACCTTATCCACACCTGTAGTCAATGAGACTACATGGGTACCAATGGCAGCCTGAGTAGGGTGTGAGATATACTCAGTAGGCCACAACCAAGGGTGTCTAGAAATAATTTGTCCAGTGTAAATATATTTTCAATATTTGATTATAATTAATAAAAAAAATTTCTAAAAAATAAATATCAGCCAAATAAGGTTCCAATAGGAAACTTTTCAGGCTATACTTGCTTCAACATAGTCTGGTGTAAGTTGGATCAAAAATCATATATAAAGTAAACATATATATATATATAGTATTTATATGTGTATATACACTCTATATGTACAAACATATAGTGCTATATACATGGGAAATAGGTGCTAGCTGGACCTAGGGAGTAACTTAGGTGTCAACAACAAGTCTAATGAGACAATGGCTTAAGCAAGGGTACTGGACTTGAATCTTATATGAATGTGAGAACTTATTGCTATCACTCAAGATTATGGGGTGATTCATCATACCCAACACCTACTGCATAGTAATTGTAAAATCAATTCCGATCATCTATATAAGATAAATGGTGTGATACATCATTCCCATTACTCAACGTAAGGGAGTTTGAAAAACCGTTCTCAAAAGAAACCGTAATAATTATTCACTAACGAATATCCACGGTCTCACAATAATATAAATAAGGGATTAAAACTAAATAATTTATAATCAATCAACCCAATATAACTATGGGTGTCATAGTTTATATATTTAATATTTATAAATGTATAACATGTGGAATGACCATTCCACCCACTTTCATTCATTAAAATTTAACCATACAATTTATGAAGTATGGAAATTCCAATTTAGGTTTGAATTAAACACATATATGGCTATTTTGTAATTCTAATATTTATATAAATGAGGGTATTCAATTTTTCACACCTAATGTGGTGGAATAAACGAGGTCTACATCCCCTAATCGTTCAGTATGGTCTGTGGGAGTAATTAAAAATTGAATAATTATCTATATAATATTATTATAGAAACCCAATAATTTTACACAAAACATTACATGATTTTATGCATAATTTCACATTGGAATATAGGCCTAGGTTCATGGAGTCTTATGTCGTTGAAGACTAGGTACATAAAACTAAAAACAAAAAACATTTCCATATTTAATATTAAATTTTAGTTCCTAAATTCCCTTGTGATCATACATAAACATAGGATAACCGAGTGATAACATAAAAAAGGGGTGATCTAAAAATCCCATTATGTTAAAGAGCATAAGAATTGAGCTTAAGAACATGGGTTATAAGGCATGACAAAATGAAAATAATAGGCATTGAACATATGAAATCATACCATATAAACATGGGATCATATTAACATGGATTCATAGTTATGTGGTAGCAACATAAAACATGAATTTAGAATGATCCAAGGCTCATTTCACTTAGAGGATCACAACTCAAGGTAAACTACAAAGACTGTTTCCCATGTTAGCACAAGTCAAGGCTAACTGCAAAGACTATTGCACAGGGTAGCACAAGTCAAGGCTAACATCCAAGAAAATTGCAAATAACATCTCATGAGACACAAAATTACAAAATTAATAGGACTTCTATCTAGGAACACCCATCATAACATGTTCATGAATCTTCTTTCCACATATAGAATCATACATATTCAATCTTAAACATAAGGGTACCCGTGGAAAGAAATGGTAATCATAATCATGTCATAAAGCCTAATGAATGAGCGTATAATACAAGTTTCTATGAATGAACATAATTTGAAAGTACATGGTAATTCATAATTGAAAATAGATATGTATCATGGAATGTGATGTCAAACATATGTGATAACTTGTAAAAAGAGTATTTAGGAATTTGTAGCATTAAAACATTTTTGTTCAGTTTTAAGGAAAATACTAATGATAATTTAAAATAAAAAAGATAATAATCTTTTATATAAAATTATAAGTTATGCAAGAAGGTTTTAATAACAAATAAAATGGTTCTATAAAAAATGCTTTCTTAAAACATATGGAAGAGTGCACTTGATATTGGGTATGAATTCTGGAGGTTCCCTTAAAATGTGTTTTCTTATCGGGAAGTATTGAGGAGGGAATCACTTAAAAGAAGGTATATCCCCTAAATATTATGATTAATGGATATTTATAAATTATTTTGGACATATAAACAGATATTATAAGATTTACATAAAAAGAATTTTGGATTCCATTTGGGTAAAAAAGAGTAAGAATAATCATGTGGGAATAATGGAGGATATGGAAGAATCCCATACCTAAGCTACTATGGTTTTATACACTTGATTTTAATTAATTGAACAAAAAAATTACATTTATTATTTAATAATTATAGAACCTATTATACATGTAATTTATTTAGTAAAGCCGTTTTGAGCTCATTTATAACATTATTGATTGTATATGAGTTTCAATTTCATTGTTCGGGTCCATTAATATCATGATCGGATTACATAAATACATGAATGGATAATCCAATTAAATGAGTATGATTCAATATAATGGGAGTTATATAACATAATTGGGAATCTATATGGTTCCATGGTTGTAAATTTAATTAGTTAATTGGAGTCAAGATGAATCATTATTTAAAATTATTGTGATAACCTTTTAGGTTAATTGGCAATTTTTTTATCATAACAAACACATTTTGTTTTATAAAAAAACATATCTAATAAAAGATTACATAATAATATATGTGTAATAAGACATATATTATATTTTGGAAAAACCATAATAACAATTTTATGACCAAAATTGAAGATGGTAATGGAAATTGAAAACCCATCTTCCTTGAATGTGGTAAATTTAGACATCTCAAAGGAGGTTTTTACTACTAGTATAAAAGAATGGAAATTGAGAGATGATAATAAATTATTACAATATCATAAAAAACTCTAATACATATATTATAATATTGTTTTTATAACATTTTGATGAAAATAGGTAAGGATAGGAAATAAAAAAAAGTAACATGAAAGGAATGTAAAATAATTGAATAGAAGAATTTACCTCTTAAATTAATATTCAATGAGAGCATCCTTAGGGGAGAAGAATTTCGTTTTGAAGAAAACAAGGCCTTTTGGACGTGTGGAAGGAGTTTGGGGAGATATTTGAGATGAATATAGCCCAGGGAAAAGGCATTAGTGGATTGAATAGAAGAGGGGATTGTGGGTGGGGTAAATAGTAGAGGGGAGGAGGGTTTTCCAAATATTTTATCCATTAATTTATTATTTCTTCAAAAGGAAATAAATAGTGATGATTACATGAAAAAATAGTAATAAGTACATGTGAGTTTCAAACCAATGTCCATTTAAGTCATTCATGAATCAAGAATTGTGATGAAATTTAGGTTTTAGCACATATGGTAAATTATTGTATTATACTATTCATCAACAATTCTAGTCGTTTAGAAAAATCACAAAATTTCACCTGAATCATTTTTTGTTGTGATGAGTACAAAATTAAACTCCATTTTTTAAAAATAACTATCAAAATAAAAGAATTTTAATTTTCAATTAAATGAATCATTTACATTAAAAAATATATATTTTAAAATTATATTTGATTTTATAATGCCTCTGAAATTTACATGAGGTCTCATAAAATTAATATAAAACCATAAGTAATAAAATTGTTGATTTTATGAAAATAAATTTTATTTTAAATTAATAAATTAATTTTAATTAATTATTTAGAACTTACCAAAATACCAATACTTTTACTATGGTCATATTATCACTTATAAGATGTCAAAATCTTAATTATACATTCATGGGTATGGCTACTATTATATTGGATGATTTACTACTCAGAAGTATCATATTACTATTCATAAGGGTAGGTTACTATTCATAAGGGAATCTTATTATCCACTAGAAAATAATTTTTGCACTAGACACCAAAAAACACCTTGAACACAACTGAGTATGCCAGATTTTTGATATTCAAAACACATAAGTGGAAAAAAAAATTAACATCTAGGATGTAAATATATCATTAAATAAAAGTGTTTTTTATATAGAATTAGTTTTTTAAGCATTTCATTAAATTTATTTTTAAATCCTTTGGGTGTTAAATTATTCCCCCCTTTATGTAATTCCACCCCCAAAATTTTGTTTTACATTCGAATCCATAAAAAGGTGTTGGTACATTTTCTACGTTGACCCCTCCAATTATCAAGTTTTATCTTCATACTTGTGGTCCTATCATAGTACCTTGACAAGGTGACTAGTCTTGTTTCATATAAAATTATATCTACGATCGAAGATCTTCACTGGATGCTCCTCATAAGAATGATCATCCTCCAACTATACCACCTCTGAAGAGAGTAAATGTAAAGGATCTAGTATGTTCTTCCTTAAGAGGGATACATGGAAGGCATCGTGTACTTTATACATGGTAGCTGGAAGTTCTAGTTGATAGGCCACAACTCCGACAAAATCAAGAATCTCAAAGGGGACGATGTACCTAGGACATATATTTCATTTCATCCCAAATCACATAACCTTCTTCTATGAAGATATGCAGAGAAATACCATGTCTCAGTCTTGGAACTGAAGGTCTCATCGATGATTGTATGTATAACTCATTTGATGAATTTGGGCTACATTGATTTGATACAGAACTGTTTTCACCTTCTCCACCATTTTTACGACCATTTCAGGTTGTATTAGCTTACGCTCACCGAATTCATCCAAACATGTCATTTTTCTATAAATTTTCCTATAAATGGATTCTTATGGCTCCATTCATTTTCTCTTGTGGAAACTCTTATTGTAAGATAATTATACCAGTGGAAGAAGTTGTTCCCATAATCTTTTGAATTCCATATAATATTCTCTAACCATATCTTCCAATGTCTGAATAGTGCTCTCAAATTGGCCATCAGAATGAGGATAAAAGGTCGTACTAAAGTTCAACTCAGTTCTTAGAGCATGTTGGAGACTTTTCCTAATCATTGAGGTAAATATTAGATCTCGACTAGGTACAATATATAGAGGTACCCCTTTCATCCTTACCACCTCTTTGATATATACAGATTCATGTTTATCTAATGATAAGTCCTCTCAAATTTTGATAAAGTGAGATATGTTTGTAAGATGATCCACAATGAACCATATAGAATTGTTTCCTCTGGATTTCCTTGAAATTACAGTGACAATTTCAATGGTAATGTTCTCCCACTTCCATGTTGGTATGGGTAGTGGTTGCATCATTCTATTAGAATTTTTTCTTTTAGCCTTAACTTGTTGACATACTATGAACTTTGATGTATATTCCGCAATATCCTTCTTCATATTGTCCCACCAAAAGTTCTCTCAGAGATCCTGATACATATTTTTTCTCCTTGTGTTAATTGAGAAATATGAGCTATGTGCATCATTTACAATATCCTTCTTTACATATGAATCAGATGGTTCACATATTTGTGACCGAAATCTTATAACTCTTAACTCATCATGCTTGAACTCAAAGGCTTTCCTATTTTTAATAGCTTCCACCAATTTTATAATTTCCACATCTTTTCTTTAAGAACCCTTTGTTTTCTCCATGTGGGATGGTTGAGCATCCATTTATGAAATTATTTATGATTCCCCTCCATTAATGATTCCCATGTCCATCTTCTACAAACCAAAAAAGAGTTGATCCTTATCAACTCTCATCATTGATACAGATACAAGATCCTTTCTACTTAGAGCATCTTCCACCATATTTTTTTACCAGGATGGTAGTGGATTGAGAATTCAACATCATTGAGGATCCCTAAAAAATGTCACTAGTTCATAATAATATAAATCTATGTAAATATACATTTATACTCTTTTGATCAGTAAATATCTCACACATCCCCACATGGAGATAATTCTGCCAAATTTTCAGTGCAAAGATCACATCTTCCAAATCCTAATCATGTGTGAGATAGTTTTTCCCATGAGTTTTCAACTACCTTGAGGCATATGAATTGAATTTTTCATTTTTATCATATTCCACCAATGGTATACTTATAATATTTTCAAGAATAACATTTCTATAAACATCAACATTCGATACAATACTCATAGAATATTTCCCTAATGTTTTTATATCATTTAATATGGGGACTCTTTGTTCATTGAAAACATAAAATATATACTAATAAGACGTTAATTTAAATACATTATGACATAAAATACTTTTAAGTGGTGGTTACATAAAATTTATTCATCATTATCCACTTTAGAATAGTACTTCTCAGGCCCCCTTGATCATGTGGATTATTGATGCTCATCATGATTCTCAGTACTTGTAACAGAGAATAATCTAGGATAATGTCCAACATCTCCAAATTTATGAGATAGAAATGTGTATCATGACTTATATGGAACATTATTTCCATTCATCACATTATTCATTTTTTCACGGCAATTGGATAATTTTTTACCTATAATTCCAAACATAAATCGCATCCCAGTCCCTTTGTGACATTTCCCTTGGATCCTATTTCAACAATTGTTTCATGGAGAAAATTAGGTATTATTTCTCTTACCACATTTATCAGATGGACATTCATGAGATTTCATCATCCTCTTCCTTGAATAATTTGGGAATTCAACCAAGTTCCCATTTTTAATCATGATTTTTGATAGCTTATTTGGAATAATAACTACCTGTCCCTCTTGAGCTCCCATCTAATCTGGGATCTCATTTTGATAGTCATCAAATTTCCCTTTTCATCAGTTCATAACTAGATTCATCCTATTAAAATCTATTAGCTAGAATAAAAATAAAATTTAGGGATGTGTATCACATAAGGGGGAAACCAAAGACATTAAAGGGATAACTTAAAAATTAAACATATCTCCATATGCGTTTCTAGTAATAGGTTTGTATGACCTATCCCATAATGTATATCCTTATAATAATATTTTTTGTTCCCTTAATAATGGTTCATACTAATCTTATGAATTTACCAAAGAATATCTCTTGAGAGTGTCAAACCAAGAGTGCAATAGGGCCTGTTATCATGCCCCAGTACCCATTCGAGTCTAGCTCAAAGTGGTGTTCTTGGGTTTTATAACTAGATACATTTGTTCCAAAGAAAAAAATATATGTTTGTATCTAGATAGTGATTTATTTTATTAGTAAACCACTTAATCTATAATTACCAAAATTAAGAGATGTTTCATTATACAAATTCTTATTCATTAGGTTCTTACAGTAGTGCTATACTCCTAATCTCCCAAAATAACAAGACTATCCTATGATAATAACTATAGAAACCCTATCTATTTTCACATTACATTACATGATTTTAGGCATAACATTACATTATAATACAAGCCACGGATCATGAAGTCTAGTGTCTTTGAAGACTAGGTACATAAAACTGAAAACAATTTTTTTTAATTAATCATCATCTAGAGCTCCTAACATCCATTGTGCTAATGAATCATCATATGATAACGTGGGGATAACATGATAACAATTTTCAGATAAAAATCCCAGAAAAGGAATAAGCATGGGAATAGAGCTTATGAAAATGAGATTGATGGCATGACATAATAAAAATAAAAGTCACAGTTCATAAGGAATTATAACATATAAACATGGGAACATATAAAAATCGATTCATAGTAGTGTGGAAGAAACATTAAATAGGAATTTAGCATGATTTAAGGCTAATTTACCTTAGAGGATCACATGTCAAGGATATCCACAAAGACCATTGCACATAGCAGCACAAGTCAAGGCTAACCTCAAAGACTATTGCACATGGTAGCACAAGTAATGGCTAACTGCCAAGACCACTACACATAAAATCTCATGATACAAAACATTACACAATTACCTAGAGATATACATAGATTCACCCATCATAACATGATGAGGAATATTCTTTCCACATAGATAATCATACATAATAAATCATAAACATAAGGGTACCCATAGAAAGAAATGGGTATCATAATCATGTCATAAAGCATAATGAATGGATTTATCATAAACGTTTCCATGAAAAAAAATAATTCAAACATAAATGGAATTTCATAAGTTATAATATAAATATATCATTTTATGTTCTGTCAAAAAAAGTGATAGCATGTAAATAGAGAATTTATTAATTTTTAGCATTAAAACATTTTTGTACAGTTTTGATGAAAATACTAACAAGAATTTAAAATGTAAATGGGAATTATATATTATATAAAAAAATAAGTTATCCTATATGGTTTTAATAATAAATAATCTTGTTTTATAAAAATAATTATGGCTTAAAATATATGGTAGAGGGAAATTGAAATTCGGTGTGAATTCAGAAAGTTCCCTTAAAACGCGTTTGCTTATCAGGAAGTATTGAAGAGGGAATCACGTGAAAGCATGTATTTATCCTGAATTTAATTATTAATTGATATTGATAAATTATTTTGGACTTACAAATAGAAATTATAATATGTACATAAATAAAATATAGATTTTAATTTGGGTAAAAAAAGAGTAAGAAAATCGCAATGGAATAATGGAGGTTCAGGTAGAATCTGTTACCATAGGTCTGATGGTGGTCTCCGGTTGATATTAATGACTGGAATAAAAAAACTAGTTTTATTAATTAATAATTAGATAACATTTCTAACATGTAATTTATATTTAATAACCATTTTGAGTACATTTATAACCTTTTTGATTGGATATGAGGTTTAATTTCATTGTTCAGGTTCGTTTGTTTCATGATCGGTTTACATATATTCGTGAATGTATAATAATGTAAAATGAGGGTGGTTGTCTATAATTTGAGTTATATTATATAATTTAAAATCTATAAGGTTACATGGTTGAAAATTTCATTATTCTACTTAGAGTGAATATGAATCATTATATAAAAGTTAAGTGACAACCTTTTAGTTTAATTGGCGGTTTTTTGATCACAACGACCACATTTTTTTTAAATCAAAACCATATTTACAAAAAGATTACATAACCATAGATGATACATAAAACATATATTTTATTCTGGTTCAACCATAATAATGGTTTCATGACTATAATTGATGATGGTAATGTAAATTGAGAACCCATCATCCTTGAATGTGGTAAATTAACACATCTCATATGGTGTTTTTACAACTAGTATAAAAGAAGGTAAAAGGAGAGATGGTAATAAATTATTCCATTCTCATAAAAACATTCCAGTATATATATGGTACTGGATTTTTCAAAACATTTGGACGAGGAGTGGTAAGGATATAAAAGAAAAAAATGGAACTTGAAAGGAATGTAAAAGAATTAAAAAGAGGAATTTACCTCTTAAATTAATCTTCCTTGAGAGCTTCTAAATGGGAGATGATTTGGTCTTTTTAAGAGAAAAGGGGAATATGGAAATTGTGGAGGAGTTTAGAGAGACATTTGAGTAGAATTTATACAATGAACAGGGCTTTAGAGGATTGAAGAGAAGAGGGGGTGTGGGTGTTTTTTATAGTAAAGGGGAGGAGGGGTTTTTTAGAATTTTAGTCATTAGATTATTATTTATCCATAAAAAATATATAGTGATATTTAGACACCAAAAATAGAAATATGTTCATTTTATATTGAACTATTATCCATTTACATCATCCATGACTCAAAAATGATGCAGAAATTCATGTTTTAGCACAAATCATAAATTATCATACATAACTATTCCTATAAAATTTGAGTATTTTAGAAAAATACCAAAAATTCACCCCAGATACATTCCAATTTATAGAATAAAAAAATAAACTTCATTTTATGAAAAAAATTTCTAAATATGGGAAATTTAATTTTTAAATAAAATCATCATTTAATTGAAAAATACATATTTTGAAATTATAATTTATTTTAAAATGCTTTAAAATTTTAAATAAGGTATTATAATGTTATCTTAAAACCTGATGTCATAAAATTGTAAATATTATGAACACATTTTAGGAAAATTCATTTTATTTTAATGTAATCAATTAATTATAATTAATTATTTATGACTAACTAAAATACCAATACTTTTAATATGGTCATATTAACAGCTATAATATTCTTAAATTTTATTTATACATTAATGGGTAAAGTTACTATTATTTTGGATGATTTTGTATTTATAAGGGTTATATTAATATCCATAAGAGTAGGTTACTATTCATAATGGTATGATACTATTCACCAAAAATTAGGATTGTTCAATATAACCCCAAATAACACCCTGAACGCAACCATGTATGTGAGATTTTCGAAATTCAAAACACAGAAGTGGAAATTTTTTGTTTAACAAGTAGGTTTTAAATATATCCATAAAAAGTGTTCTTTTTTTGATACATATTGTTTCATGAATTTATTTACATTAATTTATAAATATTTGGGGTGTTACATTAATCATATTTTAAGGAAACGTGTGGGAAATATTTAGCATGCATAACAATGATGAAATGCTATAAAACACATAAATTTAGGGAAAACTTTTAGACCACCTAATATAGGTCCTTGTACAGCCACATATCTATTATACGAATATAATTCCAAGAAGAATGGAAGGAATTAGTGAAAAAGTTAAAACTAGAAAAATAGGGCATATTAGCTTTCAATAAAATGGCAAGATGGAGAGATAAATGATGCAAATAAGGAAAAGTAGTGAAGATCATACAACTAGCTATCTAACACAATAGATTTTGATCTGATCATAGTTGGAATATATTAGAATAATAGAAAACAAGGGGGTGTCATGGAGGAGTTCTGTACATGGATCCTACTGTGAGAGGGGGGATAGATGAGCCTCTATCGAAAAATAAAAGGATCTGCCTCCCTTTTTTAAAAAATTAACCATGGGCATTTACACTATGTGTAAATGAATTATAGGTTCTATAGTGCATAGTATTTCCATCCCATAGAAATATCACTATATGTCATAAATGGGTTCTTTCCAGCCAAATACATGTCGTGTATTTCATGAACACCATGTCTTTAATTACATGTCATGTATGTAGTCTACATTTAGGATCAAAAATTTCTATCATATTCTCCTCCGAATCTAAACGACCGGCCTAAGGTCCTGGTCGCATGTGTATAAGTTCAAAAGGTAACTCAACAAGTATTTGATCAAATTTAAATGAAAACACACCTTAATGAAATACCAGGATTTTACAGCTTACCCTCATTAAAAAACCCCATCCCAATGTTTCCCTTATGAGGGAGGTAATGAATTGTCTAGGAAATGCTTTATCCCTTGGGAATATATATTGGATTCACACTCCTGGGTCTTTTCCTATAATCATACATGTTTCCATGGCTCCCATACTACAGGAACTGACCTACCTCGAAGAGCCTTTGTGATCTGATCAACAATGAAAATTTGGTACTCCTCAAAAGAAGCATCCACATACAATTAAGCCTTATCAGGATATAAAAAAGTGAGGTGTATGGATAATACCAATAGATCTATGACATATGTAATGAATCATTAATAGACTGAAATATATGAGGTAGTTTTATTTCGTAATCTACTAGTCTAATTACCCAAATACCTCAAAGGGTCAAAAAAAAATCAACGTAATTTCTTACCTTGCCACTTAATCCATCGATGGCCCTACCTGGGTGAAACTCTCAAGAAAACCTGATCCCCAACCTCAACCTCAAGAGGTCACCAACGTCAATTGGTATATGACTATTGTCTGTCCTAAGCTGCCAACAGGAACCTCTTGATTAATTGTACTAAATATGAAGTCTCAAAGATGCGACATTGCCCAAGAAGGGTTGCCTCCCCAACCTCTAACAAGCATAGAGGTGATCAGCATGTCCAACCATATAAGGATTCATAATAAGTGATAATTATGGTATCCTATAATATATTATTGTAACAGAACTCAACTTGGGGTATATGTATTTTCCATGAACCTAAAAATTCAAGGACATATTCATAGAATATTTCCTCTATCACCTAAATCATGCGCTCATCTACCCATCGGTATGGGGGGGGGGATATGTTGTGTTCCCTACCACCTATGTACCCGAGGACCTAAATATCATATTTCAAAACTATGACGTGAAATTAATGTGCCTATAAGATACGATTGAACAACGATAACCATGATGACATATGACATCCCTAACATATAGCCTCATTATCTCTTCTTCTTTGAAGGTTTCTCGAATAGGCAATAAGTGTGAATCCTTCATCAAATGATCAAAAACTACCCAGACTATATATTTTACATGAGTAAATAATTTACACACTTTCATGAAGTCCAAGGAGGCATCATTCCATTTCCACTTAGAAATTGAGAATGTTTGTAATATTCCTAAAAGTCACTGCTATTACACCTTCACCTACTAATAGGTGGAACACTGAGCAATAAATCCAGCTATATATTGTTCCATTCTACGAAAACAATATTGGTGATATGTGTCTCAATATATCTTGGTGACACTAAGATGTACCAACAATGCTAAGGCTTGTGAATCCAGCATTATCTCCTCTCGTATTTCTGATGGAATCAAAACATGCTCACATATTGATAAAGTCTCATTATTATCAGTGTTCCAACCAAAAAATGAATCATCATCTAAGATACGTTCCCATAGGACTAGGCCCTTGGGATCTAAAATCTAATTCATTACCATCTATTCTAGAAGGTTATATGTCACAGATAATAATAATAGTATATTCTTACCATGATACTCTAGAACCTTAGAGTGCATCTCTAAAAACAATGACATAATATTCCACATATCACTGGCCTCTTAAACCACCCATGTCTAAGTCTTCTGGCTTAGAGAATCCTTCACTATATTTCAGTTTCTCTGCATTTAGGTAATCTTAAAATCAAAGGATTGTTGTTACATGACCAACCTACACTTCTTAAGATTTAGATCAGGTTGTGTAATGATATACTTGATGATTTTTTGATATGTGAATATCACAAAATGATCCCTAAATAATTAGTGACTAAAATAGTGTAATGCAAGAAAATCTATATCAATATCATGATCTTTCATTGGTTAATTAAACTCATGAGGCTTTAACTAATTAGATATGTATTCCATGATAGATTTAACCTATATCCAAACTACTCCTTTCCAAATAACTAATACTTCACAATAAATTATGTACATTCTTCTTTGATTCAAAAAATCATAATTGGTATCGAGCCCAACCTAACCATCAAATCTTAAAAGGAATTTTCATAAGATTTTTACCATATGAATTTGAATCCCTTATTGGTGAAGCCTTTAAGAGTTTATTCAAGGTATTATAAATCTTGTATGAAAATTTTTTAATACCCAACTATCTCCATGAAACTCTATATATAAAATAGGTTCTTGAGGTTATTAAATGAAACCACAACTATCACATTATATGAGACTATTGATACTCCTTTCTATGAGTTTATATATCCCTAGAGGTGTTCTTTTTTGATCGAGAAGTGGAATTTGGTGATATTTTCATTGAAATTATTCTCTCTCAGTGTATTCAGCATGGTCTCATAATGTTGGTCATGGTTCTATCTACTGAATGAATACACCAAGATATTGTCCAAAAGGACTAACTTGAATGAATCTAGATACTGGTGGAATACCTGATCCATCATATCCATAAGAATAGCTACCACATTCGTAAGACCAACCAACATTCACAGATAATCATAAAGGTAATACATTCTATTAAAAGCAATATGAGGCATGTAAGAGGGCTTGACACACACCTTATGATTGTCTGACCTCAAATTGTTCTATGAAAAAACACTCCCTCTTCAAATATAATAAAGGATGCCATTTATTTGAGGTAGTTGGGACCAATAATTTACCATAATCTGGTTCTACTATTTATTATCAATGTAAATACTAATCATACCATTCTCTTTAAAAAAATACCTTTAAACACCAGGTAAATGTATGGGGGATTATAAAACCATTAGACTTCAAATCATCCAACAGTTTCACGAGCTCTTGAATTTTCTGATGTGTCATCCTATAATGAGGAATGAACATTCATGCCTATCTTATAACTAACACCATGGTGAAATATATCTCCCTCAATGGAGGTAACCTAAAAATTTCATTAGAGAAGACATACCAAAAACAATACACCATAGGAGGAAAAATAGAAGTATGTAATCCCTGATCATCCGAGAAAAGACTAGTGATATAGGATGTTACTCTACCTAGACCCTAATTCTCAGGTCCATCTCGAGATGCAAGGAAATCACATTCTCCTTTTTGAATATGTCAACCATATCCTGGTGATTTAAATTTCACCCTCTAGTGATAACAATCTTTATGTGCATGATAGGGCTCTAATAAATCCAAATAGAAATATTTTAAAACCATGTCATATTGAGGATGAAAATATTCCACATGAGGATATATCCACTAATCTTAAGGGGAAAATACTTACAATAGTGAACACTCTATAATCAGATACAAAATATGTTATTATGGGTCAAGATGCCACATAAGTACTCTATCTTGAGTACCAGACTCTCCCAAATAACCATAAACCTAAAAGAGTGAAATGAATTTATGGAAAATACCACAGACACTAAATTAGAGGCTTCTAGAGTAGTAACTCTAATATTAGAAGGTATAGCACTCTGATCCTCCAGTGTAGGATTCACTACATGTAGTTGGCTTCTACTGTGACCCTAAGTCACAAGTGGACTTTCCTGATCAAATCTCGCTGTTTTGTCAATGTAAGTCCTGATTATGATTCCTTGTACCTTAACCACCACCTCATATTGAACATCTTGTGGTATTCCGGCTTCCACCTTGGAGAGTTACGATGGGTCCCGCTCTTGAACATGGAGTAGCTGTAGATCCCATGTCACTAGGAACATGTGCAAATATCCTGCATAATTACTAAATATGAACCATCCAACCACAACCTCTACAAAAAAATGGATCTCTTATAAACTAGGGTTTCATGTTTCTCTATTACCTACACTATTAAAATATTATGATGTTTTCAGTTCTTGTTTCCAGACTATTACTACCCCATGAAAAAACATTAAGTGTCACTTTGTTCCTCCAGAAGAACCACTGGTAGGTCTAGGTGTTAAACCTCCCTTTCTCATGCAATCAGCATACCCCAAAAAAATTTCATTAGTGAGGGATTAATTGATTATCATAGATATATTTATCTATAAAAACATTAACATGTTATCAGATGGTGTATAAAATAACATCCTTGAATCGTTTCGTTGTTATTATATCGTCACCTTATATAGTCAGTGTGAAAAACTACAGATTAGTAAAGCTGGAAAATAATCAATGAATGAGATGGATCCCTATTGTAGGTTCATGATGTCTCTACCCTGATAATCCCACGAAGTTCATGGAATGATTTAATCATAACTTACCATTTAGAAATCACTCAGGTTACATCAACATGTTGATCGTCCTGGGTAATGAATTCCCACTATCGCGTGGAATAAATCAGGGAACATATAGGTAGAAAGCATGAGCCTAGTATTTTGAGGCATCTCATGATTATAAAATATAGAAATCTTGGCTTCCAACTATGACACAGTATCCTGAGGTATTATATACCTTTAAAATCTAGGAGGATGCTACTGCTAGAACTCCTGAGTAATTTCTTCAATAGAAGAGGAAGGTAGAGCAACATATTTCATGGAATTAATCTTATCAATTATAGCCTTTTAAATTTTTGAAATAATGAACAATTTGGGAATATAATTCCATGCCTATGGTGGCACTACTGGAGGTAATACCGATGGATCATGACCCACATCATTTGGTGCATCGTCATCACCACCTTCATGGAATACAACTCAACGTCTTCATGGTAGAATGATATTACGATTCTTAGTACATAACTTTTAAGAGATATTAAGTGTTGAAAATATTGTAGATATATAATAGTATGGGTAATATCCTCCCAATAAAAAAAGGTCACACATCTCTTCATTCTCCTAATGCGAGGTATAGGTGGTAAAATATGTACGTTGCAGGCCATATGAATCATAAGAGACAATCTCAACAACCCACTACTAAGACTGAGTCCGTGTCTAGGTTTCATATCATATAGGAGAGGTTTTGATATATGGAGTTTCAATTTCTAGGTGTAGAGGAAAAAACCCTTTGTAATTAAAATATCAATTTAGTGGTAACCATTTAATTTAAAATATTTAATTTCAATTGATTTCACACTATTTTATATACATATACCAATATATATCATGGTCCTTTAAAATGAAATTCCATTTATAATTTATAAAATTCATACTTCATATAAATTACAATTGGCATGTAATTTAAGAGAAACAAGGCCTTTAAATATGGAATCAAGATATAATAGCTCATAACCAATGATTTGTTTTCATTAATCACCATCATGATATATAGATTTACATATTGCATAAATTTCTAGTACCATTCTAGTAACCAAACCAACTATCATTGTTTCGGCCCATGGAACTAGTGGGTCGATAACCAAAAACCCTTTATAATTCTCTAATTAAGGTGTAATCTCAAATATATAATGTAAAACACCATTATGATGTTAGAACTTTAAATAGTATAATTATATTTCTTGGATAGAATATTTTTCGCATTCCATATACATATCAAGGAATAACTATATATAGTACACAAATTCAAGAAAAAAGTAGACATGGCATAGAGAAATTCATGGCATGATAGTTCGAAGTTCATATAATGATTCATGGGATTCTAATTATATTCTTTAATAGGACACATAAAATATAATCCTTAATAAATAAAATATTATTAATAAGAATAATGTCAAAAAAACATGCATGTCACACAATGGTAAAATGAATGCAACTATAACATGCACCATCCAATAACAGAAATAACCTATACCATGTAATTTGGGTTACCAAATACATGGGTAAGAAACTCCAAGGAACATTCTCATTAAAAAATTATATTCACATCCAATTCTAAGGTCTAATAACCAAATGGTAATACTAAATAAAGGAATAATATGATACAACTTTACAACATCCCGACCTAGGAGCCACTAAAGAGATACACTGAGGTGGTGGGCGACATGGCCTCAAGCGCACCTCTAGGTAGACCAATGTCTTTCAAATAGAAGTGAGGGTCTATGATGGTACATTGGGGAGACTATACCCACACATCAGAGAAGAAAAGTGGTAATAATAAATGAATATATATATAATAAACAAGATATAATTGATTGGATAATATAAAAAAGCATAACAATAAACTGAGTTGCAAAAACAACCAATAAAAAGGAATAAATACCAAAATCTATTGGCATATTCGTATACAATTAGGTCATATCATACTGAAATAAGAAAGGTGATATGGGAAAACATGACATCATGCACGCAAAAAATTCTATATAAAATTACAAAAAAGGAGAAAAGATAGCTTACCTAGAATCACAATAATATGCTCAGTCTTCAGCTCTAATTCTCCATGTTATATGCTAAATACACCAAGATTCGATAATTGGGTGCTTTCTCTTTTCCACACTTATATTCATGAATTCTACTTGGGAACCAAAGGTGGCTTGAGTATAGTGTGAGATAAACTCAATAGGACACCACCAATGATGTCTATAAATAATCTATCCAATGTACCCAGCTATATAGTGTGTAGGTATACTGAATAATAAATAATGATGAAAAATAAATACCAACTGGATCAGGTTCCTATAGGACACCTGGATGGATCTACCTTCTGCAAAAAAGTCTGATTTCATTCTGATCAATAACCATATATATAGTAATGATATATATAAGAAATATATATATATATATATACTCTATATGTACATAGATCAAGTGGCATATACATGGATACTAGGTTCTTGATGGACATGGAGTGTAAATCAAGTATCCATAACTAGTATAATGATCCAATGGCTCCCTCAAGGGTATTATCCGTAATTCTCATATGAATGTGATGAGTCATGACTATCTCTTGAGATAGTGGGGGGGAGTCATCATGCCCAAATATCAATTCATTGAAGCATGGAACATAATGTCCATCATCCAAATAAGAAAAATAATGTGAGATGTTAGGCCTATCATCAAATGTAAGGCATCATGACTTACATTTCTCAACATATCCCTTAACTATTTTTCACAAACCAATCGACATGGTTTAATAATAACACCCATTATTGATTTCCCCAAAATAATTTAATACAATTAGCCCAATATATATAATGGTTTCACAAATCATTCTTTTCATATTTATAAATATATAACATGTGGAGTGTCCTTGGAACAAACTTTCATTCATTTAAATTTAACCATTCAATTTTGTAAATTAAATAAATTCTAATTCAAGGTCAAAAAAATCTTAATAAGTGATTTGTTCATTTTAACATTTTTATAAATGAGAGTATTTAATTTACTACAGGAAAATGTGTGGATCTTAGTGAGGTTGACATCCCCAAATCAATTAATAATGTTCATGTGAGTAATTAAACAATGAATATTTATTTATAGAGGATTAACATATTTTAACACAATGCATGAGAATTTCAGACATGTGAGACAAGGGTAACATGCTATAAAATCATCTATAATTTTATAGAAAATTTCTAGACCACACAAATTATTTTTATGGGAGACCACTTATCCAGTATCAACCTTTGATTCAAGATATAAATTAAAAAATTATAAAAATAGACAAAATCAAGAAAATAGGTCATATTATCATACACTAAAATAACAAAAAAAATTATGGAGAGATAAATTATGAAAAGAAGGAAGAGGAGTTAAAGGAATAACCCTAGATGTCAAATATAGTATAAAAAAATCCAATCTGAATCCATATAGAGGAGAATAATATAAACCAAGGGGGATATTTTGTAGGATCATTGTGCATGGCTCTAAATATGCAAGCAAGGAATAAATGAGCCTCAATCCAAAAATGAGAGGCTTTAACTCATTTTTAAAAAATTGACCATATGAATTTACAAGGCATGCAAATTCATTACACATCATATAATTCAAGGTCATTCCCTCCAAAAGGAAAACCTCTACATGTCTTGAATGGGTTTTGGTAAGCCAAATACACATCATGTATTTAATATACACAATGTATTTAAATACAAACCTTCTATTTGGTCTGATAACAGGTTCCATATTTACTTTCATCTTCTCCTCAGAAGCTATCTTACTAACCTAAGGTCTTAATTACAAGGTTCTAAATCAAAAAGATAACTCAATGAAAATTTGAAGAAATATAAAAGAAATAATATCTCCCTTTAAGGGTGGAATGTAACATAAATATTTCTATATATGAGATCGAAAATATTAAAGAAAAATATATTATAATGTCTCATGATGTTACAAACCATGGTTCCATAATTCCTTTTTGTTTAATTTATTATGTTCCCTTATATAAGTCTTTTGTTATGTATGAAAAACTCCTTAGGGGTGGTGTGTTTGATATGTGAATCCTAGATAAAAAATATCCTAAGGTAGGTTTGTGACACTTATGTCTTTATTCCCTTAGCTAAGAATAATCTCATAGGTGAGGTATTTATTTATATAATTGGGGATTTTATGGATATGAATTTGGGGATGATATTATATATTGGGATAATTATTTCTAGGATTATTCCTGATAATTGTAATACATAAGACAATAATCGTTCTGAGAAAACTACTAGAGGGGAGGCCAATGATAATATAGAGTATACATTGGAGACTCAAGTATATTATATTCATAGGTTTCAAAATTTTGATATGCATAGAGACACTCTCACACTAGTTAAAGTAGGTATGGTCGATCAAATTCATGGTCCTAATGAGTGAAAATGATTTTTTATGGCCCATGGGTTAGAATGGTCAACATGATAGATTAGATACATTTCAACATCATGTCAAATCATGTATATTGGGAAATCTATTATTTATGTATAGTGGTTATCTATTTTATTATAAGAATTAATTGTCCACATATCATTGAAATGATAGTACAACATATGAAAACAATGTTGGTTCCCCAATAAGATAAATACTCACACACTGCATTGGCCTCTAGTGCAGTTGGGTTCCTGGGCATTTTTTTCTTATTATTGGTTTAGGATGGGAGGAGGACTATGATTTCTTGATCAAGACAGATCAGATCATATGAGATACCTAATTTAGAATGAGTTTAGGCTTAGGGACTATAGTGTATCATCCTATAAATTAATTTTTTCATCCAATTTTATTATAATTTATTTGTATATGTGTTCGGCCTACTAGGTGATTAGTCTTGTATGCTTTATGACTACATTCCATTTTAGATTTTCATGCTTATTTTATTTATTCATCTATTTAATCTAGTATGAATAATTCCTAGCTATTTATTTATATTTATGGACTCTTATATAGGGTTTATTTTTCCCCATGGTACCATAATATACACATGATGCTTGTCGGAAGCCTCTTTGTATGGGGTGGTGTGGCTAAGGTAAGTTCAAACTACCGATATATAAATTGATTAATGGTATGTGGTGGAAAAATACCTAGTTGAATTAGAGCCAATGGTTGATGGAAACGAATTATATCTTTATGGGATTATTATCCTGGATTTCCGGATGAGAATTTGACATGTCCATTCATGGTATATTAGACATTGGAAACGAATAGAATCCATGGATTATGCCCAGAAGCTCAAGGATTATAGTGGGAATTGTAGTGTACCTACATAGAAAGGTGACACCTTGACTTGATCTGGTATGGTACTATAACAAAATATAGTGTGAACTATATGGAAGAATTAATTGTTGACATAGTGACTGAGTGTGGATTGAGAATTGTGACACGTGTTTTATAATGGATGAACTAGTAGGGGTTGTGCTCAAGGGGTGGTATAAGTTGGGAAATATGGTGGGAAGGCGTTTTATTGGTTTTTTTAATGTAGTATCCCTTATTGTGGGATGAAATTTGAGATATAGTGGATGATGTTCCTTTTGGGGTAGGAACATTTGTCAAATCATGTTTTGACGTGGAACCCAAATATGGTTGGTTCGACCACATTCAAACTTACTATTAGGTGATAGACATGGAATAGATTATAATGATTGGTAAGTTAGTCTAGTGGATAAACAACGAGGTCAGATTATGGTGGGTTGCATGATATTAGTCATTGGTGTAATGGATCTTAAAAGAGAATTGTTTTAGAGGAATTAGATCAGTCGTTGGATGATCACTTTATATTTTTTATGATAGGGAACATAGAGGGAAAATATAAAGAGATTCCTTAATGAATACTAGGTATAAATTTAAGCATGATATTGGATGCTGTCCAAGAATTGGAATAGGCTATTAGATGAAATAGGTAATTTCCATGTGTGCTTGAGATTGGGAATATGTTAGTGCTCAAGGTACAACATGACATTTAATTTATTTGGTTAGGGGTTCAAATGATTAAATAAACCTTATGTCAGAGTTAGATTTTGGGTATCATGATTGAATCATTATAGGGTAACTCTAACGATAAGTCACTCTGATTAGGAGTATCAATGTACTGTAGTCAAATTTAGTTGATATTTTTAAAGGTATGTCCGATGGAGGAGGTCCAGTATGACAAGAATCAAAAATAGAATGATATTTTATAAGTTATAAGAATGATTCAATATTTATCTAGGGTGTTTTGAATAAAATATTGCATTACCTTTTGTTAATGGATGGTGGAGGAATGCCTATTTGGGCGTGGGGGAAGGAATTTGATGTTGGAACCGGTGATGGATTGGTGTTTTCTCTTGTTCTCACGTGAGAGTATGAAAAACTATATCAAAAGAATAGTTGTAATGTTTGGATCATGATTCAATAGGTAATTATAATGGTGGAGGGATTTATCGCTTGAAAATTTACTTCTATGTTATGTTCTATGGTGAGGAGTACCATTGGACAAGTGGGTGAATGGTATATGAAACCATTATTGTTTTAGGTTAGGGCACCGACATGGGTAATGTCTTTATATATTACTAGTAATGATGATAAATGGGTCAGTTTTATTACATGACTGCCATTTTTTTGAAGTGGAAATTGGGGAGAACATTAGTATTTAAAGATATAATGAGGCATTTTGAATGGGAATTGGAAATTATAATTGGATAGGATGTTCAGTTGGAGACCCACATGGACATCTTGAGTATGAGAATATTAATTTTGGTGCATTTTTAACACCCCATGTCTCTATTGGTGGTTGAATTTCATGGTAATTTGGAATATCCATTTAGTTGATGAGGTGAATTTTTTTTATATTTAGAAAAAAATTTCAAGCCTTGGAGAATCATAAAAGAGGTAATTTAGATATGGAAAAGGGATCATATTGGATTCAATTTGCTTAGGAATGTGTCAGATTTATGATAAGATGATTGGGGTACAACTTCCAACCACTTAGTAGCTATTTTCGGGACAATAGATTGTTAATAGCCAGTAATATAGAACATGAAGCCCTTATAGTGAAACTAGATGATTAGTGACTCAACACCACCTATCCAGTGGTTGTAGTAGTCATTCTTCAATCAACTAGGGATCCACCGACCATCCATTGTCCCGTTACTAACAATATAGATGGACTAAATAGCTGAAAAATTACATTTTTTCTGCAGACCATTAGAGGAGGAAATTATCTTCTCTCCCACTCCCTTTCTTGTGTGATGATGAAATTCTCCCCCTCCCATCACCTTCTAACCCTTGTTTTCTTGGTTATTTTCTTCTTCTATTACAATGGATAATCAAGGTAAGAACTCCTCTCCTTATTTTTTTATATATTCAACATCCTAAAAAATAAATTGGCATTGATTTATTTTAGGGAATTTATGGTTATTGAATTAGAAAATTGTGAAATTAGGTGTTTCTATCCGGGATTTCATGTATCCTTGGGTCAGAAAATCTTAAAACAATATCAAACTGCAAATATTATTTTTTTTGTAAAAGATACATCACATTAAAAATTTATTTATTACATTCCTAAAATCTAATTTAACATTTTAATTGATTCTACGTAGTGTGATTGGGATTTTATAGTGACCCTACATTTTCTTACATGATTGTTACATCATTTTAAAGATAAGAAACATAAATTTTTTAAAAAACCAGGATCCAAAGGTTTAACATCTTGGTAAAACTAGGACCATACAAAACATTTAAAAAATAAAACATAAACAAATTATTTTAATACTTTTTCTCAATATTCTCAGCGGTTCTTGTGTTCTCCTTAGTATAAGAAATCAACTTATGATATATATAAAAGAAATGGGTGATCTAAAATCCCAATAAGTGGATAGATAAGAACATGGATCAACATAACATGGGGATAGCATAATCATCATCATCATAACATAATCATGGGATAATCATCATAATCATGAGGGGAAGCATTAGATGGAGGCGTGGAATGTAGAAATATATAAAAACAAAATATCATGTCTTATTCATTAACACCACACATAATTATGAAAAAAGGTAGCATAATGTTAACAACTATTTAAATTCTTCTCATTAGATTCATCGATTTAACCAATGTATTGGAGAGTTATATAATTATGGGTTAACCCATCACAACATAACATTTTTATATGCTATATAATTATGGCTGCACCCATCACATTTTAACATTTATATAATCACAGATTCCACATTGAAAATAAATGAATCTTGGATGTAAAATAACCCATGGAAAGGAATGGGATTAATTTCATGATGAAATAATAAATTTTGGGGTTATAAAATATATATGGAATATCATACTCGGTATAAGAATTATTAATCTTAAGTGAAGAAGAAACCATCTCAATAGAAGTAAATATTATGTTTTTTCAAAGAAGAGTTCTGTTGGAAAAACCATTTCATTTGTAATAAAACTAGAATGGAAACATGTATATGATATCAATGAAAAGATAAAGATAATTAAATTATATTCGAGGAATATTAATGGATCATTCATACATAAAATGGAGTGAAAGTGGTAAACCCAAATGAAGAGAGTTGGTTTCCAAAATCCTGGAACCTTATGTCAGAGTGCTTTATTCACATTAAAAACCTGGATAATAAAATTAAATTCATTAATAAAAAATAAATAACCTATTATATATGTATTTTATTTATTTTAGTTAAATTAATTTTATTTATGGACTTTTATATGAGTTATATAGTTCAATTCTATCATTCAAGAGTGTTCGTTTTCTTTGTTTTCGTGATCAGTTCACTTGAATATGAATATGGAAGTTCATGTAGAATGGATATATTTCACCATAATTGAAAATATATATTTTAAATGAACATATATGTTTTTAAATGTTTATATATATCATTTTTAAATTATATGAGTATGAATCATTATAAAAAATTTTAGTCATAATCATTTAGACTTTTTGGTGACTTTTTAAACATCACAAACTAGTTTTGTTCCTTTATTTTTTTATAAGTTAGTTAAAAAAATAAAAGATTTATTACATAAATTTTAAATAATTTCATAACCAGTATATTGGTTTTATGAATAATATTATTGGTATTAAATGAAAATGAAAATTCATCATCTATGATGTTGGTAAATTGACACATCATGAGAGATGATATCATTTTTTGAATAAGAGAGAGAGGTAGAGAGATGATATTGATGAATTATTTTTATAAACATCAAATAATTATAGTACATAAAGGATATTGTAGTTAACATGAACATTTAGATATATTATGTGAGTAGAGATTAAGATAACAAAAATAGATTACATGAAATTGAAGGGAAAATAAAGAGGATTTTAACTCTTGAATTTATCCAATTGTGAACCTCCTTAGGGAAAAGGTATTGGACTTTTTGTGATAGAAAGAGATCTTGAAAATGGGGGAGGGGATTGGAAATATATTTTAGTATAATTTTAATGAGGATAAAATCATGGAAGGTGTGATAAGAAGAGGTCGTGATGGGTGAAATTTATCAGGTATGAGTGGGGTGTTTTACCATTATTTTATCCATTGGTTTATTATTTTTGATCAAGACTATGAATAGAATGAGAATTATCCCTAAATATATTACAAATGATAGTTTTTAGTTTTTATATTATGTTTATTACATCATCAATGTCTCAAGGGATAGTGTATTTAACTTATAATATATATATACCATAAATTACTTTATTTTTCTATTAACAAAAATTCAACTATTTTTGAAAAATCCAAAAAAATCACCCTAACCATTTTTTAATGTGTCTAATTTGAAAATTAAATACATTTTATAAAAATAATTTTATAAATATTAGAAAAATAGTTTTTAATAAAAATCATCATTTATTCAAAAAATAGTAATTTTAAAATTATAACTGATTTAATGGCACTTTCAGAAATTAACTAAGTTCTCATAAAATAATATTATAATCATAAGAAAAAATAGTAATTTACAAGTCTATTTTATGAACATAAATTTTCATTTAAATCATTATTTGGATAATAAAATTTTATATAAATATTTATGACTTCTAAAAATACCAATACAAAATTTATAATTTTTAAAATATTTATTTAATTATTTCAGGATATAAATATATTATATTTTTATTTATAAAATACCAACATTTTATTTATAATTTTAAATGATAAGTCAATTTTATATTGGATGAATTAATATTCCATAGTTTCGTGTTACTATTCCAAAGGTCAAGTTACTATTCCATCGTTATAGGTTTAGTAATTTTGGAAAAAGCCTCTTATTTTATTCATTATTCATTTATAAAGTGTTTATTTTGGTATTTATGGTATTTTATGTGATTAATAATATATGAAATAATTATAAGGACATATAAATTACATTGATTAAAAATTGTATCCTTAAAATCTTCCCCCCTTTAGAAATTTCTCCCTCAAAATTTTGTTTTACGTAAAAAGTTGAGGTTACTTCTCCTTTAGTGCCTCCTCTAGTTCCCATTTAACTTATTCATACTAATTGTTCCTCCATTACACTTGGACAATTTGGATTGTCTTATTGAGTAGTACTTATCTCTCTAGTCCATAATATTTACTGGCTACTCCTCATAAGAGATATCCTCTTCTTGTTGTACCACTTATGAGTTCAGTGTATATGAGGGATCAAGTATGAACATTATCAAGATAGATACAAGGAAAACATAAAAAAATATCCATACATGGTGTAAGTGAAAGAGGATTGGTCATTGCTCCTATGTGATCTAGTATCTCAAAGGGGTAAATGTACCTATGGTTATGGTTTCTTTTTTTTTTCCAAACTGCATGACTTTGTTCCATAGTGATATTTGAAGAAATAATTCATCTCTAACATCGAACCCTAAGTCCATTTGATGATTTTCATAATATTTTTTTTACCAAATTTGTGAAACTATGATATGTATCTAGATAGTTAGAACATTTTTTGTCATCTCTTTCAAAATATCTGGTCCATGTATCTTTCGTTCACCAACTCCATTCCAATAGGTTCGAGTTCCATGTCACATTCCAAAGAGAGATTAATATTGAGCCATCTGAATACTCATGTGGAAGCTATTTTTATGAGAAACCAAAAAATGTGAGATGTTGATCCCATCCACCTTTTAATTCCTTTAGATGGATCTTAAAATTTTTTGAGAACCCGAATAGTCCTCTCATATTGGACATTAGTTTGGGGTGATAAGTTGTGCTGAAATTTAATTCAACACTCAAAACACATTTAGAATCTGATATAACTTAGATGTGATACATGGATCATATTCAAAGAAAATCTATATTATAACCCAATACAATCTAAACAATTCATTAATATATATCTTAGAAAGTTTTTCAAGAGATAGGTCTTCCCAAATAGTGATAAACTGGTTATTCTTGGTGAGTCGGTCCATCACAACTAATATATCATTGTTTAAATTGGATTTAATTGGGAGACCAATGAAAAATTCCATAGTTACATTCTACCATTTTCAAATGGGTATAGGAAATGGTTTTATCATCCCATGGGAATACTATCATTCTTCTTCAACTTTCTAAATTTTCAAGAACCTTGAGATATACCCAACAATCTCATTCTTCATATTATCCCACCAGAAGTGTTCTCAATGATCACAATACATCTTGGTACTCCTAGGATGGATAGAGGAGTTTGATCTTTGTGAATTATCCAATATATCCTTATTTTACCTAGGCGATGAAGGAACAAAAATCCTAATTCCAGATCAAATCACAACATTATCATCGATATGGAACTCTTCTAGCATCTCATCATTTACTGCATTCACCTTATTTTGTTACTCTATATCATTCTATTGTCGAACATTAATCTTCTCGTGGATATATGGTTTGGAAATCACTTTTGAAAGGTAAGATGTATTCCCTTCCATCATGATTTCCAAATCCATCCATTTCATATCTCGAAAGATAGGTTCTTTCCCAATCTTCAACATGGGTAATGTAGTATGTATTTTTCTACTAAGAGTATCAACTACGTTGTTTTCATTTCCATGATGATAGTTGTTAGAGAAATAATATCCCTTGGCTAGCTCTATCTACCCCCTTTGATACAAGTTGATATCATTTGGTGTGAATATATTCCTTAGGCTATTTTTATCTGTATATATTTCACACTTATCACCATAGAGGTTGTGCCTCTACATTTTCAAGGAAACAATCATAGTTGCTATCTCCAGATCATTCATCAGGTAGTTCTTCTCCTCGATATTCCACTTTTGTGAGGCATAAGCTATCACTTTATCATTTTAATGAGTACATAACCCATGCCTTTCATTTAAACATCACTATGTATCATAAAATATTTTCCACTTTTTAGTCATTTGAGTTCAGGTGCAATGATTAGACTATTCTTAATCTCCATGAATATTTTCTCACATTCTTCCATTCAGATATATTTTACCCCTTACCTTGTTAACATAGTTAGTGGGATACAAAATCCTGAAAAATGTCTCATAATATTTCGATAGTACACATCTAATATAATAAATATGTGTATTACCATGACATTAGAGGATCTAGGTCATTCCTCAATGGCCTTAGTTTTTGAATTGTCCACATATGTTCTCTCACTTCTGATCACATATCCCAAGAATGTGACTTGATGCATCCAAAATACAGACTTTTTGAACTTGACATACAATTTATCCTTCCCTAATATCATTAGGAAAATCCTTATATTTTCTTCATGTTTATCCTTTATCTTAGAGTAAATGAGAATGTTGTCGACAGACATTACCAAAAAAAATCAAGGGAGTTTCTAAATACTATCTTCATCAAATACATGATGATTACATGAAAATTACTAAGTCCAAATGGAATCACTAAAAATCATAGATCCCATAAATTTTATTGAAGATAATCTTCTAAATGTGTTCTTATTTCACCTTTACATAATGATGTCCAGAAAGAAGATTCTATTTTGAGAGTAATTGAACTCGTCGTAGTTGATCAAACACGTCATAAATCCTTGGAAGAGGATACTTGTTCTTTATAGTGATCTTGTGGAGTTAAAGATAATTAATACATAGTCATATTGATCCATCCTTATTCTTTACAATGATCACTAGCACACCCCTTGGTGATCCACTAGGTTGTATAATCCATTTTTCCAAATTCTCTTGAAGTTTCTTCCTTAACTCCTCCAGTTCAATTGAGGACATCCTGTTGGGGAATTTTGATATATGATTAGTTCCATGTATGAGTTCTATTGAAAAATCTACCTCACGATTTGGTGGATTTCTAGGTAAAACATTGAGAAAAACATCAGTGTTTTCCCACCCAATGGAAAATTCCCCTAGGATGACAGGTTCTTTTGACTCAACCATTTGAGCGAGGTATGCTTTTTAATAGGGAATCAACACCCACACCATTGAAGTATTTTTAGAAGGATATTCAAGATCATCCATGATTTTTTAGAGAATCATGGGATATTTTAGAATATGAAAAAATATTTCCTCTTCCTGGTAGCTGATGTTTTCTATATATAATTAGAGCCAATCTATCCATAGTATAACATCAAATTCCACCATGGTAATTATAAAGATATCTTCTTGGAGAATATTCCCACAAATTCTAGTAGGAGAATATTTCATCACTTTTTTCAATGATTTCTCCACTAGGTTTTTTTATAGAAATATCAACTTTAAGGTTTTAAGTCTTTGATTAAATAGTTATAGAAAACTTTCTAGTTATAAAGGGATGTATAGAACAATAATTAAATAATATTTTTTCCATTATCGAGTGAATAAGAATTGTTCCTTTAATTAATTAATTTTCTTACTCCACATTCAAAAATAGTTATTGAATAATATTACACCTAATCATTTAGGTTTGCTGGTCAATGATGCTGAAACCCTCGAGGACTCAAGGTTTAGTGAACTAGATTTTGTAGTTCCCATTCTCACTATAGTTTTATCATTGGTACATGGGTGGTTCTTTCCTTTCCACCATTATATATTCCATATTCATTATGTATTTTCTACATTAATGAGATTAGTGGCCTTATCTCCCATACATATAGCATTTACCCATCCCTTTTAGGTTGTTCCCATGATGCTTCTTCCTATATTTTTTATATGTGAGTGGATGAGGCTTCTTCTAACCTTTGTCTAGAGATCCTTTAGAATGAAACTCCATAATTATTTTCATATAACCATAGACATGGGACCATTATCAAAACTCCAAATCCACCTAGAGATCACATCAAACAACATATTCATATGTCCCAATACCATGAATTTCAAGATCCATTCAATGTTGTGGTTTTAACACACTAAAGAATATTTAAATTTTTCTATCATTGTTGATCAAAATCCTCAAGAGTACCTTGAAAGCCTTGTCATATTTTATTCTTTTGATGGGATAGATTAAACTTCCTTTTTCTTCATCATAAGGAATTACATATCTATTATTGTATGAATATTTCCAGGGAAAGACATTTTAAGAACCAATACATTAAATTCATCCCACTACATTTCATAAATTTCATTCTTCATTATGGTTTTATTAATTAATGACCATCACTTATCGGCCTCTCCATCGAGAGGATAAACTTACAGAGTCATGTTATCCATCTCAGAATGGCGAGGCATAGAAAATAAATTATCCAATGATTCGAACCACTATTCTGTGACTAGTGGATCTGAATATCCATTAAATATCAGTAGTTGTTACCACATAAAAGACTTGATAGATGGTTTATCCCTTTTATGGTACGTTGGGTGTTCCACATTCACAAATTATTGTTAATAGCCTGAAAATGATTGGTATGAATCACCATGAAATTATTAACTCAACCTCCTAAGGCATTATGTATGTCATTTGGGAAATCACAAAATTATCCATCACAAAGGTTGTTGGTCTAGATTCTCCCGGTCACAAAATTTTCAAAAATAGTATATGTTAGAACAAATCATAAGTAACGAAGTCATATATAAATAATTTATACCTTTGAAAAATTATCTTTAAAGGATTATATTATGGAATCCATATATTTAACAGTTTTTTATAAAACAAATCATCTAAGGTGCTTAGACTCATAATAAAGGATTTTCACTAGTGTTCTGTAATCATAATTCTGAAATTAACTAAATTGTACTCTGATTCCAACTACAGTGACCCTATTTTATCTTACATGATTATTACATCATTTTAAAGATAACCATAAAAAATCATTACGATAATAGGATCCAAATGTTTAGGGTATTGGGATAATAAGGACCATACATAACGTTTAAATAAATAAAAATCAAACTTTTATTTAATTCCATATTCTCTAGCTTCTTAGTGGTCGTTTTGTTCTCCTCGGTACAAGTAATCACCTGAGTATATACATCAAAAAAATGGGTGATCCAAAAGACAGGTAAGATGATAGATAAGAAGATGGGTCAACATAATATGGTGTTAGAATAATCATCATCATAACATAAGCATGTTATAATCATCATGATAATGATAGGGAGCATTAGATAGAGGTACGAAATGAGTAGATACATAAAAATGAATCTTCATGTCTTAGTAGTCACCACCACACATAATTATGAAAAAATATAGCGTCATGTTCATGCATATTTCATATTATATCATGAAATTCATCAAACTTCCCAATTCATTGGAGTGATATGTAATTTTGGTCACACTCATCAAATCATAACATTTCGTGCACTATGTAAATATAGGGGCCCCCATCATGTATAATATTTATATAATCATTAATACCATATAGAGTGTATATAAATCTTTGAAATCAAATAACCCATGGAAAGGAATGGGTTCAATTTCATTATTCATACATAGATATTGGGGTTCCCAAAAGAAATAGGTAATAAAAAACTATGAATAGTAATAATTAATGTTGATTGAAGAAGAAACAATCTCAAGAGAAGTAAAAGTATATTTTTTTAAAGACGGTTTAATTTAGAAAAACCTTTTAATTTTAATAAAAATAGAAATAAAACATGTATATCCCATAAAATAAAATTTATGGATAAATAAATTATAGTTATAGAACATCAATGGAACAATCATTATGAAAATAAATTTAAAGAGTTAAAATCCATAGTAAGAGATTTGGGTTAAAAAACTCTCTTAACTTATATACAACTTCATTCTAAACTTTAATATACAGGATAATAGAATAAAATTAATTAATTAAAAAATAAGAATCCTATTTTATATGTATTTTATTTGTTTTATTTTTATTATGTTCATTAATATCATTTCAAATGATTGATAGAGTTCAATTCCATTGTTCAAGAGAGTTCATTTTCTCAGTTTTCATGTTCGGTTCACTTGAATATTAGTATGGTATATTATGTAGAATGGGTATAAATTTATAAAATTGAAATTATATATTACTAATTAAAATAAATTGGTTTAAATTTTTATATATATATTTTTTCGAAATGGTATTAGGATGAATCAATAAATAAGAGGTTAGTGAAAATCATTTATAATTTTTGGTTGTTTTTCAAACATCACAAACTTGTTTTTTTCCATTTTTTATTATTGTGTATATAAGTTAGTTCTAGTACATAAAGAGTGTTATTAAATAAATTTTATAGTATGTAACAACCATTATTGTGGTTTTACGAATATCAATCATGTCATTAAATGAAAATGAAAATGCATCGCCCACGATGTCTGTAAATTGACAAATCACTGACAATGATTTTATTTTTAGAATAATAGATAGAGAGAAAGGATATTGATGATGTAATATACATTTAAATTATATAATTATAGTATATAAAATATAATAGTGTTGTTATAAACATTTGGATAGAGGATGTGAGTAGATAAAAATAAAAGAAAAATAAATTACAAAAATTACAAAGAAAAGAAAGAAGATTTTACTTATTGTATTTATCTTCCCTGAGAACATATATAGGGTAAATATTTGGGTTTTTTATTGATAACAAGGGATTATATATGTATAGGAGGAGATTGAGAAGAAATTTGGGTTGAATTTGGAAAAGGCTGAATTTTTTTAATGTGTGAGGAGATGAGGTGGTGAGGGTAGTATTTATAGGGGAGGAGGGGGGTGTTTCCCATTATTTTATTCATTAAATTATTACTTTGGCTCAAGACAATAAATATTATTTGAATTGTCACTAAATATATTTTAATAATTAAGGATATTTCGAGATTATGGTGATTACATAATCAATGAATAGTTCATTTAACTTGTAATGTATATATACCATAAAATACGGTATTCTACTATTCACCAATAAATAAACTATTTAAGAAGATCCAAATTATTAACCCAATACATTTTTAAAATTTTATAATTAAAAAATGTACTCAATTTTATGAAAATAATTTTCTAAATAGGGTAAATTTAGTTTTTAATTAAAATCATCATTTTTTCGAGAAATATTAATTTTAAAATTATAACTGATTTTTTGACACATTCATGAATTAAATAATGTCCCATAAAATTATATTATTATAATAAAACAAAAAAATATTAATTTAGGATTGTGTTTTAATAAAATAAAAAAATTAAACCATTATATTAATTAAAAAATTGTAAATTAATATTTATAACTTATAAAATACCAATATTTAATTTATCATTTTTATAATATTGATTTACTTATTTCATTATATAAATATATTTTATTCTCATTAATATGATACCAAAATTATATTTATAATTTTAAATGTGATGTTAAGTTTCTATTAGAATAATTACTCTTCATAATGGTTATGTTAATATTCCAAAGGTCAGGTTACTATTCCATTGGTATAGGTTCCATAATTTCATAAAAATCCTTTTATTTTAGTAATTATTCATTTATAAGGATTGTATTACGGTCTATATGTGATTATATTTGATTTATACTATATTAAAAAATTATACGAAGGGATAAATTTCTTTGATAAAAGTTTTGTTCATTACAGATTTCGTCTAGGAAGATGATGGGGGTCCTTTTCGGGCTTCCAATGGGTAGTTGGTTATGGTGTATGTGTGATGAGTACTTCGGGTGAGCTTCTCAACATTTATACCTAAATGTTTTTAATGGGATTAAAATATTTGGAATTATTTAAAACCATTTTATTATTTATAAATTGAATATACATAATTAATTTTGGTGTATTGGTTTGAGTAAGGATATGGATGATGATCCAGGTTTATAAGAGCTTGGGAAATCCTCGACAGAGCCTCTAACCATTAAAAATAAAAAATAGAAAAGTCCCAACTATGTTAGGTGGTCCTCAGTTCATACCCTATTTTTATATTTCATTTTATTATTATGTGCACTAAGTGTGTTACTTCCCCCATGATAATTTAACTATTTTGTAAAAAAGAGTTTTTTTAAATTTAAATATTAAATTAAAATGAATTCTTATATTACACTAAAGAGGGTTACAATGCTATACAAAATGGTGTGAACCAGTTGGATCACCTCGGCCAACAATGGATAGGTATATAATCTAAAAGACATACCATATGAAGAATTATCATAGGTTGGGTGAGTGTAATGACCTAGGGATGTTTTTTTGAGATGGCCTTTGCACCCTCTCTAGGGAGTGATGTCTGATAACACAAACCTTTCATGGGGAATGGAATAATCTAATTCAAATTTTCCACATAACATTGTAGTACTATTAGTAACAAAATACACATCTATATAGAATTATTTTAATGATGTTTTCATGAGTGAAAAAATACATGAAAGAACAATATTGATATGGTTAGGAAGTGAAGAAACATGGATTGTGAAGTTCTGATAATAGAAAAGTGATTGGGATTAGGTTTGGATCCCCTTTTTGTAATTATTTCATTTCCGTTTTGAAGAGTGTCTATTTTCTTTATTGAGTTATAAAATGTGTGGATTAACAATAGTTCTTCATTTTCAACATTGATTAAGATTTAAAATGATGTGAATAATTTTAAACAATTACATTTTTTGGGATATTCTCCTTCCATTTAGTGAAAGTTAAAATTTAACATCCGTGAATTATTTATACAACACCTAGTTCAGTTTTGAAATTCTAAAACATGCAAGTTAGTCATTATTCCATTATCATGTGTTTAGAAATCACCAAACACTTATCCTATTAACTTAATATCAACCAATCTATGTGAATTTCTAAAAATGTAGTGGCATAACAATTTCTTCAGTCAAGAAAACGTAAAATATATTATCTAAATTAAAAAAATTATGATTTTTAATTTTATATTTAATAAATTGAGAATCATTCTAAAAACAAATCAGTTTAAAAATTTTATTAAGAAATAAGACATAAGAATCACACTTTTGGGTCACCTATCCTTCACCCATCCACAAGAAACATATACCCTTCCTTTGAAGGAGTATCATAATAGAAAAATGGGGGAATTCCTAATAAAGGGAAGAATAAAAAATAGAAGAGAACATGGAAGTGGTAGTGGTCTTCCCTTCTCCTTCTACCAAGTCCTTTCAACTGAGTGTTTCCTTATTAAGAATGTGATTTCATCATTCCGGCCGGGATGTACCAAGAAATACGTATGCCTCTCCATTTATAGGCATCAATAACCACCTCAACCTCCCTTTCAAGTACATCATTATGAGTTTTTGGGATTTTAAAATTTAAAATAGATTAAATCCCCACACTAAGGGTTGTATGTGGTCTCATTAACGTTTTGGAAACACCAAAATATTTTGAGTGTTTTAGAAATCATCCGCATATGGGGAAATTTAAAAGTATAATCCTAAATATGTGCATGGAATTCATGTCTAGGTTCCAGTGTCTCATTGGGGATTCAATTATTTACAGAAGGTGTGGTAGTGGGTGTAGTCATCGATCATCAGCCTCTTTGGCCATTATTGTTGCTGGGGGGAGCTTCCCGTTTCACACCAGGTGTCTTCTTAGTTGAAAATGGATTCACTATGGTTAGATAAGTACAACCTTGGCTTCAAAGGTTGTGCATGGGATATCTCTCGTCGGTAGTGGTTATTGGCATGAGATAATGCTTGAGAAGGGGAATATGTGGTGATTCCGGTACTAGTAGGTGGTAGTGGTGGATGATGGTGAAAATTAGTGGGTCATGAAATGTTTGAGGTGGATGAGTGTGAAACTAAGAAAACTAGTGTCATTTTATTTAAAATTATTAGTAACCATGGTGATCTTATCCAACATAAAAAGTGCATGATTTGGAAAACATGTTTAAAATGAGATTGATGAAGAATTTGGTTCAGAAGCTGATATCGTCGTGGGCTCCTGAATACACATTCACACGAAACTATCATGTTGTGCTGAACCACATTATCTATATGGGTATATGAACATCTATCCATATAACTCCTTCCCATAGAAACATATTGTACATGCCAAATACCCCCATGTGGCCCCACACCCTACCGGGTGTTCTTTCTCTCCTGGTAGTGAATTGGCCAATCGACCCCTTATGGGCTTGCTGCCATTGGTTGAGGGTAGGCTCATCTTGGTACATATATTTTGACAAGAATGTTATTCAAAAATATAAACAATTCATAATAAAATATCAATATAATGTTAAAATAAATAAAATAACTTCAAATTCTTAAAAACAATATTCATTTTATGTTATTTCACTTTCAAATTTTAAATTCCCTAAATTTTTAAAAAAATTTGAAATACATAGTTATTATTCATTAAAATCCTTATAAAATAATTAAATTATGTCTAAAAATATTAATGAAAAATGAGTCTGTTAAATACACCAATAGTTAAACTATTTTACCCCTAAATCATTGAATCATATCATTTATTTAAATAGGTCACCAATTCTATCAATATTCAAATTTCAATGAATTTAAATAATTAAATCATCAATTTTAAAACGCATATTAAAATATTCACATAAAATATCAATTTAAGTTCTAAATTTCTGAAGAAAAAATCAAATCATGTATTTTAATTTTTCCCATTGAAAAATGATGTATCCACTTCTATTATTCAACAATGTGCCTAATTGATTTTTAATAAACAAGCCATTCCATAATTTACTTCACATTGAATCTTTTAACTCACCAAAAAGTATAAAAAATACAAGTAGATTTATTATTATATCATGAAAACATGCTCTATATCCATAATATTGAAGAGGAATAAGGTTTTTCCACCTTTTAAAGAAAAAAATTAACATAAAATCACGAGGATATTTCAATTAAGATTATAATGATTCATAGGGTTATGTTTTTCATGAATTAATATTGAAAAAGTAATGCTCAAAGAGGAGGTTAATCTATAAAGTATGAATCATAATATCAAAATTAAAAGATAAATGAAATTACCCTCTTTAAAATATCAACTCACACTTTTTAAGATCAAAGTTAATGTTATTATTAAACTGAAATCATAATGAATTATTTTTTCCTTCTTGAATTTTCTACACTTTTATACTATTTTTTAAAAGTATTTTTCTTTTAATTTTTTAATTTTTTACTTTTTTTAAATTTATTCTTGAAATGAATCTCACACCCACACCAAACCACATAGGATAGAAATCATGAGTCAATTAATTATATTTTTTTCTTTTTCCAAGTCACAACCCATTCTGATATTTTTTGATTTTTTAATGGAAATCAAGAAAAGATAATGAATGTTTCAAAAACCATTTTGAATATCGTCAATTATGAACTACAACATTTTTATCCTTATAATGTATTTCTTCCAATTTAAAATTGCATCCCATATCAACACAATTAATCATTAAAATATCTTAATAATTCAAACAATAGGATATGATTGGACTTATATTTTGTGAAATAGGGCTCATTCCTGAAAAGGTCATTCATGGTTACTATATTATAAATAAGGATAAATGTATAAGGTTGTATTAAGGATAGGGTTTATCAAAATATTACTCAATAAATAATTTTTTTGTAAAATTGATTTATTTGAAATGTTTCAATGAAAGTTATTGTTGGTGGAATGTCACATCATCCCTCAAGAAAAAATCTCAAGATAAAATATGAAATTTTTATTATAGAAATACAAGAAGGAATAGTCCATTTGATTTGGGAAATCACTCAGATAAGAAATAATAATAAAAAATAAATTAACAATAATTTCATAAATTAAAATTCTGAAAATTGTTAAGGAAATTTTCATTTATATAAATCAATTAATTTCCTCAAATCACAAGCCCTCGTTTTAATATCCAAGATTAAATAAAATAATTATGTTCTACATCTTACTCATTAAATATCATCATAATTGAAATATAAAACACAAAATCATAGGGTTACTAAAAAAATCATGTCTATTAGAAAAGTCCAGTCAAACAAAGATTCAACTTTGGGCATGCAATGTCTAGTTTAAATCTCAATATAGTTTTTCATAAAAAAACCAAAGGAATTTTAAAGATAAACATTAAATGTCAACTCCATTTTCTCATGAACATTTCATCCTCTTCCTTAAATATTTTATAATTGGTGATACCATATGAATTCCAGCCATGATGATCTTATAAATCAAAACAACTCCTACGAATGTAAAAAACCAATCCATTAATGCTTAATGGGGTGATAAGAGAGGGAAATAAGTCCATAAATTTACTAAATCCTATGAAAATAGTAAAATATCTGTTTAATTCATAATATAACTTTGGTTAATGTTTTTTTCACCTATCCTCATGATAAGAAATCATTATATGGGTTAAAGAAGTTTTATCTAATCCATTAGTTCTTATGAAAAATTTCCACGGAACGATTTCACCCTTTTCCCATTTATAGTCAATATGTATCCTTTATCATCCTTCTAAAATTGAATGGAACCAAAAGGATATATATTAGTAATAAGAAAATTTCCTTTCCACCTAGAATGAGTTTTACAAAGCATTAAATTTAGTTTCAAATTGTAGATCTAGAAATGGTCTCTAGGTTGAAAGGAATTTGGATGAATCATTTTGACATGTAATACATGATTAATTTCTTAGTAAATTATTGAATTTTCAAAAACATATATTCTAATTTATTCTAGCTCTTGTAACTAATTATTTCTCTCTTTTCCAACACACTCCAAATACAAAATCACTTTTTTTAAATCCCATTATTCCTAGTGTTCCAGCTCCACCAATAGAAGAAATTTTTATCTACATTTCAATCGGTAAGGGCCCATATATATATATGTGTGTGTGTGTGTGTGTGTGACTTATATTATATATTGAATGAACACAATATATCACTAATACTTTTGATCTAATCATTCATTTATTGAACATTTTATCCAAGATACTTTTAGTCTCGTAGTTTGATACTCCATATTGTCCATCTTTAGTTAATAGTAAGGTGTATATTTATTTTTGGTGCATGTCATAATTTTTAAGCATAACCTCCACTAATTTATTGAAAAAATGTATCCCTTGGACGTTGATGATGAAAGATGGAATTCCCAACTTATAAAAGATATTTGCTCTGAAAAAATCACAAAAAAATAATAGAATCATCAATCTTGGTGGCCTTTGATTCCTCTATTTTAAAGGAATAATTAAAAGCATTTAAAATATATGATTTCCAGAAATAAATGGGAAATGGATTCCTAAAATAAATTCCGCAAACATTAAATATTTTACAAAAAAATTATGGGTTTTTTGAGGAATCTATTATCTTCATGAAATATTTCCAAAAACAAGCACTTTTTATATTTTTACAATACTCATGAGAATATTTAAACATAAATGGTCAATAAATTCATGATTCCAATACGTTTCAAGCCATTATTTGAAGTCAGTTGTTTCCTATGTAATAATGTGTATAAAAAATTGAAAAATAGATTTAATTTCACATTCTAGTTAGCATCATCTTAGGATGTGGTCGTTGAAAATTTTCTAGAGAAATGAATCATCATAGATATACAATCTAGATTCATCATTGAGATTATTATTTCAATTATAATTAAGTTAAAAAGGTACATAAGATATTTAAAAATAATTTACTGTTATCAAATACCATGGTACTTCACCTTCAATGATATAATGTTTCTCTCCGTGTATATGTTCAATGATTGGGATTGATTCTAGATTTTTTTCACAGTATTGGAGAGCCTATTTAAGTGAACTACCACTTCATTTTCATATCCATTTTTCACTTAATCTCTCAATTAAATTTTTGATTGATTAATATCTTTCTCAGCAGCCTTGTTTTGGAATTTAACTTCTTCATCAAGTACTTATTTGCTACGTGATTAGAAAATAAAAACACTTTATTTCCAAGTAATATAACCTAGTTTTATCCAATAATAATACAACATCAAGAAACATATTTTCATTGGTTGTGTAATTGATATTATAGTAATCTAAGGTTCTTGACAAATAGGCTAATAATTTATTATTTCCATTAATTAATTAGGAAAGATATTATCCTACATATTGGTTTGATTCATCACAAATCAACTCAATTGGGTGTTCCCTGTTTGGAGGTTTAATAATAAGTGGGGTTATAAACTTTTATTTCACCATATCTAATGATTCTTTATAATTATCACTAAAAGAATAATCAACTTCTTTTAATATTATTCTTTAAAGAGGATTGTAAATCTAACTACATTTATTAATTAATTTTTTTTAAAAATCACACATGGCTCAGAAATGATATAAGCTGTATTACATAGGTGTGATATGAAAAATAATTGATCACTTCAACTTTAAACATGTCCATGTCAATGCCTTTTTGTGAGATGATATTCTAGAACTATTTTATTCTCAACCATAAAGTGACACTTCTCAATGTTCAAAACATGATGTTTCTCTTTGACTATTTTTAAAAAATACAACTTCCCTATGAAATGATCAATGTTGTTTCCAAAAATAGTAAATTAATCCCCAAATACCACCAAGAATACCTCAATGTTATATGTGAAAATTATTACCATACATTTCCGAAATTGACATGGTTAATTTCATAATCTGAATGGTATCCTATTATATGAAAAGAGATAGAATTATATGTGAATGGTTTAATATTTTGGTTTTCTTGTCCAATTGGTAACTTTAAATATCTAGAAAATCCATTAATTTTTTTAATGTATCATACCTACTAACATTTATAACATTTGTGCAATGAATGTGTTGTGGATGTTGTCTTTTTGGGAGACATGGTCAATATTTCTATAGTAAATTTGTACCCTGTAGCTGTTTTGAACTCTCATTTGAATTTATTATTTATTTTAATTTTCCAAAATGGTTATTCTTGTTTTCTTGGGAACCACAATGTTAAGTCATTCATATTCATAAATTGGGTAAATGATTTTTGCTGACAACTCATTTTAAATTTATTTTTTATCAACCTCCATGATGGTGGGGTTAAGTATTTTCTAGGTCTTCTAATATCATGGGAGTCACCTTTTAGAACAATTAAATTAGAGAGAATTATTGGTTTAATTCATGGAATTCCTCATAAAATCCACTCCATGGCTTAGATGTGTAACTTTAAAAGGTCAAATAATTTTTTGTCTTGATATTTAGATAAGTAGTTATCTATTATCACTAGAAATTTATTTGTATCCATAAGATACAAATTTAATAATTAGCATGGGAGGGGTTTTAACTATATATTTATCTGTTTCAATAGAGATGATACTGAATTGAAATTTACTTCTCAAAAAACATGAGTAACTTTAGTTGTGGATATCATATCAGTTTCTTCTATTAAATTATCAAATAATTTAGATTTTATTTTATCTTGAACATTAAATGTAAAATTTAATAATATTTTAGTACTCACTTGTTCCCTAGTGTGTTCAATAGTAAGGTGACATTGTAAGGTTAATAATTCTCGATGAATTTCTGAATATTATATGGGATCAACCCCTTATTTTTTGAAAATTATAAATAGAGAATGATTTTTTGAAGGGTTCAACTTGTAGTCAAGAATATTAAATTTTACCTTGATGTCACCCATCTCCATGGTGAGTGTTCCTTCATTCACATTGATGATATTTTAGTCTATATTGAGGAATTTTCTTCCCAAAATATTGGGTGAATGTATTTGTTGTTTTTCATACTCCATGGCGAGCACATAAAATTCTCCTGTAAAAATCTGTCCTTCAACTCCAACAAGAACATCTTCCATAACTCCATCTAGAAAAAAAGTGTAATGGTTTTCTAGTTAGAAAACTACTCTTGTAAGATTTAGTTCACCTATTTTAAAAGAAGAAAATACACAGTTAGAAATGATGTTAATGGATTAAACATGATCACATAAATCAAAGGAAAATAAAAAATAACCAACAGTGAAAGGAGTTGAAAATATCTTTGGATCATGGTTTTTTAGGAAGTGGTGGGGTGATCAAGGATGAGACACTCATCCCATGGTTTAATATTTCTTCCACATAAAGTCTCTTCACCTTGATTCAAACATATCTCATAAAATTAATATTTTTTTTGATTCTTTGGATTTCCTCTAGTATTGGAATGGTTATTTCAACTTATTAAATGGTGTCCAAGATCACTTTTTGAAGATTCTATTATTAAATATATTTTAATATAATTAATATATATGGTAATGGTTCCTTGATGTCGTATTTATCCTTTTTTTTCTCTATATGTTCATATTTGGACTCTCTTTACTAAACATTTCCCTTATTCTTTAATTATTCTAGTCCAGTTATTTCAGACGGAAGGTTTGATCATCAGAATTTTGTTAAAAATAATTATACTTTATTTGTTTAAGGATCAAATTATCTTTATTTCTTTATGTTATAATTGTGCTAACATTATTAATGGTAACATAACTACCTACACTAGTAGTTTTCCTTGAGTCCCTTTTAAAATATCCCTAAAATAAGAAAATTTATCTATGGTCTATCGATGTTTTCATAAAATCTTGTAACTGTATTCCAAAGTTGATTCAATTTAATTTTTGAGTGTACTAGTAGAAGAAAAATCATATTTTATTCCCTATAAAGGTGGTGGAAGAAATCCTTGTTGTTATTGGAAGGGTTGTTTGTATGACTGTTGGAAAGTTTTTGGTTTTGATATTTCTATTGGAAATGTGGATGATTGGTAAAAGGGGTCTAGCATGATTTTTTTGACCACCAAATCATTGTTTGAATTTCCCTTCTATCTATTATTTATTTAATTTAAATTCTCTTGGATGAAATTCATATTCAAAACTCTGTATACCCTATATCTTATCACAATTATTAGTGTAATTATTTGGGAAAGAATATATATCACATACCTGGGGTGGGAAAGAAATTTCTTTTACTTGAATCACATAAAATTGTGTCATTAAAATGATAATATCATCAATATTGTATATAACTTGAGGTGAAAATTCAGAAGTTTATATCTCATGAATACCTATTAACACCCCCCCACTAGTGTCAAACTACTGTAAGTTCTAGGAAATATTTTTCAATCAAACCTTGGGCATATGGTGGAAACTTATATATTATGGCCCCTCCAGATAAGGCATCAGGTATGTTTTGGAAATTTCTGATAAATCCTTGATAGAATAGAACAAGGGATTTTTAATCCCCAATTTATTAATATGGTAATATAGTAAAAAGCTCCTTTAACCAATCATATTACTCATAGTGGGTCTCTATGATTGATTTTTGTATGATGTAAATCTAATTTTTGTTTATAGTGATCCTGGATGTTGTTAGTAATTTTTTTATGAAGTATCTGATTGGATATTCCCAATTTTTGATCTATCCTAGTTACAAATTGTACAACCATTCTTTAGCTACTCCTTTGAGTTATGAGTGGAATTACCTCCACTAAAATTCCTATTTAGGTTCTCCTATCCACCTTAATCATGAGTATAGGATGGTGAATTTTTGAATGTGCCAATTGGGGTCTTCAATTACAAGGCCATGTAATTTTTTATAGAACATGAATTAAGTTTAAATATAATTGAAAATATTTTACTATGTAGGCATGGTTAACCAATTTTTTGGTCAACAAATTGTGGGTCACAAATGTCCATTAAATTTTTTTGTGCAATGATTTCAATTAATTTAAACGCAAAGTGATCACTTGTGGCTTTACTCAATTACTATAAATTGATTTATTTTTAATTGTTCATGTTTCTTAGTCCTTTAATCATGTTTCTCTCAATCATAGTATCTAAATATTATAGTCCTTCATTTGAGGTCATTTCCATGAAATGTTTTGGGGATAGATTAAGACTGACTCCTCAGAACTGGAATCCATTTTGATGTACGCTGGACATGGGGCATGGAAAAAGATAATTAAATCTCCCCATAAGTGTGTATTAGACATAGATATAGTAGTAGTAGTATCCAAATTCATATCTAGATAATAAAATGTATTCTAGTTATCACGAGTCAGATTGTAAATATGAGAATAACAAATCTATGACAATAAGTCATTAAATATGGATTATTAATTTCAAATGAGATAAATGTGATTTGGTTTAGGTTTTAATCCCCATTTTTTAATGTTATCATTTTACTTTTGAAGTTATTCTATTATATTTATTGAATTATTATATGATTATATTGAAAATCATTCTTATTTTTCACCCTTGATGAAGATTGAAAAATATAATAATTATTTTAAAACATTTTCTAACTTGTATTATTATTCTTCCATTGTTTAAAAGTTATAATGGGAATTCCATTAACTATTTCAGAAATACCTTGATTGGTATTCAAATTTTTATTCATGAAAGTTAGTCATTATTCATTTCCCATATGTTTAGAAATCACTATACACTTATCCTCTTTACATAAGATCTACCAATCAGTGTGAATCCAAAAACATGTAGAGGGAAACCAATTTAATCAATTTTTTCATCTTAAAAAGCTAAAATAAATTAAAACAAAATCATATTCCATATTTCTAAAATTAATATATTGTAAACCATTCAATAAATAAGATATATTCAATTTTTTTTTAAGAAATAATAATCTGGAATCAGAATTTTGGGTCACATCTCCTTCACCCATCCATAAGAAACTATACCCCTCTATTGAATGGGGTAATAGAAGAAGGTGGGGAAGACATAATTATTTGATGAATAATTAATAAAATATTAAGAGATAATGGGATTGGTAGTGGCCTTCCGTAATCATTCTGCTGAGTCTTTTCTTTTGAGTGATAACTCATCTAATATGTGATTTCCTCCTTCAACTAATGATTCACCATCCAGCAGGTCTTCTTATCCTTTTATTATCATTGAGAACTACCTAAAACTCAATTTTATTTATATCAGTCTGAGTATTCAGTCTTTTAAAATTTAAAATAGAATAAATCACCCACCCCCTATGACTCATATGTGGTTGCATTTTCTTTTTTGTAAAAACAATAATATTTCTGGTTTTTACAAAATTATATGGGGATGGTGAGATATATAATAGACTCCACCACACATTCATGGAATTCATGGACACAATAAAACATCTCGTTAGTGATTTTGAGCTTCATAAATGGTGAAGAGGTGGGTTCTATCGTTGTTCATCGACCCCTTTAGCCCTCACTGTGGATAGAGGGATCTTTAAATGGAATTCACGGTGTAATCCTAATCTAAAATGGATTCATGGTGGTCTCATAAGTTCAAAAGTTTATTCCAGGGTCATAAATGTGGGTCTCAAACTTCGGTAGTGGTTATCCGCTCGAGCATGATCTTCAGAATTGGTATATACTGTGATCCCTGGTACTTGCAAGTAGTGGTGACGACGAGCAGGGTCAAGAGGTAGTGGAGATCGATGTGTTGGTAATTATCTGATGTGGGAAAGAATTTCGTGAAGCGAAGTGGTGTGGTTTCAATTAAAATGAATAATAATTATGGTCATCATTTTTAACATTGGAAGAATGTGAGTTGGAGAGCTTGTTTAAAATGAAATTCATAAAGAACATGGATTAAAATCCTGAACCAAGGTGGGATCTTGGATACACACAATGACCGGGTCGTGACGCACCATGTAGCCCATGTTGAAATAAGATATTCTACTCTCAAATATCCTTACGCATGGCCACACTCTGCACAGGCCTGATTCCCCCATGCATCCTCAAAACATGCCATCTCTACTAGCCCTCCTAGTGATGGATTAGTTGGTCTCCAACTTATGGGATGGATAGGTGGCTGGATACCATTGGTTGGGGTTTTTTTATCTTGGTTCATATTTTTGTACTAAACAATTATTCAAAATAACATCTACATAAAAATTATACAGAATTTTTAAATAAATAAAAAAATTAAATTCATAACAAATTATTCATTTTAAATAATTTCACTTCCACATTTATAATTCCTCACATTTTACTACAAAATTGAAATTCAATGGAATTATTTATTAAAATAATTCGAAAATAATTAAATTATATTAGTATAATATGAATGAAATATGGGTGTGTTAATTTTCAAGCCCATGAAACAGTGTATCCATATGAAACTTCACAGGAGCCCGATACCATTCGGGGGATGGGCGATAACCCAATACATGAAAAAAAATTGGGGATCCCAAGTGGGGTTCCCTTATATTTTTTATATGACCTAGGGACCCCATAGGGGACACTAAATATATTTAACCCCATTGAGGGAGCATTCCAGGATATGGATAGTGTTTAAAATATTAATAAATAAACCAATGTTCGTTCCTTAATTTTTTTTATATCACTTAGTATACGCCCTTATGTAGATTTGTTATTATGTGTACAAAAACAACATTAGGGAAGTGTTTTTTGATATATGATACCTTCTTGGTATAACCCACAAAGGAGAGGTTTTTGATACTTTTGGGATCATTCCTTTCATCGAAAAAAAACTCTCATAGGGGTGTTCTGTGTTTCTATATTTCATGGTAATATGGATATATATCTGGGGTTGATATAGTATACTTGTTTGGAGAGTATTAAGTGAATTCCCAAGATCTATGATATTTATGGGCTATTCTTTGGATAAGAAAATTCCCATAGGGTGGGCCTATTCTATTATTATGTATACTATAGAGAACCGAGTCTATAATAGTTGGTGGTGTGGTTATTAGGATGTGATTATAGACTCCCCATCATTAGATGAAGCATGAATGTTTTATTAGGGTCATGAACCTATGTATATACAATGGTTTGGTACATAGCACATGGGTTTTCATGGTCCACTTGATATTCTCAGTGACATTTGGGAATCATGGTGAATTGGGTATGGTGGTTAATTTGTTTGTTTGTTTTCATCGATATATGGTATTATTCTGATCAATTATCATGAAAATATCACTAAATTTCTAGTATAGTATTGGAATGAATTGGTGGTTCCAAAATACTTAATGTACTCATACCATGCTCGGGCCATCAGTTCCCCTGGGTAGCTATGATAACCTTGCTTATTATTGGTTGAAGTTAGTCTTAGACCCTAGATTTATTGATTGAGATAGAACAGATCGTATAGAATATAGATATTTGGACAAGGTGGTCATTATAGACAATTATGGAGTCTTATACACTTTTAATTATATTTTACCCTTTCCTATTTTAGTTTTTTATGTGATCAGTCTTGTGGGAGATCATTCATATTTGTTGTCTGATTGAATTTTATTTTATTTTTTTATTTTCAGTTTGTTTAGTCTTCTGCATTCTCTAGTATGAAATATTGTTTTTTATTTATTTATGATACTTCATTATTATATATGATGTTTAATCTCCCCACTATAATACATTGATCTCTGATAATTTTTGGGAGCCTCTACCATAAAGGTAAGAATGGATGAGGTAGGTGATGATCTCCGGTCTAGACACTGGTTTGTTTTATAGCAGTAAGGATATTACAATAATGATAGTTTGTGGTTTCATAATAAGATTGTTTAGATTTTTTTTGATTGTTCATGGATGAGGTAGTTATATTTCCCAGTTTAAACAAAAAAATTTCAATGTGTGATTAAAAAAAATGGTTTCTAGGCATTGATTGTTATAATTAATAAGATAATCTACTCCCACACCAACCTTGATTTTGGTTATAGTTCGATGAAATTTTTATTATCAACTGTTGTTCTTGGTTTTTGGAATATAATGCTATAACTATGTATTTAGGCATGTTATCACCCACTTCCTTGGGTTTTAGAAATATTATCATTTAATTTAGTATTTTAACAATTACTCTCCCATAGATATAGGTATGAATTTAATTATGATCATTGATTAATTATTATTTTCTCAGTAATAAATTCAGGTTCAAATTATATTATCTATACAGGTGTTTCTCCAGTATAAGATAGTGGTTCCTCAAAGAAGATTAATGGGATGTGTAATTTATTCTAGATTGTGTCATATGGTGTTATAATTTTCAAATGTTGTATTCTTATTACATGAAATTAATTCAATTTTTTTTAAATGTTCCAATATTCACATAAGAAGGCATATGATTATTTTATAGATAGCTAGAGTGTTATAGAGATTACCACTCTTTGAATCCAATGACTGGATAGAAGCATAGAGTAATGGGAATAGGTTCATGGTGGCATCTAATAAGATTTAGTACATGGGGTCCATTTTTATTATTATATTTGGAAATATCATTACATAAACATTTGTATATAAATATATTTTTTTGTGAGAAATGTGGTGGTGATCCATGGGTATATTTATATAAAATGAAATATTGTTTTTATTATTATTGATGATGAGTTATACTATGATATTTAGTTTCTTATATACTGATGATGAATATTAAAATTCATGATTCATGAGGTTGGTTCACTACATGGGATGAATTAAATAACTATTATAAATCCCCATGTATGGGAAAATGGTTTATTTTTCACTCTTGGGTACATACAAACTACTAGATATAGTAGGTTGATGATCTTTGACACTAAATATTGACGGGATATTTGGTAAAATCTAGATAGGTCTATTAATAATAATTACTATATTAGTGAAAATATATTCAGAAATATATATATTAAATTTATTTTTAATATGTTATATGTATGTATAGATTCGTTTAATTTCAATACATTATGTTTTGGAGATGGTCATTATATATACAGTTTACATTGAATTATTTGTTATTTAATTATATCTTGCTAGGTTATATATCATGTTATTTGGTGACTGTAGAATCACGGGTCTAGATCACCTATACTATGATAAAATTGGGTTCCACATACCTAAATCATTCCTCCTTTTACACTATATGATTCTAACCAATGTAGAGATTTTATGTATTATGTCGGAAGATGGTGTACTCTCTTGTATATATTTTTATAAATCATATTGAAAAAAATAAAATAACAATCAACACGTAAATAAATGTTGAATAAAGGACGAAATTACAACTAAATTTCATATAATAAAATAAAATATACCATGATATAATATAATGAGTAGCTACAATTCCAAGCCTTCATACAATTATACATAAAGGGAGGTTCACCGATTGGTTAACTATGAAGAGGCTATCCATGGCAAACAAGTTAAATGAGCCTATAACAAAATCAGGTCCCAATATTATTTTTGTTTATAGTTTTTAAATCAATCATCTACTTTAGGGTATATTCTCATACTTAATCCTACAATGAAGGAAACCAATTGTTTAATATATATCCAGAGTGAAGTGTGAATACATCATAGTATGGAACCACAAAAAATGTATCTAAACAGGTTAAATATAATCAATTTCATGTATAATGTCATGAAGTCATAGTAAAAGTAAATGAATATTTAGAATAATTATAAATCTTTCACAACCATAGGTTACACATGGTCTCCATTTGTCATGAAAACCTTCTTATTCCAGTGTCAGGGTGTCTATGAACACATCACAATAATTACCATGTCCAATAAATTAATATATTCACATGCTTACTAAGTCTTACCACACAATCTTCTCAAATATAGGATAATAATACATGGTCAAGGGAAAGAAATCCCCTACATATATGATCTCATCCATAATGAACCTTGATCACAGTTCAAATAAATATAACATAGATTCCAATGTGGTCGATGGTTCTAGGGAGATCAACTGATTGGTGTCTTAAAGACACGATCACAACAAATAATGCCATGAAATGACCCCAGTCCCTATGGCATCATCCTAATGGAATTTTGACCATGGAATATATATATATCATCTCACTCTACCATATATCAGCCAAGGCATAACAACTTCAAATTAATGGGGGAATTGGACCCTCTATATATGTTATCAACCAATGGCATGTCAATTAAGGCATTAGAACATAAAATAAAAGGAAGAAACAACCCCTATATATGGTATCACCACATTATATCTAGACCAAGGCATAACAATCTCAAATAATTGAGAGAAGTATTCCATATATATATATATAGATTCACACCACCACATATTAGCCAAGCCATAACATCAACAAAAGAATGGGGGATTTTGAGCATTTATATAAGTTATTATCCCAAGGTATCTCAACTATGGAATAAGAACCTCAAATGAAGGGGATAATAAACCCCTATATATTCTCTCACACGATGACACCTTGACACCTAATCATCAATATAATAAAAGCCAATTTGAATGAAAACCTATGTGTGGAGTGATATCATACCTTAGAAACATTTATTTAATTACATTCTAGGAAAAAGAAATACATAGAAAGTTCCCCCAACTTATAGTGATATCAAATCAAAATCATATCTAACAAGTCAAAAAAAAAAATAGAAGACCATGGTAGATGTGACCATGACTTATATTATTCTCAAAAGTTATATTTATCAACCCCATATAATAAACCATTAAGGATTACAATACAAGTAAATTAATAAAGAATTAATGTCTTGGAATAAAACCCATGCCTCTATGGTGTATTGTAATGTTTATCCTCATTAACTAACCCCTTTCACTTAATCTAATCTCAAGTTCTCTATCCCTTATATATTTTTAAGTAAAAGGGTAACTAGATCCTCTCAAAAGTAACACCAATAAAAGGTTTATAAAATATCTCAAAATCTCACCTTGAAGTCATCCTAGGGTAGCTATTCAGATATACACACAACCCCATGATCAGTAGAGGCTAAAAATACATAATTAGGACTATTTTACTAATGTGAAGCTCATGAAACCCTCATTGTACTCATAGTATAATGTTTAACCAACCAAAACTCATGAATATGGATATTTATGGCTATAACATGAAGGAATAATGATACGAGGGTCCACTATAGACCTAAGAAACTTTACCCAACTCAATTGTGTCGAAGAGAAGCTATAAAAACTCTACTATGCTGAGTTGTATCAAAGATACAACCCTCATGGTTTTAAGGACATAATTTATGATACTTCAATCTCCATCCCCTAGATTTCAATGTCCATAGTATCATGTTACATCCAAAGTGGAAAACTAGTCATAACACGAACAATACATACTCTCAATCTGATGGTGAAAGGAATATACCATGTAATGGACCATGATGACCACCTACATTTAAAAAATAATCCTATTAATAAGGAGAACAAAACACATAAAAAGGATATTAGGAATCCTTGTGTTACTCAAGGGAATACACATAGGATCCCAAGTATAAACTCTAATACCCTTCAATTAAACATTCATTCTATCAATAGTTGTAGCCACATGCACAATATTAATAGAGTCTTTAACAACAAAAAAATACATTAACCAACAAATATGGTTCAAAGTAGAACAATTTATTTAACATAAATTCAATCACATTTGAGTGATGTGATCAAATTTCTTATGTCACATGAATAATTCTTAAACTAGGTGAAATATTTACAGACCATCAACCTACAAAGTAGAGTAAACCCATTGTGAAATACTTAACCACCCTTATTTAAGGTCCATAATCTAGATCAATATCCAACATCAATCATCAAACCACACAAGTCCCTAAATCCATAAAATATCCATTGGAATTATTAAAAAAATAATTTTAATTATTTAATACAATAAATATAATAAATAATTCAATACTAATAATAAATGTATAGCTCACTGGATAATGTAACAATTCCAATACCTCAATAAATAGTATAATGAAAACTCCCAAAATACCCTTTATGATACCATAAAACTATTCCCTATTACCCAACATTTATTAATAAATATATTCAACTCCAATCCAAAATAGAAAACTAAAATAAAGAGGGAAAAATTAATTTAAACAAAATTAAATGAAATATCATTAATTTTTTCTAATTGAGATTCCTTTAACAATCTTGAAAAAAAAATATCATTACATCCATTATATAACATTCTATCGTGAAATAAAAATTACACACCTACCTAAATTACATCAAAATAGGAGGAAAAAGAATATAATGAAGAGAAGATGATGAGATTTGAACATACCTAAATCATTATTTTAACATACCCCAATCCAACTAGATTCATGATGGAAAAGAAGAAGGAGATAAGGGATGTTGTGTGGCTCACCCCCAATTTAGTGCCTTCAGTAAAAAGGAACCCCGAGTGGGTTATTATTTAAAAATTAGGGATTTATATCCTTATTCCACATCGATATAAATACCTAGAACATGCTTTACAAACTTTCCCTCAATGTTCATTGTGACATTCCAATATCTGGGTTTCCCTTGTGGCATGACCCTACTAGATATTATGTAACACCCTACACCCAATAGAACTTGAAAATCTAACCTCTATTATTTTGGTATTATTATGACATGAACCTATCCATCATAGTCCAGTGGCCTCCCATCAAATAAAGATTCATTGTGTAACCCTCCTATAATGTGGGAATTTTATCCACCCCTTGCATGCATTCATAGTGTCATATAGATGCCACATCGTGATACTCATCCTATTAATAAAATTAATATATTGTGGAAAAACAAATCTCTCTTACATACCTTCAACACTTCACAAATACTTAGAATACAACATGGTATCTCAAGACTATATAAAAAATAATTTTACAAAAACCTTTCTAAGGATTCATATCACAATTCAATGGTTAAAATGATCTCATACATAATATTTTAATCTTATATACGACAATTTTAATAATTTAACACCTTAGGTTATGATGGGGGATTTGTATTATAGTATATTTTGATCCTGAACTTTGGAAAAACTCCTAGAACTGACCTATAAAACGTACTCCATGAATTTTCAGCCCAATCTTACCCCATAAAAATATATTCTTATTCATTTCTATCACATTTATATTAAAAATTATCTATCATAATTAAAAATCCCATTAAAACCCAGTTCCAACCTCATTAAAACCCAAAATTTATATAATTCCACTAACACACTCTAGTTCAATGTTTTACAATATTAATGAATCTCTTGACTAATTTTTTTATTGACTATTTGATAATATGAATAATTATTTATAGTATAATTTTAATTACAGACACCTTTTATTTCATTCCATTATTATATATAACATTTGTTGAGAACTTGATTTTATTATTATATTGTTTATAATTTGTTACTATTATAATTTTCATGTTATTCATGTATTATGGGAATTAATTTTGGTGAAAACCAAACACTATATGTATTTATATAAGATATACTATGAGTATGTAATTTTGCCTATTTTTTAAAATCTAACCATGTCTTGATTGATTGTATATACAAAATCTAAAAATCTATATGAGAAAACTCCAATTGACTAGATGAAGTAATTTCAAGTGGAAACCTGAAGAAACATGACTAACCACTAGAATATGGATACACCATTAGTCAAGGTATCAAAATTAATCAAACACTTGAATCAAACACATGAAGAAAATCAATTGAATATATGGTAATCTGTAACACCCCGAGCTTCCACGATACTCTTCTCATTCAATAATGCAATAGCTTGCATTGTACGCAACTTCGAGTTCTAAAACACCGTGACTAATCAAAGTAGCCGTTATGAATAGTAATAACCACTTTTTAAAATTTTATATTTCAAAATGGACTTCATTTTTGGATTCTGAATATCGAAATTAGCCTATGTTGAATTTTTGGTATTTTTCTGAGAACTTCTAATTTTTATTAATAGTGAAAAATACTTAAAAACAACTTTTTTAATAAAAATAATTTATAGTGTTAAATTATACTATTTAGTGGTTTTAGAGTATAATTAGTATATATTTTTACCATTTTATCCAATGGTGGTCATTAGAATTAATTTCACTTTGAAATTGGACATAAACAATTGTCAATCTTTTGATATATATTGTTTCATAAAAACACGCTATTTGTTGTGACAGCAGGAATTAATTATAAAATTAATTAATGCAACTTATATGTTTGGAATTTTGTAAAATAGACATAATTTTTGAATTCGGAATATCAATTATATCTTAGGGTGAAATTTTGGCATTGTTTTGAAAAACTTCAATTTTTGATGAATAGTGAAACCACTAAGTGGTAGTTAAATAACTGATTTTTCGTTTAAATGAAATATTACCACTTCTGTGTTTTGAATTTCAAAAATCCGACATACATGGTTGTAAATAGGATGTAAAATGTTGTTCAATGGGATTAAAATATTTTTTGGTGAATAGTAACTTTTATGTTCTTAATCGCGATTAGAGGTAATTATTGTAGTTTAAGGTAAAAATAATATTTTAATAATATGAGATGAGCTTGACACATGTCCTACCCTCATTGGATGTGCCATGGCCGACCAAGACAATCCATGGGTCAACTTGGGGACCCCATGGAGCCACTTTAGTTGGAAAATGACATAAATACCTTTTATTTAATGTTAAAATAAAAATTGACACAAACATGAAATGTTTTACTAAAACAATTTTTACATGGGGTTATACAAGTCATATTTTTGACTATAAATAGTCATTGGAAAGATAAAACGATTTCATACATCATAGTATTTTTTTTATATAATTTTTAGACATTAAATAAATTAAATTATTTATGACATCATTATGTTGCAGCGATGACCTCATTATTTAATGATTTTAATAAAATGAAAAGATAATGTAAAATCCAAGGCTTACACTTGTCAAAAGACTATTGGATGGGTATCTTTCAAACCCGTATCACCTTATCCACGAATTATATAAGTGTGGGACCTTTAGAACCCGAAAAGCATTGTATAATAATGTAACATTTCATTCTTTCCAAAAGAGCCCCTCCTCTCCTCTTATAAAAGGCCCCCACCTCTACCACCTTATTCACACATTAAAGCCTTTTGGTTCGGCCAAAATCTACCCAAATACTCTCCCAACTTCTCTCCCTTCATCCTAGAAGCTTTACTTTAGTCAGAAAGCCATCCTATGGAGTCTTTTTGATCAAATCAAAAGGAAGAAGCCGAAGAAGAGGTAACGTTTTCATCACCCTCATTCAAGTTTCTTTCTTCTTCCACTCCCTCATTGTTTATTATTTCAATTCTAAAATTATAACTACAGTATATTCTATATACTGTGATGTTATTATAAATATGGAACAACCATATTCAGTATTCTACCCATCATTTGAATGACATGTCACCATACGTGCGTACGTACGGCTTACCGTCTCCACGTCGTGGTGTAATTGTTATTCAATATATTATTATTTATATGGTTATAATAATGATATGTAATTAATGTAAATAATAAATATAACATGATAATGATTCTGTATATATGATATACTATCCAATTATATATTATTTTAATATCAAAATAATGATATTGTCGCTCGTGCGTACGTACGGACTACCGTCTCCACGAACGCGATGAGATTCATTCTCTGTCGTATCCATTCAAGTATAATTATCATTTGATGATTTAAAAATAATGTTTAAGGACATGATATCATTCTGGATATGAATAAGATACAACCTATCCATGAAAAACACGACTTACGTAACAAAAAATATAAAAGAAAACGAGTAAGTTAACACCCGGAACAACGATAAATCTAAGATATTCTTAACAAAGCAATGTTAAAAGATCATATATGATATCATATGAATGTATATGATTCTTTTATAATTTAATAACAATTATTTCACCATTATACATGAGTTTAACCTACCCCAACCAAGGAAAAGTACAAGGTAATGGTTTACTTCACAACCTCTTCATTATCCAAGGTTGTTTATACATAATTATCTACTGGGACCTCATTATCATCCACATCCATGTTTCTTAAAAATGTCTTTCAAAACATTTTTAATATTAAATGGAAAATGGGTTAAAGTCATTTATACCATTATACGTTTTTTAAAGGAATCATACCGTCGTTTTCCAAACAATGTACTTTTTGACCTTTTTGAAAAATTTAAGGTAAGAATGTTTTTTTAACTTATACGGCGGGTGCGGCTATTTTCTGCCATTATAACTTCGTCGAATCTTCCCTTAAAAGCTTATAAGAATATTTTAAAAGTAAATGTATTATTTTATAATTATGGGACTTTTAAATGATTTCAAAAAAAGAGAGATATTTCTCTCAAATAGCTTTGATTTCATCCATGGAAACATCCTTTGATGGGTTTTAAGTTTAATTGAAATTGATTTATGATACAAAAATACCATTGAACATTTTGTGAAATATTTGACTATGGATTTGTTATTTTAATACCATCCATAGTTTATGGAGAAATTGTTGAGCTTTTGTATGCTAGTTTTAATATGAATATTTAAGTTATGTTTAATCCTATTCATATGAGGAATGTTTTGGACTTAATAAGTGACGGGTGGATCCCGCTATAGCTCCTCGATGTATCGGTAGGTCTCATGAGACAACTAGACGTGGAATTGACCGAGGCCCTTTCCCAATTTGATTTATGTTTTTGGCCGAGGCCTTAATCATTTTAGACGTCTTGGCCGAGGCCTAGACAAAATGTTTCAGAATGTCTGGCATTATACATTCCCTCGTTATGAAAGTGGTTATTGATATTGCATGTGATTATTCAACCAGTAGAATATCCATGTGAAGAAGTGAATGGAATTATCTCATTTTACTTTTTCCATATTATGTTTAAGTTCATGTTTAAAAGGATTTTGTTTTAGTTATACATTGCCTTAAATGTTTATGTATATTGATGAAAGCTTCCGCTATATTGTTATCCTTACTGAGAATTTGAGCTCACCCCTTTCAATGTTTTAATATTTTCTAGCATGTGAAGAAGTATTTTATGAATGAACTGCATGGATAGTTAGAAGAGGATATGAGTGTGGAATATGAAGAATTTGTTATTAGTTTTTCACTTTATGATGTAATGTAAGACTTATGAATGTATCTAGTGTTTCCAAGGATACTGAACTAATCGGTCTTTCAAGACTTGATCTTCTGTGATCATGCCAATGTTATGAAGTAATGCACCGACTCTGGGTAGCTGGGGTCGGGGCGTTACAGTTGGTATCAGAGGAAGTTTAGTACTAACCTTGGAAGCTAGATTTAAATAAACTCTGATTAGAGCACATAGACCAAATATAGACTTTGAGGATTGGTATAGAAGAACTTCATAGAATTTTGGTATTATAGATATTTTGTGAGTTTTCCGAGCAATACATCCCTGTCTGGATACGAGCACGTAGAGGCGGCTCTGGCACAGATGTACCTAGGGGTAAAACCCGAAAACACCGCTTTGAGCTAGACTCGAACGGGAACTGGTGCACGACAATGGGCCTTTCTGTACTCTTGGTTGTGACACTCCCCGGGGGTATGCTTAGGATAATTCTCATTTCTTTACAAACCACTATGAAGGGTTATGAGTATATATTTTCTCAAAGAAAACATTTTTATGATTAATGATGATATCCATAAATAGTTCAATTAGTGTTAAGTGTTTTAAAAATGTTGAATTATTTATTTTAATTCATAAACTAATCTAGTTTATTCCATTGTTTAAAATGGCGCCTAGTGGAATGAATGGAAACCGTATCAATGCAAGCACTCCGTGTAGGGATTGCCCTCCTGCTCAAGATAATTATTGTGGATCTGGAGATACAACTGGTGCTGATCAACTTATTACCATACTGGGACAACTCACTCAGGTTATGAATAATAACCTTACTCGTATGGAGCACCCTGATCCACAACGTGGAGGATCAATGTTAGACCGCTTCATGAGGCAACAACCACCAACATTTAATGGGGGTACAAATCCATTAGTAGCTGAGCAATGGATAAAATCCTTAGAGAAAGTATTCCATGCCTTGGGGAGTAGTGAAAGGGAAAAGGTTATCATGGAAGTTTACCACCTCACTGGAGATGCTGATCAATGGTGGTCATTGATTCAAAACACAAAGGAAGATGATGACATATCGAATATGGAATGGAGGGAGTTCAAAGATCTTTTCTTAGAAAAATACTTTCCTCATGACCATAGAGAAGATATGGAAAGGCAATTTCTGAGTCTAAAACAAAAGGAGGATGAGAATGTCACAAAGTATGAGGCCAACTTTACAAGGTTAGCGAGGTATGCTGCAGATTATATACATAACCCAAGAGGTAAGGTTGATCGTTTCTTTGATGGGTTAAAACCATTTCTCCGTCGAGCTTTATTATCACAATCATTCTCAACATACGAAGATATTGTCTCATGTGCTATCAAGACAGAAAAAGAATTCTCTAAGTCTTATGACAACAAAGTAATGAAATAGAAGAAGAGAACGGTGGAACAAGAGACTGATAAAGGGAAAAGGGGAAAGAAGGATTTTCCATTATGTGATAATTGTGGGAAGAATCATCCTGGTACTTGCCTAAAAGGAATGGGATATTGTTACAAATGTGGAGAAAAAGGTCACCAGGCCAGTGATTGCAAGGGAAAGAAAGAGGCAATCAATGTTTAATTCTACAATTGTAGGGAAATGGGGCATTATGCAAATGAATGTCCTAAGCGTTAGGGAAACTTACCTCAGAAAAGGGCAAGGGATCAAGGAAAATCTTATGCTATTACTACAGTTGAAGTAGAATAATTAATGTATTGGTACTTTTGGAGTCATGGATTATATTCTTGTTATTAAAATAATGTGATATATATATATAAGGATTTTACTGCAGTACATGTTGATTTCAGTAAGGTTTTAATATGATGAAGGTAATCATATATTTAGTATGTGAGAAAAAGATAAACTTTAATTTGTTTGGGGAATCTGATAAATTGATTTTGGAATTAAGAGACCTTTTATAGAAAGTCTGGACAGAGGTATTTTGGATAACTATAAAGGTTGGAGTGGATTAAGTTGATCTTTGGATAGTATTGTTTACGGTTAAAAAAATTTAGGAAGATTATTTTTATTATAATACTATAGTTTTAGGAAAAGGACAACCTATAGGGTGGGGTATAACCCGTCGCGTCGGACAAAGCTGCAGGAATCGAACCCACAATCATAGTGCGACATGCCTTTATTTCCTACCACTAGCCTATAGGAAGTCCCTGGTTATTACAAAATAATTTTACTAATCTAAATGGTATGTGTTAACATTTGGAACCTTATACAATTAGGATAAGTATAATATTTTTGAGTTCTATTATCTTTTCGAGTGAAATATGAGTTGAAGGTTGAAACTCTAATTGTCAAGCATAAATATATATATACCTATCTCTTATTCAATGAATAAATTAATTCTTAAACTTTAGTAAAGGGATATTAAAACAAAAAAATGTGTTATCCTAATACCTTATGTCTTGTTGAACTGATGATATTTTAAATCAACATAGATTGAAGGCTTTGAGGCCCTCAATTTGACAGTTGATTGTAATTGATGACCTCAATCACTCCCTACAAATATTTATGTTTTTCCACAAATTATATGTCTCTAATAGCTACCAATGTTCTCCTAATCGAGATCATAATTTGGTGGTGACTTTTTCATTCCCCTTTCCCTCTTATTAAGGCTAAATTTTATTAATCTTATTTCCGATGTGGGTTTTACACAAAGATATTTTCTCTTTTCAACATTTTATTTTCAAAGAAAAATTTCAAATTGCGAGGAAGAAATTTATTGAAGGAGGGGAGAATGTAACACCCCGAGCTTCCACGATACGCTTCTCATTTAATAATGCAATAGCTTTCTTTGTACGTAACATTGAGTTCCAAAACACCGTGACTAATCAAAGTAGCAGTTATGAATAGTAATAACCAGTTTTTAAAATTTTATATTTCAAAATGGACATTATTTTTGGATTCAGAATATCGAAATTAGCCTATGTTGAATTTTTGGTATTTTTCTGAGAACTTCTAATTTTTATGAATAGTGAAAAATACTTAAAAACAACTTTTTTAATCAAAATAATTTATAATGATAAATTATACCATTTAGTGGTTTTATAGTATAATTAGTATATATTTTTACCAAATTATCCAATGGTGGTCTTTAGAATTAATTTCACTTTGAAATTGGACATAAACAATTGTCAATCTTTTGATATATATTGTTTCTTAGAAACACGCTATTTGTTGTGACAGTGGGAATTAATTATAAAATTAATTAATGAAACTTATATGTTTTGAATTTAGTATAATATACATCATTTTTGAATTCGGAATATCTATTATAGCTTAGGGTGACATTTTGGCATTGTTCTGAAAAACTTCAATTTTTGATGAATAGTGAAAGCACTAAGTGGTAGTTAAATAACTGATTTTTCGTTTAAATGAAATATTACCACTTCTGTGTTTTGAATTTCAAAAATCCGACATACATAGTTTTCATTAGGATGTAAAATTTTGTTCAATGGGATTAAAATAATTTTTGGTGAATAGTAACTTTTAAGTTCTTAATCGCGATTAGAGGTAATTAGTGTAGTTTAAGGTAAAAATAATATTTTAATAATATTAGATGAGATTGACACATGTCCTACCCTCATTGGATGTGCCATGGCCGACCAAGACAATCCATGGGTCAACTTGGGGACCCCATGGAGCCACTTTAGTTGGAAAATGACATAAATACCTTTTATTTAATGTTAAAGTAAAAAATGACACAAACATGAAATGTTTTACTAAAACAATTTTTACATGGGGTTATACAAGTCAGATTTTTGACTATAAATAGTAATTGGAAAGATAAAAATATTTCCTACATCATAGTATTTTTTTATAATTTTTAGACATTAAATAAATTAAATTATTTATGACATCATTATGATGCAGTGATGACCTCATTATTTAACGATTTTAATAAAATGAAAAGATAATGTAAAATACAAGGCTTACACTTGTCCAAAGACTATTTGATGGGTCGATTTCGAACCCTTATCACCTTAGCCACGAATTATATAAGTCTGGGACCTTTAGAACCCAAAAAGCATTGTATAATAATGTAACATTTCAATCTTTCCAAAAGAGCCCCTCCTCTCCTCTTATAAAAGGCCCCCACCTCTACCACATTATTCACACTTTCAAGCCTTTTGGTTCGGCCAATATCTGACAAAATACTCTCACAACTTCTCTCCCTTCATCCTAGAAGATTTACTTTAGTCATAAAGCCATCCTAAGGAGTCCTTTTGATCAAATCAAAAGGAAGAACCCGAAGAAGAGGTAACGTTTTCATCACCCTCTTTCAAGTTTCTTTCTTCATCCACTCCCTCTTTGTTTATTATTTCAATTATAAAATTATAACTCCAGTATCTTCTATATACTGTGATGTTATTATAAATATGGAACTACCATATTCAGTATTCTACCCATCATTTGAATGACATGTCACCATACGTGCGTACGTACGGCTTACCGTCTCCACGTCGTGGTGTAATTGTTATTCAATATATTATTATTTAGATGGGTATAATAATGATATTTGATTCATGTAAATAATAAATATATCATGATAATGATTATGTATATATGATATACTATCCAATTATATATTATTTTAATATCAAAATAATGATATTGTCGCTCGTGCGTACGTACGGACTACCATCTCCACGAACACGATGAGATTCATTCTCCGTCGTATCCATTAAAGTATAATTATCATTTGATGATTTAAAAATAATGTTTAAGGACATGATATCATGCTGGATAGGAATAATATACAACCTATCCATGAAAAACATGACTTACATAACAAAACATATAAAAGAAAACGAGTAAGTTAACACCCGAAACAACGATAAATCTAAGATATTGTTAACAAAGCAATGTTAAAAGATCATATATGATATCATATGAATGTATATGATTCTTGTATAATTTAATAACAATTATTTCACCATTATACAGGATATTAACCTACCCCAACCAAGGAAAAGTACAAGGTAAGGGTTTACTTCACAACCTCTTCATTATCCAAGGTTGTTTATACATAATTATCTACTGGGACCTCGTTATCATCCACATCCATGTTTCTTAAAAATGTATTTCAAATTTTTTTTACTATTAAATGGAAAATGGGTTAAAGTCATTTATACCCTTATACTTTTTTGAAAGGAATATTACCGTCGTTTTCCAAACAATGTACTTTTTGACCTTTTTGACAAATTTAAGGTAAGAATGTTTTTTTAACTTATACGGCGGGTGCGGCTATTTTCTGCCAATATAACTTCGTCGATGCTTCCCTTACAAGCTTATAAGAATATTTTCAAAGTAAATGTATTATTTTATAATTATGGGACTTTTAAATGATTTCAAAAAAGAGAGATATTTCTCTCAAATAGCTTTGATTTCATCCATGTCAACATCCTTTGATGGGTTTTATGTTTAATTGAAATTGATTTATGATAAAAAAACTCCCATTGAACATTTTGTGAAATATTTGACTGTAGATGTGTTATTTTTATACCATCCATAGTTTATGGAGAAATTGTTGACGTTCGGTATGCTAGTTTTAATACGAATATTTAAGTTACGTTTAAACCTATTCATATGAGGAATGTATTGGACTTAATAAGTGACGGGTGGAGCCCGCTATAGCTCCTTGATGCATCGGTAGGTCTCATGAGACAAATAGACATGGAATTGGCCGAGGCCCTTTCCCAATTTGATTTATGGTTTTGGCTGAGGCCTTAATCATTTTAGACGTCTTGGCCGAGGCCTTGAAAAAATGTTTCAGAATGTCTGGCATTATACATTCCCTCATTATGAAAGTGGTTATTGATATTGCATGTGATTATTCGACCAGTAGAATATCCATGTGAAGAAGTGAATGGAATTATCTCATTTTAATTTTGCCATATTATGTTAAATTTCATGTTCAAAAGGCTTTTGTTTTAGTTATACATTGCCTTAAATGTTTATGTTTATTGATGAAAGCTTCCTCTATATTGTCATCCTTACTGAGCATCTGAGCTCACCCCTTTCAATGTTTTAATATTTTCCAGGATGTGAAAAAGTATTTTATGAATGACCTTCAGGGACAGTTAGAAAAGGATATGAGTGTGGACTATGAAGACTTTGTTATTAGTTTTTCACTTCATGATGTAATGTAAGACTTATGAATGTATCTAGTGTTTCCAAGGATACCAAACTAATCCGTATTTCGAGACTTGATCTTTTGTGATCATGCCAATGTTACGAAGTAATGCACCGACTCTGGGTAGCTGGGGTCGGGGCGTTACATATTCAATAATCCATTACTAAAAATATAACAAATTCATATATTGATCATTCCATTCTATGTGACCACAAAATGAAATATCAATTGAAAACATGACAATTTTATTAATCAAATAGAGGTAAATTTTATCTATGTTTTGAATCAAACAAACAAATTTTTTGAACAAGATATAATGAACATATCGACTGATCATAAAAAAATGGAACAAACATATTTTGAATTTTATCGGACATACAAAGAAATATGACCTACAATAATTTTTAACCAACTATGAGTTATGTCATACTGTGAGCAATTTACCATGCCTTATGGGATTATTTTCTCTAATTTTCTATTTTTCATATGATTTACATTTTATAATATTTGGAATTACTACATGTTTTAATGGTTCTCAGTGATCTAACGATTTATTAAATACATATTATCTATTTTGATGCTCATAGACTTTATTCGGAGGAATTCTATATAATATTAATTTCTATCCTTGTTGTTTAAAATATCTAGTTATTTTCTTGAAATATTGTGGGGTTTAAATTTAAATTCTGTTCAAATTGAACATTTTACTCACATTATTTATTATAATTTCCCAATAAAAAATAACACTATATTTTTAGTATAATATTAATTATTCTTATAACTTACACTGTAAATATTATTTTGATATTATATATTGTCAATGTAAACTCAAATTTTAATATTTTTCATGCACATTCAATGAAAAAATCATATTTTTCTTCTAGAAGGATAAAATGAATTGGGATTTAATTTTTGATGATTATGTGAATAAAGGATTATCAAATAAAGACTTCAAAAAAATATCTGTTTAGATAGTAGTTGAAGATGTTCTTTAACAGTGTTATGTAATACTCCATAGTGATAAATAAATACTCAATCATGAAGTTCAAACATTTAATCTATTGTTTCAAGAAAGAACCATTTTTCATCGACAATCATATCAATTATTGCTATGTAATGACACAAAACTTCTATAAATGAAAATCCCTTTTGAATGAACAATTTCCTCATCATGTAATTTTGTTATAGAAAAAATAAGCACTATGTTTTATTTCTTATTAAATAGCATTATAAAAAAAGTCATAATAATCTGATGGGATTAAGAGACCATTATGGATCCTAACATTTAGTAATATAGAAATTATATAATGACCATTTTTATTAACATATATTAAGTGTTATGAAAAAAATTCAATTGACACATAAGGAAGAAGTGATGGAATTGACCAGTAGGATCACACCTTATGCCTCACATTTTTCATAGAGTTTGAGGGAGATGGCATCATTGTTATTTTCTCTTTACAAATCCCAAGTCATGATTCAACAATTGAACCATGATGAAAAATGTTTACGATAGAATTTCAAGTTTATTGAGATCACCACCCAATCCATTTTCACTAAACCTCCCTCACAAAGTGGCATCATCGCAAACTATACATTGTGGGAGGATGTTGTCTTAATAAGATTTTTTATATCTAGACTGTTGTAGTATAAATTTGCATATTTTTTTTAAAAAAAATAATGACTATATTTATCCATTTTAATTACTAAATTATACATGATTATATAATTATTTTGATATAAATAATATTTTTATATAAATAAATAAATAATTTATTTTAGAGAAATATATAGTTTCAATTAAAATAATATATTTTTGTTAATTCAAAATTTTTTGAAATAAATTTTATTTTCATGAAATATTTTTATTAAATAAATTTTCATAATTATGTATATAATAAAATTTAATGAAGTCCAATATAATTTTTATAAAATTTTGAATATTTTTACTGTCATAAAAATAACTATTGTCCAGTAAATAATGAATTTTCTTAAATGTGTAAATCTTCATATTCAGAAATTTAATTTGGTAAAATAAATTTATTTTTGAAATCATCACATTAAAATTAGATGAGGATTATTTTTTCCAAATTTTCTATGAAACGTTATTTTTTGGGTTAAAATTAAATATAGTATTAATATACATTGTGCATTATGACATCATGATAGACCAAAAGTGATGTAATGGGTACTATAAAATGAATACATGGAAAAAAATATTTAACCTTAAAAATATTTTTTTAATGTTATTTAATAAATTTTACAAACCTATAATGAATAATCCAAAACATATATTATATTTTAAGGTTTCAAGAACAATTCATTATGACTATGATCTACTTCCACCTCATGAATAGTATTATTATAAGGGCTTATATTCTTAACTGAATAAAATATTTAAAAACAACCCACATTAGTAGATACCATGGGAAACCCATTTGAATGGTTTTTATTTTTAATTTCTACATAGAGTCTGATACCTATGTTTAGAAGTAAATAATTAATTCATCTCCCTTTTTTATAAACACCCTCGAAACCACTCATTTATCTTCATTCTGAAGTAATTAATCATGAATTTTATTTCCCGTTCCATCTATAAATCCCACCAATGGTGTTTCAAATATCATAATAAGAACTTCCTAAGAATTTAAAATCATTATTATAAGTTAGGGACTCTCTTCCTCCAACTCTTTATTCAAGTACATTATTTACATTAAGAATTTGTTTTACAATTTTTCATGTTTTAAAATGTTTTTAAACATCCCTTCTCTATCCTTATGATTCCCATATAATTAGATACCTACTCTTACTCTCATTAATCACATCTATGAACCTTTTTGTACACCAATTATGCTGCCAAAAGTATTCCATTATTTTCCATGTCAAACATTTTTGTTGTGAATACCCATCCCCATTCAACAGAAGGTTACTCACATAAAAGTAAAAATAATTAATTGCTTTGGTACATCTATTTATATAAATAAAAATTTTAAATCATGGGATTAAAAGTAATGAAAGATAATTTTATCTTGTATTATATATGTGGAACACAAATTCATTTACCTAATATGGATGTGATATGTGGGTCCATAAATATATAGCCCCCCAATATATTTGGTATTTTTTTTGTCTCATGATATTATATGTATGGTTCATGAGTGGTTAACCTAAGAACAATATGATATGATATACATATCACCCGTATCTTAGGTACATCCAAATGTTATCCCATTATGTTTTAAAATATTAATGGAATTTTAATTGCATGTTATCGAGTATTTAATAATGTCATTATATTCATATTTAATATAATTTTTATATGTATTTAATTATCCAAATACAATAGTCTTATTAAAAATTTTTGAATTGTGTTATGTGTCCTCAGGTAATATAACATGGTATAAATTTTATAAAAAAAATTGTTATAATAATTGGTATTAGAGATAGGCTTTTTTATTTTTGGGAATTATGATTATAAAACCATAGTGAAAAGCATAAGGTTAAGGATAATAATAGTAAAACTTTCCCAAATTTTGGAAAATCATAGAGTTAGTGTTTTACATGAAATGAAATATATCTATGGATATTAAAAGTTTATGTGACTTTTTCATTATTGTACTAAGGGGAAATAACCCTGGAAGGTGATGATTGAGTATTTACTCAACTATCACATAGTGTACAAAATAGGGAATTGATGTAATATAGGTTTGAAATTTCGGAGATACAGACTATGATAAATTCAAAATATATTTATGATTCATTATAAAGGGATCACAAATTACCATGAAATTTAATGTTAGGAAATTGATCTCGGATAAGATAGATTGAATCCAATAAATTCATATGATAGGGAATATTTTTCACTTCGGATTTATCCTATAAATGTTCATAGTTTCCCTCTTATTTGTTTATCTTCTTGAAAATTATCATCATTAATTTTACCTATATTTTATTTATTATATGAAAATTATATGAACCATGTTAGAAACCAATGTGATGAGAAATATGATGAATTAAAAAATTAGATGTCCAACCCAATGGGATCAAGAGTTGAGAGATTTTTAATAATTATTACTCAATTAAATCATGTTTTTATTGGACACTTGAATTTGGGGAAAATACTTCATCTTATTAATAAGGATCATTTTTAATTTGAAAAATTTATATTTTTAGGGCCTCAAAATTTAAATGGATATGCCAATCCCCTAATTGTGCATAATGGAACTTGTATATGGAAATAATCATCCATATTCTTCAATGCATCGAGTAATATAAGGTTGTGTTGGATATTTATTTCATTGAGGTTGAAGCAAATCAATGGTGGATGTTGATTATGAATATGAATCCCAAATATGAAATTGAAGTAGTGGAGTGGATATAATTCATGAATTTTATTTCTGATAAACATTTTCCTCACACTCTCTTACATAAAATGGAAGGGGGGTTCCATAGCTTCAATAAAAAGGATGGTGAACAAATTTAGGTGTATAAGGAGAACTTCACAAGACATTAATGATATGACTCTTACTTTTTCATTGACCCTCATAGTAAATATGACCACCTATTTTGTTTTTTAAACTCAAATCTATAAAAATATTTGGTTACTTGAGAATTTGATATCTGTGAATAAATTGTCTGATGTTCCAGCAAAGTCAAAATGGAGATTGAAAAATCTAAAGGGTCTCATGGGGCTGGAGATGGGAATATAAAATGAAGAATAATTACACTAAAGTGATAGAGAAATATCATGGTAGTAATAAAGTCCAACATCCCACTTGTATATAGTTTGGGAAGAATAATCATGGAAATTTTTTGAAGGGGATAAGGAAATGCTTTAGGCGTGGGAAGGAAGTGGATCTATCTAGTGATTACCAGTGGTAGAAACGTACCAATGTGATAAAATAATTTGATTATTAAATTAAGGATTGATATTTTGTAAAATATTTAAGGAACAATAAACATGTATGATATATGAACCAGTGCACTATTTTAAATGTTTCCAATAATAACTGTTAACAGTAACCTCCAAGGACTAGAGAGGAATGCTGAGTATATTCCATCACAACAGTTATGGAGGATCTTAGAGACAAAGTGAATAAATGTATAATAATTATTCATTAAAAAAAGAAAAAAGTATTATATTATGGTTCTAAACTTTATTTCATATCACACATGTTTAGTATAAAGATTCAATCAGCTCCTCAAAAGATGGACGTTGATTTATTGGTGAAAATGAAAAATGGGGATTTTTTCATCCCAAAATTATAACTTCTCCCTAATAAATATTGGTTGGTTAAATTTTTCAGCGAAACATATTATACTACCTCTTGTATAATTTGATTTTATTATTGACATGGAATGGATTTCCCTATATAGATCCAACATAAGTTACTCTGATAAAAACAATAAACTATGTATTATGACTCGCCCGATGATTATATACAAGTTTAAGTAAAAGGATTAATATCCTTTAGAATAATCATCCCAATTATGGATATTATTTTTTATATACAATTATATATAGATCAAATTATTGATACTAATGAAAATATCATCTTTAATGGAATTCCCATTATAAGAGAATTTGGTCATGTTGTCCCAAAAAACATTCTAGTCTTTCCCTTATTTGATAGGTTGATTTATAAATAAATAATATAATCATTTAATTTATAATATCCATTAATTCATATTTAATGGTAAATACCGATCTTGAATAGATGAATAAAAAATTACAGAAGAATCTGTATAAAGTTTTTATGTACCCCAGTGCTTCACTATGTGGTGCACTGGTCCTTTTCATCAAGAAGATGTATTGGTCATTGAACCACTGAATTGAATATCATGATATGAAAATTATCATCATAAATGAAATATATCTTCAACTATAGATTTATGACTTATTTTATCAACTACACGGAGACTGGTACACCTCTAATGTTGATCTTTGGTCGAGATATTATAATGTAATGGTGAAATAGTTGAATATAATAATGACTATGTTTTGTAAAATGTATGAACCCAATGAGTCCATAGTTATTCCACATGAACTCAATAATTATCATGTTATATTGGTAGAATTAATGAATAGAGTCTTTATGGTTTGATTTAAAATATAGTAGTCTTTTTACATTATATTATTATCTACTCCAAAAGGAAGGAGAAATATGAGAAGGATTTGAATTTTTTATTCATGTCCTTGAGAAAGGATATATTATATGTAAAATATAGTAAATGTGAGTTTTGTATAAACAATGTAACATTACTAAGGATTTTTCCACCAATAATGGAATATTTTCTAGTCCATCAAAGAAAAAGATAATTGAAGGATGACCCAAACCATCATCGATAATGGAGATCCTGTGATTATATGGATTAACTGGGTACTATAGTTGATTAGAGAGAAACTTCACATGATTATAAATCCCACCAAAAAAGATAAAATGTAAGTGAGTGACAATTTTATAGATTGATAAATGTGTGGATAGATTTAAAGTGCTAAAGAAGAGGCTAATTACTACACTTATTCTCACATTACCCACTGATGGTGAACGATTTTTTATCTACGTTAATTCTTCCAAAAATTTCACGGGATGTGTACTCATTTAATATGATAATTTGATAGCCTAATACTCCTACCAATTAATGATACATGGATATATCTACCAAAAAATGTTCTATAATTGGACGCAATGAATTTACTATTGAATATTTTGTGCCATTGTCTCTATGGGGAGAAGTGGGACATATATACAGATCATAAAATATTCATGTATATATTAAAAAAATGAAATCAATATGAGATAATTAAGGTGGTTATATCTAATCTAGGATCATGACTATTCAATTAATTACTATCATGGGAATCTAAATAAAGTGGAAATTGCATTGAGTAGAATGGATATCACAACCCAATGAATGATGAGGATTGAAAGGGATCCAATATTCTGGTACATGTAAATAATGGACCTGGATTTTGAAAAGGAATGTCATCAATCGATTATGAAAATAATTATCAACCATTTATTCTTTATAGGATCAATGTGTCCTATAAATATGGCAAAGATCTATAGAAAAAAGTAGTGAATAGTATGGAGTTCAACTTTTCAAAAGGTGTAGTTATAAGTTTTAGAACTCAAATATGTGTCCCATAATAACCATAACTTTATATGGAACTTTTTTGTGATATTAATTTCTAATAAATCTATATTAATTCATGAATAACGAAGATGTATTGAGAAAATAATCAAAACATATAGATGGATAACATGAAGAGGGAGGTTACATAGTTTGTAACTCGATGCTTGGTGTTCTAATAAGTCATGGCTAAATTTCATGAATCTAAAGATATGATGAAACCATTTGCATTCTGGTATTTATTTTGGGGAAAAACTATGTTTTTCATCATAGGACTCCTTATGACATCTAAAGGAAATAAATCCATGTGGGTTGATGTTCATATTTTTATAAACTTGGATTATTTCATTGATATCAAGGAGGATTTATCTCTTTACCAACTAGCTCTGATATAGGTAAGAGAGGTGGGAATACTACATTGATTGCCACTCTCCATTATATAGGATCAAGATTTGAGGCTTAAATCAAAGTTATGTAGAAAAATTAAGCAAGTGTTGAATAAATAGTTTAGTTCTAGTATTGATTATCACCCTCATATGGGTGGTCATTTTGAGAGAACAATTCAAACTATAGAGGATATACTGATATATTGTTCAATATATTTTGGATGAATTTTTTATTAAATCATTCCCCATGTGGATTTCTCATTTTAAAATAGTTTACATCATAGCATTAAAATGGATCCTTATGAGTCTCTGTATGTGAATGGGTGTCATAATTCATCATGCTAGGATAATGTTAGAAAGACGAATCTTATTTGACTTTATCATATCCACGAGATGATAGATATGGTTCAAACTATTCCACATCATATTAAATCAATTAAAATTTGATATAAAGTAATGAAAAAATCGTTAATGTGACCTATAGTTTGAGTTCGTTGATAAGGTGTTCCTTCATATATCTGCATGGTAGAAATTCATGAGGTTTATTGAGAGGGGAATGACAATTCCTAGAAACATTGACCCCTTTGAGATCATTGATCAAATCTTAGCTATGTTCTATCAAATACAACTCGCAAATAACATATATCAAGTTCATGATGGGTTCTATATATATATATACATATATATTAAAAATGTATATACCACATCACTACAAGATTATAACTCATCTTGATCTGGACACGTTACTGAACAATAGGTCAAAAATACCTTTTTTTATGAAATTTTATCCCAAAAAAATATTTTTTTCAAAAGGATTTTCCATATCACAAAAATTCCCTAAATATTTTATATATATACTTATTTTCGACAGGAAAATTATCATGTGGAATGTAATTTTAAAAATTATTTGTGACGACATTAGGGTTTCATGGCAATGAATTACAAGAATAAAAAATCATAAAATAAAGAAATAAAATAAAAAATTGAAATAAAAAAATTAAAAAAAATAATTAATAAAAAACATCATAATGATATAAAAAATAAAATAAATAATATATAATAATATAAAAACACAAAATAAAACAGTAAATTTCTAAAATAATGACAACATTAAAAAAAATCATTCAAATGTTTAACATAATACATATATCTAAAAAATAACTAAATCACTAGGGAGGGGAGGGTCATGTGGAGGTGGTGGTGAAGGGAACTCCATCCCTATACACAACACCAAAATCGACATGTAATCCATCATATGATGTTTCTCTGGTGCATGCGCTTGATGCCAATCATTATATTACTACTCATGTTGTCAATGAGACTCTTACTACGCTCTATAACCTCATCCTAAACTTGAAACATTTCCTCATACTCTGTAGATGATGATAATGGTTCTCCATGATCCCCCCTTGAGCAGGAGGACAACATTGTTGCAATACCATAATATTTTACAATCATTAAGAAAGAGCTAATACCATGAACTCAGCCTTTGTTGAAGGCTTAATGAGTCACTTTCATCCATATTGTGTCATCAAATCATGCAACACTGGTGGCCTGACCCTTAGTCTTGAACAGACTCACACCAGTGTTTGGGATATTGTGGCCTCATATTACTCCTTCAAATAATATATTAAATTAAAAAACAAAAAATATTTTTTTACAATTTTAAAATTAAAAAAGATAAAATTGAACTCAATCATGCACTATCGACCACCGGTAATATCTCATGTTACAAGGTTGATGTGCATCCTTTTGTACACATTAACATCTGTATAATCAAGCTTCTCAACTGCCTATTTGAAAAGTATAATAAATTTTTTACATTTAAATTTGAATAAATTATTAAATAAAATAACATTCCATATGTCATTAATGAATACATATTGTATAACTACTGGCTCTATGGGTGACTTCCTGTCACCCCTGGTTCTTCCAACCTAATGACTATCTCGTCTAAATAACATATTACAATAAATTTGATAATGATCCATCCTAAACCAAAGAGGATACATAATTGGGTCGATGGCTATAGAAATACAGATAAAAAACTATAACTGTAACATTTTTAATGGATCTCTTCCTCATATTGCACAAAAACTGACGACATCAGTCATGCAAGAAGACCTCCTTGGCCTCCCGGATAATGGTCCTCAAGTTATCATCAATGGGATACCATAAGCCCTAAAAATAATGAATAAATACATTTTAATTGTTAAATGATTTTAAAAATAACAATTATATATGTACATACCATCCAATGATCAAACAATCTCTCTTGAACATCAATGGGAATTTGATCTCACGTCACCCATGCTTCAGAAAAATAATTTTTCAAAATAGATCCCCTAACCAACATCAATATGTGAATATTTGTAGAAAAATAGAACAAATAAAAAAATAATCAGAACATAAATTATTTATTGAATGTAGATTATAATGAAAATTAACTAAATTAAACAACTTAACACACCTATACATGCATGGATAAAAATTTATATGTGGGCATCGCTTGAGAATAGGGTTGGTATCCATAAATCTCATAAGGTTATGACCCCTATGAGTAAAAATACTTCCTGCAACCTGAGGAAATATTGACATATCACTAGTCTCATCACCAGGTAGTATAGCCTCCTAGATGTCAAGGAAGATGTAATCGTAACTCATTAGTCATATGAAACACAAAATTAATTTTTTCTGAAAATAATTTAAGATAATTATTATATGTGTATATATATATATTGAATATAACCAACACGTAATTATTTCATTCTTCATCCTCATCTTTGTATACGATGGTTTCAATATCTTTATGTTCTTCCAAAGTATCATCAATTTATATAGGAGTTTCATCATCATCATCACTTGTTAATTCAAAATTTTTTGTTACATCCACAACACCATCGTCACATTAACCTGTAATTATGGGGTTTCATTATAGATTGGCATGTATCTTCATTGAAAAGAGTTATTTGAAGCATTCTCTTGAAAAATTAAATTCCATTCAATTAAAAAACCCACACACCTTTCATAAACTCATTTTCATGGGATTTCATTTTTATAATAATTAACTAATCAATTAATTCTCTTGAAGAAGCACAATAATTTTCATAACATATTTTTTGTGCTTGATGATGTTATAAAATGGTTCAAATACTATAATAAGGTATTTATATTTAATGTTGAAAATTACATGGTGTTGATGAACATGAAATCCTATATCGGTATAAAACCAATGAAATTTAAACAATGATACATTATTCTATCTTATATATCTGTATTTAATTATTTCATCCAACATACCCTAAAATTCAACATCACATTCTATATGATGATATCCCCAAAAGAAAACACCACTATTAATTGTTTCATTGATTCATCACATTCACATGTATGAAAAATAAAACCATTCACCACATATGTAATATAAGACTTAACAATATTTTATGGTAGGTTAGTAAATACACACTATAGACTACTAATTTTATAGATATCAAATGATACTAGAATATTTGAAAAATAATTTATAATATAAAATTAATAAATTGATTTTATATGTTAAATAATAAAAAACTTGTTTTACCAATATTTGAAACCCTTAGGAAAAATTTTGGTCCCAACATTATTTAATAGTATCTTGTGTAATTTGTGGAAACTGTTTCTGGATATGATCATCATATAATCTATTAATAAAATTATATTAATTTATTTTTAAAAAAAATTTAATGAATATTTTGTATTATAACTCATGATACAAATCATGCCATTTATTCATAGTTGAGGAAGCATATGTACTAATGTTGTGATGTTTATCATATAAAAGTCATCAATCATGAACTTCAGCAAAGCTAATTTTAGGGTGATTAAAATTTTCAAATTTAATGTTTAGTGAATCATAAACATTCTCCTCATTACAATCCATTTGATTATGTTTCAAAGGATATTCAGGTTGGAAATAATGGGAGTGCAGAAAATAAATTTCGTCATGTACATAATCTTATAAAATTGACCCTTTAATCGATTCTTTGTTACATAGATTTTTCTTTAGTTTCTACATGTATCTTCTATATGGGAACATTTACTACTACTTTTCTTCCCTAAAATTTTTGTTTCATGTTGAAAATGTAATATCATATATTCCATTGAATCAATGAAATCCTACAAAATTTATTTTCCAAACATTAATAAAATTACGACTACATATAATTTGAGTTTACTAAGTGCATCACCATCTATTTTCACAACATTAATGTCTCAAATAATTATGATATTTCTATTACTGCATCCCAAATTGAATAATTCAACAAACCTCTAAATCTAATCAATATAAGTCTTTTAGAAAAAACATTACAATCATAACTATTTAATCGTTTAATATGATTAAATAGTAATATATCTATAAAAATTGGAAACAAAAGCATCTATTAGACTCAAATACACAATCCACTCATAAAATAACTGATGGGTTTCTTTTAAAGGTGTAGAATCCTCTTTTGGTCTCATTAACTTTTGTGATCTTTCATTTTTAAACAACTTATGTTCTGGTCACCATCAAAGTTGTGAAAATCAAATCACGTTTTTACATTATCTTGGGTCTTACCAGTTGTGACCAAAACTATATGAAATATATTATCAATAGAGTTCTTCTAAAAATTGATGACATTCAACTTGTAACGGACTATGAAATTAGACTAATATGGAAGATCAAAAAATACATTCTTTAATCCAATTTGGTTCTTCCCTAAAGCCATCTATTTTTTTGGGTTAATGGTCAGTACAAAGATAATTGGAGGTAATGAAAAGAAAATTGATATTAAATTAATATATGAGATAATTTATTGTGTTATTTCACTTTCAATTGTACTTTTTAAGAAATAAATTCTATTCATTCAGAAAGGATGATCTTTAAGAAGAAATCTATTATGAAAATTAAAAAAAACAATTTTTTCTCCCATTAACGAGTGTACACTCTTTTCATTTAATTATAATGTGTGGAAATGATATTCAATCATGTGTACTCTATTTGAATAGAATTCCATACACTGTAAATTCACTAATTTCTCACATTAATGCGTCTTTAAATATGAAAATTTGTTTCATAAACACATACTATGTAATGACACCATTACTCCCTAATAATTTTAACTCATCAATCAATGTCCTCAAATAACTATAAATGTTCTTTTTTAGATGTCCTGGAATTAATAATTTCAAAAAGATATATGGATCAATTATTAACATCCAAGGAGGTAAGTTGTATGGAGTTATAAAAATAGGCCAAAAAATAATGACTATCATATGAACAAAATGGATAGAAACTGTTAGTAAAAATATCCAAGAACATGTTGCAGTCTTCTACAAAAAAATATGTATCTATTTGAAAAATATCCATTAATCACCATCATAAAGTTGATTTATGCTTTTATCATTTGAAATATTGGTTTTATGTCAAAACATCAATGATAAATGTTATGTGACACAGATAATCATTACAATCCAGGTGTAAGAAAGAAATACAACAACTATATAAAATGAATTAATCCAAACATCCCCAATTGAGACTCTTTAAACCTTGATTATGCACATGTGGAACAACTGATTAATGATACATAATTACATTAATGTATAATGTAAATATTTTTGCATGCATTAATTTTATGTTAACCAAGACCCAAATTATGAACCAACATCTTTATCTCATAGAAATTTGTTTGAAAAAAACTTCTTTCAGGTAGTAGGGATTTAACCATAGTGAATATTTGATCAAAACATCTACTTGAAATTAAATTATATGATTTAAAAGCCATAATTTTTAAATTCACTTCAAATATTATTATATTACAACCATGATAAAGGGAATCCTTAGTAGAATTCAGCCACTCAGAAAATTGAGATTGTTATTTTCAGTAGTGAATCTACCTCATTCTATGTTTCTGTTTTTTGAAAAGGTGAACCAGTAACATAATGTACTAAAATTTTAAACCGTGATGGATCTAGAACCAAATTATTAATATTTTCTCAAGAACTATGTTCGTCATGTTGATACCAAGAAACATGATCTTTTCGAAAATCAAAATGAAATAAATGACCCTCAGCATTTTAAAATGTTTTAAACCTCCTCATATCACAATTTTTACAAGGAAACAAAAAATTCCATTCTGAAAAAATTCTGGTTTTAATTATGAAAATGATATCTATTCTTCACCACCCTCTATATATACAAGATTTATAAAAGAATCATTTGAATTCCTTCTATGATTTATCAAATTTTTATCAGGTAGTAGTGATTGTTTTCAACTTCCATATTCCTGATTTCTATAAAAATTAGAAAAAAATTATGGACATTTTTTATAAGAAAAATAAGATCCAAAAAAAGAGAAAAGGAAAGTAAATAATAAAAATTTACATGTAAATACTAACATATTTTTTATTTACAATTTATTTTTAATAATTTCATATAATTTTTTGTAATTCCTTCTAATATTTACTTAGTGCCACTTATTTTTATTATGTATAACTATTTTTTTTAATTAATACTAATTTCTAGTAATTATCGATAATATTTAGTAATTACTGATAATTTTTAATAATTACAACTTACATGTAGTAATTACCACTAGTTATCATAAAATTTTTCTAATTACGGCTACTTTTTAGTAATTACCGCTAATTATTACAAATTGCTGCTAATTTTAAGTAAATACCATTATTGTTTACTATGGGCTGCTAATTTGTAAGGAGTGTCCCTAATTGAAACTAATTATAAATAAGTACCCCAAATTACTGCTAATTTATACTAAGTATGACTACTCATCGCTAACTCTCAGAAATTATTGATAATTTTCACTAATTAACCTTATTTATAATAATTAATACTAATTTTTTAGGAATTACCTCTAATATTTACTAATAAACTCCATTTACACTAATTACAACTAATTATTACTAATTACAGGTAATTTTTAATAATTACAACTAATTTTTACTTAGTTCCACTTATTTTTAATAATAACCTCTAATTACCACTAATTGTTTTTGAGTTCTACTTATTTCTACTAAGTGTCACTTATTTTTACTATGTACTGGTTATTTTTACTAAGTACAGCTAATTACTAATAATTTTTTTGTAATTTTCGTTAGTTTTTACCAATTAGCACTAATTTTTACTAATTACCGCTAATTATTTCTAATTACTGGTAATTATTTAATAGTACCGATAATTTCTACTAATTTTTAGTAATTTGTGTTAATGTTTAGTAATTACTACTAGTTTTTTCTAATTAAGCTGTTTTTTACTAATTACAACGAATATTTAGTAATTACCACTAATTTTTTAAAAATTAGCTCTTATATTTACAATGTATGGATAATTTTTTTTAAATACCTATAATTTTTACTTGTTACCTCTAATTGTTATTAATTACCACTAATTTTTACTAATTATCACTAATTTTTTCTAATTAGAATTTTTTTTTAAAAATTACTACTATTTTTACTAATTACCACTAAATTTAATTATGTACCACTAATTACATCTAATTTTTACTACGTAAAACTAATTAATGTTAATGTTTTTTACTATGTACCAATATTTTTACTAAGTATTTCTATTTTTTTGTAATTTTCACTAATTTTTAGTAATTACCACCAAATTTTGGAAATTACCACTAACTTTTTGTAATTATCACTAATTTTTGTAATCACAGCTAATTGTTTTCGAGTAAACATATTTACAGGTAATTTTTACTAAGAACAACAAATTAAATATATTTTTTAGTTAATTTCTCTAATTTATACAAATTAACGCTTATTTTTAATAATTTCCTTTAATTATAGCTAATTTTTACTAATTAGTACCATTTATTTCTAATTTTTTCTACATATTACTATTTTACACTAATTTTTACTATTTATCAATATTTAGTAGTAATTATCCCTAATTTCTAATAATTACCATCAATTTCTAATAGTTACCATTAATTTCTAATAATTACCACTGATTTCTAATAATTACTACTCATTTCTAATAACTAATGCTCATTTATTACAATTATTGCTATTTTATACTAATTATAGTTCATTTAAAATAACTATCTGTTGAATTTTACTAATTATTTATAATTTGTATTCATTGCAACTAATTTTTAAAAACATTTTTAAAATTATTAATATTTACCAATAATTATTAAAAATTATAATTAATTACAAAAAAATATTTATTTCTAATTACTATTTATTAATAAAAACTACATTAAAATACTATTATTTATTACTAAGGTTTATAAATTATAACTATGTTTTTTAATTACCCATCATTTATATTAATATTTACTAAATCACACTTGTTACCACTAATTTTTACAAATCACTTGTTTTTTATACTAATAATCGCAAATAACTAATAATTACAGTTTATTTATAATAAGTACCATATATTTCTAATAATTATTGTTAAATAATGATAATTTAATCTATAGAGAAATAATTAAAACTAATTTATATTGATTAAAACAAAATTATTCTAATAAAAAATAATTATTAACTATTAAATTAAATACTACTAATAAATAATAATTACTATTACTTAAAATAAATAACTACAAAATAAAACAATGTAAATATAATTAAAACTAATTATTTATAATTAATTATTGTTATTAAATAATATAAAATAAATTAAATTAATAAAAAATTAATACATTAAATAAATACATTAAAATAGAATATTTTAGCGGATGCAAAGCCAAGCATTTGATTCCCTGTAAAATTTAATTTTTTTAAGGTTTAAGAAGAAGAAGAGGTGAGTAGCGGAGAAGAGTGGTGTTCAGAAAAGGGATTGATTAAAAATTGGTTGGGGTATATATCAGTTATAAAATTTGAAACAGGAATAATTATGACAGGTTTCTGGTCGCATATTTTATTAGTTGTGATGAGAACGATCTTGATTAGTACCCACCATTAATTACTTTTTTGATAGTAAGAAAAGTGTTCGTGATGATTTTCATCACAATTACTCTTCTTCCAACAATTTACTTGCGATTTGATTTAATTCTCATCGCAAAAAAAAATAATGATAGAAGTTATTTTCATTGAGTGTGTATTCCTATTGTAAGTACCTTTAACAAGGTTTGGAGAGCATTCCATGATAAAGGTATTCACCATAAGAATGTTTTCCCATCGAAAATGATTTTTAATTAAGGAATAATTTTTATCGGAGATGGGCCCCTCCCAAGGCCAAATTTTCTTATATTTTATCCCTCACATATACTAAATCCAGAGGTGGTACCATTGGAGAACAATATTTTATATGAGGAGAAGTATGTGTTGATCTTACATTCTAGAGTCATGGTTCAATGAAACAGGATAACTCACTTGGTCAAAATATTGCTGTAGAAAGACAAGTTTATAAAGGCAACACTAGAAGCTAAAAAAAGATTAAATAAAAGTACCCTCATCTGTTTTACTATATGAAATGAAACATTAAGGGAGAAATTTATAAATATGGGAATAATTTAATGAACATAACTTTTATAAATGTCATTCACATATTAATGAATAAATATCATATAAATTAATGTAGTTACATTAAACAGATGTGATATATTTCATTTTCTTTTTTATATAGTTATAAAAGGTATCCACTATTATCTAATGGGCGTAAACTATCATTAGGAATCAAACAATTTCAAATATCGAATTCTTACAATGTTCATAATGATTATTATATACTATGGTTTATGATAAAGTCTAATAGACTATGAAAGAACATGCGATTGACTCAACCTATAGGATAATACCACAAATATCCAATTTATCAGAGCTTCTGAGGGAGTTGGCATCACTGTCCATTTCCCTTTATTAATCCCAAATTGAGATTCAGTAACTAAAACATGATCAACACCATTTACTTGTGAAGTTAAAGTTTACTGAGATCACCCCAAACCATATTCTTCGAACATATCCAAGAAAGTATAATCATCACACAACTCTTCCTTTCGGTGAATGTTAGTGTAAAAATATTTTATATATCTATACAATATGGGTATGGTTTTTTATATTTTATTCTTACTAAAAAAATTATTATATTTATCCCTCATTATTATTAATTTATACATGACTTTTTAATGATTTTGATTAAAATTAGATTTTGATACAAAGAAATCAAAAAATTTATTTTTGTGAAATATATAGTTTCAATTAAAACACTATTTTTGATAAATTAAATTTTTTTAATATATTTTTTCTCAATTAAATAATCTTATAAAATAATATTTATTTAATATAACACAATATAATTTAATGAAGTCCCATTTAATTTTTATAAGGGGAAGAAAAATGTAATTATCATAAAAACTAGAATTTTGAAGTAAATAAGGACTTTTATTTAAAAATGTAAATTATTATATTTATAAAATTATTTTTGTAAAATAAATAATATTTTTTAAATCATCATTTCGATATTATTCAATGTAAATTTTTTTATATTTAGCTGAGACATTCAGATTTTTTGTTAAAAATTAAATATGTTATAAATACATGGAAAGTGTTAGGAAATCAAAATAGCCCAAAATTTTTGTAATAAACCATCTAATGGGAAACAGAACCACAAATAGATTTCAACAATAAAGTAATATATTATTTTGAATATGTGTGATGAATTTTACTAACCTATAATGGATCCTCCGAAACCTATATTATACATTAATTTATTAAAAATAATACTTTAGGAATAAGACTAACATATACTCTATTATTAGTATTATTCTAATGAGTTTAGTTCTTATTCAAATAAACTACTTATAAAACACACCTATTTTTCAAAAACTATAGGCAAAAACCATGGTAATGTTTGCAGTTTTGATTATTTTATTTATTAGATTCCAAAAACCCCATTTTAGAAATTAATAAAGAAATATCCCATCATTTGATATAAATACTAACCCAACCTCCCATTAAAAATCACTAAAAACCCATCTAGAATGAATTTTTACTCCCTAGACATCTCTAAATCAATCCCATTTTGTTTCAAATATGTTAATAATATTCTCCCTATATTGTTGAAAAAACCTCCCAATTAAGGGGTTCTCTTCCTCCTCTACTTTATTCTAGAACATTATTCTTATTATGCCATTTTATTTCCAATTGATCATGTTATAATATGTTTTTACACATTCCATTACTCTCTTTATTAATCAAAAGTAATTGTAGAACACATTTTACTCTCATTATATCTTCTAGGAATATTTATGTACACCCATTATGCTAATGAAATTATCCCATTACTTTCGATATCAAAAATTTGTATTGTGAATTCCTATCCCTATTTCCACTCAAGGTTATTCAACTAGATGTATTTATTATTCTTTGATTAGGGAATTATATTTATATCACCGAAACTCCTTAATCATTGTATTAAAAGTGATAAAACATGTTCTTCTATTATATGATCTATGGGAAAAACAAATTCTTATATATGATATACATATAAATTGTTAGACCAAAATTATATATCCCCACAATTCAATGGATAATGCTTTTATCTCATGAGACACCATGTATGTTGCATGGTATTTTAGCCTAAGCATACAATGATATAATGTTTCAATATTTATCATTGACTTATACTTAATTTTTTATGTTTTATGTTGTTTCCATAGTCCTATGATACATTGAATTAATCATCTTATGTCATTCTTCGGTTTTCATATTTATGATTCTCATCCTTTTATTTTCACCAAGTTATTCCATTATACTGACATGTATTTCTTTCACCATTCTATACTTTTATTATTACCTTAATGGGATTTATTTCTCACCCCTTTCTTATTTATGTCCCATGGTTATCCCATGTAGTTTTAGAAGATCAATGGAGTTTTAAGGGAATGTTATGGAGTTTTAAATAATATTTTTATATCCCTATTTCCTATTATTTATTTATGTATATTATTAAAAAAAATACATTATACCTATTAATATTTTAGTATTTTTTATGTATCTTGATGGAAAAGATCTGGAAAAAATGTTTATAAATGTATATGGGTTTCCATAAGTTCATCTAGTTTTTAAAGATCTTACTTTGTTCCCTTTTTGTGTACATAGTAATATTGGCTTATACTACCCATAAAAGGTATGAGTCATTTTATTCCACCCAATAAAATGGGTATAGGTTCTTCCATTTTTATTAAAAGTCTATTGAATAAATTGTGCCTTAGTCTCGATAAAGACAATGTATTGTTTCTACAACCGCTTCAAAAGGTGGGTTATGCCTTAGGTTGTGAAAAAAGCTTGTTTATTGGGTTAAACCACTAAATGTGAAAAAAATATTGTTTTGTTTTTGGCCTCTAGAGTTTAAAACTTATTTTTAAATGGATATGATCATACCAACATTCCTTTGATTTCATAGTTAGTTGGTGTCTCCTAACTCTGATGTTGACCGGGGTGATGTGAAGATTAGGATAATTTATTTCTGAAAAAATATAAAACCCCATAGGTTAATTTCTCTGTATTTATAAAATTAAATAATTATTAACTATGATAATAATTAATTTACCATATTTAAATATTTCAATTCACCCCTATTTACCATTAAAGAATTATCAGATTAATACCTAATAATCGGTATCAAAGGGATTTTGATATAATTATCATATTTATATCATTTGTGCAAATAAAATATCATCTTAAATATCTAAGGGAAAAATCTGCTATGTTATTATAATAATACTTTAAATTGATGGTTGTAAACATTAAATACCTCTATTTTTCAGGGAACCAATTATGGTTATCAGAATTTTGAAGTGGGATATTTTTATAAGAACCAAAACTTTGACAGTTAGAGCACCACGTAGAAATTGTATAAACTAATAGAATTTTATCCTAATTTTTTTAGTAATGATGTTTATTGATATGATTTAAATTTCAAGGTAATGAGTCTTTTATTCAATTTTTTTAGTATAAATGTTTTTAGGAATGAATCTTCATGTAAACTATTACATGAAAAATCATATATTCATAAAACTACTCATTTATGTTATGATAAGCTTAAAATAATTTAATTAGTTATGTTAAAAATTAAGTATCAATAGTATAAAATAAATGAATAATAAATTTTAAATCAAAATCTTTCACGAATTTAATATATTTTTGACTTGTATGAGTAGCATAGGATAAACTCCAGATATTACTATTCTGGTTAAAATAGTTTTAAGTGATATACCAACTAAATGTAATGATAAAAACTTATATATTTTTGAAAACAATTCATGAAAAATAGATTATATTAAATTATCATATCATCACTACAATGTGAATTATAATTGAAAAAAAATATGAAGAGGAAAATTTAATAATTAATGGTGTTTATTTTAAATCAAATATGCATGTTACCAATTACTCTTTGGAATATAAATTATAATGTACTGAAATAGATCATGTTTTATAGGATTCCCCTGGGAGAATAAAGAAAGGGTGCTCAAAGCGAGGTAAAAGGAATTACAATGTGAATAAATAAATCAATAAAGGTAATGATGATGATGAAATTAAATATTATTATTGAAAATAAAGAGGGTATATCAACCCTAATTTCTGAGGACCAATTAATGATTAAGACAATAGAGATTATTAGAAAAATTAAAATAAATAAATTCCAACATTATTGAGTTATACTTCTGATTTAGACTCAGTTAATGAATTATGTATAAGAAAAGAATAAAGAACAATGTGTTTAATGGTTACAACAAAAATGGTTAGTGGGTTACACTTCTATTCCAATTATAACCCGAATTTAGATTTATCTAATGTTGATTTGTGTGAATAAATTTATATAATCAATCCTATTGTTAACCAGATTACAAAATTAATAAAAAATATTATGAGAAATCCCAAAGACATTCATGCTGAAAATGAATAATTTAAAAAAACTCATTTGGGACAAAAAATTAATTATGTATTGATCAGTAAAATATTAATTTTGAAAATCATAAACATAAATATTACTAGTATAATTTTGAATACTCAAATAGAGTTAAATTAAATTATGTTTTCAATGAGAAAGATAATCATAGAATTGTAATTGAAATTTTGAAGGTATATCTATCTTCTTTTTTCAAGGGAGACAATGTTATGAAATAAATATGAGATTAAATAAATTAAATAAAAAGAAAAATTATTATGGTTATTATAAAATTTTACACAAAATGTTTAAAAATTCCATATTCATGGTTATAATAGTTTCATGTCTCCTAATACATGTTTAAAATTTCTAATGTAATTCTATTTTGAAAATGAATTAACCTTGAGATTTACACTGTCTCTTGGGAACATTTTTGACATTATATCGAAATAATTGTCTTATATATTACCATTGAACAAATGTTTGAAATATATATGGGTTCCCAAAAATTCATATACTTCTCCCAATGAAACAATTTTTTCAAGGGTACAAAAGACACTTTAGACCAAATTCAAAAAAAATATTTTCATGGAATCATGAAAAATGATGTTTGGTATATAAATAGTGCATGATCACAGATTATGCCTTATGATATATCTAATTTGATATTATTAATATGTGTGATGGTGGTAGTGTTACTTTTAGAGATAATTCAAATGTAAAATTTAATTATTTTGGATAATTTGTAGTTTTAAATTCTGTTTTTATTTCAAAAGGTTTATTTATTTAAGGATTAAAACAAATTTTAATAATTATTTCAAAAACGTATTGTTATAATAATAATGACAAAAAATTAAAACAAAAAAGTATTATTTTCAATAAAAATTTCACTTTATTATATATAATTAAAAAAATTATTTATTTAATTACTATTTATGGGTTGGATGAATATAATTTAAAATACTTAAATTATGTAAAATCTGATAATTGTTTTGTTTTGTGTAAGATATGGCCATTAAAATTTTAGGTTGTTACACAGGCTTTAAAAAACCAAAAAGTGTTGGACCTACCCGAGTTGAAATTTGACAACACCTATGTATGTCTTTCATGATTAAAATCCAAGTAACATAACAATTCATTTAAATCTATTAATGGGGTACGAACTTATATAATCCTTCAACTTTTTCATTTGGATTTATTTAACCCCATGAAAACATCTAGTCTTGGAATAAAAAGGAATGTGAGTGTTATTGCTGACGACTTTATTAGATATGCATGAGAATATATTCATGACCATAAATCTCATACTATGAATAAATATATTATCTACTATAAATTTGTTCCAAATAAAAATTGTTATCTAATATTATCAATTAGAAGTGATAGTGATGGGGAGTTTTCAAATAACAATTTGATAAATTCAAGGATGATAAATGGTACAGACCTAATTTTTCATCTCCTAGGACCCTATATTATATGTTTTATAAAAAATGAAAAATAATAACTTTCAATAAATTGATATAGAAATGTTAAATGACTATTATTTTACATAATATTTAAAGGTATAATTTATTAAATTAGCATTTCATGTTTCTAGTTATATTATAATTTTACACATTTTAATCAAAAAACCATATATATTCTAGTAATAATAGAAAATAAGAAATGGATAATTTAGAGTATTTTGAGTGTAAATATAATATTATAAATTCCAATGCTTCATTTTAAAAATTTATTTTAATTTTAATGGTATTATTTTTGTATGATATTATAATTATAGAAATTAATATAGTTTTTATAACAAAATAACATTTTTAGTTTATGAATCTATTCCTGATAAATTTGATTAAAATCATTTAAATGGGTGAAAATATGATTTTAATCACATTGAGAAATAATTAAGAGATTTTAAATTTGGAGAACATGTAAATTCATAGTTGGATGTAACTATAGAGGGGGTGATTTTCTCTTATAGGTAATATTTAAATGTCTATAAATATCATTCAATTGAGAAGGTAAGTGGTGATAAAACTACTACTATTAAAATAAAAAATTCATTATGAAATATTTTCAAATATCAATATTTTTATTTTTTATTCAGTTCCTTAAAATATGGATAATGATTTATCTGATTCAAAATATATTATGTAAATACATTAAAAAATTAATTTGTTTGATAGAAATAAATTATGGAAATTATTTTAACCCCCTATGGATGAAAAACATTTTAGAAAAAAATGGATCATTAGATACAATATAGATGGTTATAGTAAAATAATTTGAAAAAAATCCAAATTGTTGGATTAAGATTAAAATCAAGGATATGGAATTTATTTTCAAGAATTATTTTTCATAGTTTCTTGATTATAATCTATATGATATTTTTTTGCATATACATATCATTGGGGAAATAAAAATTTTCAAATTGATGTGAAAAGTAAATTTTTTAATGGATACATATCTAAAACATTTTAGCAAAATATCCACTAGTAATTGGGTGTAAATATCAAACTAATATTATTTTAAAACTATTAAAATATATTTATTGTTTTAAACAATAATCACAATCTACTATGGGAGGTTTTCATTATTTAAAAAAATGATTTTGAGATGGGAAACTTGGATCCAACGTTATTGAAAAAAATAGATTCTAAATATAATTTAAAATAAAAAATACATATTGATTATATTATATTTCAATCTCTAATTGATTTTATTAATGATGAATTTAAAAATTTAATGTATTATGAGTATGACATGAGTCTTATGGGTGAACATTAGTTCTCTTTTGGGTTTGAAAATGGTTTATAAGAAATATTATATTTTTCCTAATCAATCCAAATATGACAACGAATTAGTTACAAGGTTTGATCTTCATGTTTTTAAAACATAAAATTTTCTAATGAGTAATTATAAGATTCATCACAATGAAGTTGTAAAACATTATCTTAATAAGATGTTTGGATATATGATTATTATTTTACCATATTATAAAACATATAGAAATGATTTCGTGTTTTTAGTTAGTATATGTTCTAAATTATATTCTAATACTAATGAGTCATTTAAATATAGTTAAAAGTATAATTAATTATTTTACTACATCCTTTAATCTCTTATTATTTTATTTTGGACATAATTCATTTGAACTAACTAGTTTTATATTATAATTTTGGAGTTTGGGGAATATATTGAAGACTAATAACAAGTATGTGTCACATTATTTCTTATTTTGTATTTTCATAGAGTTCTAAAAAATAATTTCTATTGATTTATTAATTTCTAAGTGTGAGTATGTTCATTTCACTTCCTATTGTTCAAATTATTTGTAGATTAAACAAAAATCTTATTACCAATGGTTTTAATTTTCAAAAGCTCTTGATTTATTGTGATAATATATATTATATTTTTTTATCTAAAAATATATTTCATCTATTTAATAATAAACACATTGATGTCAGATATCTCTTTCATAGAGAACGTTTTCCAAAAAGTAATATTATTTTGTAATTTTTTTATAGAAGATCAGTATGCAGATATTTTTACTAAAACCCTTGATTTATCTATGTTTGATAAATTTAAATTTTAAATTGGTATGATGGAAATAAATGTTTTAGAAATATGTTTTGGGTGAATTAAATTTTATTTATAGACTAATTTTATAATTAAATTTTATTTTTGTGTGAGTTTCTTGTTAAACTTATATACATCACTAGCATGTTCTATAAATAATTTTTTTACCACATAATTCATTTGTAAATATTATATACCATTCCATTAATAACTTGAACTGTTTTCATAGATCCTTGTTGCATCTAAAATATTTTTCTAAAGGATACTAGACTAGTGGTAATGAGATAAACAATCATTAAATTACGTGGAGATTAAATATTTCAATGTAACTTTAGGGCTATTTTCTTGCCCAGTAATCATTAAGGTGATTTTTATTCTTTATATTATGTATGTTTTAAATGGGTAAGATTATTTCCCAATAAACATTCCCATGATGATATCTAGTATTGACTATTTATCTTATGGGAGCCTATATAAATATTAACTATTTACACCTTAATGTGGGGTTGAATTTGAGGAATATCATATATCAATTTCAAAATGTGTGAGAAATCATGAAATTTTTATTTTTTTATAATTAAAAAAAGTTGGATAATATTGAAGTGGATCCAAACAGCTATGTTTTTTATAATTAAAATAATTCTTTGTTGTATAGTTATATTTTATCAAATCTTTCATTTCATTTTTTTCATTCCATCTAAGATGAGATTAAAAAAGTATTTTATGATTAGATTATTTATAATTGATTACTATTTTGATGTACGTGTTTTTCAAGTATTTTATTGAATGATTTTGTAGAAAAATCCATTAGTGTATGGGTTGATATTTTATATAATATTATTCTATACATAAGTATGTTTTCCTAAACCTGGATAAGTATTTATTGAACTCATGAAGAAAATGCATGTCATCACATGAAAAAAATCCAATTTACAACATGATGAAATCTCAAGGAACAGCTTGAAGAAACTGGATTGACTGCATGCTTATGAATCAACTGTAAGATTGGATGCCAAATGTATTATTACTTTTGTATAAACCTTAAGAAAATATTCAATTGAATTCAAATTATTCCAAAGGTAAATTAATATATTTTTTGAATTTACTACATGAAGTATTTTAAACAATAAGGTTGAACAAATCAACCAAAAATTAAATAAATAGATCGACTGGATATTGAAATCGTTCATCCACATTAGGAAAGGTTATCAACAATATTTTTAAGCCTAAAATGAGCGATTTCTTACCATGAGAAATTAAATATTCCCTAATAGGTGTATTTTGTTTGATTGTTTTTATGTTTTATATTTTATAATTTTTTGTTTTACATAGATATTGTTTGAGTGTTTTTATTGATAAAATGAAATAAAAATATCTATTAATTATGTTGATTCTAATAAATTTGATTTATAATAATTATATATTGTATTAAATTCTCTTCATGTGGATTAATGTCTCATATGGTATCTTTGAAAAAAACAGTGTTCAAATTGAAATATTTTGACAATTGAATTGATTACAGACATGCATTATGAGAGTGTTCCAATAATATTTAATAATACTTATTTTTAGATTTCAATTGATTATTATAATTAATTTTATTATATAAAATGTTTTAATATTTCAGATTATCAAACAAACCCCATGTGGAAATATTTGTCATATTCATTCAATAATGAAATCATGTGTTGATTTAGTAAGGACAAAATGTGACAGTATTTATTTTTTGTATATATTAAGTGTGAAGGAAATCTATATAAATATTTTGATAGAACGAGTGTCGATATAATAGTTGAGACTATTCTTGAACAATACTTATCAATACACCTTAGTGATCAATTACTTCTCTTGAATGGACTTCAATCATTTGACCAATTATTACTATATATAACATCACTACCTTAACACTCAGATTATTTTTTCATCAAATTTATTTAGTTGTTACTTCTTTCAATAATTTCCCACACTTAATCATGATTGGATATACAACCCATAAAATGACTGATTTGGGTTATACTACCCTATACAAAAGTTATGGGTTCTACCATCATAAGTAAAAAGTGAGAGAATAAATTATTCATTTTTTTATATAATGGTAGGGTTTTCATTATATCACCACTTCAAAAGGTAGTGTTAGGATGTTCCTCAAGTCATGAAAAAGGTAGGGTGATAAGATTAATCTAATTTGTGTTAAAAAATATTATTTTGAGTAATGCCTCTAGGGTTTAACAAATCATTTATAAGGGATGTGATATCCCTTCAAAAGTTATAGATCCAATTGTTATTGGGTCCCATATCTCTCAACATTTAAGAGGGGTGAAGAGTAGTGTAGGATAATTTTGATCCGAACTACAATAAAATCACATTTTTCATTAATATTTATATTTTATTTTATTAATTATTAACTTCGATAATGTAATGACCCACCAAATATCATTGGCTTTAGAGTACCATGATTCATTACTAGGCCTTAAGTGACATCCCCAAGGTTCCAAAGGCTGGAAATAAGTGCCTAAGGGTTTCAAGTACAAGTGGGGGATGATTTATAACTTAATAAATAAACCCATAAAACAACCATAACCAAACATTCACTACATAATGTATGAAAAAATGAAGGACCAATAAACAACTTCATTTATATTAAACCACATCAACATACACAACAGTGGTAGACCAAACTAAGAATCAATGTAAGTAGTGGATTAACAACTCAAGACTCTCAAATGACACTAAAACTCCATACTCCACAAGCTACATGCTCCACAACATCTCCCAAGCATCACCACAAGCCACTAGCAATAAGATGCTTTACCTTTACCTGTGTCCCGGAATACAACATCTGCAAAAGCACCAATGTGACAAAGAAGGGGTGAGTGTAAAACTCAGTAGGTTTTCCCACAATTACTTCCCTACTCATGGAACCAGGATAGAAGAGTTAGAAATATTTATATAAAAAGAGTTTATATAAAACATTTTCTCAAAAGCATTTTATAACTAAATATAAACAAGTTTCCAAAACAATTCAAATCCAAAGGCATTCCAAGAGCAATTGATACCAATTTTCCAGCAAGTTATTTTTCCAGAAAAATAACCAAACAAGCTTAAAAACCATTTCACAAACATTCTTTTTTGGCATACCCAACCATTTCCAAACCCATGCTACCAACCATGCATGCTTCTTTATAACAGTTCCATAGTCATGAGCGTTCTCTCGTCGATCTACCAAGTCGTCACAAGGTAATTGTTTCCCATGCGCCATTACACCTTTGGCACTAAGAACAAGGTCATAATTCAACCATGCCTCATACATATAGTTACTATTGTGTCATTAAAAGTTTTGTGCCGAGCACAAGGTCATATTTCAACCAATCCTCGTACATAGAACATGAACACACACCACATATTCCCAACGGTCATGCCAAAAGACCCTTTCAATAAAAACACCATTTTTATTGAAAACCATTTCCATCAAAACCATTTCAATTCCAAACCATTTCAATTAAAACACCTATTTTATTGAAAACCAAATCCATCAAGGTCATTTAAATCTCAAACCATTTCAATTCCAAACCATTTCAATAAAACTCCCTTTTTATTGAAAACCAAATCCATCAAAGTCATTTCAATCTCAAACAATTTCAATATATCACCCTTTTTATTGAAAACCCATTTTTTTCATCAAACCATTTACAATTTCAGTGATCATAATTTAAAATCAATATTTTAAATTCAAGATGTCAAATCACTTTGCACAACAATTCACCATGATTTCACAATTACATCCAAACCATAAATCATCACTAAATAAGATTTATTCCTTGAATTTCAAAATAAAAACCATTCAAATAATACAATTTTATACTAAGACAATAAATTATAACAAGAGGAGTCGAGAGTGAAGCATCCTACCTCAAAGTTTTGATAAAAACCACAATGGTCGAAGAACGCTCAAGAAACCTGGGTAAGTTCTCAAAAAACACACAATAGATCACTTATACTAGCAAGATCAAGACCAAATCTCAACATATTTGGCATCCACACACTTACATATATCCATAATTGGCATAGATCTATGAAACTGAGAGAAGAGGAGAAGTATATCTAAGTAGATCTACGAAACTGATCAAGAACGAAGAAGAAATATCACATTCCTCAAGAATACGGCTTCGATTTTCCAAGAGAAGTCTTCGGATCACCTCCGGAATGATGGGAGAACCCTCTTTGACCATAGGAGAAGAAAAATCCAATGTTATGGACACTTAGAAGCTTAAACAAGTCACTTAGAGGCAAAAAAGAATGAGATCCACTTTTATAGGATCTCATTTAAGTGGCTGCATGGTTTGATCGCATGGTTAGACAAACCGTGCTCTAACCAAGTGTTAGCCAGTGCCTCGACAGACACTTCATTCATGGTTTGGCTGCACAGTTTAGACAACCCGTGTGTCGCCCGTGTGACTTCACCTTTTCCTCAAAACAACATTTAATGTTCTCCCAACACTCCTATTCATCACCCTTAACTTTAAAACCATTAAAAGCATCAAGAAAGCGTTAAATACCAGAAACTGGGGGTACTAAATTCTCCCAACCATTGGTCTTTCCATCCTCGGAAAGTAGAAAACCTTCACCCAACTGAAAGAGTTTCGGCCACTGCTCTTTCATTTCCTTTTCATATTCCCAAGTCTCCTTCTGAATCTGACTATGCTGCCATAAAACCTGCATTATACCGATGATTTTCCCCCGAAATACATTCTCTTCCCTATCCACAATCATTAGCGGGATATGTATCAACGAAGCATCTGGCTCTAGTTCAACGTGATCCCATATGATCATATGGTTAGGATCAGGTTGATAATTTTTCAACTAAGATACATGGAACACATTATGCACAAAACTAAATCGTGGTGGTAATGCCAACCGATATTCCACCTCTCCAACCCATTCTAGTATCTCAAAAGGGCCAATATATCTTGGATATAACTTTTTCTACTTCTTGAAATGATGATTTCCAAGCTTTGGAGAGATATTCAAGAAGACATGATCACCCACAACGAATGACAATGGTTTTCGACGGTGATCTGCATAAGATTTCTGACGACTCTGAGCCATCTCCATCCTTTTTCTAATCAACTAGATCTTCTTTGTAGTCTCCCAGACAAGGCTTGGCCTGACTAGTTAATTTTCACCTGTTTTCACCCAACATAGTGGAGAATGACAATGACGACCATACAATGCTTCAAACAGATCCATGATTATTGAGGTTTGATAGCTGTTATTGTATGAGAACTCCACTAAGGATATATGCTCCTCCCATGAGCCACCAAAATCCAATACACAAGCCTACAACATATCCTCCAACGTTTGTATCATCCGCTTGGATTTCCCATCCGTGTGGGGATGATACGCCGTGCTCATAGTCAATTGAGTTCCAAGGGCTTGCTGTAATGATTTCTAGAAACGATATGTGAACCTCGGATCTTTATTTGAGACTATAGACACTGGTACACCATGACTCTTTACCACTTCTTAGATAATGATTTTTTAAATATCTTCCACCATATGGGTTTAACGAATAAGGATGAAATGGGCCGACTTGGTTAAACAATCCACCATCACCCAAATGGTATCGTGTTTCCAGAACATTCATGGAAGACCCGTAGAAAAATCCATTGCTATCTGATTCCATTTCCACACTAGGATAGGTAAATATTGTAACATAACATTTGGTCTCTAATGCTTTTCTTTAACATGTTGACAAGTTCAGCACCGCGAGATGAACTTTCCCACCTTCCTTTTCATGACGCTCCACCAAAACTGTAACTTCAACACCTTATACATCTTCTGAATACTTGGGTGTACCACCCATCATGAATGGTGGAAAGCTTGAAAGAGTTGTTCCTGAAAAATCATAGGTACAACCATCCGATCTCTGAAACACAAAACTGAACCCCCATCAAGTTTCCAACCATCAATGGTCTCCCCACCATTATGTTTTGAACTAACAACCTGACATTTTGCATTAGATTTTTGTTCTTCTATGGTCATATTTACTAAATCAGGAACAAGTTTAGCTGAAAAGAAACAACAACATCACCTCGGTCTTCACATTCCACATGCATGTCGGTTAATACTGACATCAACTTCCATTCATCTAAAGAATCTTTTCCCAACAGAGCATATGACTTTCAAATCAATGCATCCTCCACCGAATTACCTTTTCCTGGTGGGTACATCAAGTCAAATTCAAACATCTGGAGATACTCCATCCATCTCCTTTTCCTCAGATTCAAATCTCACTGTGAGAAAATGTGTTTCATGATTTTGTGATCCGTAAACACGGTAAACTTCTCACCAAAGAGATAATGTATCCATGTTTTCAAAGAATGGACGATTGCAGCTAAATCCAAATCATGTGTTGGGTAATGTTTTTCATGCACCTTCAACTGCCTTGAACCATAAGCAACCATATGATCTCTTTGCATTGGAACACAACCCAACCCTGATCCTGAAGCATCAAAATACACCACATACCCCTGTCCAGTTTTTGGAAAGATCATGATAGGTTCCAATGTAATCCAAAATTTCAGTTCCTGGAAATAGTTCTGACATTATTCTGTCAATTGGAATGGAGCATTATTCTTTGTCAGAGCTGTCATTGTTGAAGATAGTCATGAGAAATCACACACAAAGCATCGGTAGTAACCAGCTAGACCAAGAAAACTGCGTATCTCAAACACATTCTTAAGTGGTTTTCAAGAGATCATGGCTTCTATCGTAACAATATCAACATAAACACCTTTCTCAAAAATGACATGGCCATGGAAACGTACTTCATGTATCCAAAAATCACGCTTTGATAATTTTCCATAAAAATGGTTATCTCTCAAGATTTGTAACACTGTTTCCAAGTGTACCTCATGATCAACCCATGTTTTTGAATAGACCAAAATATTTTCCACAAACTCGACATAAAAAGAATCCAGATATCGCTGAAATATCGGATTCATAAAATCCATAAAGACTACTAGTGCTTTCATTATACTGAAAGGCATGACTACATATTTATAGTGGCCATATCAACTTATGAAAGTTGTCTTTGGTATATCCTCCTTCTGAACCCGCAATTGGTGATATCTTGATCACAAGTCAATCTTAGAGAACCAATGAGCTCCCCTTAATTGATCGAAAACATCATCAATGCATGGAAGTGGATATCTATTCTTCATCATAACTTGGTTAAGCTTATGATAATCAACACACAACTGAAGAGTTCCATCTACCTTCTTTACAAACAACACCGGTGCTTCCCATGGAGAAGTACTTGGTCGAATGAAACCCTTGATTTCTAGCTCCTCTAACTACACTTTCAATTCCCATAACTCTGTTGGTTCCATACTATAAGATGGAAGGGAAATAGGATTGGTCCTCAGAAGGAGATAAATTGTAAACTCCACTTCCCTTAGAGGTGGTAGCCCTGAGAAGTTTTTGGGAAAGACATCTGATAATTGATCCACAACAGCTGGAAAACTGTTTTCCTCAATCTCTTCCATTGATTCCAAATTCAACGCTTCTAGTTGATAAGAGATCATTCCCACCATTGGTGCCAACATGATCTTTTCACCTTTTTTTTACCATCATCTCTCCTCTGAAGAGATGGTTGATGTCGTACTCAGTTGTGAAACTAACTATTCTCCTATAATAGTTGATGTGAGCCTTTAACATTGTCAACCAATCCATACCTTGGATTATATCATAGACATCCATGTCCAACAACGTGAAGTCCCATTTTAACTCAGCTCCATCAACAGTTATAGCACATGCTCTGTATATAAAGGCTTAACATTCCCTTCCACCAAGAAGAGTTTTCATTTCCAAAACAGAAGGAATCATTTCCAATTTTAAACATAGCAAGTCAACAGCATGAGAAGCAATGAAGGAATGAGATTCTCCAGTATAAAACAATGCTAGGACAAGGGTAGAATTCAAAAGAATCTTACCTATCACTATAGATGGTCCTTCCTGATCATTGAAAATCATCTTCTATGATCCATACAATTGCTTCGTCACTGCACTGTTATCCTTGTTGCCTTGCTGAGATTGCCCTAGTTGAGGAGTAATGGTCTTTCGAGAATCACCAAGGCTTGCTCTGTTATATTGACAAGATTGATTCTGTTGTCCTCTTCCTGTCGATGCATATGATACTTGCAATGCCTGGGATGTTTCACGCGCACCCAACCTCAGAGAATTCCTAAAATATCATTGTACATGCCACATTTCCTTGCAATTGTGATATGATATAGGATATGTCCTACACTCCTGATTTATTTGGTGAATCAGACCACATTGAAAGCAACCTACTATGCCATGGGGTCATGGAGGAAGGTTCACTGATACTGCCGTCTAGTTATGATTTTCACTCACACCATAGAAATAGGAATCCCTTTTCTTCATGTTCCCAGCAGTTGAGTTACCACCGTTTCTCATAGGTATCATCATTCCTCCTCCTATCGATCCTGATATATCACATTTAGAAACAGTCTCTCTGTTCACCATCTTTGTATAATCCATAATACATAGCACTAAAATCGTTGATTGAATCTCTTTCCTTAGCCCTGATTCGAATATTTGTGCCTTCAACAATGCAATTGCTACAACCTCTAGTAAAAAACAGACTAAATTCAGGAATTTAGCCCCATACTCTGTTACAGAGAGACTTTCTTGTTTCAGGTTGAAGAATTCCTTCATTTTCTTGATCTTGAACATGTGAGGATAGAATTTTTTGTTGAAAAATTCTTCAAAATCATCCCATGTAAGTCCTTCATCCAATTTAGCATGCACCGCTAAATCCCACCACTGACGTGAAAGATCCCTGGGAATATACGTCGCCAACTTTACTTTCAACTCTACAGGTCTGCCAATGAAATCAAAGATATGATTCATCCTACTTAGCCACACCTCCACCTTTTCAGGTTCAGCATCACCCTGAATGTTTGGTGGATTTTTCCTCATGAACTGGATGTTATGATCCACATGCCTTTGTTCGTTAATCCGGTTCCCATATCCAAAGCATAAAAATCTTGTACAATACTCTGAACCAGCTCTTGGTTCACCCGTGGTTCATGTGCAACCACATTCTCTGCAGCTTATTCGGGTTGGTTATGACGACACCAACCTGGTGCCATTTTCTAAACCAACAACATACTCTGTCAATATAACTCTCTAGCAACCGATGGCTTAGAATTTAAAATTCTATCCCATCATCTATCACAACATTTTTTTTTCAAAATGACCTTTTACCCATGCTCAAACATTTTTTAAAACATTCCTCATGCCTTTTGAAAATCAACCCGTTTTCAAAATACACCAAATACCCTATTTTCAAAATATTTTAATTGAAAACAATTTCTACATTTTTCAAAAATTCACACCTTGCACAAAATCCTTACTAATTTTTCATAATGAGGTATGAAATCCTATTGGGAAATCATTCTTCTACAATGCATGTCATGTTCATCTCATTAGCTAAACCCCTGAGAATGAGATTTACCAACATTCTAGAAGTGTATCCAAAACACTTATGTACCCAAAAATCTGGTTACCTAAAGTTCAGTATAAATGGGTTAGCTACGTCCGTCTATGCTATACATTTCATGTTCTGAAAATCCTACTCCTGTCTAAGATTTCGACCCACGGAATAGACAAGAATGAATTTCAACTCCATGACCAAGAACATCAATGACTAATTGTTTGGAAAGGACTGAACAAGCTGATACCATTTGTAATAACCCACCATTTCCCATTGTCTTGAGAGTACCAAGAGTCATTACTAGGCCTCAAGTGACATCCCTGAGGCGCCAAAGGCTGGAAATAAATTCTTAAGGGTTTCAAGTACCAGTGGGGGACGATTTACCCTTTAAGAAATAAACCCATAAACCAACCATAACCAAACATTCACTACATGACTCATGAAGAAATGAAGGACCAATAAACAACATTATTTATATCAAACAACATCAATGTACACAACAGCAGAAGACAAAAATATGAATCAAAGTACACAGCTGATGAACAAATCAAGACTCTGAATAGACACTACAACTCCATGCTCTGCATGCTCCAAGCTCCACAACATCTCCCAAGAATCACCACAAGACACTGGAAATAAGATGGTATACCTTTAATAGTTTCCCAGAATACAACATCTGAAAAAGAACTGACGAGTCAAAGCAGGGGAGAGTATAAAACTCAGTAGGTTTTCCCCAGTGAATTTCCTACTCACACTCCTAGGATAGAAGAGTTCGCAACATTTATATAAAAACAGTTAATATAAAACATTTTCTCAAAAGCAGTTTATAACTAAATATAAACAAGTTTCCAAAACCATTCATAACCAAAGACATTCCAAGAGAAATTGAAACCCATTTTCCAGCTTGTTATTTTTCTAGAAAAATAACCAAACAAGCTTAAAAACCGTTCACTAACATTCCTTTTTGGAATACCCAACCATTTCCCAACCCATACTTCCAACCATGCACGCTTCATTATGACAGTTCGATACTCATGAGTGGCATCTCATTGATCTACAGAGTCGTCAGAAGTTAATTGTTTCCCATGTGCCATTACACCTTTGGCACCGAGAACAAGGTCATATTTTAACCAATCCTCGTACATATAGTTACCATTGTGCCATTAAAAATTTGGCACCGATCATAAGGTCATAATTCAACCAAGCCTCATACATGCAACATTAACACACCCCACATATTCCCAACGGTCATGCCAAACCACCCTTTCAATAAAAACACCATTTTTTTTTAAAACCATTTCCATCAAAACCATTTCAATTCCAACCCATTTCATTAATACTCCCTTTTTTTGAAAACTATATCCATCAAATTCATTTCAATCTCAAGCCATATAAATTCCATACCATTTCAACAAAACTACCTTTTTATTGAAAACCAAATCCATCAAATTCATTTCAATCTCAAACAATTTCAATAAAACACCATTTTTATTGAAAACCCGTTTTTCATCAACCCATTTACAATTTCAGCAATCATAATTTAAAATCAACATTTTAAATTCAAGAAGCCAAATCACATTGCACTACAATTCACCAATATTTCACAATTACATCAAAACCATAAATCATCACTAAAGAATATTTATTCCATGATTTTGACAATCAAAACCATTCAAATAAATCAATTGGAAACTAAGATAATCAATTCTAACAAGAGGAGTCATGAGTGAAGCCTCCTACCTCAAATTTCCTGATGAAAACGACAATGGTTGGAGAACGCTCCAGAAACCTGGGACAATTCTCCAAAAACGGCCTTAGATCACTTCTCTTAGCAAGATAAACACCAAATCGCATCATATTTGGCATCCACACACATATATCTACCCATAACAGGCGTATATATAAGAAACCATGATAAGAGGAGATGTAGATCTAAGTAGATCTAAGAACCCGATCAAGAAAAAGAAGAACGATCACATACCTCAAGAATTCTGCTATGATTCACCAAGAGAGGCCTTCAGATCGCCTTCAGAACAATGAGAGAACCCTCTTTGACCTTTAGAGAATCAAAATCCTGAGTTATGGAGTCTTAGGTTCTTAAACGAGGCCCTTAGAGGTAAAAACAAGTGAGATCCACCTTTATAGGATCTCATTTAAGTGGTCGCACAATTTTCCCGCACTGTTAGACAAACCGTGTTATAACTATGTGTTAGCCACTACCTCGACAGACCCTTCACACACAGTTTGGCCGCATGTTTTAGCCAACCCCTGCACTGCCCGTGCGACTTCCCCTTTGCCTCAAAATATCATTTATTGTTCTCTTGACTCTCCCATTCGTCACCCATAACATTCAAACCATTAAATGCCTCAAGAAAGGGGTACATACCAGAAACCGGGGGTAATACAGATAATAATTCCATAAATATTATTAATGATCTCAATTCAACCACCTCTCAAAAACTTTTCCATTCTCACATTAGGATCTAATAATAGTCTATGCATCATAAAACGTATTTCCCCTAATAAGACTCTAAATGAGTTTCTCACAAATATAATTAGTTATAAAAACATGATGTGTGGCCTAAATTTTTTTCTCTGAATGGTTATGATAATTTTAACACAATATATAAACTAGGGAACAATAAATCACCTTGTATTCCACCCACTCTGTCCCATAAAAAAATTATAATCACCTGAATGATGCGTATAGATTATAATCTTATCTATATCTATAGATTGTGCAAGAAATGTATTAGTAGACACCTCATTGCACCAAATATTCCTAATAATACATGAAATAATTACCATTACAAAACCATCTAATTCAAAAAACTCCACAATGAGACCCCACTAGGATGACATTCATGGATTCCCAAAACATCAATATTGTATAACCTTGATTAATATCACCTATCTATACTAGACCACGACTTTCCCAACATTACCCCCAAAAAACTCCAAAACATTTGAAATCTAACCCAATATCTAAAAATACATACAACACTAAAACAAAACGCCTCACCCCATTATATATGGTACAATACTCTTTGGGAGTACTAACATCTATAGAACACATCCTCTAACTACAGAAATATCTAATTTCCTACCAGATAGTCCTCAAACACACTAAAATTATCTATATCTATAATCCACAATCTTAATCTGTTTATCTCTCACCAATCATATATAAATATATATATTGAGATACAGATAGAGAGACACAGACACACACACACATAAGATACTTTTATCCAAGTGTTGATGTAAAAACATTAACATTAAATAATAGAATTATAAAAAATGAGATGAAAATTAAATTTTATTTAATGAAATATCATCACCCATTCTAGAAACAATTGAGTATCTCTAATGTAATTTAGTTATATTGGAATACATAAATTATGTTTCTCATAAAGTCTAATCCAAAAATGGTCCATCCAAGGTAAACTGAGTAAAGGATACTATATAAAAATCGGGTGTCATGTCCCTAAATGGCCTTCTCTCCCAAAACTAGTTGAGTTACATATCACAAATAAATATTAGAGGTTCCATAATTATAACTATTATTTAATCCAACGATACCTATCAAGTACCATGTAACTTGATTAGGGTATGACTAAACCTCAATTTGTCAACACCGATGATTTCCCAAAAAAATATAACATAATATTACATATGTACAATGTTATATAAACATAATAAAAGTAAAAAATACAAATAATAATAATAAATATAACACAACAATATATGTCACATAGTTTCCCTATGTGAATAATACATTATTCAACTAGTTATGGGGTCTCTCTAAACATATCATAAAAATTGAAAAGGCCAATGAGGTAGTATATTCAGATGTTTGTCAGGTCTCTACTCATGAGCATCTCAACTATGGGATGTTAATACATGTCCAGAGGAAAATTGACCCCTACCTAGATGATCTCTACACTAAGGAATCATTATCCTAGTGAAAATCAATATAATACCCAAGTTAAATCAGCATATAGATATTGGGATCTCAACCAATTGGTATCTTGACCACAACATTAAAAAAATTGAAAAAGGGGTGAAAAGGACCCAGTGTATGTGGTCTCACCCCATGTAAATCTTAAACATGGAATAGTAATAATATATAAATAGGATTATTTTATTACAATAAGGTCCCTTTTAACACCATATGTGAGGGTGTATTAGTGGGAAATAAAATTTCTTCATATTTATACTAAATCAGACAGTGTCTTTTCATTAGAAAATACACATTGAACATGTTTTCTTTTGAAAAATTGGATTTCATAAAATCTTAAGTTGATGAAAACATGATTTTACTAGGGTAACCCAAAATGGAATACATAGAAGGATTATATATATATATTATTAGTATTCTAAATTATCTCTACTTCACTAGTACATTTTTACAACATTAGGAAGAGTTTAGTTGTCACATAAGGTTTGTGACCCCTTCCACTCTTCCTCACATTTCATTCAAGAGGGATACAATGATGATATTAACACACAGATTCATATTAATAGAATTAATCAAAGAATTGAAAATAAATAGTAAGGGTTTGATATTTGATACTTTATTCATAAATTTAAATATCATGAGTGAAATAAAAACACACTTTATTTTATAGAAATTATCTTGAATTAAATTATGACATACACACTTCAATTCATAGTTACATATATTCAATAGATCATATTTTTTATATCTTTTTATAATATATATTCTAAGTATTATTCCCTAATTTATCTTTATTTTTTAATATCTTATTTATTCTATATTACTCTATTATATTATATCAAATATAGATTGAATATCACAGATAAATTCAAAAAATTAATTAACTAATAGTTAAAAACCAGCCTTTAGATATGATTTTAGATGATTTCCACAACTAAATTTTTAATGGGTGTATAGTAGTTATTGAAAAAACTACCAAACCATTACTTAATTTCTGTGTAAAAACTTTAGTTCAAATCCTATGGAAAAAATCATTAACGGTGAAACAAGATTCTTCACATTATGACATAACATATTCACTATAACTTGCCTTTACATGTTGATAGATCATGGAATTGGATATATGTTTTTTATCTGAAATCATAGAGTTTCAAAATACATAGGACTATAGTATATATATTCCTAACTATCTACGTGTGTATCCTATACCTGGCATAAAATGACATACTTTCCATAATGTGACATTTCAAATACAAAAACTCTCAAATATTCTTAGATTACTTCTTGGAATAAACAATCATGCCATAATGTGACTATATCATATTTAGATCCATTAAAAATTATCCACATTTATTCATGTAATGTTAATAACTTTGTGATGGGACACTACAATATATAAAGATTCCAAGAATCTTATATGATATATTTTATAGTGCAACCTGTAATGTTGTGGTGAAAACAACATATCTACAAATATGATAATGGGAAACAACATTTGAATTTCAAAATATTTTTTGAAAACCAAATATTTTCATAATTCTTGTATTTATAGCCTATTTTATTCTTACATATCTTATCTTCAGGGAGTTACATTTAATTTCATGAAATGTACCATTCATATTAAATTTTTCTAAAAGGATTATAAATCCCTGATATGTGAAATATATTTTTTGTTATAAATTTCCTTTTTTCTCTGAATCTAGTAGAATTATATCTAGATTCTAGAATAGATTTCATAAAACTATAAAAGAAACATATAATTGAAAATAAATCACCCTAATAACATATTCAAAAATAAAAACTTCTATTATAAAAATCTCTCCTATATATTTTATGGTCACCCATAGTCCTAATATAAAATATATATACTATTTATTTTCCAACATCAATATTTTTCTATGGTCATCGGTGATCATCATCATATAAAATATACTCCATCAGACCTTCATATATATCCACTCCAAAATCTCCCTCTATAGTTATGAATTTTTTTACCATATAATTCTCACTTTTAGGGTTCTCCTTTGTTTTTGTCATTATTATCCCTTCAGGACTTTTTACCCCTTTGAATATAAACATTAATGAGTTATCTAACTTCAATTGAAAACATGATATTAAATTATTTGGAGATTCCACAATTTCAAATTTTATTAATGAAAATTAAATCATTATCTTGGGGTATTTGAGTAAAATATATGTAAGAAAAAACAAACAATCAAATGAAACCATGATATCCATATGTCCATTGATTATTATTATTTAACTACTAATCCCCATAGATGGTATCTCCATATTTATTAATGAATTTAGAAAAATATAATTTCCCTAAAATAATAAATATTATACAAATAAAGATTAAATAAATGTGGATAAGGGTATTTAAACTTATTTAGATTGAGGATGGTGGATGAACTCAGTGATTCAGCTTATTCCTTTTGAGAACCTGATCCACCAAGGGTTTTTTTAATATATCATCCACGTAATCAGGATTTCATATAAATCCAATCCTTAGAACATCATTTTATACCTTCTATACTATAAAATGATAATAAATATCAATATGTTTCATATGATAATGTTTTTCCAAACATCTTTTCAATTCAATTAATCTTTTGATGTTACACTGAATTAGAATTGGTTGTTCTCCCACTTCAACAATATCTTCCAATTATTTCTTCATCCAAATTGTTTATGAATAATCCTTTTTAGGAAATATGTAGTATACATGTTATATTATCAAATAAACAGAAGACATTTTCTTACTTTTCCAACCTAAAAAATATATTACAATATAAAAAGATCCACCATTTTTAAGTTTTTTATAGATATTTTCAAAAGATAAATCAGTATAAAAATAGGAAAGTAAATAAAAATATTTCTAGCCCTGAACAAAAAATTATAATTAATTGTTCCTTGATTAAACATCAAAATTATAAGCAATTCTAGTGGATTATTTTCCTCATATAACTCTAGAAACATGGCTTTATAAACATTTCATAAATGATATATGTCTTTGTTATAGTAAGATATAGTAAAATACAAAATATTGAATCTATGTAATGTGTAATGGAATCCCTTTATTTTTTATGATTACTGAGTTTTTCACCCACTTCTATCAGAGTTTAAATAGTTTTTCACTCTTTCATTCTAAATTTATTCAAAACATTTTTTTCATAATTTTCCTATAATATATATGTATTCCCTTCATCTTCATGAAATTATTGTCCAAAAAAGAATGTCAACTACCTGATAATTTATATTTCAAAATCAAAACACATTAGTTTAAAAAAATTTAAAAAAAATATTATTTTTCACCAAATACAATTCCATCTATATAAAACTGAACTATAAATTTCTCACTATATAAAATTTTGACATAAAGGTCATAATACAACCATCCTCTATTAAAATCTATTGTTCCTGATAAATTATCTTTCCATGAATTATAGGAATTTGGTTAATTCTTTAGTCTATATAAATATTTTTTCATTGTTTTCACTTTTGAATCAAAATTTCCAATAAAAAATCCAACTAGTTTTTTGATATACATCTCTTTATTCAAGACTTCATTTAGAAATGAAATCTTCACATCCATCTAAAATATTATAAATTTTATTTTAGTAGACACTACTAGATAGAATCTAATTGACTCCATACATTCCATCACTATGAATGTATCTTCAATATATATTACTTCAACTTGTGCATATCCCTTATATAAATCCTTTCTATATTCTGGAATACTTTCAAATTATTATCTAGTTTGTTCTTAAAGTCCAAATTTATTACAACCACATTATTATTTTCTCATCTATGAAAAACATCTAAGTTATTATTTTTTTCCATTTGAAGAAATTATTAATAGGATTACCCAAATGATTCATCCATTATTTATTCTTGAAATAATGTGGGTCCATCCTCAGATAATAGAGTAATGTACTCTATTCTATTTAGCCTATGTGCCATAGTTGGAGTATATTTTTCCTCAGTGACATTTTTTGGTCAAATTAAACCCTTTTTCTTCATGATTTAGTCATAGGTTGACTTAATTATTTAATTTTTTCTTCAAATGATTAAATTTTTGAATCTTCATCAGCCTATACATTTTTTGGATCTCTCAAATATCTTCAAAATCTTTAAACAATTCTCCCTAAAGAAAAATTCTACATTCTATATTAACATCATTATTAACAATGTTTACATAAGGCCTCTCAAAAACATTTATGATCCTATTATTAAAACATTTATGGACCTTAATCCTTGTTTAGTAGGCTAAGAGTATACCTTTATCCAATATATCAACATATATTCCTTGATTACCTTTTTATTTTGGATAAATCTCTTTTCTACAAATAGGTTGAGATTTTTCAAAAGAGGTTTTTCTTCAATTACACATTTTTCAAGGAATCATATCTATTAACCAACCATGTAATAATCTATTTGATGTATATAAAATCACTTAATGTACTTCTTTATAGTAGTGACATGCAATGGCACTATGAATTAACAATTTAATTTCCATATAATGAAAATGTATTTCCTATTTCCACAAATCAATTATTTTGAGGAGTCATAATTGATTACTCATAATGTTTAATACTATGTCATTCATGTTAATTTTCTAATTTATAAAATGTGTACTCTCTTCCATTTCATAATCTCATATTTTTCATAGTTATTTTGGTTCCATCTTATACTGTTATCTAGAATTTGTCAATACAATGATGAACTTCCATCTTCGATCATATTAATATTCCATACTCCATCTTGATATAATAATTTGAAAATAGGATGAAATTACTCTCATTATAGGTTTACGTATTTCAAATTAGACCATACACATTAGTGTGAACCAAAATTAGAAAACCTAAATCTTTCTTATTCTTGGATGTATATTGATTTTGAACGATATTTCCTTATATAAAATAATCAAAAAAATTCACATTCTCACTTCAAGTTAGGAATATCCACTATAGCTCTAAAATTTGAAAAATTATCTTTATATCGATAATTATTGTGTCCTTTCCTCTAGTTCTCAAATCAATTTCCTATTTACACTATTATAAAAAAATATGTACTATCAACTTAATATGAGTATTAGTTTTTATCCTTCCATTCATCATATAATTCCCACACATGACATTGATAATTTAGAATTTCTAACAGAATGTGAGCTCCAGACTCAAGTACCAAATATGAATAACAATTATTAAATTATAATGAACTCCATCAATATAAATTATAAAATTATTATCTAGTAAAACACTATAAATCCAATTCTTTCCACTTAATTTAATTTTCTAATAACTAGTATTTCTGAAGTGTTTTATTTAATTTTCTCTTCCCATTGAATTTTTCAATAGATTTATATAACATCTCATATCAGATAAACACATTATATCCAAAATCTAGGTTTTCCTATAATTAGATACTTCGAATGAAATTTCATCCCAAAATACCATCTATTTATTCTTTTGATTCCTTCCAAGACATTTATGAAATATTTGAGACTTTTTTTTCAAATCTACACATTATTTTTAGTATACGTAATTATATAATATTATACTTATTTAAGAGGATAAACAATGTTCTTTATGTGAATAAAATTACACCAAATTATATAAACAATATATTTTTTCCATAAAAATATTTTCTTATTATCTTCCTATAATAAAATGGTTTATTTCCAATGTTTGAAAAATTAAAAAAGTAGGAATAGAATGTATTTTTTTCTTGATATTAAGAGTATATTCAAAATATCCTTTATTGGTTCCCATATCTTATACTCTTACACTAATTTTGGCTTTATAATAATAATATATTTTTTTCACAAAAGGAAGCATAATTTCTCCATAACCAATTCGCATATCTCTAGTTTAAAAAAACATTGATTGTTGATAAATTCTGGATGGTTGATAACTTTTTACCTTGATCTATTTTCATGTACTTCTCAAATTGACATAGTTTTTATGTACTTCCCTCAAAAACAATAATAATTTTTTCTATATCTTTTTCCCTTGGAGAACTCATCCTTTATTTAAAATTTATTATTTCTTATTTAACCATTTCATTAAAAATTAATCTAAAAAATTCGCATAAAAATCATATTTGTTGAAAAATCTACGTCTATTTCATATTCAACCATAATTATTATCTATATACTATATTATTCTAGAATTCTAATATTACTATAATTATATATAATTGATAAATAAATATCATCAATGATCATTTTATGTTCATTAATATTTAATTTAAAATACACCACTTTTTATATTTATCATGTTTCTCCTCAAATTATTCTTAGAAATATTCATGAATACAAAATTTATATTCATGAACATAAATGAAGTGAGAATAATCCATAAATAATTCCATGATTATTTATTATTCTCTATCTATAAATCATTCTTTTTAAGACCGCCTTCAAATTCCACAGATGGACCACAACTCCCTATGGTTGATTCTTTTATTCTACTATAATATTAGACATATCTATAGAGTCTATCATTACATCATATTTATATATGATAAAATCATTTTAATACCATCTAACAAATATTTCTTAGAAAACTTTTGTTATTTATAAAGATAAATCCCTATGAAACATTTTGGAATTTGAATATCTAGAATTAGTGTTCATTATAGATTGAAACCTTATATTTTTTAACTATAATTCAAAATCCAAATCCCATTAATTATATCTCCTTAAACATATTTTAGTGAAAAATCCAACTATTCCTTTATAGAAACATGATAAATGTAACTTACCTTAAAATATTCCCCTTCCTATTTTAAACATTCATGAAATTAGTGATAAGAAATCACCACTTACATCATCTTCATATTCATCCTCCCAATATTAATGATTATCAAAAATCCATGAATGCTATATATTTAGATATATATTATAAATAAATCATCATCTTCACTAACATATCATATGAAAATAATTTTCTGTCTAATTCATCAAGAGATAACTATCCATGATTATTTTCATAATGTTCTATTTCATTTTGATGAAAAATCATTAGTAATATTCTAATAATCATTACTAAAATATCTAATTACTTTATCACCTCACCAATTCTACAAAAGGAACGAAGAAAATTAGTAATACAATTAAAGAAACACTTTAAAATTTCAGTTGAATTAATCTCCACATTATCAAATATATTTCGTAAAAATAGACAATTTTCATTTTTAAATTTGAGGTCACCATTAATGATATAATTAGTTTGTCAAAAATACATTTTCTATTGAATATTCCGTCACCATTATATAAATTTCAGTGTGCATTCCACTTGATAGAGAATTTCTTCCTTGGAATCATCATTCAACATCTTTTTGTATTGTTTTTCATAGACATATTAGTGGGATCAGTGACTTGAATCCCGTGAACTACAGCTGTATATACCCCTATTCAAAGTTATCATAGATTCTATCTCATTATATCATTACATATCTGATAGTTTCATCTATATAATAATGGAACTCCCACTGAATTTAGAAAAATATTAATAATTTTAATTTCCTTTCAATAGATTCCAGATATAACATATGGCTTTGACAATAATATATGTAACTTGAGGTCCCACTAAACACCCTAAGACTTATTCTTCTTTAAACTAAATAAAATATCTTCTTCATATTTTCAAAGTTACCGTGAGCTTATTTTTATTGTCAGAACAAGAATTAATAAATAACAAAGATCATAGAGAAACATTTTTACTTTGTTCACCCCAAAATTGGCTATATCCAACAGTCATAAATCAACATTGTTTTGATGTCCCAAAATCTCAAAATTTAACTAGTATATTGTTACATCTTTATAAAAATATCTATCCACTATAATTATATGTTATTATATTTTAATATATTAAATGAATGGATAATAGACTCTAGTTTTTAAACATAATATTAAAGGATATTCTCCTAACACACATTAATTCAAAATTCCAATTTTTCAATATTACTTCTTATTTTAATACACTATTTATCAAGATATTCAAATCATGTCCCTACTTTTTCTAGGTGTGTTAATATCTTTTGTATCTTATGTTGCTCTGTTATATTGTCTTCAGATGACATTTAATATTAAATTAAATTTCAAAATATCAATTAAACTCTAGTTAAAATACATCCTTGAGATGTGTTCATATATGATCTATACCATTGAATTTCAAATTGTTAGTTTCTAATTATTGAAAAAACCCACCAAACTATCAACCCAATACCAAATAATCTCCTTAGTTTTAATCTTGAATAAAGATTCTTTTACATCACAACATGATTATTTAGGGAATGACATAGTTATTTCATTATTTCTTCTCACAACATCAATATAGTTCATACCATGTCCTATATATTTTCAGTGTGTAAAATTTGAGATTCAAAATTTATATCCCTTTAGGATTTACATGTTTAGCTATCAAGGATTATATAATTTACATTGGATAATAAGATATCTCTTCCACAATGGGATACATACACTCCATAAACACATGAATGTACTAATATTCCATCATTGTGTGACCAGATGTGTCATGATTTGGCTATATATATTCCAAAATTCATTTTGAATCACCCATATATCATCATGGTGCATCATTAACTTCATGGATTGAAAAATTAGTAGATAATGTTTGTAGGAATTTTTGTGGATATCATTGATAGTATGACTAAATATATCACTACACAAACCACACATCTCCGAATATTATAAAGAAATAATAATATATATTTAAAAATATTCTTAAAAATCAAATAGTGGAAGGATAACTATAGTTATGTCACACATGATTCTTATGTAGATGAACTTCACGGTATAAAATTTTGTGTCTCGGTGCATACCATTCATAAACTTTTCACTTAATAGAAATATAATGTCCACGTAGTGTGACACCTTGTTCACAACATGAGCCACCCTTTTTATTAAACTTCCAAAATCATATCTATATTTTTTAAACTCTTTCAAAAACCATACAAAAAAAATAATTGACAAAAAATGACTTTTAAAATAAATCTATCCACTACAACCTATGGTTTAAATAATAATAAACCCTTATATATATGTTCTAAGTATATAGTATCTTGTAAAATGCATATAATCCCCAGAATTAGTGGAGTGTTAGCCATTTTATATATGTTCTCACTCCGTGATATTTAAGAAAATAGAACAAAAATATAAAATAATGTGTCGAAGTAGCACCTATATATATTATGTAACCCAACTTCATCTAGAATAAGGTATAAAACCATTAAATTAAAGGTATAAGTGGCCCTTATATATATGGTATCACACCTTGAAATCTTTACAATTGAATAATAATTTCAAATAAAAGGGATAAATGTCTCGTAAATAAACGGATTCATCCCACAAAATCTTAACATCTAACTAGTATAATAATAAGTTAAATAGGAATGGAATTCTAGGTCTATAAATATTAGTTCCCTTAGGAATATTTTTTTGATCCCAAAGTAGAGAAAGGAAAATAGGGAAATGATCACTGACCCGTATTTACCCTAGCTCAAAATTATCTCAGTTCAGTGTAAAACAATCAATAGGCCATGGGAGAGGTGGCCTGAGCCAATATTTTTTTCAACCCTATGGTTTCTTATCTCCTAATATTAACCTATTAAGATTTACAATATAACATGATTAATAAAGAATTATAGTTTGGTTATAACACCCAAACCTCCATGTCATAATGTTAGGTCATCCCAAACTCACCAAACCCTTTCCTATAATATGATCCTAATGATCCTACCCCTCAGATATTTTTAAATAAATAGGGTTCTAATCACCCCTCACATGTAACACCATGAAAAAATTGGCTGGAATACCTCAAAATATGACATTTTTCTACACACTGGTAAACAACTAGGATAAACGCACAAACCAATTCTTAATTGAGGTAGAAGGAACCTGGAATGGTCTATCCTAATAAAATAAAACTGAATTAACTCCTAAATGGACTCTAGGAATAAGGTTAAAACCACAAAAACTCAACCACATGGTCTTATATAGATATAATTTCATGTCGTAATGATAAGAGGATCCGTCATGGCCCTAAACGATCGTTCACTGCTCAAGAGAGTCTAAGGGAACCTTTCCCAAGACTACTATTTCATGGTTTATAGAAGATATGTCCCTCTTAGTTTTATATGATTATTTTCAAATAATTTATTTTTCAAACCATGTACTAATTTGTCTATGGTATAAATATATATCAAAATTTGAAAGCTATTCATAACACTAATAATACATGCTCTATCTTAATTATAGAAAGCAACATACCTGGTAAAATTTCATACCAACCGACTTTCCATTCACACATATCCTTTATCCATGGTGAATAAGGAACATAAATATGGTCATAGGAATTATATCATAACTCAATGGAATCCCCATAAGGACCCAAGTATATATCTAATACACATTAATTCAATATTTTTTCCATCGGTGGCCATATTTCCAGAACTACTTTTAAAGTGTCTCTCATGACCTTAGAAGTCCTTACCCAATGTATATGTGACAAAGTAAAATAATTGTATTTTATTTTAGGTCAATTGCACAGGGGAATCATGAAAAAATATCACCTTCCATTAGAAAAATTTATAAACCATAAGTTATAGTTAGAGACCACATAACTCCACTATGGAGTCAACCCCTTAAAAGACATGGACACTCTCATTTATGATTATCCTATATAAATCAAGCTCCATAAACCCTATTTCAACCACAAGAGGATATAAATTATCAAATATACATTTAAGTGAATATAATATAAATATAATTAATTAATAAAATTTATTCCATAATTAATTCAATTAAAATAATTGAATGATACCTCATCCAATGATTTAACAATGTACTATACTTGAGAAAATAGGTATGAATCACTCTTAATACACCCATAAGACATCCATTGACCAAATCCATAACATTCTACAACCATTAATAGATTTATTTCATTCTAATTTAAAGGGGAAAAATAAAATGAATAGGGAATCATATAATTGAATGATACCTCTCAGTGTATTCTCCAACAAGGAACCAACATGTGCGTTGTTAATTTTGAAAGGGAAAACTATATTTGGGTACCTTTATAATGGACTAGAATATTTCTTGCGGTGTAAACAAAATGATCATGTGGAAATAACCCTACTCAGGTTTCTCATGTGGTGTGGTCCAATTGTCTATGGTGTAGCATCCTTTACCTTGTAGAACCAAAAAACCCAACCTCCTCTCACTCGGTCTCACTGCAGTGTGATCCTCGTCATTACAAAAAAATATTCCCATCAGATAACAATTAAGGACACAAACATCCACTATTTTGGCTAACACATCCATCCTAATCAAGCATTTACAATGAAGAATATGCGTCGAGGCCCAACCTTCCACTTTCATAGAAACTTAATATTATACATGTTAGGATCTATCTTATATAGCCTTTACCACACACAAAATATTTATACGATACTGTGGTTTCTATATTATCTTGGAAAAAATATTATATATGAATATCCATGGTACAACTAACAAAGGACATAAAAAGACCAATCACAATTGTATTATAATAATATTGTGTAAGCTACTCACCATTGTGTGATGACTTGGGTAGTGGTGCGACCATTGACCTGAAACATATTTTCATCCTAAACATGGGCCCAAGTACCAGAACCAAACATGAAAACAAACTTGGATCACCCTATAACCAATATACCTCCTCAAAAATATCCTCTCATACGTTTCAAAATCATCTAAAATTGAAATTATTAATTTGAATCCAAATACTCAAATATGACAAAGTATCAACCATAATGGAACCTATTCTTTCTTATACTTTGCTAATATACTCTAGTGTAGTATTATTCAAATGTATTAATTTTATAGGAAATTCATCCCATTATTTTTAATGGATACCTAATGTCCAGTTTCTATCTCATGGTTTATTATATGAATGTTTAGATAATTCACTTACTAATGTACTAATGTGCTGTTAAGTATTTCTATAATCTGGGATCCGATTCTGAATTTACAATAACATTTTAATATGTATTGATGAGTTAATGATTTTATTATTTAAAATCAAGGATAGTAATCTGAATTTAAGATAGTCATGATGATTTGATGGATTTATTGCTTTATATATTTTTTTTGTAGACTTAGCCTTTAGGTTTGATTCAAATATATGACGTTCAATTACTTCAATGATTCGCCTATACTAGGATAAATGTGGGGAATTAAATTGGTTAATATATATTTGATTGAAAAGTTTTTGGGGCTTTTATTGTGTCTTGAATGATAAATCCCAAAGAGTTAGTTGAGGATAAGCCTTCACTAATAGGCCTTATGGATATTGAAATTTATAGATATAATGGTTATTGGACAGAAAATAGGGTAGATTTATTATAAATATCTTTTTTGGAGGTTAAGTTTTTGATAAAAATTTATAAAGGATTCTAGAGGGTTATTTATGATTTTTTATGGTTTGGATATGTTATTCCTTATTAGATAATGTGGAATGTCATTGTGACTTGGTTTGGGGGTTAAAATTCGAGCAGGACTAGGGGTTGATTCCATAAATATATTCCACTATTTTCCTTGATGTATCTTAGATATATATATATTGAAAATAATGTGTCTAAAAATGAAAAATGGTTCTAAAGGGTTATTTGTGAAGTTTTCTCACATTGTTTTGATATGTTAGTCTGTGGATGTGTATGCGAATGGTCAATATGACCTTGTTCAGGTGTTTAAACTTTGGTAGGATTGACAAGTATATTCATTACCACTCTATCATTATGTACTAGAATTATCTAATATAGTTATAGGTTTATTCATTAGGTTCATTTTTTATTTGTTCAAAGTATGGTGACCTGACAGATGGTTCCATATGATTGAGACCAAATTAGTTGTTTTAGAGAGACCTAGTAACATGATTATTGGATTCAAATTATATTAATAGATATTTATTATGGATATTTCTAGATTATGACCTATAATTTTTTTTATACATTATAGGTGTCATGGTGGGGTCCCCATTGACTACATTTTTATGATTTTCTACACACAATATAATATATATAGTATTTTTAGGAAGCTTTTAGGGGGTTTTACTAAAAGTATTGTTAAGTATATATTTTTTCAATGTTTTTAGGAATGTATGGACTACTTATATGAGGTTGAATCAATTATGAAATTTTTACAATTTAATTCTGAAAGTAATTAACCCTTGAAACATGTTAATATTTCGATCCTCTCCACTTTATATCTAAACCTCACTTTAATACAATGATAAACGAATTAAATTAAGTCAAAAATGTTTTTAAATGATATATACGAAGGTAGATACATATTACATTCCATGTTAAACCACATAAATCCATGAAATTATTCTATATAACAAGAGTAAATAAAAATGTGCTAAATCCTATTAAGCTTATTTTTTCCCTAGTTTGAAATATTATTGTTTCCCACCTATTAAAAAGTTTGCTCTCACTTATAAACCAATATAATATTAGACGATAGAAATATGATCATAATGGAATCAATCTAAAATAAAATTTACTAAACATACATTATCATAAGTTCTAATTATGTTCTTTTAAGTTTTCATACATTTGTAAGTAAAATATTCTTAGGAGCTAAAAAATTTGGGATTTTAAATTCATATCATGTAATATGATATTAATAATTAATTTTTGTGTCCTCACATTCAATGTTTTTCACGTAGTAATATCAAAAACTATGAAATATGTGTCATAGGAACTCAACTCTCAATATAGCCATAAAAATCCCAAAAAATTAGGAGATTACTTGAATTTTCATTCCTCAAAATTCATATATTCATAAACATCTTGAGAAAAAATGAGTTATTTTTACTGTAAATAACTCAAAATTCACATGTAAATAAATAAATTTGAGAGAAATAAAAAAACATGATATTAACATAAATCATCCCAAAATAACACATCAACTCATCTTTAAAAACGTCCTAAAATCACTGCTAAAATCTGAACTATATTTCACTTATGTTGTTCATTTATCATCCAAATTAGTATCATCATAATTAATTATGACATTAAAAAAATTATCCTTCCAAAATATGATTTCTATAATTTTCATTAAAAAATTTATTATGAAATATTCTTCATAAATTCTATTTCTAAATGTTCTTTAGAAATGTTATTTCTAAAAACTAACTTATGTTGGTCTGAAACATAATTTTAGATAACTGAATTTTAATCTGTTCAAATACACAAATATATTCCTTCTGTAAATTTTGATATGTTTCCTATATCTATATTTCTACATTTTTTTAACTCAAAAGATTGATTATGAAAACCCTTTTAGTGAAATCAAAAAATTTCTTCTGAATCTTCTTATAGTGAAATAATTTATTTTCTAATATTTCATTAAAGAAAATCAAATTATTACTAAATATTCTTTGGAAAATGTTTTTATAAAAATTTTATTCCATAAAATTTCTTCTAAAACTATATATTTGGAATCCTAAAAAAAATTCCCTTTTATTATATCACAAATTGATGTTTCAACTTTTTTTAACACTTCTTTTGTGTTTTCATCGACTTTGATCAGCTCAAACTTCTTCTGAAAATACATCCACAAAACCAGGATTATTTTAAAAAACTCTCCAACCAAAAATTATTAGTATTATTTAAAATAAATAAAAATTCCAAAAAATAATATTGATAATAAATGAAAATTTTTTATAAAATCAATTTAAATGTTATTCAATCAGGTTTTTGGGATTTGTTGATATCACAATCAAAAACTCATATATCATGTTTCATTGAACCACTTCTTTTCTTAGAGAGATGTTTTTTGAAACCGTGATATAATATTAATCAATGTTTTTAAGGAAATGTATACTTAGTGACATGAAGTTTTGTGGCTAAGATATTTATATAATCCTGCAAAAATATATAATATTTCAAAAAGTTACTTTCATATCATTTACTCATCATATCAATGATAATACCACATTTAGATTAATGAATGATAATGTATATATTAATACTTATTATCCCACATTGACAATAGAATCCATATATACATGAGGGTAGCTCCTCAACATCACTAATTCCATATTGGAGACTGACCATATAGTTTCATCTTCACTCATAAATTAATTTTTATTGAGAATAAGTATCTAGGGAGGTATAAAGTGATGAATCCCTTCATAAAAAAAAGTAATGATACGATTTAAATAATTATTAAGATATCCAATGTCTTGGAAAATAATGATACTTTTGTTGGGATCACCTTTACTAGATAGCTTTTCCCCAGTGAAGTTCCCATCACACAAAGTGTGAAAGATCTCAATGCTCTATCTTAGAATGGACCCGTGTTTATAAATTTCATACTCCATAGACCATGGAACAAGCTGGTTACCTCTTAGGTAGATGATAAGCATTCGGGAGTCTGACTCTATAACAATGTTGTGAATGATATACAATATACAGATAAGAATCTTGATAAAATAATATTTAATACTAATGTTATTAGTTCTTCAATGAAGAAAATAGAAAGATAAATTTCACTTTTTTATAAACAATATTCATTAGTTTCTGACCATTCATCCTCATATCTATAAGTTGAACATTAAACAACAACATTTGTGTACATGTATGATTATAAAAACATATTTAGATTTAGAATACTCAATGAAATTGATTTTTTTTTCCTATTCTAGCTATCACATTTCTATCTAAAGAAAATTATTCACTAGAATATTAGTTATTGATCATTAGAATCAATGGACCACTTAAAATCTATGAATCCAAGTAATTTCAAATTTTTTACTTTTATTTTCAGGAAATCCATAATTATAAGTTCTTTGGACAATCCTCCAAATTATATTAGAAGAAATCATATGAGATTATTTAGTATCAGCTTGATAACAAGAATGTAATGTAACTATATGAAAAATTTCAACTCAAGATTCTATAATATAGATTCCAATCGTCTTTTGGATGTCTTTATGCCTCACAATTTATACATCTTTATATTTACAAATCTTTATATATAAAAAAGTAAATTTAAATAATCCTTTGAATCTACCATGTAGAAATTATTTAATAACTATTTTGTATAATTTTTATTAGAAATAATGTTTACCTTATATATTATAGATCTTGTATTCTTTCATGAACCAACCCAGGTTTTCCCCGAACCAGTCGCCCGAACCAGTCACCCGAACCAGCCCATGACATGTCCTGAGTGGTATTCTCTATCATCATGAGCTAGGTACTTGCACCAGGAATCAAATATAATACAAGTGGGAATGAGTTTTTCCAAAAAAAACAACTAAAATAAATAAACAATATACAGCACATATAAAAAAACTATAAACCATTGAATACAACAAAAACATTAATAGGATCTAGATTCAAATTCTACATGAAAAAATAGATACTACTAAAGGGAAAAACATCAAACCCAAAAAAACCCAATATCTATGTAACCTATTGCTCACCACTAACCATAATAGAAACCATATCAAAAAAAAACTAAACCCAAAAACTGAATCTAAAAAATAGATCAAGTATTCTGACTTACAGTAGCACAAGTTGGGTGTGAGAATAAAGATCCTATTAGGTAACCACCATAGATTCCTTACATTTACATTCACAAAATAGATAAAAATTGTAGTTTACCTACATATAATAAAAGTTGATTTTATCATTTTAAATTACAAAAAAATTGATTTTCACATAAAAATTTATTTTTATAAAAATTACACTCAAATTTACTTATAAATACAGATTTCTGAATTTCAAAACAAATTCCAAACAAAAAAACATGAAAGGGGATAATAGAGGGTTATGCTGAAAACAAAAATAATACCAAAAAAGTAGTTATATACTAGAAGAGAAGGAAAAAATGTGTTTGTAGAAATATATAAGAAAATAAATATATAATTATGATCATTTCTTAAACATCTCTAGAATAAATATCTTAATGAAATCATATTAGACTCACATGTCAGTGTCTGGTGCATATACATAGTCAATCACCAACTTGAATACTCTAAACTAGCCTCACCTATAGGACATCACACTTGACCTAAAAAAAATTTAAGGGTACCAATCTATCTAATTGGGTTCAATAATCAATCATTAATCAACCATCTAGATAATTCCTAGGAATCCCCTTAATAGTAGTACATGGTGAATGATTAGGTCCTCACATGCATGGCATAAACCTATAACCCGTATATTTTACCATGACTGACTAGCCCAAACACTAAAACCAACTATGTGATGACCCCCTCCTTATATAGACTACAATATGGGAACCCATCACTCATCAAGTCACACACAAGCACCAACCAGGCCTTCACATCACATTAGTTTCAAAAATAATTTCCCAAACACCACAATGTACCAACCAAGCCTTGTAATTTTCAAAATAAATTCCATTTCCAAACCATTTACAAAATCGAGGTAAAAACATATAGCATGCTTCAATGGTCCTGAATGGGCCTTTATATTATTTTTTCATAAGAACAAAATGTAAAATTACACACTTTCCAAAATCATGAAACCACATTTGAAAAGCACGTTTCAAATCATTGAGAAACAAAATAACCGTTTAGAATGTTTCAGGTCATTTAGATAAACCACTTAGATGGAAAATGGTGAAGGAAAAGAAGAAGGGAGGGGGAAAGAATGTTTTGAGAATTTAGGTTCAAAATGAACATTATTATTAAAAGGAATTATTATTTATGTGCTTATCAATTTGTTCCCCCATGCACAAATGGATATTTTCACATCATATAGCACTCCCATGGTAGACCATAAAAATTCCCAAGAACCATTTTGATGAATCACCTATTGCATTGCCACCAATCACAACTATACACACATGATTACTAATTCACAAAGAAGCACTAAAACTACACACAAAACAAAATTAAAAAATAAATCTAAACTACCAAAACATAGCTAAGGACATGAACTACTCGAAGCACCCAATTTCATCTCTATGATCCAAGTGGAATTTTTTGACACACTTTATAGACATATACATAAAGGAGTAATTGTAGAAACAATTTGAAAACCCATTTTCTTTAAATTTACAAAATTAAAACGTAATAAAAAAATAAAACTAACACACTAGAAGCATTATTAACACAATTTAGATACAGTCTAGTAAAACTCAATAAATAATGGAATGTTTTGGAAATATATATAATGAAAAAAATACCTTGATGGTGTGGGCATGAAATGAAACCATTAGAGAATGAAGAAAAAAAGCTCAATAGATTATCCACAGACCCTATATTCAATGAAAACCACCAAAATTAGAGAACCCTCTCCCTATGGTTCATCCAAGATGGATACAAGATGAAGAAGAACCATGATGATCAAGAAGAGGGATAATATATGTGGGGGAAATCAATGAAAATAGAAAATAAAATCACATAGATTCTTAGAGGAGCATCCATGATGTGAGGGTGTCAATGGGTGAGGGGTTTGGGTTCCCTCTCCTATAGTAAAAAAGATCCATGGGGAGGTTGTATTTAATTGGGGTTAAAAAGGAGGTGGTTAGAATATGAATTTCAATATTTAAAACCCATGGGAAACTGTCATAATTAGGCTACACGTTTTCTCAAACCATGAGCCAAATGTGCCTAACCTTCTGGAGAGAAGAGGCATTCACACATGATCACCATAATGTTTTAAAAACCATGTGCCAACCATCCTAAATTGTTCTATAAAATTATAGATCCTTACAACATAATTTTTTTACAGTTTCCCCTTAATGTGTGCATGATGTGAACCTTATCCCAAACACTAACTAGAAACACCATGGTTTTCCCATCACCTTGTATTCTCTATCTCAAACCATGATAAAATCATTAACATGGCTATGAACTCACCCATGAGCTCTGAATGAAAAACCTTTTCACTGAGATCACGACCCAAATATCATAAAAAATATGCAATATCAATAAAGGAATAAAATAAAAGAAAAAGTAGGGTTACGGTGCGACAAATATCAATAAAAAAATAAAACATTCTACCCCCAGAAAGTCACCAATCAAAACGAGGAACCAAAAATATAACTCACAACCATAGGGTTATCATTCAACTACACATGTCACACCTGACCAAATCTAATGAAAACAATAAAGAGACGTTCCACATGGAGAAGATAATGGTCTCCATACATCAAGGTGCAGTCTAGTATAGAAAACATTGAATCTTCAAATGGAACCACAGTAGAAATAACTAGGAAAACTAAATTTCTAACATATGGGGAATCCCAAAAAAGAGACTCAAAAAAACAAACCAACGCATAATTCATAATTTTCACATGATTTCTCCATATTCAAATCAATGATAATCCATAACAAAAATTTTATGCTTTCCAAAAAAAGGATAAACACAATAGATTCTCAAAACAAAATACAACAACAAAACATACAAGAAAACAGATCCACCAAGCCTTTTATATAATGAGGAATAAATTTCAGAAATGAATAAATATGAAATAAGGGAACTCAAACTATTATAAATCTAGAACAGGTGAAAAAATTTGGGTCATGGTTCCCTACACTCGTAAAATATTTTAATGCACAAAGAGATACACTCTAGGACTGGTGGCTAGAGCCTTGACGTCTTGAAGAATATAATGCCCCATGGTTTGGAGCGAACAAGCTTTTCCTATGAATTCCTCTTATGTAAACACTACACGTATAACATCTATATGTGAACTAAATTGCCACATCACTGTCAATATTTTGGAGTATTATAAAAAGACAACATGAAATGACTGAACCAGCCACACTAAAGTGCGTGAGTGAATGGTCCAACAAATTGGAATTAGAAACCAAAAAATAGGCTCCTCATAAACATATTTATCTAGAAATAATCCCTCACCATATGGAGGACCCTTGTTAGACAAGAAATACCAAATCACCAAAAACTATAGAACATTACCCAGGAACCAAATATCCTAGAATCTCTTCATCACTAACATCAAAAATGGAGCATCACTCGACAATATAACTTTCTCTATGATCTCTAGAAAAATACCTTGAAAAAATATGAGAGTAAAACTGATCCTATAATGTTAACATTGGAGATTAAGAAACGAGCACCTTAAAAAGGTCAATATAGGACTTAACTAAATTATAACTTTGATGAATAACCAAGAGCTCTCCCACATTCCAAACCATCACCTCGTTTTTATAAAACATCAGAAAATAGTGGTCTTAAAAACTCAACAATTCATTCAGACATACAACGATGGTAGTATGATCATTTTACACATATCCAATCCTGATCCCTCAAATGAACCCAGAATAGACAACACCCTCATAGATTTGGGAGTTCAAAACAACTTGAAGACACCTTAGACTTAATAAATACACTTTTAATCCTCTAATGAACCTCAATCGGCTTGAAATATTGGAAACCTCTAAGAAGAACATGACTCTCCCACCCCACTAGTTTTCTTGGAAGGGCCAACAACTGATCAAAACTCACTAAAGACCATAGGTACCATTATGGGTGGAATAATATCAACAATTGAATGACAAAAATATAAAAATAATACCAATAAAAAACTATGACTAAAAGAACATATAAGGTCAATACTCCTAGCTCATACGACAAACATAAAAAAACAAAACCAAAATCTTATTTCAAAACCCCAGTTTCCCTTTCAAATTCCTAACCACTTCACCCCAAGCCACTTTCACAATACACAATTCACTTGAAAATTAAACTCAAACACCATGAATGTCCTCTAGATCACAAGAAAATTCCAAAAAATCATTTAACATTATAAAACCATTTTTTATTTCAAATCCACCCACTCAAATAAAATCCAAACCAAAACAGAACTCATACTGAACACCTAGAAAATGGAATTAGTGGCCTTGAATTATCCAGCCCATTGGTTTAGTGGGTTGTTAACTAAGTGATAACTAACCACTAGGAGTACATGGAATCATTAACTCAGGCTCCAAAAGGGTCACTACTCCCTGTAATCCATCCACATATCACTAATTCACCACCATTTTCTACCCAAATTCACACACCCAGAATCCAAAACATAATAACCACATCTAAGACTACCCTTGGAAACTTGGGGATCAAAATGAGTAAGATTTCATGATAGTATTCCCCTAACAACCACCCATGTCTCACAAGTCTAATCTCCAAACTAATTGATTCCCTAAATAAAAATGGGATCATCTGATACCATTTTTTCATAGACCGACCCGGGTTAACCTGAACCTGTCAGCCGAACTGGCCCATGATAAGGTTGAAGATGCATTATCAATCCTCTCAGGCTATCAAATAGCAATGGGAAGCAATGATAATTGACACAAGAATTTTTTTCCCAATAAACAAAAAAAATAAAGAATCCAAATGTAACACACAACATGAAACTATAAAACACTGAATAGAATAAATATATAAATAGGTTCAAGATATAACTACATCATGAAAAATTTGACAACAAAATAACAAAACTAAATCCTAACTAGAAACAACTCAACATCCATGTGAACTTTTGGTGACTCCCAACCATAAGAACAACCAGATCCATAGACAAACCAAAACCATAAACATAAACCTACAAAATAGGTGTGGTCTATCAATGTCAAGTTTCACAAGTGCCATGTGAGAATTAACAAACCAGTAGGTAAATACCCCATATTCCATCAATTTACTCTAATTAAATAGTCCAAAAACTCTAGTTTTCAATATATATATTAAAATTATTTTTTTAATTTTAGAGTACCAAACAATGATTTTTTTCAGAAAAAAACATCAATTAAGAAATAACACACACAAATTTCCTTTATAAAAATATATTTACCAATTTACACAAAATTCCAAAGAAAAAACTATAAAAGGTGATAAAATAGGGTTATTCAAAAAATTAATAATACCAAAAAAGAAACCATAATCTATATGGGAAGTAAAGACATTTTTTGTAGAATTAAAATAGAACATATAGATATTATCATGGTAATTTCTTAAAAATATCTAAATGAAATCCTTGAACGTACTTAGATCAGACTCCCCATCTAATGTATGGTGAAAATCCATTATCAATCAAAAATCGGGAGGATCTAAACTAGACACACTAGTGAAAAACATACCTTTCCTCTCAATAAAACAAGGGGTACCAAGCTATCTAATATGTTCGATATGAAACCATCACTCCGCCCTCTAGATGACTCCAAGAAATCACATGATAGTATTACTTGATGAATAATGAGGTCCTCAAACACGTGGAATAAACCAATAACCCACAAATTTCACTATGCTTTCCTAGACCAAACACCAACAACAACTATGTGATAACCCCCTACACAGAGGGACTTCCATAGGGGCTCCCCTAAAACATCCCAAAATAAAGAAGTTCCAATCAAGCCTTCACATGACATGAGTTTAAAACCCAATTTCCAAAGCACCAAAGGTACTATTCAGGCCTTATCATTTTCAAAACCAATTATATTTCCAATTCTTTTTCAATACTGAGGTAAAAACCTAAAATACACTAGAATGGTTCCAAAGGGCCCATTATATTATTCAGTTATTAGATCATAATTAGAAAAACCAAATGAGATTAATATTTAAAACTACATTTACAATCATATAAAAACCAAAGAACCATTCATAAGGTACACTAGATTTTAGGAGAACCATTTGGAATGAAAAATGATGAAGGAAAATAAAATGAGATAGGGGATTAATTTTTTGAAAATTTTAGTTCCAAGTGAAAAACAATATTAAGACCCATTGTCTATTGTGTTCTTATCTATATGTTCACCATAAGAATATATGGATATTACCACATAAAATGTCACACCCATTGTAAACCATAAAAATTACAAAGAAACAACTTTAAGAATCACCACTTTCGTCAACAAAAACCACATCAACTAACCCATGAGCATCAATTAATAAAGAAGCACCATAACCATACACACAAAAAAAATCATAATTAAATCCAACTACTAAAACATATCAAAGGAAAATCACAACTCAAAGCACACCATTTGGTCTCTATGATCAAATTGTAAGTTGTTAAAACACATTAATTACATATAAATCTAGTCATAATTGTATATACCCATTGAAAAAACATTTTATTAAAATTTCCACTATGAAAAAATTCATAAAAAATCAAACAAATACACCACAAGCATGACTAAAAAGTTTTAAAAAAACATTAGGAAAAATCAAGAAATAATGGCATTTTCAAGAAAGGAATATAACAGAATCACATACCTCAATTGTGTGAAAATTCAATGAATCATTTGAATAAGGAAGAACTAATCACGACAGATTATCTATACACATTAGAATTAATAACCACCCACATTATCTAACGCTTACCCTAGTGATAGACCAAGAGGGATCCAAGGAAAATAATAACCAAGAACAATAAGAGGGAGAATAAAAGAGATGGAAATCAACCAGAATCCAAAATAAACTGACCTAGAGTCTTGGAGAAGCAACCATGGTAGGAGGAGATCCAAAGGGATAGGGTATTAGGATCCCTCCCAGGCATCCAAATTGAGCCTAGTAGAGGAGGGCATGAATTGGGGATAAAATAGGCTATAGTAGAACATGGACTTCCTGATATTAAAACACCATGTAAACTCTAATGGTTTGGTTACACGGTTCCCCAAACCATGGAAGAACCATGCTTACCCAACTATGGAAAATGGGAACACTCACAGCCAGGCTACTTGTTTTAGAAACAAGGTTCCAACCATGCGAAATGATTCAATCAAATTGTAGTGCCTCCCTACATGCTGTATTTGTGGTTTCTACTTACCTTTCCCAAGACATTATATTTTTTCCAAAAAATGAATATGAGATTCATGGTTTTATAAGTTCCTCAAAATGTTTGGCACAATCCATTCTCAAACCATGAAGAGGGCCAAAAACTCACGTGAGGACTCCAAAAACAGAAACATTTTTCTTAGAAAACTACTTAAACTTAAAAACTACCAAATATTAAGAAATTAATAAAATAAAATAAATACCAGGTTTAAAGTTTGACAAATTCTCCAAATGAAATTTAATTTTTCATTCATTTGAAACTCAAAGTTCCCATTCCCATATTTAATAAATTCATTAAAATATTTATCTCTGTCACTAAAAAAATATATCGTCATCCTAAATAATAAAAATTCGGGTATTGATACTCATCACTTCTAAATTTAAGTCTCTCTGAAATATTAATTTTGAAATGTTCAATTAATATTGAAAAGTAACCATTTTTGAATACTAGGCTTTAGTGGTCAGTTTCAACTGGTACAAGGATTCGTTAGTTTACATATTATGGTTATATCATTATCATGTATAAACCCCACATTTTTCTTGATGTATAAATACTATACAATTTATCTAACTATGAATTATGACATAACATCAAACTAATATACATTATTATTTTGATAAGTAAAAACAATCAAAAACATTATAATAGTTTCATCTCCTACAATAGGACAAATATTATCTTCAAAATAAACACCTTTTACCTATGAATGTGATTTTAAAACTAATTGATATTTATTCTTAGAAATTTGATCTTTTTAATTTAGTATATTTATAAACACCCATTTTTTCTCTAAATTTTTTACCTCTAGTTGAGAATCAAGATTCATGTATTCATTTTTTTTTATTTGATTAAACTCTTCTGTTATTGAAATTAACTATTTATCATGCTGAAATGCTGTAAAAAAAATTTATGGTTCCACTAGTGAGATAAGGGATGTTTGATTTTCAAACATCTATATCCTCCTAGTCATAACTATAGTTGCCAAATTTTTTGAACATATTATCAGGTTCAACATATTTGTTTAATTCATTGAATTTTTCTATTTTTCTTTCAGTCTTACTCCCCTCATCACCAGAATAATTGGAATAAACATTATTATGGTTAATGTTGTAATCAACATTCTTTTCCCTAGCATCTCTTGAAGTTACCATTATATATATTTTTAATTCATTCATATATTCTTGATAAACTTCTATTTAGGTGGAATTATTTTCAATGAATATTACTATAGCTAACTAGGCTTAACAAAGATGGATATTAAACCATTTTAGATGAATATTTAAGACATTTCCATAACACATTCCCAAAGATCATAATACTTTATTTTATATGGAATCATGAAAAACGTTTCCTTATGAATGATATTAAATATCTTTCCTAATATCAGAACCATATTTACTTCTACCTAAAATATTTCATCATAACTTGGGGAAGGAAAATATATGAAGGGGTGATCTCAAATTCCCATTAAGGGTAAATAAAGGAAATTTGTAAGCACAAAATGATAAAACATTATAGAACATGAGAATCAAAATTGATGATCATAACCAAAATATTGGAGATCATAATAAATATTTGAAAATGATAACACATGGATCAAAATATTATTGATAGAATAATTCATGAAAACATAACATAATAATAAAACTTGGAATATTTGCAGATAAGCATATAATATGATTTATATAGTATCCAAGGTATCACTGCAAAGACCATATTAGTATTATGGGTCACTCCCCATACCATATAGGTAGTCATTATTTACTCCCATGTCCATCTAAGTAGCAAGAGTTCATTCGTCATTCCATCATGGTTTTCATAGTTCACTCCCATTTCCATCTTAGTACTCAATATTCATTCCTCATATCATATTATTCTATATCATGAGATATAATTCTTTACCCAATCCATTAGAGGGAGATATTGCTCCCACCATCTAATACTGAAATCATACATATATGTTCTACAAGATAATAAATAATCAAATCCGTACCCATGAAATGATATATTTATTATAATCATGTAATAATATCATAATATATTTAGAATGATAGGTTTTATAATAATTTCCTCAAAAGAATAACCTATGAAAGGTAAATGAATCATATAAATATAAAACCCTTGAAAGAGAAAATATTTTCATAAACACCATGAAATTATGCATACACCATTTATATAAGCAATATGAATGGGACCTTTAGATAATTCTCTATAAGGTGATGAGTAAAATCAATAGATATCATCTTAGATGGATTTTTTTGAAATATATTTCCAGACAATTTCTTGGGGAAAATACTCTTTCTTTTATGAATAATTATTTTTTAAAAAATAAAAATCTTTAAAAATATTTTTCATAGAAAATATAATGAAAACTTATAAATAAGACTAGAATTCATTTAAAAAAAATCCTTTGAAACTTATAATATAATCTTAAAAATATTTTTAAAACCTTTTTCATTGAAATTACATTGAAAACCTATAAAGAAAAAGTAAAAATGTTTGGAAAACCATTTCATTGACCATAATTTGAAAATTTATAAATAATCCTTGAATGTGTTTTGATATCATTTTTAATTGAAAACATCAAAAAGAATTGTGAAATTTTTTTGAAATCCATTTCTTGGAAAATATATTTAATACTTATAAATAAGGCTGAAAAACATTTTGAAAACAATTTGCATAGAAAAATTATAGAAGTAGGTTGAAAAAAATTTTAAAACAAATTCCTTGGAATAACATTTAAAAATATTTTTTAATAATTACAATTTTAAAAATGAAAAATAATCTTCAAATAAATGACGATGGGCAAATCTATATGGTCGTATGATGTAAAAAAGAAAATTCCTTTTGCAAGGAAAAAATGTTAGAAAAATTCCTTGTTCGGAAAGTGAGAAGTAGATTACTTTAAAGATAATGGTAAAAGTAAAAAAAATTAAAAAAATTAGGATAATATTAAGGTATAAAAGTAAAATATCCATGAAAACACTTTTTAGAAAACATGGTTTTGGTGGAACAAAGATTTCTAACTGAAGAGTTTATAGACTCAGACATTCATAATAACACATTCTTAACTATATTATCTACCAAATAGTGGAAAATGGTTCCAATATATGAATAAATAATTAATAACCATAGGAGATTTAAATTAATGAATTTTATTGATATATGTATCATAATATTTCATCAAAGGGATCATAAACATAAGTAATTTTGAAAAGTGATGAGATTGTCTCAATAAACTCTTATAACTTGGTAATATGTGATCATACTCTCCATGAAAGAAATATAAATTAAATGAAACATAAAATATCATTAAAAGGAAAAAATTCATGATATAACATGTAAAATGTAATTATATACACCTAGAAATATAATTTATGTTTATTACAAAACCTGAGTCTCAAAGACAGCAAATTAGACAAAACTATTTCACAGATTTGGTATCCTTTGAAACATAAACCCAATAACTAAAAGATCATAAACTTTATATATGAATACATAGAAATTAACGTATTATATAAATAAAATATTACCAACTTTAGTACATACATGACACAAATGTAAAGAGTGGATGACATAAAATGTATCACACGGAAATAATAAGTGAGATGAAATCCTCGTTCATTGTTTCTTGACTATCATCCTACTCATTAAAAACACCAATATAATAAATAAAAATTAATTTTAAATATTATATAGAACCATATCATATATAAAATACCCTATATGGTTTGATCATGACATTATATTACCCTCTAGTTAACAATCCTATGTTTAGGTTTCACTTCAAGTAATATTCACTATGTCTTTCACATGTGTATTAATTTTCTATATCATTGATCATTATAATTATATAATGATTTCAAAATTTAAAACATCATATAAATATAATTTATTTTAATTATATGTGTATTATAATAATATATATATTATATAAGTATGTAATTGAATACACAATTCATGGAGATGGTAAGTCGTACGTACACATGAACATTGTTTTGGTTTTTTTGTCGTATTGTAAGAATGAAAGAAAATAACCTATGTGTATATATTTATATAATATCATTAATGTATAATTATAATGTTCTATATATCATATAATTTTACTAAACCCATCTTTAATACATTCCTTTAGTGTGTGGATGAATCATATCACTTTGAACGGGTGGTAGTCGACACTTTTTCAAAAGAAATTATCATATTTACACCTAATCTAAAGTAAAAAAAAGAAATGTGTTGTAAAAGGAATAAGAATCATAAAGACATAATATATATAATATATAACATATAAAAACATATTTTCCATCATAACTTCTACCATGAGAGGTGTTAAAAGAAAAAAATGAACAATCATCATTTAATGAGGTGGTAGTTCATCATACACGTAAACAGTACGTTCGTTACCCATTAGATGGAGGTGTCTGTAAGTGTGGGTTGAAATCTTATAAAAAAATAGTATATTTCAAATAATTTTTTTTGTTTTTTAAAGCATGAAATAAAGTGATTTGAGGGGTGGAGGAGGAAAATAAAACCAAGGATCTTGAGAGAAGATGTTACATGTTAATCGAGTAACACATTTTGGTTTGTTTCAAAAGGATTAATTTGATGGCATTATTCCAAAATGTATGAATAAAAGAGGATTTTTGGGATTTTTTTTAAGTTTATTGGTTATATATTTTTTAAACCTTAGTGGTTTGAGGTATGTGAAGATGAAAGAGAGGTGGTGGCCTTTTATTGGGAAGGAGGAGTGTCACTCTTGTAAATATTTGAAGAGAAAATTCCACACACATTTTTCATGTCACAAGTGAATCCAATAATGAAAAAATGTTGGAAACAGTGATGATAATGTAATAATATGGAAGTAAAATGTATTTTAAAAATGTTTCAAAGTCATTTTGGGACATAAAATTAAGGTTTAGTCCTTAGTTAAGCTTAATTTTCATTAATCGATGTAATTATTTATAATTACTTTCACTAATATTTTTGTAAACAAAAAACTAATTTGACCATATTATAAAATATAAATTATTATGATTCCAAATATGGAATCCATTTTTGTCAAATTAAAATCAATGAAGTGGAAGAAATTAATATAAAATTAATCTCATAGTCGAGTAAAACATTTGGGTTTTTAAAGTAAAAACATAAAAAAAAAATTAAATCTAATTTAAAGTGAAATTTGTTAAAATGAACTAAATTGGATTAATTGGTGAAAATATTATCAAAATAAACTTTTAAACCAATTTAAAATGTAATTTATCCTTATAAATAAATTATATGAAAAAATAGTTTGGAATTAAAATCCCATATTTTAACTATTCATTAAAAAAATTGAAACTATACAAAAAAACCAAAAATCATCCTAATATAATTTTTATTTTTTTCTAAAAGATTATGTTTATTTTTTCATATTAAATATATTAATGTGCTATAATTGGGATTTAAAATGTGTTCTCTATTAAAAGGTTGTAAAATTACATTTAAAAAAAATTATGTTTATAAGTATAGAATTGGGTTTGTTCTTAAATTATATCAATCAAATATATTTAATGAATACAAAAATATATTTTATTGAATATTTAACATATATATTACATTAATAAAACTCACTAATTTTGTTTAATTTTATTTAATAGGGTAAAACAGCTTTGTGGCCCTGAAAATAATAATATTTCCTTTTATATTCAATCAGTTTTCATATTAATTTATAATTAATTGGTATCCTATGAATTAATATTATATTGTGTAAAACATATGATTTCATAAATTATTTAATAATATTCATAACATATAATTTAACAACTATGTTATATCTTATTATACTATATAGTCATATTTTAATAATATATTCCCATCCTTTAAACCTCATTCTTGTTTGCTAAACCTGGCATCGAAGAATATCATTATTATGTATAATGAAAGATAACCACAGTTTCCCATGTTGGGAATGATAAATTTTATTTTGTATAAAGTGAATAATTAACATGGGGTTGTTGAATCCAAACATTGTGCTTTCAAATAAAATAAACTATATTTTGTATTGTGTGAAATTCAAAATAAACAAAAGTATAAATTAATTCAGAAAAAATTCACAAATCTTAGGGTGTTACATTTACATCAAAATGAATCGACCAGCTTATGTATCAATTTAAAATAACATGTCTTACTTTAACTATTGTGTGGATATAACTTTTAAAATCCTTCATCTGAATTTTCATCAAACATTCAGAAATCTAAATTATTGTTTTCATTAATAAAGGGATCCCAAAAACATTACAATGACTTATTGATGGATTTGTCTTATAAAAAATATCATATGTATTCTCTTTTGAATTTGGTCAAAGAAAATATTTTTTTTTAATATTTTCAATTGTACATAATGATTATCTAAACATGAAATTAGGAAAATTGTGTTCAGAGAGCATCTATCTTCTCATATCAACCAATCTTTTATTTTTCCTTTACGTTACTACATTTTGTCCAACAATGTATGGAGAACTATATGGGTTTTTACTCCATGTTTCTTCAGATTATACTCAAAAGAGTTACCTATGTACTATTTTCTATTATCAATTCTCAAATATGATATATAAACACCCAACACCCTCTCGACACCCATTATGAAAATTTTGAACATGTCTACAAGATCCAATTCATGTTTTATAAGCATTACATTGGACATCCATGTTAAATCATAAATAAAAATAGTAAATTACAAGTCACTATTTACTGATTGATGTCTAATATACCCATATAGTTCAGAGTGTATGAGATCAAGTGGTATGGTGCAACAAATCTCAAATTAATTATGTCTTCCACTAATCGTACTTCTTTTCTGAAATCCTGTGAAATGATGTCATCTTTCCTCTTTAGATATTCCAAATCACATACAACATCTTCCACTAAAATTGTTCTCATAAGTTTCAAACAAAGATTCATGATTCTTTAGTGCTACAATATTTTTTATCCTCTATGTGCAACTATAATTAATAACTAGGATGTCCAATATATAATGGATTTCCACAAGTTAGTTATTCCTTTGTATCAAATTCACCATATTCTAATCATCAGATAATATAAATATATATATATATAAAACTTCCATACCGTCATTAGAAATTTGGAAAACACATAGTAACTTTTTTTAAGATCACCTATAAATATAACTTCCATTTTATTTAACTCATGAGATTTAATCTCAATCATTCTAATTCCTCATATTTTTAAGGAACTATCAATTCCAAATGAGACTTATCCTCCATCTAATTTTTCAATTTTATCAGGATTTTTATGGCACCCATCTTAAGTGAAGAACAAGGGACATTAAAAATCAATGGTTTATTATTTTTTCTATATTTTAGAAAAATCTTGACAAAAAATGGGTTTTAATTGACATTCTATTTCCAAAATTCCTTTTATGTTCTAGTACAAGTAACATTCCTTAGATGTATTAATATAAAATCATCAGTTTATTGACCATGTTGATAACACTATATTTAAATTTACTCAAATATTTTAAAAAATATATTTATAAAAAGTTTTCTTACCTCCAATAAATTTGACTTTGTTTCTTACTTTAACATTAAAAATTTACTTTCTTTTCTTCCATTATCTCCCCACCTCAGTTCCATTATAATCTTAGGGAGAGACATATTTTTCAAAAAATTATATGTTTTTTGTTAAAAATTAACATAAATCCAAAATTTTGCATTGAAATAAGATATTATATATAAGAATGGTTCTTCCCATTGATATGTGTTTTGATATTTTTTTAATGTTAAAAAATTTATTTTCCATTAGAGAGAGAAATTGTTCTTACAGAAGATACTTTTAATTTCCATTTATCTAAAATACTTCTAAAATCCTTTCTCAATCTAATATTTCCAATTAATGGTGCTTAAATATCGATGGTTAGTAAATTCAGAATATCTTTTAAATTTAGTGGATGTAGATTTTTCCTAATTTTTGGGATTACTTGTTTCAACAACATGAGATGTTCCTTCTTTTACCTATAATGATATTTTAAAATTCACATTCATCTAATTAAAAGTATTTTTACCCTCATGACATCATAAATGAGTGTTAAATATATTTTACTCTTTAAAACTAATTTGTCTGACAAGGACATTCACATTTTTAACTTCTTCCACAACATTCAATATGACTTTTTTTAATTTCATGTATTTAAAAATTTTATTTTCAATGGAATTATTAATTTTCAACAATCTTCATTTCACATTCCTACTTCATTTCTCTCGCTTCTTTTTTGAGTTTCTTTTTTTTTCAATACATTCCTCATCTTCAAATCTCATTAAATGTTTGAGATATGTTTATTAAACTTATTTTTCTTTATCACTTTAATTTTATTTCTTTACTTCAACACGATCCATTAAGCATATGAAATTATTCATAACATCGTCTTTTAATAAACTATTTTTGGTAGATTTATAGTAATCATTTTTCTCAACATACTTATTTTATTCATTCTAGTAATCCTTTTATTAGTCCTCGTGGATTTATAAACACCTTATATGTTTTACCCCACCTATTTCAATGATATTTTCATTTAAAATTATCTTTAGAATATCCATTATATGTCTTCTTCTCAATATAGTTTATTGAATAATTTAAAATTCCCTTACTCCAAAAACATTTAAGTTGGAGTTTTCTGTTATAACTAGATTTACATTTCTATAAATATATAGAGTTAAGGGACATAATAATCTAATTATTATCATCATCTTATTTTTTTCCTAGACCATTTACTCATCTTCGAGTTATTTTATTTTTATATTCCTCTTGGCTTTAAAATTCATCTCTTTATTAATCATTTTTTGTAATACTAGTTCCATACTCATTTAATTTGAAATATGCATGTTATACAATTCATTAAGGGATAAGTCATTTTCTTCTTCATATAAATACACATTAGTATCAAATATATCTATAAATTTCACTATCAATTTTATAACAATTGTTGAATATTCCAATTAATCCATGAATCATGTGATGATGATGAAAATTTCATTTACTCCGGGGATGTAATCATTAATAGTTTCAATTTCCTCTATCATAATATCTACAAGTATTCTTCCCTATATTTTATTCTTTTATTCATTTAATATACATTCCATTTGAATATTATTTCAGGTTTCCAACATGTTTCCTTCATCACTTTTAGAATCTTCACCTTCATATAATCATTATCAGACAATAACATTAGAATAATGTTATGGGATTTTCCATCAACCATGAGAACGTTTTTTTTAGAAAATACCCTAGGAACATCTTTATCAGTGGGTGGAAACCCTTTTGTAGTTGAATCATTCACCATGAGGCCAAGAGAAAAAATATAGGGTATGATTTTATTTTTCCATCCATGATAATTTTTTCCATAAAATATAGGAGTACCTTTTCAATTGAATGAGTTGAGATTATCCATTGTAATGAGTATATGATCATAATGAAGGAACCTCCTTTGAAACCAATTAATGATGCTAGAAATTTATTGACCAATGGTGGTTATTTAGTCGAAAAAAATTAATAATTTCCATCCTTTTGAAATTAACCTATGTACCTTGTTAATATTTATATCCTCTAAACTTTATAAATCAATCTTGTGTGTAATGATAATTAAATCAAAATAATGAACACATGTCATTATATGGTTTTCCCTTAATGTGGGAAAATAGTCCTTTCCAAGTCAACTCCCTTAAATCTATCAGTATCTAATATATATCATTTGGGAATAAATATGATCCAAATCCCATCATGTTATTTCTAAATCCCAAATAAAAATATTACAAGCCCCATTATTTATAAATTTAGATTATTCATCCTAGATAATGTAAAATAAAAAAATAGAAATATTCTCACTTTTTAATATATGTGAAATAAAAATTCAATAACTTATTTTACATAAAGGTATTATTTTGACCACTTAATTTTTCATTTTTTTGTGATATAAATAGTATTCACAACACTAAAAACATAAAAACACTATATTCTTATTTAACTCTTCTAATATTCTGAATGATGTTGGTTGACATACCCTTCAATATTTTTCCTCTTAATAATATTATAATCTCATAAAAAAGTCTTGCAGGATCCCATATTATTATAGATATTGTTACCCCAAACCAAGAGGAGATACATGGAATTTGAACTCCTCATAATTTAGTTATTAATAAGCATCCAAAAAAAGATGATATATGTGGAATTTGAATTCCTCACATTTTCTATGTTCATAAATTATGTTGAGTTCCTTCCTGAAACATTGGATTATTCTTAAATATCAGAAAAATAACATGTAAAATAATCTTCAAAAACTTCATTAAATCTTGGCTTGAAACATGAACTATATTTCATGAATTCTGAACAATGATCATTCAACTCAGTATCTTTACAATTAATTTTGAAATATAAAAAAAAATTAATCCTTCTTAATAATGTTTTTTGAAATGTTTTAACAAATTATTCTCCACCAATGTCCCTCTTAAATGATCTTCTTAAATGTTCTTCTGATAAAATCAATAATATTTTTCCCTAATTTTCTTTTGTAAAACTCAGTTTTCATCATCCTAAAAACTCAAAATTATTCTTCTAGTAAATCATCAAATCTTTCTTCTATCTTTAGTTATCCATTAGTTGATGGCACACAAGTTCATACAAAACACCATCTGGTGAAATAATAAAATTTCATTTGAAACTTCTTTTAGAGGATTCAATATTCTTCCTACAATATATTAGTATGGAAACTCAATTTTTTCTTATAAAATATTATTCTAGAAATTTTATTCCAAAAATTTACCTCTAGAAATGCACTTATAAAATTTTTCATCTTGCATATTTCTGTAATAGTTCCTCTATAGAAATAAGGAATTTATGTTTTAACTATATTTTATAATTCTTCCAATTTTTCCTCTATATTTCTCAACTCAAACTTCTTTTGAACATTGATCACAAACACCATTATTATTTATAAATAGTATCCTTCTAAAAATAATATTGTTTACCTAAAATATAAAAAAATTCATGGAAATAATTTTGAAAATAAATACCATAATTTTCCAAAATGAAATCAATGGTTTTTCATTTCTATGACAATTTTTAGTGGAAATGTTTAAAACCACTAAAAATAGGTTAATTAATAGAATTTTAAACAAAACTATTGATAGAGTTTTAAAAAAATACTAATGCCTATACCTTTATCCTCATATTCAGGACCCCTACTCAAATCCCTAATCAATTTTCCCCTTAAACAGATATACAACGAACTCCTGCCGATGAAAACCTTCACTCATGGTCACTCCATTCTATCAATATTTATGTTCCATTACCCTCATGATCGTACACTCATAGATAAGAATGATAATACTATTATTAGAACACACCCCACATAGTGACAACCCCATAAACACACCCGATCAAACTATTGAGACACCTCCCAACACACCTCATAGTGTATGAAATAATTCTCAATTTTATAATTGTTTGATCAATCAATACTCTAGAATAACTCTGTGTGACGACCTCTGGGAAATTTTTAAATTTTTTTTAAGAATTTTTCATCCAATAACCCTTTATTTGGATTATTTTATAATAATTTATTTTTTTTTTATAATTTAAGACATGTCATTATTTTACAGATTCCATCAACTTATTTTTTATTTTTTGGATAATAGATCCTGAAATTTTACTACAAATATATTTTAATGTAATGTTATTATTTATAATTTTAATATGAATATGAATTTATCAATTTTAATTTCAATTTGAAATGAAATTTTATATTTTTCATTTCAATTTCTCTTTAAACTTCACCTTGATGTTTTTGAATTTTTATTTAAAATTAAATTTCTTAATTTCTTAATTTAAATATAAATATAATTTTTTGTTTTCTTATTTTAAAATTATTTATTTATTTTCCATTTTAATCTTGAAAAAAAATTCAATTTCATGTTAATTTTATTAATCTATTTTATATTTCAATTTAAATTTGAATATTATAATTAAATTTTTTCATATAATTCCATTATCAATTATAGTTTCAAATTTTCATTTTGGATATCAAATTTTCATGTTGTTTCTAATATATATTATTATTTGAATTTATCACATAAAATTTAAATTTAAATTTCTTTTCCAATTTCAATTTCATTTACTTTTTTTATTATTTTTTAAATAGTGATAGTCTTAAATTTTTAACATAAATGTATTTTTTTATTAATATACACATAGATAAATATATTTTCCTCTATATGTTTAAGAAATTAGTGATTTTTGGATAAATTTATATTACATTAACGTAGAACATACCCTAATATGTTAAAGGTTTGGTTATTCTTTTGGATTTAGAAATTACAAATCAATCTATTGATGGAAAATCAAAATCTCCATATCCTAATTGTAAATTTAGTTTATGGTTTTAGATATAGAAAAAATATGAGTAAAATATATTAAAATGTTTCCTCATAAATATGTGTAATAGACTTTTTATGTTCAAAAAAAATGTTATAGAAATATTGGGAAGTTATGTCCAAAATTAAAATAAAAAATATGAAACTATATATTGAGGTAAATGAAATTAAAAACATGGTATATGATTTATTTTTCATTATAATGAAACATTAATAACATCTAAACCCCATATTAGATACTCATGTTAATGTTTTTCATATTTAAATAAGATGCCTTTTTTAATCATGAGAACAAAAAGAATGAGATGGAATAATATTTGTCTATAATTATGTGGGAAATAATACAAAATAAAACATTATTATAAAGACAAATGAATTTTATAAATTATTTGAAGAAAAATTGAATAATTATATGGGGATTATTCCAAGTATTCAAAAAAATTAATTAATCTTTTTACCTATCATGTACTAATGTATAATACAAGATAAAGTAATATCATTTATATTGGAATCATTAATGTTATAGTTTATAAAACTAGGATCCCTAAATCATTATAAGAGATGAAGAAAGATATCAGCATGAATAAAATATGTTATATAATGAAACATACTGTAATATTCTTACCTTTTCTAGAGTTTAATCACGCTTGATTTTAGGCACTATTTTTTTTATTTGAGTTATTTTGTTTGATTTATAACTTTAGGTAATTTTGGGTGGAGTTTTGAAGAAATAGGAAGGAAATGGGTTGAACATGATTAGGTAAAACCATGTGCCACATCCCGTCAAAACATGAAAGATTTTAGAGTGAGGATTCTCATAGTTCACACATGGGGTTTCAAACCACGCACCATATTAGGAGTAAACGTGTACCCCTAAAATAGAATACACATGGTTGGTGTGTGGTTAGGGAAAACCATGCACCCTTATCGAGAAAACCAAGCACATGAATTAATTAATCTTGAAAATTATTTTAAAAATTCATCACGCCCCAAAAAATTCATATATTTCAACCCTCATTCAACCATAGGTCCTCTTTCACATTTTCGGATCCCTATAAAAGAATTACAACCACTCCTGACCAATGTTCTTTTTAAATTGAATTTCTAATTCTAATTCATCTTCTCTTTATGTTAGTGAATCATCTCCCAGTTCTTCTCTCAGGTTTCCTATATTCTTTCTTCTCACCCTATAGAATGTAATCCAATGTGTTGGAAAGTTATATATCTATTTGGTGAGATCTAAATCTCTGATTCTATATTTAGATCTATATTTTCAAAATATTGATGATCTTTCATCTTTATTTATGGTTTTGGGATTCAGATCGAGAACTACATTATTTTACTATTCAGTTTTTAGGGATTTTCAGTGGGAAATTTTTCATCAATGAATTGAGGTAGGCAGTTTAATATTCAATTCCCATAATCATGATTTTGATACACTTATGCATGTTTTAGGATTTATAGTTTTATTTAGAAATAAAAATTCTTAAATTGGATTTGTTAATGTGCTAAAGTGATTAATTGGACTATTATTTAAATTTATGATTAATTTGGGATTTAATTTTGATATTAATGGGTAGTTCATTTAGATAAAAAAATGGATATTTAATTATGATATTTTAGAATTTGTGATTTATATAATTAATTTGGGGACTAGTTATGACATATTAAGATACTTGGTTTGAGATAATTTAATTGATGAGTACTTTATGAGAATCAAGATATATTATTTGGGATAATTAAGGGTTGATTAATTATCAGATATTTATGTCATGTGTTGAGATGCTTAATGGTAGATTAATTATGAGATATTGAAATTTTGATTATGATTGATTAATTAATTAATTAATGGTTCTTGATGTCTGTAATATTTTAATGTTGTCAATAATGTGTTATTAAATCGTGAATTGTAACATGGAATTTTGACCAAGTATTATAAATGGTTACATGCCCATTCAATTATGTGTTATTAAATAGTGAATGGTAACATTGAAATTTGGACATGTATTATTAATGGTTACATGCTCATACTATTATGTGTTTTTAAATTGTGAATGGTAACATGAAAATTTGGCCATGTGTTATGAATGGTAATATGTTCATTCAATTAAGTGTTATTAAATTTTGACTAGTAACATGGAAAATCATCCAAATGTTATGAATGGTGACATGGTCGTTCAAATATGTGGTTAAATATAAAATATTCAATAATGAAATAAACTATTTATCTATTCATTATATATATTTCATAATATAAATTCATACACTATTGTTGATTGGATTTGTTTTAGACAATATTCGTGGTGGCCTACTAAGCCATACTCACACCCTATTCAAGACATCTGATTGGTACCTAAGTGGACATTATAGTTATAGGACAAGTGAAGTTAAAATACACTAGGATTCATTTCTGATTTGGGGATGGAGGTTGGTTGAGAGAACCTGATTTGGTTTGGGACACACTAGGGAGTTTTCAATGTATTTATTTTTTGTTCTCATTTTATACACATGAGACATACATTATCATGGAAACTTTTCTGCTTTAGTTGGATATTTTATTTGATGCTTTGATTAACATGAGATATTGGTCTTATTTTTGGTTATATATGCTTCTACTATTTTTTATTATTTCTAATGGTGTATTAACCTAATCAAAGAGGGTATAGTCTCCCTATTAAGGACATATCAAAACCTTACTTCGAGTCGGTTGTCTCTAGCATATGGGAAGGTATGCTTGATGTCCTATGACCGACCAAAAAGGGGAATCAGTGTGTGGAACCCAGGTCAAGACATTAAAAAGTGGTATCAAAGGGATTTTATTTTCTTTTCATTTTATACTAATATTTGGGAAAGTAAGACCTGTGACTGGGAAGAGTCATACCTTAGTAATGAACTCATGCATGATTGTTAATAACCCACGTATGGGGGAAAATATGAGTACCCATGGTTGAATTAACATTATTTTTGTTTATTTCTACAGATCAATGTGATTTTATCTAGAGTGATGTCCTTATTATGGGATGTGATTATTATTTATGAATGTTTTTTGCGAATTAACTCATGGGCTGGTGTGGAATGTGATTTTAGTCACATGCATCTTTCTAGGAAATATCGACTATTTTGTGACATGTATCATTCTAGGAATGCATGAGAAAAAAAATTGGATATTTTTTGAACTTGAACTATTTTTCTTTTCCCATAAAATTGAAATGAAAAAGGTTCCTAATATGAAATTGAATTTTGAAATATGATTTAGAATTTGAATAAATGGGTCTTTAATTGAATGTGAATAATGAGAGTGAAAATATCCTTTGATTACTCAGCCTTAGGTGTAGTATGGTTAAGGGTAGTGTGGCACCTTGAATTTTATCTTTCTGTGAGATGTATGGAAATGACTTATTATAATTTAAGATTTCATATTATGTAAATATATTATTGTTGTGTTATGAGTCATGTGATGTTTGTTTGTAATTTTAGAGATATTAATTCATGACGATTATTGTTGATAAGAAGATACGAGGACATGGTATGTAATTTTGTGCAAATATTGGAACCTAAGGCACTGATACTTTCTGGTGAGGAAGAAGGGGAGCAGTTATAAGTGAAATTTTTTCTCCTTATTAAATTCATGGAAAGAGTCCCAGGTTAGGTAATGAAGATCATGTTTGGTCTGACGATGGATTTTCATATCCATCACCCTATAAATTTTTTCTAGAGAGTGTAGACTAGAGGTATTTGAGTTATGGGTTGCTTCAATGTAGACCATAATTGAACCTTTAAGGACCTCTATTGAGAATATGATCATTTGTCCATTTAAATGCTATGAGGGTCCACAAAGAGTTTATGGAAATTAATGGGAGGACTCAAAAGGCTAATGGAATGCTATGGAAGGTATTTTTGGAGATGTTCCCGGACCACATCTATCCAGATATGCTGGGGAAAGACATGGTAGTGGATTTCAGGCAGCTAACTCAAGGGATCATGTCCATGATGGACTGTGTTGGTAGATTCTCATATTTTTAGTTTTTTCTCCAGTGTTATTAGGAGATGATACATCTACATTGAGACACTTTTAGTACATACTTAAGTGTTATATTAAGTCTCATGTAATCCTCTTTCTATTTAATTAGTTTCCTGAGGTGGTGGATCAGGAGCTCATAGATGAGGGGAACCTAAGAGAGGATTCTAGTGTTAATATATTGATATAGATTGAAGATCAATTGTTATGACATACAATAGTAATAAGTGTCATTATGACAACATTAGTCATTGTATTGAGAATTAGAGTTCTGAGACATAGGGATTAATTGAAAATTATTTTACTTTGGTGACCTTTGAAAAGTGTTGTAGGCTAGGACATTATCATAGGATATGTTCCTGACCGCCCAAAGAGTGTTGATATTACCTAAATATGGTACATTAATAGAGGTTTTACAGGAACCCATGGAAGATGAGAAGTGATGGATGAGATATATAGAACAAGGGTGCGGGAAAGAGATTATATGCACCATATCATTCTGTTAGTTGTAGTTCTACTGGTTGAGGTGGTAGAGGTAGTGGACATAGTGCTTCAGGGATGGAGAACCCATATTAGTAGAGTGGTGTAACTCAGGAGAGTAAAAAATTAACACAGTGAAAGGGGATGCAAAACTACATGCAGTTCGCCAAACACTTGTTTGTAATGAGGGTGGTTATTTACAATGATAGGTATTGTTCTTGTATCTTATACATTATGTAGTTCCTTGTTTGATACTAGTGCCTCACATTTCTTTATATCTAAAAAACATATTTACGGTATGAGTCTAGCAGTGGAGTTTGTGATTGGGATAATAGTGATAGATACACCTTTGGAAGTATAGTCTGGAGACATCATTTTGGACAGATGATGTTCTCTTGAGATTGAGGAGTATCAATTTCTCCTAGATATCAATATTCATGATATTTCATGCTTCAACCTAATTATTTATATATACTAGATAGTCGTATAAAAATCCCACATTGATTGTTACTGTAGGAGAGTTACATTTATGTATACTAATGGTGACAATTACATTCAATGTGGTGTGTGGGATATCTATACAGGTCAGGTAGGGCTGATTACTCAGAAACTAGGAGAGCTCACATCCCTGGTTACCAGATTATTACTAGATGATAGTGGAGTAAATCCTAATATCTTTCCACCAGTGGTGGAATAGTTTCAGTATGTTTTTTCTGATGAATTATCAGGGCTTCTAGTTGAGAGAGATGTGGAATTAACTATTGAGATCATGTCATGGATTGAGCTAGTTTCTATTCGACCATATATAATGGCACTGTCATAACTTCTATAAATCAAGATGCATCTAGGGGATTTGGATAATAAGGGATTTATTATTATGGTAAATCCCCATGGGGTTCATTAGTACTTTTTGTTAATAGGGATTCTGTATATCTATATTTGTGTGTTGATTATAATAATTTGAACCGGATGACTATGGAAAACAAGTATCATATTCTATGTATTAATAATCTATTTGACCAATTCAAAGGAGCTTGTGTGTTCTCAAATATCAACATGGGTTTAGGGTATCATCAACTGAGAGTTTGAACATTTTATATACCTAGTACAACATTTAAAAGATGATATGGAATATATGATTTCTTTGTAATGTCGTTTGGGTTGATGAATGCACCAGTAGTGTTTATAGCCTCAATGAATAACATATTCCACTCATACTGGGATTATATTTTTATTATTAGTTGATGAAATATTGGTGTACTCCAAGACTCAGGATGATCATTCCCAACAACATGACATCATCCCGATTACTCTAAGATAGAGTCAAACATATTCCAAGCTATCTATTTTATAGTTTTGGATCGATCTTGTACACTGCATGGGTCACATAATCTAATATGAAGGTATTTTTGTGGACCCATAGAATGTTACAGTAGTCGTTTCATGGGAGCATCCCAAGAACATATTCACTATCTATATATTTTTTGGGGTTAAATGGATATTACTGAAGATTCATCCATGAATTTTCTTATTCGGCAGTACTGCTTTTGGGCTTGACCAAAAAGGGGATAAAGTTTTATTGGTCAGAATCACGTGGGAAGGCCTACCAGAAGTTACAAAATTGTTTGAAATATGCAATGATATTGATCCTAGCTGACCACAGTTAGATGTATATTGTGTATTGTGATGCTTATGGGATTTTACTTAGAGTAGTGTTGATGCAGGGAGATCGAATTGTGGTGTATGGGTCTTGATAGATGAGGCCAAAAGAAGGAAACTACCCTGTGAACTATCATTATTTGGAAGCAGTAGTTTATTATTTAATGTGTTGGCGACATTATATATTGAGTTAGAACATTACTATGTTTAACAATCACAAGATCAGAAGGTATATCTTATCATAGTTATATTTGAATATTCGGAATCAGAGATGGGTGGATTATATACAGTTATTTGATTTTGAGATAGCATATACACCCTAGAAGGGAAATTGTGTGGTTGATGCATTGCGAAGGAAAACACATGCTCAAGTAGTTCATGATTCTAGTGTAGAGAGGAAGATGATGAATTTTTAGGATGAGATGCTTGTGGTGGATCAGGATAATCAAGAGCAAATAATGCTCATATTGGTTTTAGTGGATTCTATACTTTTTAATCTAGATTAGAGACAAACTCTCTGAGGATCCAAATATTTTTACCATGATGGAAAGTAATAAAGAAGAGGATACACCTTTTGATTGGATCATAGATCAGGAGAGATCATCTAAATCGAGAATTAGGTTATTGTGCCTACGAGCATGAAAGAGGAACTCATGCAACAATTTCAAGCCTCGAAGTGGGTGTTACATCATGGTGTGACCAAAATATACCATGACCTATGAAGATAAATTTGGTGGCATGGCTTAAAAAATGTGATAGATTTTTTCCTCACACGATGATACACCTTCCAATAGTTGAAGGCCTATCATCAATGACTTATAGGTTTTCTAAAACCATTACCTATTCTAGAATGGAAGTGGGATGATAGAATAATAGACCATGTGGTGGGTCTCATGAAGACACCAAGGAAGAATGATGTTATATTGGTTATTATGGATTGACTGACGAAATTAGAAAATTCCATACCTATATGGGAGACATCCTGCCTAGAGTAGATAAGTTATTTGTATGTTTAGAAGATAGTATACCTACACGGTGTTCCACTAACAATATTTTTGGATCCCGACTCTTTCTTAACTTCACACTTCTAGAAGGGCTTGTAGAAGTAACATTGTACATATGTAATATTGAGTATAACTTTCCACCCACAAACATATGGGCAGTCGAAGTGTACTATATATGTACTTGAGGATATGATGCAATCATTTGTTCTTAACCTGAGTGGGTCTTGGGAGAAGCAATTGGATTTTTTGGATTTTTTCTATAACCATAGTTATTAGAAAAAAATATTGATGGACCCATATGTGGGTCTTTATGGTAGGTCAGGAAAATTACATTTATGTTGGATGGAGTTGGGTGAGTCGGAGTTTTTTGTATAGAGTCACATGCAGGGGACATCTGAGAAGATGTAACTAATTCACAAGCGTATGGATATAGTACACCGAAGTTATATGTTGATGGATTTCAATGGGTCCTAGAGGTTATTGAAGGTGATCATGTATTCCTTTCAGTTTCTCCTAGTTTGGTTCATTATAGGATATGGAATCAGGGAACATTGGTACCCTGATTCATTGGACCATTTGAGGTTGTGGAGATAATCATACTGGTGGCATACCGATTGGCTCTTCCATAGAGATTTAGTGTTGTGCATGATTTTTTCCATATATCATAATTTTTGAAGTATCACCCGAACCATTCTCTTGTGATCGATGTGGACGATGTTGATCTCATAGTATAAACATCCTTTTCGGAGCATCTAATACATGTGTTAGATCATAGTGAGAATGTGTTGTAGGGAAAGACCATAATAATAGTTCATGAATTATGGAAACATGGTAATGTGCCAGAGGGGACATGGTAAAGGGAAGTTTATATCCATTCTCAATGTCTTAATATTATTGACTTAGAATCGTTTAAAATTGTGGGAGTGGATCACAAGAATGAGCTATTATAAGGATGGGAGATTGTAAGATACCCACCTTTTATGAAGTTGACTCAGGCTTGTTTTCATTTACTCTTTTTTACTTATTTTAATAATTTTTGTTTGAGTTATAACTATAACACCCCAAACTTCCACGATACATTTCCCTTTGAATAATGTAGTAGCTTGCATTGTACGCAACTTGGTGTTTTAACACACTACGACCTATAAAACTAGCTGTTATGAATTGTAATACCCACCTTTTGAAATTTTATAAATTTTATTTTTTAAAATGGACTCCATTTTTGAATTTGGAATATTGAAATTAGCTTAGGGTGAATTTTTGGTATTTTTCTGAAAACTATCAATTTTTTATGAATAGTGAAACACACTATGTTGTTGTTTAAAACAGAAATTTTATTTATACAATTAGTTGTATTAATTTAATTTATTTTATGTCAAAATAGATACATAATACCTATATATGTTCAATTTAATTCATGGGAGTCATTTTATAAAAAGTTGAGATATATAAAATTTTATTGAACTTTGTACCGTCTTTTACACACTTTCTTGGAGCATTTACAAATTTTCATAAAACATAATTTTATCGATTTTGTGAGTTTAATTTCAAAAAATTTAGAAACACAGTTGAAATCAGTACGTAAAATCTTTTTCAATAAGATGAAAATAATTTTTGATGAATAATAACTTTTGACTTTTATTTACCATGAAAAAAAGTATATTTAGTAATTAAGGGTAAAAATCATATTATAATTACCCTAACACATGTCCTAATTCTATTGGATAAGTGTAATTCTACCAAAAACAACCTTAGTAATAAAATATTATCATTTTTTCCACATGGATTATATTAGGACATTTATTATTATTTTATTTAAACAAGAGTTAAAAGAGTTAAATTCAATGTTTAATAACTAAACCATTTTTAATATAGGGTTACACACAATATAAATTCGACTATAAATATTTATTAGAAAGATAATAATATTTCCTACATAATTATATTTTATTTATAATTTTTAGACATTAAATAATTTAATTTTTTAATGACACAATGATGATGCAGTAATTACCTTAATAATGAAATATTAAAATAATTAATATTATAAAAATCCAAAAAAAATGTAAATTGTGACTTATGATAAATTTAAAAAAAATTATATGTTAATATGACATGTTAGGGTTTATTAAATAAATTTTATTCAAAGTGATAAAGTTTTTATGGATTTCGAAAAAATCCAATACTAAATAGTGTCGAAATTGAAAAAATTGAGTTTTTAAAACAAATACTATATTATTAATTGATATAATATTCGTAAAAATTTAAGGTTCGTCAAAAGGTCTTTGATAATGTTATATATATTAATAATGAACCATATTGGGTTCCCTTGGCTTGTTATAGTATGTTTATTAACCATATAATATAAAAATACAAAGAGATAGGGTAAATATCAATCTTTTTAACTAAGAGTTAAATCTAAAAGAAAAGTTTAATATGGTAACTTAAAACTGTCAAAAACCTATTGGTTGAGAGGTTTTAGACCCATATCAACCTTATCCTCGAAATATGTATTTATTAGCCATTATAAAACGAAAATATTTTATTATAAAATAATATTTCAAGCTTTTTCTAAAGTGACCCTCACCTCTCTTATAAAATGGTATTTCCCCTTCTCTTAATTTCACATCTCCAAATCAATTTTACACAGAAAACCCCTACCCTAATATCCTCCCATCATTTCTACCTTCATCCTAGAGGACATACTTTGGTAATAAATCCATCATAGGGAGACCTTTTGATCAAATAAAAAGGAAGATCCCGAAGAAGATGTAAATATTTCATCACCTCTTTCAAGTTCTTTTCTTCTTCCACGTCCTCTTTCATCATTTTTTCCATTATAAAATAATAACTCCAGTATCTTCTATATAATGTGATGTTATTATAAATATTTTACAACCATATTCATTATTATATCCATCATATGAATAACAATGTCACCATACGTGTGTACGTACAGCTTACCGTCTCCACGTCGTACTGTAGTTTGTTATTCAAACCCTTCAATATTTGGATGGGTATAATAATGAGTATAAATGTTTTAAATAGTAAATATAACATGTTAATGATTCTTTATATATGATATAACATTCAATTAAAAACTATTTTACCATCAATATAATTATATTGTCGCTTATGCGTACTTACAGATTACTGTCTCCATGAACGCAATGAGATTCATTCCCCATCATAATCATTCAGGAATAATTTTCATTTTATGATTAAAAATAATGTTTGTGAACATAATATCATTATGTACATGAATCAAACACATCATATCCTTAAAAAACATGACTTAGGTAACCAAGCATATAAAGGAAAACGAATTATTTAACACCCGAAACGATGATAATACTAAAATATTATTAACAAAGAAATATTATAAGATCATATATGATATCATATTTATGTATATGATTCTGTTATAATTAAATAACAATGTTTTAACTATTATATAGTAGGATAACATAGCATCGACTCAGGAAAAGTTCAAGGTAAGGGTTAATTTCACAATCTCTTTATCATCCGAGATGTTTTTTACGTAAGTATCTGCTAGGACCTCTTTATCATCCACATCAATGTTTCTTAAAAATCTATTTGAAAACATTTTTATTCTTTACTAGACTATGGGTTGAATTCATTTGTACCCTTTTTCAGTTTTTATAAAATGGTTTGAAAGGAATCATTCCGTCATTTTCTAAATAATGTACTTTATGACCTTTTCGACAAAATTAAGGTAATAATGTCTTTTTGTAACTTATACAGTAGGGTTGGCCATTTTCCACAGTTATATCATCGTCGAAGATTAACATACAATCTTATAAGAATATTTTCAAAATAAATGTTTTCTTATATAATTATGTGACTTTTAAATGATTTCAAAATAGAAAGCTGTATTTATTTCAAATAGTTTTCATTTCATCTATGTCAACATCCTTTGATGGATTGTAAACATGTTTGAAGTTGATTTATTATTATACAAATATTCCATATTGTGTTGAAGGTTTGGTGATATGTTTGATTTTTGATGTATTATTTCAACACCCTTAGTGGTTTATGGATAAAGTATTGTCATTTCGTATTCTAGTTTTAATAATAATGTGTATGTTATGTTTAAACCTTTTCATATGAGGAATGAGTTGGACTGTGTAAGTTGTGCGTGGAGCCCATTATAGCTCCTCGATGCATCAGTAGGTCTATTGAGAAAAACTAGTTTCTTGGAACAAGGCCTTGAAAAATCGTATTTGTATTCTTGGCACAAGGCCTTGACTATAAGGTTATGAAGTATGGCATTATGCATTCCATTATTAAGAAAGTGACTATTGATATTGCATGATATTATTATACTAGTAGAATAACCATGTGAATAAGTAAATGACATTAATTGATTCTATCTTCTCCATATTATGCTGAAGATTAATCTTAAAAGGCTATTGTTTTAGTTTTAAACATTTCCTTAAATGTTTATTCTTATTTATGAAAGTTTTCTCTATATTGTTATCCTTATTGAGCATCTGATCTCACCCATTTCTATGTTTTATTTTTCCTAGGATGTGAATAAATATTATATGGTTGACCTGTAGGGATAGGCTAAGGATATAAGTGTGGTAAATGGTGGAAAACTTTTGTTGATGTTTTTATTTCATGATGTAATGTAAAACATATTAATGTATCTAGTACTTACAAGGCTACTAAACTGATTGGTCTTTCAGGACAATATTCATTGTATCATGACAATGTTATGTAATAACGGACCGACTCTGGGTAACTGGGTTCAGGGGGTTACAGTTCGTTTCAGAAAACGTTTTTTACAATCCTAGGAAACTAGATTTAGAATGCTCTGATTAGAGCACATTACCCTAACATAGACTTTGAGGGTTGGTATAGTATAAATTCCTATAATCTTGGTAATGTAGAGATTTTGGGAATTTTTCAAGAAATAAATTCCTATCTGGATATGAGCATGAAAAGGAAGATCTGGAAAAGATATACCTAGGAGTGAAAGCTACGGCAAGGAGTTTCAGGCTTGACCTGGGGTATCCTAGTACACAACAACCGGCCTTGCTGTACTCTTGGTTGCGACACTTCTGGGGGATATGCCTAGGATAATTCGTATTTTCGTTACAAACCATTATGAATGATTTATGTTTATATACATCCTCAAATAATTTTTTTATGATTATGGATTATATCCATAAATTGTTAAATTTATGTTATGTGTTTTACAAGTTTGGAATTATATATTGTGATTCATAAACTAATCTTGTGTATGGTATTATTTAGAAATGGTGACTAGTAGATGGAATAGAAACCATATCAACTCATGTAATATATGTAGGTATTTCCCTCTTACTCAAGATAATTATAGTGGAGATGGTGATGCAACTGGTGTTGACCAGCTTATCACCATACAGGGAAAACTCACTCAGGTTATGAATAATAACCTTACTCATATGGAGCACCCTGATTCACAATGCGGAGGATCAATGTTAGACCACTTCATGAGGAACCAACCTCCAACATTCAATGGGAGTAAAAATCCATTATTAGCTAAGCAATGGATAAATTCCTTAGAGAAAATATTTCATGATTTCAGGAGTAGCGAAAGAGAAAAAGTTGTCATGGCAGTTTATCACCTCACGGGTGATTTATATCAATGGTGGTCATTTATCTAAAACACAAAGGAGGATGAAGAAGTATCGAATAAGTAATGGAGGGTGTATAAAGAGATTTTTCTAGAAAAATGCGTTCCTTGTGACCATCAAGCTGATATGGAAAGACAATTTCTGAGTCTGAGGAAAAATGAGAATGAGAATTTTGCATAGTATGTGGCTAACATTACAAGGTTAGAATGGCATGAAGTAGATTATATATGTAACCCAAGTATTAAGACTTATCAGTTCTTTTATCGGTTAAAACCATTTCTCCATCGGGAATTAGTCTCACAATCCTTCTCATCTTATGAAGATATTGTCTCATGTGCTATCAAGATAGAAAAAAATTTATCTAAGTCTTATTACATCAAAGAAAAGTATGAGAAGAAGATATATACTGTTCACTCTAGAAATGGAAATAAGGGGAAGATAAGAAAATTTGAATATCCATCCTATGGTAAATGTGGGAAGAAACACCCTGGTACTTGCCTAAAGGGAATGAGAGTTTGTTATAAGTGTGGTGAAAATTTCCACCAAGATTTTGATTTCAAGGGAAAGAAAGAGGTTTTCAATGTTTAATTCTACAATTTTAGAGAAAAGGTACAGTATGCAAATGAATATCGTAAGTGACCAAGAACTTATCTTAAATAAGTCCAATGGAGGAAGGCTATTCTTATGCGATCACTACTACTAAAGTTGATTCTCAAAAATATGTGGTGGCAGGTAATTTAATGGTTTCCTTAAGTTTAGACAATGATTTATCTGATTCTCGATCATCACATTGTTTCATATCTTCCCATTTCTCTAAGAAAATTAGATATTTTCAATTTGACATATAAAGGGAGATGTCAGTCAAAACACATAATGTAAGTATCATCACAAAAATGTTTTGTGAATCAGTTCCCATTAGGGCATATAAATAATCATTATATGCAGATCTCATAATCATACCCATGATTGAATTTGATATAATTCTCAGAATGGATTGGATTTCAGACCATGATGTGATAATTTATTCTAAGAAGAAGAAGTTTACAATTTTTTATGATGATAAGGAGTATCTTATCTTTACAGCAGAAATTCCACCATCCGATTCTTATCAATATCCACCCCCAGTAGATCTACTAAATTCAATTATTGTGGAGGAATATAATGAAATAATTATGGGTGGGGAGAAGAATGTTCAAATAGAGGACGAACTAATTGTGAAAGAATTTGTTTATGTGTTTCTAAAGGATTTACCTGGACATCCTCCAGAATGAGAAATTGAGTTTTCCATTGATTTAATTCATGGTTCAAGGCTCATATTGAAGACCCCTTATAGAATGGGCACTATGGAATTAGTGGAACTAAATAAAAAACTATAGTAATAGAGTAATAATGGATTTATTTTCCCTAGTGTTTCAGCAAGGGGATCCCCTGTCCTTTTTGTTAAGAATAAGGACAAATATAGGAGGTTTTTCATTGACTACAGGTAGATCAATGCTATAACAATAAATAACAAGTACCCCCTTCCTCTCATTGATGATTTATTCGACCAACTTCATGGAGCTCGATATTTATCAGTGATTGAAATTTTATATGGATATCATCAGTTGTGTGTGAAGAAGGAAGACATTCTGAAAACAGAATTTTGAACTAGGTATGGGCATTGCGAGTTAACAGTAAAGCCGTTTGGATTGACTCATGCACCCTCTGTCTCCATGGTTCTAATGAATATCGTTTTCAAGTATTATCTTGTTGACTTTGTAGTGGTATTTATTGATGATATCTTTGTATACTAAAAATTCTATAATGATCATGAAAATCACTTGCGCATTATTATGAAAACCCTCATATGAAATGAATTATATGGGATGGTTTAGAAAGTCTGAATTCTAGCATCAAGAGATTTCTTTCCTTGTCCATATTATCTCTAAGGATGGAATCTCCGTTGATCCTCAAAGACCAAGGCAATCCAAGAATAGATAGAAATTATTAGTATAACTGAGGTACATAGTTTAATTGTTTTAGTTGGTTATTATCGTTGTTACGTCTAGAATTTTTCCGAGTTGGCTAACCCATTAACCAAGATCACATATAAAGGGGTTTAATTTTTTTGGACAAAAGAGTGTGAATAGTGTTTTCTAGAGCTGAAGATATGATTATTCAATTCCTCTATCTTGACACTACCATCAGGGAATGATGGGTTTGTTATTTATAGTGATTCTTCAACGAATGGAATTGGTTGTGTACTTATGTAGAATGATAGAGTTTTTGCCTATGCATCACGACAGCTAAAGACTCATGAGAAAAACTATCCCACTCAGGATCATGAGTTATCAGTTGTAATGTTTTCTCTAAAGATATGGATACACAATCTCTATGGTGAAAAATGTGAGATTTATACGGATCACAAGAGTTTGAAGTATATTTTATCACAAAGAGAACTCAACATGAGGGAAAGGAGATTCCTTGAACTACTCCAGGATTTTGATTTCACTATACACTACCACCCGAGGAAATAAAATAAGGAGAAAAATGCTTTGAGTAGAATGGATCATGGAGTTTTGAACAAGAAGGGTGTTGAAAGGGATTCTATTTTCATGGATCTAGTAAAGATGGATATGGGAATAGCCATGGAAGTTGAAACATCAATAATATTTCAAATGGTTTCCAAACCAACTTTACTAGAAAGGATAAAGAGTTCTATGACTGATGGTAAAGAGTTTCAAAAGAAGATTAAAGATGTGAATGAGGGGAAATTGAGTGACTTCATATATGAAGAAGGACTTTTGAAATTTGGGAAGAGAATTTGTGTTCATAACAAACCTAATCTAAAAAGGGAATTTTTGGATGATGCTCATAGATCCAATTTCTCTATACACCCTCGGAGCACCAAGATGTATAGAGATTTTAAGAAAAAAAATTTAGTGGGACAACATGAAGAGAGAGATTGATGATTTTGTGTCAATATGTATGGTTTTTCAACATGTGAAAGCAGGAAAGCAACACCTTAGAGAAGTCATGAAACCTCTTCCTATACCTAAGTGGAAATTGGATTATATTACGATGGACTTTGTCATGGGGCTACCAAAGACTCCTAGAAGGAATGATGCAATATGGGTCATTTTTTAGCGTCTTACTAAGTAAACACATTTTCATGCTTTACGATAAGATTTTCCACTTTAAAATATAGAAAGACTATATATTAATGAATTTGAAAGAATCCATGGTGTACCCCTATCGATTGTTTCTGATCGGGATCCCTATTTTACATCTTGATTTTGGAATAGTCTTCAGAATTCCTAGGATACTAAACTTCATTTGAGCACTTCCTAACACCCTCAAATTGATTGACAATCAGAACAAACTATTCAAACCTTAAAATACATGTTGAGATCTTTCTAACATGACTTTCAAGGAATGTGAGATCAATATTCACCTCTGGTAGAATTTTCCTATAACAATAGCTTCCATTCAAGTATTCAGATGGCACCATATGAAGTGTTATATGGAAAGAGATTTCGTACACCAAATTTTTGAAATGATGTTGGTGAAAGAAAACTCGTAGGCTCAGAACATGTTGAGGAAAAAACGTAAAAGGTGATATTTATACAAACCCTCATCAAAGCATCTCAAAGTAGGCAAAAGAGCTATGCTGATAATCGGAGGAATTATTTGGAATTACAAGTAGGAGATCATGTTTTCATGAAGGTATCTCCATGGAAGTGTGTTATAAAATTTGGTAAGAATGTTAAATTGAGTATCAGGTATATTGGACCTTTCAAAATAAATGAATGAATTGGGGTTCTAGCTTACCATTTGGAAATGCCGCCAAGTCTCTCCAAAATTCATGTTGTGTTCCATGTATCACTGAAGAGAAAATACATCCCTGACCCAATGCATGTACTCACCTATGAAGAAATTGAATTGGAACCTGATCTATCTTATTCTGAAGAGCCTGTCAAACTTCTTGATACCAGAGAACAAGTGTTGATAAACCACACGACTCATATAGTAAATGTTCTATGGAGAAACTATATGATTGAAGAGGCAACATGGGAACCCAAGAAACTTATGATGAAGAACCACCTTAATCATTTTATGCATTGATATTCTAGAAATTTTGAGGAATAAATTATTTTATGTCGGGGAGAATGTAACACCCAATGCTTCCATGGTACGTTTCCCTTTGAATAATGTAGTAGCTTGCATTGTATGCATCTTGGAGTTTCAACACACCATGACCAATCAAAATATCCCTTAGGAATAGTAATTCCCACTTTTTAAAATTTTATGATTTTTATTTATCAAAATGGACTTCATTTTAGAATTCAGAATATCAAAATTATCTTGGAGTGATTTTTTTGTATTTCTTTGAAAACTTTTAATTTTTTATTAATAGTGGAAAACACTATGTTATTGTTTAAAACTAACTTTTTATTTAAATAATTAGTTATATTATTTTAATTTATTTTATGTCAAAATATATAAATTTTACCTATATATGTTCAATGAATTTCATTAGAGTCATTTTATAATAAGTTTAGATATAAAATATTTTATTGAACTTTTTACCATCTTTTACCCAACATCTAGGAACATTTAAAAATTTCATAACTAAATTTTACCTCTTCAGTGAGTTGAATTTAAAAAATATTAGAGACAAAGTTAAAATTATTAATTAAAATGTGGTGCAATAAAATGAAAATATTTTTTGGTGAATGGTAAATTTTGACTTTTATTTACCACGGTTATAAGTAAATTGCGTAATTAAGGGTAAAAATGATATTATAATTACACAAAGAGATATCCTAATACTATTCTATAAGTTTAATTCGACCAAAAAAACCATAGAAATAAAATATGATCCTTTTTTACCACATATATTATATTAGGACATTTATTATTATTTAATTTAAAGAAGAGTTAAAAGAGTTAAATTTAATGTTTATTAACTAAAGAATTTTTAATATATGGTTACACACAATATAAATTGGACTAAAAATTTTCATTAGAAAGATAAAAATATTTTCTATATAATGATATTTTATTTATTATTTTTAGACATTAAATAATTTTATTTATTTATGACACAATTATGATGTAGTAATTACATTAATAATGAAATATTAAAATAATTGATATTATAAATATCCAAATAAATGTTAATTTACACTTCTGATAAATTCCACTATGTTAATAAGTAAATATAACATTTTAGGGTTGATTAAATAAATTTTAATCGAAGTGAAAATGTTTTTATTGATTTCAATAAAATTAAATAATAAATAGTGTCAAAATTGTCACAATTGAATTTAAAAAAAATACTATATTATTAATTGATATAATATTCCAAAAAATATAAGGTTTGGCCAAAGAACTTACATAAGGTTATATATATTAATAATGAAACACATGTGGTTCTCTTGTCTATTTATAGTATGTTTATTAACCATATAATAGAAAAATACAAAGAGACATGGTAAATATCAAACTATTTAACTAAGAGATAAATCTAAAAGATGAGGTTAATATGGTGACCCAAACCTGTCCAAAACCTATTCTTTGAATTGTTTTCGACACATCACCACCATATCCTAGAAATAAATTATTTTCTATCCATTAGAAACCTAAAATTATTTTATTATAAAATAATATTTTAATCTTTTCCTAAAGTGACCCTCACATCTCTTATAAAAGGTACTTCCCTTATCTTAATTTCACACCTCCAAATCCGTTTGTCTTGGCCAAACCCTGACCAATTATCCTCCAAAATTTCCTAACTTAATCCTAGAGGCCTTCATTTGTTCTTAAATCCAACCTAAGGTTCCCTTTTGATCAAATCAAAAGGAAGAACCCTAAGAAGAGGTAAATATTTCATCACCCCTTTCAAGTTCTTTTTCTTCTTACACTTCCTCTTTCTTAGTTGTTTCCATTCTAAATTAATAACTCTAGTATCTTCTATGTACTTTGATTTTATTATAAAAATGGTATAACCATATTCATTGTTATATCCATCGTATAAATGACAAAATCACCATACGTACATACTAATGGCTTACCGTCTCCACGTCGTGGTGTAGTATGTTATTCAAACACATCATTATATGGATGGGTATAATAACGAGTATAAATGATCTAAATAATTAATATAACATGTTAATGATTATTTTTATATAATATATCATCCAATTAAATATGATTTCACCATCAATATAATGATATTTTCGCTCGTGCGTATGTACGGATTACCGTCTCCATGAACGCGATGAGATTACTTCCCAATCATAATCATTCAAGAATAATTTCCATTTTATGATCAAAAATATTGTATATGAAAATAATATCATTCTGTATATGACTCAAATACATCCTATCCATAACAAACTTTACTTACATAACCAAGCATATAAAAGAAAACGAATCAGTTAACACCTGAAACGATGATACTACTAAAATATTATTAACAAATCAATATTATAAGATCATATAAGATATAATATTTATGTATATGATTATTTTATAATTTAATAAAAAAAATTAACTATTATATAGAAGGTTGACATACTATCAACTAAGGAAAAGTAAAATGTAAGGGTTAATTTTACAATCTCTTTACTATTCGAGGTTGTTTTTACATAAGTATATACGGGGACCTCTTTATCATCCACATCCATGTTTCATAAAAATATATTTCAATTTTTTTTACTATTTATTATACTATGAGTTAATGTCATTTATACCGTTGTTTTACTTTTTATAAAATGGTTTTAAATGAATCTTCTCATCTTTTTCCAAAGAAGGTACTTTATGACCTTTATGACAAAATTAGGTTAAGAATGATTTTTTTTAACTTATATGGGGGGTGTGACAATTTTTTTCCATTATGTCATCGTTTAATCTTCCCATACAATTTTATAATAATTTTCATCAAATAAATTTTTTCTTTTATAATTATTTGACTTTTAAATGATTTCAAAATAGAAAGAGGTTTTTATTTCAAATAGTTTTAATTTCATCTATGTAAACATCCTTTGATGGATTTTAATCATGTTTGAAGTTGATTTATTATGATACAAATCTTCCATATTGTATTGAATGTTTTTTGATATGTTTGACTGTGGATGTGTTATTTTAACAGCATTCATGTTTTATGGATAAAGTATTGACATTTTGTATTCCAGTTTTAAAATGAATGTTTGTGTTATGTTTAAACCATTTCATATGAGGAATTAATTGGACTTATTAAGTAATGAGTGGAGCTTGATATAGCTCCTAGATGCATCGGTAGGTCTCATTAGACATACTAGTGTCTTGCCACAATGCTTTGAAAAAATCTTACTTGTAGTCTTGGCACAAGTCCTTTACTATGTGGTTATTAAGTATGGCATTATGAATTCCATCATTATGAAAGTGGATATTGATATTTCATATGATTATTTTACTAGTAGAATATCCTTCTAAATATGTAAATGGAATTATTTTATTTTATCTAAGCCATATTATGAAGAAGTTTAATTTTAAAAGGATTTTTTTAGTCTTATACATTTTCTTAAAGGTTTTTTCTTATTTATGAAAGTGTTCTCTATATTTTTATCCATACATAGCATCTGAGCTCACCCCATTATTTGTTTTATGTTTCCCAGGATGTGAAAAAATATTTTATTTTTGACCTTCATGGATCGAATAAGGATATAAGTGAGCTCAATGGAGACAAATTTTTGTTGTTGTTTTTATTCCATGATGTATTGTAAAACTTATGAATGTATCTAGTACTTCCAAGGATCCTAAACGGATCGGTCTTTCATGACATGATTCCTTGTATAATTCCAATGTTATATAATAATGCACCGACTCTAAGTAACTGGGGTTGTGGAATTACAATAACTATGGGTGACTTTGGTAATAATTTTGTGGAAATTGGATGAAAAAAGGGTTATGCTTTGTTTGTACATGGTTAGGGAAAACAACACACCCAAACCAAGAAAACTATGCAACCTTGGATTGTCGGTATTTTTATTACTGAATAATAGGATTTAATACTGTGTTCCCTCTTAGGAGAAACTATGTACCACTAAAATAATAGGTGTATGGTTTGCACATGGTTAGGAAAAACCATTCACCCTTTCCCAACAAACTATGTGTGTGAATTTATTAAGCCCAAAAATTATTTTAAAATTCCATGATCCCCCAAAACTCATGTATTTCGACCCTGGGTTGACCCTAGGTCCCCTTTATGATTTTTGGAACCCTATATTTGAATAAAAACCTTCCCAACCACTGTTATTCGTTAATTTAAACCCAAATCGAAGGTTTTATCATCTCTCAGTTAGAAAATCCTATCCTGGTTCTTTTCTTGTGTTTCCCCTATTCTGTTTTCTTTCCCTCAGTGATCTAATTTTATATTTTAGTAAGATATATATATATTTTTGGTGAGATACATATTTATGATTCAATATCTATATCAAAAATTTCATGATATTGAATTTGTATCATCTTGATTTAGGGTTTTGAGATTCAGATCTAGATCAACGTCATTGTGCCACTCAATTTTCAGGGATTTCTATTGGGTGATTATTCAATAGAAAATTGAATTTTTATGTACAATATTAAATTCATATGTCATGAATTTGATACTTTTATAAAAATATTAGAATTTCTAGCAATCTTTAGCAATTTAAATACATAAATTGGGTTAGTTAATGTGGCCAGTTGATTAATTGGGTTATTATTGGATTTAATTATTAATTTGGGAATTCTTTATGCAACTAATAGGATTTCCATATAGATAGTTAATTGGAGGGAAAATTATAACATTTAAGGATTTTTGATTTAGATAATTAATTAGAGGAATAATTATGAGATAATGAGATTTTTTAAATGATGAATCAATTATGAAATATTTGGATATATGATTTGGGATAATTAATGTTTGACTAATTAAGAGATATTTATGTCATGAGTTGACATAATTAATGGAATATTAAATATGATATATTGAAATTATGAGTATGATTAATTAATTGATGAATTAATTAATGGTTGTGGAGATATGTGTAATATTTTGGTGTTCTCAATAATGTGTTATTAAATGGTGAATGGTAACATAGACATTTGGGAAATTGTTTTGAAGGGTAAAATTCCCATTCAATTGTGTGCTATTAAATGGTGAATGGGAACATAGACATTCAATTATGTACTATGAATGGTAACATGCCCATTCAGATATGTGTTATTGAATAGAGAATTTTAACATGGACATTCATCCAATTATTATGAATGGGAACATGTTCATTCAATTATGTGTTATTAAATGGTGAGTGGTAATATGGAAATTCGTCCATGTTTTATGAATGGTAAAATGCTCATTCAATTATGTGGTTAAATAGATAATATTCCATAATGTGATAGACTATTTATTTATGAATTGTATCTATTTATTTATATACATGCATACAATATTTTTGATTGGATTTATTTGAGACATTGTTGTTGTTGGCATATTGAGTCATACTCAGACACTACTCTGGCTGGATGATCGGTACCAAAAAAGACTTTATTTTTGTTGGATATGTATATGGAATTATCACAAGGTTAGATTTCTATTTTGGGGATTGATCAGGGAAGATGGAAGAAGATGTGGTTTGGGACCCTCTAGTGAGTTATCAATGTCTTTATTTCCAGTTTTCATTTTAGACACTCTTAAATTACATTAGCATGGAATTTTTTTTCATTAGTTGGATTTTATATTTGTTTCTTTGAAAATCTTTAGATGTTTTAATATTTATGGTTATATATTCTTCCACTATTTATTATTATTTACACTAGTGTAATACTCTAACCAAATAGGTTATAGTCTACACATGAATGAATTATTAGACCCTCACTACTAGTCCAATGACTCTAGGATTCGAGAAGGTCCGCATGATTTCATGTGACCGACTGGATCAGGGCACCAGTGTGTGTGTCACTCAGTTTAGGATGCTACCCATACATATTATAATGGTTGTGTTCTATATAGAGGATAAGATTATAATATAGAAAGGTGAGATATATATTCTAATTTTAAATGAAATTAAAAAAATAATGATTCCACATTGATAAATATTCTCCCAGGAAGTAGAAAATAAAAAAATCCTACAATGTTTTTATGTTACCTAATTTTAAAATAATTATTTAAAATATTATTTATGTTTTATAAAATAGATAAACATATAATGTTTTATTATTTGGATAATAACGAAAATGTTTTCATAAAATATACATGATATTTAAAATCATAGATCACCTTTTATTTATTACATTTATTTTCCATTTATAATCCTATTAATGTGTTCTTGGGATTAAATACTATTAATTAAAAAAAATTGATGATTTTTTAGTGATTATTGAAAATGAAAAAATATTTTGATTCATTATAAACTCCCTTCTTATATGTGCACTAAAAAAACATTAGACATAATATTAATGATAATTCCCACAAATTGAATGTCTATATATGAAATTGATGTATACATTCAACCTCTTACCCTAAAACTACAAGATTTATGGATTTTTTATGTATAAGATTATAGGGAATCTATTATGAAAATATTCAAAATGAATGATTCATAAATGTGGACCTTCAATGACTTTATTAGACTATGATATTTTTCTAAATAGAGAAACCATAATATTTTTTATTATATAGTTTTTAACATTGATTTGGAGCCTAAATGATTACCTTATTAAAGAAAATGTTATTCCACGTGTCATTGATGACTATTAGACATATCTCATTGGTTTTATTTTAAAAAATCACCAAACCCACTAAAATTATAATCATAATCAAATAACTTATTAAAATAATTAAATATTATGTCATAGTTTGAAAATTATATTTAGTTGAATGAATGTGAGATAAATTTTTTACCCCATAACATTAAACTATTATACAATAACAGAAGAAATGGGATATATTTTGTAAACATTAATATTAAAGTTTTCATTTGTAAAATCGAAATATTTGATTTATTATTTTTGATAAGAATTTTTTAGACAATGTTACTCTTATATTTCTTAATGAGTTGGCGAAATTGATGGATTATTTGAATTCATCTAAAAATTTAAAAATGGTGAATATTATATGACATATATTGGAAAATATGGATGAGATGTACCTTATGATAGTATTTGTACTAATTCAAGTTCTTTATAGGGTTTATTTAGTCTTTTATAATTTGGCATCTTTTTTAGTTTAATTGGATACATAGACATTCATTTTTCTTAAATGAGGAATTTTAGTGGTTTCATTGACTTCCATGAGAATTGAAAAATAAATAATTTTTGAATAAAAAGTGGATAACTTAAATTTCTCCTGAAATAGATTTTCAAATTTAAAAAATTTCATTCTCAATGAATATAGAATTGGGAGTTTCTATTTGGGTTTTATTTTTTTATTGACCTAACACCTTAACACTTTTTAATGAGTCTTGAAGGGGTTTTAAAATAAATAATAAAATAATTTTGGATATTATTATTACATAAATGTACACTCTATATTCTTATTTTATATCACTTAACATGGAGTTTAGGTTATATAACTACTCTAAAATGGAGGAAGTCATCTGAGTTAGACAATTTATCCGAGAATGAGAATTTAGTAATGAATGAGCACATTTCTCTTATTATAACAACCACTTTTGAAAATTTTGTAGTTTAAAATTCAATAATACTATTATTTAATTTATTATTTTAATTTATAAATTAAATTTTTATATAATGAATACTATATGGTTTTTAATATGATGAAATTACAATGATTTCAATCTATGTGAAAATTTCAGGTTATTCTCGGAGATAGGTTCGATAATACCCAACATCCCTATAAGATTTGAAGGAAAAAACCTGAAATACATTATTAAGGGAAAATATAATTTGAAACTAAATCTCAATATAACTATAATTACATGTTGTTTTTGAAAATACAAAATAATTTTTATAGGTTTTCTAGATCGATGTTTTGCGATCAGTTTTGGTAATAGTGAGAATAACTTCAATCCTCAAAGAAATATTTTGAAAATAATGTAACATTGATTTAATTGTGAAAAAAATTATCTAATGAGAAAAATGAGACAATATAATGTTTCTATTAGAAGATAATGAACATATATGTATTCAGGATTTTCAAATTGTCTCTATAATTAAATAGTATTTTTTATGATTAATGGAATTAAAAATTCTTTTTATTGATTACCATGATGATATAAATATACGATGAAACATTCATTGAAATTAATGAAAATTTCACATCATGTTTCTATCATATGTGGTGATAGATGGTATATGGTGTAGTGGAAGTGGCAATAAAGTGATTATATGATGATAACTATTCAATCAATGATATAAAAATCAAACAAGGGACATATTTCCCTTTTTCTTGTCATGTCGTGTAATGCATCATCTAAAATATCATTACATGAACTCTAAATGGGGAATCTAGGTGGAATTTGGTACACCTCCCTATATACCAATGGTATCCTACCAATGAAGATATTTTATGATCAACATTTCAGATATTATAATCCCTAAATAAATACCATAAATAAAAATGAATAACCAATATATTCACTAACCAAATATCATCGTTTTCATGTATGGAATTATAGACAAGGACAAAAAAAAATAAACTCACACACAGGCTATAAGAAATAATATTCAATTCATATAGTCATATACCTCACCAGAACATTAATTGGGTTGATCACATGTACAAAGTAAATAGAGGAATAAATTTTAAAAGTAAGATCAGATACCACCCTAATCCTCACCTCAACCATATATTAAATCCCCATTAAGTCACTTGAACCCAACCCACTATTAAACCTAAGATCAGTCATATACACCAGACATGAGTTCCAGATGAACACCATAGTGATAAGGTAAGGGGTAATAAATAAATTTCAATAGGGTCTCGCTAAGTTATCTTAATATATTTTATCATATACATGTGTATGAATAAGGAAAATAAATAACAAAAATATATAATATAAAAGTGTATATGTTTTTTCATCATGTGTTAATCGGGTAACCATAACACTAAACTATACAAAATCAAATCACCTTTGATGAAAAAAATTTAATATAGTCATGTTACATTAGAATACAATAAAGAGACAAGAAAAAGAGATCTAGACCTTGGGCACACAATAATCCCATCAATTTAAAGGAAAAAACAAAACCAGATCCGGACAAATATAGTGTCATGAAAACATCTATCATTGATCTAAAAACCATCAATAAATTTGGAATAATCTATCTCAATAAAACCTGAACAATAAGAAATATAACTCATTATAATTAGTGTAATATATAAAAATAGGATCCCAATTAGGTATGTAATAGATTCAACCTCCCAAATTAGATAGAACATCCCCTCAGGGAGAGGTACAATATCTAATCTCAAATACATAGAGTTGATCATGAAGAGGGAAACAACAAATCCAAGCTCCCACATAAGCTGAACTATGCCAAACGGGTAGGATCCCATAGATAATTAAAAATCTAGTAAGAGGATCTTGAGAAGGGAAACATTGAATATGATCACCCTAAAGAGTTGAACCATCACCTTAGGTAAATGTTCCATATCTAGTCACAAATCAATGCAATGGATCAAAATGTGGGAAAAAAGGTTCCAAATAACTACATGATTCATTCAATACCCTCCTTAGGTAGGCCCCATGGATAATCACATACACCATAAGCATATCTTGAGGGAAAAAATAATGTATCCAATGCCTTCAATGAACCAAATCATCCCTTAGTGTAATGTTTTTTAGTTATATCACATATTATAGATCATCTCAACCCACATATAACTCATAGATAACAATCTAATTCATCTAAAACATTAAATTTACTAACTCATATCCTGGGTGAAAGTCATACTTATCATAACCCCGCTACTCAAATAACATACATCACATCTATACCTTGGGGATCACCCCTATATTCTCTTCCATAAGACATATGTAATGATAAGTTAACCCCATTACATTACCCCTCCAACATATCAGGATGATCACTTGGTTTCATTGGACAAACCTGATCCTTACTCACTGATGCCAACCTACATCCAACATACCACAGTGAAACCCATATTATAGGCCCTAACTAACCCTAGACTCAATATAGATGTCTCGTTTCCATCCATGTTTTTACATCATCACACTAATCTTGTTACCCAAGGACCATACAAGTCGGATCACACTCAACTCACCTTAAAAACTCATTACCCAACTGTAAGATCATAAAATCCACATCCATAACTAGGATTATGTTGTATTTATCTAAATAGATCTCATAACTAAACCATTATAGTGTTATCCAACCTCAATACCTCGAAAAAAATCTAAGAGGAATTATAACTCCTGAATTCAAAATCTACGACCATTATACACCCTCAAAATTGTATTCCCAACAACATAAGAGATTAGTGGTCATCCCAGCTGACACCCAACATCCTAAGTCCCCATTCCCACAATAACATACCTAGGATAACCAAAGGCCTATTTTATCTCCTCATTTAATGAACCCAAATCCTCTCCATTTGAAAACAATGTCTTCATGTGAAGCTAGATTACTCAAAATGAAATATAGGTATCACTGCAACTATAAGAGTATCTATGGGAATTGAACTACCACAGAAGGCACACTTTGTCCCTTTTATAAATTACCCTAATCCAATCCCGTTATATAGAATGCAAAATCACATATATATAATAATATGGTTATGTATTATATTGACCACCTACCTATTTAATGTAATTATTATCCTCAATTTAATATCCATCTATCATTAGTGAATCCCATTCCAAGAAATTCTATGATTTTGGACAATGGAATTAAACCCAATAAAAAATACATACCATGAAAAAAATAGGTACCTAGTCATTCAGAACCATGCACCCTATAAAGAACCATCTACTTGGTGCACTTCCATCGAACAACTTGTAGAACTCCGGGTTCTATATCCCTATTAAATCACCATTGGGTACATGGTGTCTCCTTATTCATTATAGGGCGGTGTCTATAAACTTCATATATAAAAGTTTTCTTTACTAACCATTTATTAGACCCATTATCCAGCTCCCAAACCCTTGAACACATTTAGAAACACCTCTTAAATATTACCAAACTCTTGATATTCTGATATTAATCCTAATTCTAAATTCACCCCTACTTCATATCAAAAAAATCAAATTCCCCCCCCCCCAATTCTAATCATTTAGAAAAATAATTTTTAAATAGTGAAATCAAACCTGGTGATTTTAGATTTGATATTAAATTATTATAAAGATTCATATAATATGTGATTCAGTTTTCTGATCTAAAATTGAAAATATTTGATCACTGTTTATGATTCGTGATGTTTTTATTAATTTATCTTTAAAATTACTATGGAAATAGAATCTGAGTTTTCTATAGAAGATATTCTTTGAAATATTTATGGAACTATAGTGTGATGATTATTTTTTATTCTAAATTCATATAATTATATAAAACTAATTATGAAGTTGTTTTAGCATAGTTTCCAATAGTCTGAATGTTCATGATACAACGGTATTGACTATAGTGTCCATATGTAGTATTTCATTCCATGAGATGACTAAAAAAGATGAGTTTGATGATTTCTGAATAAAATAAAGAAGATAATTATTTCTGAAATTCAAAATTTCATTATTTATAAAATATTTTTTGGTGAATTTAGTTGACAACGTTTTTAATGAATTTCATATCAAGTTAATTATTATGAAATAAATGTAGGGTAGTTTTGTAAATGTGTTGGTATAATGAATTTATTTAAAAGAGACAGTATTATTATAAATGTCCAACATTTTTATTTTCCTAAATGAATGATGAAAATAAGAGGATATTTTTAGATTATATAATGAGTGATCATGCCTATGAACAACCTAATGGTTCTGTTCTTTAGGAGGATAAGGATTCATTCTTTAATGAGTTTTGTTTGGATTTTTAGTATTTGATGTTATTTGAGTTATTTAATTGATATAATGATATATATTGGAATTTAGAGGAATAAAATATTGTAAGATATTATTACTTATAATTAAATATATATTTACAAAAATACATTTTATGATGAGTTTTTATGGGTAACTAAAATTTGAGACCTTTCAAAGGGTCTGTTAACCAGTGTATCTATTGTTAGATTTCGAGATAATGAAACATCACAAGAAATCTATTGTGATGTTTCCGTATTAATAATTATTAATCTATTAATATATGATTATGTGGTAATTGAGAATGCATCATTAATAATTTTATAATTATTTAAAGAAGATGTGTGATGTTAATTTTGATAAAAATATCTTTTAAGATATCAGTTATCTAGAAGAGAATAAGATTATGATTTTATATATTATATCAATTTTTATGTTGTAGTATGAGTTCTAAAAAATATTTTTTAATTTCTGTGTTGATTAAAATGAGGGGTGGTTTTGTTGTTGTGTTTAAGAAAATTAATACATCAATAATATAATAGACTTAACATTGGAGACTAATACCCAATTTGTTATAGTGAATCAAGAAGGAGTTGGATTTCTGGATTATTCATTGTTAAATTTCATTTTAAAGACCATGAATGAAAGAAAATTATAATATGTTTCTATTTTAGACATGGTGGATCCATTCATGATTATTTGGATTTATTTATGGATCAGGATTGTACTAATAAAAATCAAAACTACATATATATCATTATACACTTTTGTTAGAAATCCTAGATTATTGATGTTGTATTTTTAACAATGGACTTGACTGCCAAGAATAAGGCTTGTAAAAGTTAATGACCTTGATGTATACTTGGATCCTAATGAATAAATCTTGATTTTTTTGTTATAACATTACTAACAACACATATTGAAGGTTTCCAATGTGTTGAAGTTATCATTGTAAGATTAGTAATTCCCAACGTTAGGATGAAGTTTTAGATTCTTAAAATTATTATAGACTCATTAAGTCTATAAAGATGGTCAATGAAGTCCCATGTGATGATTGGAAATATTGATATCCTTGGGAAAGTTTCAAAATACATGATTAAATATTTCTATAAGTGAATACTATAGCATTAAATATGTCTCATAAAACTAGATACATTGAAAAAATAGTTACCTGAGAAAATCGGATGTGTCCCCAAAAATGGATACATAAACCAAATATGTGAGTTAGATGGTTATATAAGTAGTTTATGTGACAAAATTGGATATGTGAATTTTTTAGGTCTCTAGAACAGTTATATTAATTTTCTACATTGAATAATTTGTTACATGATAAAATCACCTAGGTGGAAAAAATCCAAAATTGGATAATTTGATATATAGCTTCATGGATTTATCCCTAAATCAATATCACTGGATGAATTTGGATATATTTATCATGCATTATTTTAAGAGTAAATTGAATGTTTTAATACGACTAGAATATGAATAAACATATTAGGTTATCCATATATAGAAGTTCAACCATATTGGATAGTGGTTTTATGATTGTGGAGCTATAAAGAGTTTTAAATATTTATACCTCAATCGTAGTTGAGTGTAAATTCAGTAATCTAGAATTAATGGAAATATATAAAATAATATAGATATCTTTTCAAGGAAAATTATCATAAGCATTCATATCATTCCTATATTATAATATCTAACCTTAGACATGAATATAATTTATGATAAATTTAAAACTCAAAACATTTTAGGGGTACAGAATCAGTTATCCATATTTTCAGATGTTGTTCTTCATGATGAGAAGGTGGAGTCATTTTTGGGAAGTTGTACTTTATATATATGAAAATATATCTTGCGGTAGTGTTCATTGAATATATAACAAGACTCATGGTGGATTTAAGATTCACTGATGTCAATTATAATGGTGGATTCACCATATGTGATAATGGTAGTATAATATGTGAAGATCGTTATCACATGATATTATTGGGAAAGAATAAAGTCTCTCAACCAACACAAATATTTATAGATGATATATATATATAATTCCATCAAACTATAAAATTTCAGATCATATTGATTATCTTATTCTCAAAGGAATAAGGATATATTATTCTAGTTAAGGAATAAAAATCATTTAAGAATGAGTTTAAATCAATCATAGATACTTCTAAATACCATGAAGGTGTTTTTATATGCCTATATCAAAGATATAGTTTTCTAGAGATGTTATGGAAATAAGGTTCATAATAAATCTATTTTCACATAGGTGAATAAGTATCCTAATAGAATTGCATCAATACATCTACCTTATTTTAAGATGAATTCAGTGTTTCAAATTAATGTATATGCATGTCCATAAATTTTGTTTGGATATTTTCTATAATATTGAGGAATGAAATATGAAGAAGGTTATCATTTAAACTATTAGTGATCCAAATAAAGAATATTCCATAAAGTGACCCTTGGGATGTAGTGAGTTGCACTAGAATTTATAAAAAAGTGAGTAGAGTAATAGGATTCATCTAGCCTAAATCATTATAGGTAGTGATCCTAGTGGTTTTCATGCAGTAACACAATGTTGGTTGAATACTCCATGGACTATCATTTTGTGGTGAACCATGTAAAATCTATTTCTCCATATTTACATCATGAATACACACAATACAAATCATGAAACATTAATTTTATCTACTTAAAAATCAGAAAAAATTTACCATCAAGAATGATAGGTAAATTTATATTATGGGAATGTGATGATTTCAAGGATATAGAGTTTTAATTATCATTAATAGTGGAAAAGAATATTCACCCCCTCTTATAATAATATCACACTAAGTACCTTATTTATTTAAAAAAAGTGATATCATAGTGAGGTTTCTTTGTTGGATTTTTATTCTATGATATTTTTTGTGTATTTATTGATTTTGAAGATTTAGTCTTACCCTATATTATGGTTTGGCATAGAACAAGGTATAAATTCATATAGGAATCCCAAATCAAGTGAAATCGATTAATGTTGTATTTTTTTTGTATATTGTGAGATTAATCTGTGTGATTTTGATAATGAGGTGAATATAGGTTTGAAAAGTTCATATATTGAACCCATTCACTCATTTAATGATACATCAATTATTATTTGGGAGCCAAATCCATAAAGTGATATTCAGACCACCGATGATGAGGTAATACCAAGGAGGATAAAGAAAGGGACAATACACTTTTATCAGAACAAGTAGACTAGTAACCAAAGGAAGAAAACACCTGTCATATTGGGGAAAATAATTCTATAGAAATTAAGATTAATGTTCATTATATTGAGATAAAAATTGTGAGAGGCCTAAAAAAGGCATATTGAAGCTATAACTGACCGTACTGATAAGAATGATTCTCAAGATGAATATCTAACGATGATATCCAAAAATATGAAATTAATAAAAGATAAAAAAGGGTCTAAAATTAATTTTTTTTATTATATTTAGTCAAAGAATGTTGATCTATCTGGTCAAATGGCTGAAGTAGTCAATGATAATAAGAGTATGAAACATAAAAAGGTTTGATTGAAAGGCTATATTGTTCATATGAAATCTAAAATAAAGGAGAAGGATAAAATGTAGGATAATATTAAAAAACATAGAAGATGTGAAGTATATTGGGAAGAATCTCAATGTAGAATTTAGTGCACAATATGAATCATGGTTTTAAAATATCTAGCATTTGGATAAAGAATTAGTTTTATCCATGAACTAGTTAGAGGTCAATCATAAACCTATCCTCAAAAATTATTTACATTTTATATTTGATCATTCTTAGAAATGTGATATTGAATCCCAAAATAATTCATCCATCTCAAATAATAACCAAGAATATATAATCATGTCTAATAGTCCAGGATTCTGGGATAAAACTAGTCTTGTCTATAAAAAGGCTCCACTATGGAATGAGAAGAATAAATCCATGAATATTCACAAGAAAATGGAATGTTGTGAATGATTTATAAAAAACATTTCAGTTACCCAAAATCGGTAAAAATTACTAGATTAGGACACTTGGAAGACATTGTAACATGTTTTAAATTTCTGGTATTCCTAGACCCAGCAACATTCTTGTGAGGAGGCATGGGGATATATAAAATACTATAAATATAGTTGAAAACCTAGAAGACTAAGTCAACATGTACAAAAAATGAGGTATGGGACTTTCAAAATTATTATTAACTTCTTAAACATTCTTAAAGTGGATTTTTAGAGGATATTCATTAGGTATTAAAGGAGGATTTTAGGATGCATGCATTGGGAAGATGATTTCTTTGAGAAAACTATTATATGAATAAGAATTATTTATTAAAACTAAGTAGATAAAATATCTAAATCTATCTATAAAGCTAATACATCATAGATTTATTAGAAAATTTATTAGAATAAAGGAAATATATCACTTAAAGATGAAATAAATAAGGCCCATGAGAAAGTTCCATCCCAAATAAAAAAAATTATTTAAAATACTGTAAATTCTTCCAGGGGTAGTTAATACAGAAAAAAAATTTCAGAATGAAAAAATCATCCTATTTTGGGAAAATAATTCATTTGGGGTAAACCTACCCAAGAAATAACATGTTTTGTGAATAAGAACAAAGTTGAATATTTTCATTTTTTTGTATACCATAAAATCATATTTTGATCTAAATATAGATTCTATTGTGAACATCAATTGAAAAATTTTAGTCCAAAGGGAATCACTACCACTCTTAACATGAGGATCTTTGAAGTACCCCTATCCCCATATGCATCAATTTATTCTAACAATTTTTGATGAGGGATACAATTAAGGGGGAGATATAATCCATGGTTGGTTGTTCTATAAATAAAATGGCTTATTTTAGGATAACATATTATGTTCATTCCAATGGTGTGAATTTGTATAATTTACATGCTTAAATTACAGGAAAAGAAGGCTCGAAGAGTGTTAAATAATGCTGTTATATTATTATATTTTCAAATCAAGGATCAAAAGTGAAAAATAAATCGAGGAAACAACAATATCCAAAAAAATAAATATTATATTAATATATTTGTACTTATAACAAGTGGTTTTATGTGTGGTTTGATCTGATATTTTTATGATATCGTAACACAGATGAATTATTTGAGTTCTTCCAAAGAGTTTTATCCCCATTTTTACACCAACAAGTGATTTCAAATATGGGGTCAAGATAAAAGGTCTCAGGGAGAGTTTGGATGATCATGAAATATTTTTAATACTTATCAAAAGTTTTTTAAAAATATGAATAGCTTAATTTCATAGAGTTCAAATGGCATCACATGGTAAACTGGAAAAATATAGTAACAAGTGTTGTTATATGTTTTCAAAGTACTATTCATTTCTTCATCATGTATTATATTTTACACAACCATTTACATTATTTTATATATTAATGGTTTTATGCGAGGTGATAGATATCATAGGTTTTCTATTTGAAGAGGAAAACAAAATGTTGTTTTGTGTATTTCAAGGTATTCATGAGTGAGATGAACAACCTTTTTGTTTTATATTAAAACTATTATTTTCTACACATAACTTCATATTTATAGTATTAGATTATTTATTGACATCTCAAGAAAAAAGTGGTAAATTCACAACATGAATCTCTTGAAGAAATATAGAATACAAGAAGATTGGTTTTTGATTCATTTGGTTTAAAAGTGTTTTTTATAATCAACATGTGGTTGATACCAAAGAATGAAATTCATATCAACTAGGAGGAGGGGATTTTCCCATGTCGGATTAAAGACGATATCTCATAGTGGGAGTTGAGATTTCCTAGAACCCTTTTCTACAATATGGATCAAATGATATTTAGGAAGACATGTGCATCCCTATATCCATAGAGATAATATTGGAATGACCCTTGGAGTTTAAAGGACCATTTTATTTAATGGATAATAATGGGGAGAGAAAGATATATTCTTGGGGGAGAAGAAGATATAAAATTAATGGGGAGAAGATACTTCCCTGGATGCAAAAGTATATAGTGTTTTCTGCAAAATCCAAAGGGGTTATTGTAAAAAATCATAAAGGATTGAAGTTTGATTTATTGATAATGGATATCATTGTGAATAATACAATTGATCAAGGTTAATAAATATGTTTATTTTATCCCAATGAAGCAAGTTGTATTTTTTGATAATATATTTTTTTCGAAACTCATATTGAAGGTGAACGTAGTGTTGAAGTGATAATTAAAAGATTGGTGGTTCCAATAGTAAGGACAAAGTTGTGGATTCATAGATTATTTTTAAGGAGATGTTATGTCTATAATGATAGTAAAAGAAGGATGAAGTGATGCTTTTCCAATTAGAGATCCATGTGGTGATGTTAACATACACTCCTAAAACATTACATAAGGAAAAAATATAGAATTATATACTCTTGAGAAAATAATCGAGATGTCAAGAATAAATTTGTGATAAAATAAAGAACATGGCCGAAATGGCTTTGTAAATCAGGTACATGAAAAAAAGATCCATGTAAAAATGGTATGCGGAAAAAATATATGTGAACTAGGTAGGTGCACAGAAAATTTATGTGAATTTGATATATGGAAACATTGGCTATGTACACCAAGTGGATACTGGATTATCCTATGTAATTGGTTCCATCGACACGAAACATCATGGATTCGACTGTGTAGAAATATCGCTACATGAATTTTGATATGTAGATCATGAATTATTTTAGTAGGAAATTGAGAGATCCCTTATGAATAGTAGATTCATAAACATGTGTAGATATACATAAATAGAGGGTTAATAGATTTAATTAGTGTTTTTATGATTACGGGGTAAAAAATAGTTCTATATTTGATGATTTTGATTATGTTGAAGTGGAGATTCAATCATCCATATTTTATGATAATAAAATTAGGTCAACAGGGAACTTCTGTAGGAAAATTATCATGGGAATTCGTATCATTACCATATGATAATATCTAGTCTGAGATGCCTATATAATTTAAGAGGCATTTATAACTCTTATAATTACATTGGTACAAATTTTATTTTTCATATTTTCATACTTGGAACATCATTCTAAGAATATGGATACCTTCTTGAGAAGTTATAATCCACATATATGAATATATATCATGTAGTAAAATGAATTGAAAATATCCCATGGATATTGGAGGATTTAAGAGTCATTTATGACTCCTAAAATGACAGTTCATAAGATATGAAAGTGAAGGTATAATATAAGATATTCTTCATCACATGGCAGTGTGTTTGGGAGAAGAAAGGAGAATCTAAACCATTGAAAATATCTATATAATAAAAAAACAAAGATAATTACATTAAAATTATCCAAATAGAGAGTTTTTTAATACCTTATTTCCATAATAAGGAGAAGGTATTGTTCGAGTGCAGGACTAGAAATCATTGAATATGGAGTTAGAATCCATTGTAGATCCTTCCAATCCTAGAGAATGTGTTCTTCTATGCCTATAACAAATGTATGGTGTTCCATAGATATTTTTTAATGAGTTTGTTGCATCAAGTTATTCACACTAAGGTGAAAATGATTCTAAATATAACTACATTATAGAATCTACCTTATTTGATGTTCAATTTTGTTTTGATGATGAGGGGACCTACATGTCCATAAACAGTGTGTAGATCATTAATAGAGTAGTGAGAAAATGGGGGAGGAAGAAGGTGATACAAATATAGAACATTCGAGGGGGTGACCATTTGAATGTATTTAATTATCCCTAAAATTTTAAGTTAGTGAGATAGGGAATAGGGGTGACCTAGCTCGAACACTTATAGGAAGTGAGCCTAGTGGTTTTATTGCACTAACACAATATTGGTAGAACGGTCCTTCGACTATTCCATTGTGATGAACCAAGTAAAAATCCATGTGTTTGTATTTACATTATGCATGCACAAAAATAATATATCTAGAAACCTCAGTTATATCTGGTTAAAGAGCATAAAAAAGTTCCCCTATGTAATTATAGGTCATTATCCATTATGGGTAAGTGATAATTTAAAAGATAAAGCTTATTTTTCTTAGAATAATGCCTCCTTAATTTCATGATCCCCAATCATGATTATATTATTATTAATGGTTTTATATTCTACGTAAGAATGTCATTTACTATAAAATTTTGATAAATTAAATGAGTATAGAGCTTATTATTCCACCTTTCCATGTGATAGTCAGGTGACCATATCACCTTGCCACATGTTAGGTTTCATCTTACCATATCCACACAAAAATTTTACTGTGAGGAAAATATATTTTTTATAATTCATGAGATGAACACACATTTAAGAGTCAACAAACTCTCAAAGAAATTACCACCTTAACACATGAACGAATCCACCATAATGTATAAAGCAATCCACCTTTCCATAAGAAGTAATCAACCTAACTACATGAAGAAATAAAGTTACTTTTTCAAGTTATTTGAACATTTTCATAAATTAATATACTAATAATGTTGTTCTATTCTAGTGATCACACTAAGGACAAGCTTACAATATAATTTCATTAACTTATTTCTTGTGGAAAATGAGTTGACCACAAGATGATATGAAAATACCACATGAAGTGATGAATCATCCACACTATAGGAAAACAACGATTTGGCATCTATTTTTTCGCGGAGGTATTGAAAACTGCCACTATATGTTTTTAGGGATAAAATATTGCAGCAATTTTTGAGTGGAACATTTAAAAAACAATCACTATTTTTTAAAAAATATTTTATTTATAATTTTTGTTAATTATTTTAAAAAAATCATTTTTAGTAGCAGTTTTTTTAGAACTGCCACAAAATAGAAGAGGAAAATATATTTTATTATTATTTATTATTTATTATTTTATAATAACACTCATATATAGATTATTATTTATAATTTAATTAATTATAATGTGTTAATTAATAAATATTTATAATTATTAGTTAAGAATAACAAGAAACCTAAAACAAATCTACAAAAACTAAAATGAAGACTTGGGTATCAAATGACCATAACATTCGATTTGGGAGCCCATTTAAACTCCACAACCAGTTAAATCGAAGCTTGTCCAATGAGATAATACCATATTAGATTTAAATCATGTGATAAGAAAAGGAATAAAATATATTATATTTTAAAAAAAGTCAAAAATCAAACTTGAACATCAAACGACAGTAACTTTGGATTTGGGTGTCTCTTTGGCCTCTTCCACATATGAAGAGCGGTACAAAATTTATTTCATGAACTAATGTCAAATATATATATTTGTTTTTAATCCCCAAAAGGCCCAGAAGGCATCCAAAGATGAGTTTTTTGTCACAGAACCCAATTTTTTTTAAATTCAAACGGCTATAACATTTGATTCAGGTGTCCGTTAGTCTTATACCACATATCATATAGAATATCATTTTATGAGTTTTTATTTGACTGGTTGTTGAGCTCAAAAAACTCTCGTATTGGAAGGTATGGGTGTTTACATTTTTTTAGGGTTTCAGGGGTTTCAATGTTTTTTTAATATTTTTATGTGTTTTAAGGGAACACAAATTTTTTTATCTATTATTGATTTATTATTTATTTATTTACTTTTGTTTATTTATAATTTATTTATTATTTATTCATGTATTCATTTATTATTTATTTTTTATTAATTTTTTATTTACTATTAATTATTTATTAGTTATTATTATTATTTTTAATTAATATTTATTTATTAATTTTTTTTATTATTATTAATTTACTATTTATTATTATTAATTTCTTATTTATTATTTATTATTTATTATTTCTTATTTCTTATTTCTTATTTTTTATTTCCATATTTTATTTTCATATTTTTTATTGTATTATATTATTTTCATAATTTTAATGTTTATTTATTTATTGTTCTTATTGATTTATTTTTTATTTTTTTATTATTTATTTATTTATTTTATTTACTTATTATTTTTATTTTATTATTATTTATATATTATTATTTATTTACTATTTTATATTAATTATTTATTATTTATTATTTATTATTTATTATTTATTATTTATTATTTATTATATATTATTAATTATTTGATATATTATTTTTTATTTTTTTATTGTTTTATTTTTTAGTTATTTTGTTATTTAATTATTTTACTTTAGAAATTTTATTACTTTATAATTTTATTTTCATAATTATATTATATATTTATTATTATTTATTTATTATTTATTTATTTATTACTTATTTATTACTTATTTATTATTTATATACTTTTATTATTTATTATTTATTATTCATTATTTATTACTTATTATTTATTATTTATATCTAATCGTTATGTATTGTTTGTTTTTTCAATTAATACATTTATGTTTATTAAATTCTATTTATTCACTACAAGAAGAGCCTAGTCATGTGGTAAAGTCTTTAGAGAATATTCCAGAGGTAAGGGGTTCAAAACTCACCAAATATAGAATTTCAATATACGACACATGCATGTGCATGTGCATGGTAAGAAATAATTAAATTTAAATAATAAATAAATAATAAATAAATAAATAAAATTCTGAAAATAAATTAACAAAATGTTTAAAAATAAAATTAAAAATTAAAAACCACCACTAAATCGTTCTACAATGGTTTTGAAAAAATGCTACTAATTGTTTGCCGAAAGTCTATTTACCGACGATTTTTGAAAACCATCATAGAACAATTTACTTGCGGTTGAACCCACCGCTAAATTCATGTTCTGGTATAGTGGCACAATTATTTTCCACATTAACTAACTATGTTATGTTTCCATGAGCTCAATTAATTTTAATTTATGTAAAGACAACATACCATTTCATACTCAACAGTAGAGTGGTTCAAATCTATAATGGCATGCTGTGATAAATTAAATGATGCATAAGATAATTTAATGAATAATGATTATTATCTAATGGATATGATTATTGAAGTTCTCATTAAAGAATATTATGAAGTCATGTAAAAAAATTGGATGGACTCTGAAGAGAATAACATATGATATTTATGTGATAACATTCTAAATCACCGTATTTTTTTACATAGTAAGAAACTTATTAAATATCCTTCCAAAGACAAAATCAAGGACTCATAACAACTAAAGCATTATAGATTTATCATTGCTACATTTCGTCATTTCGAAACAGTCACTCTTTTTTTATTATACTTTACCTTTGGGAAGTGTGTTGATGTACTCTATTTATGTATATACACTATCTCTGGTTCTTAAACTGGGGTGTTTTTACACATTCTCTAAAAATAATTTATTGTATTCCTATGAAAATTTTTGGATGATATCTTGTGTAACCTGGTACCATTTTTATCACAAGTAGAATTTTGGAAGGAAGATTGAGTAAAGACCATGACCCTAGTAACCCAGAGATGGTGCCTTACATTATTACATTTATATAATAAACACAGATATCACATCTCGAATAACTGAGTAGTTTAGTGGATTTAGACAACCCTTTAAAAACAAAAATGTCACACTATTACTTGAATGAAAAAAAATATCATAAGTCCATTAGAAACATCCATTAACTCCTAAATTATCCTTACAAGTCATTCATAATATACATCCTCACATCTTGGGGGAAAATAAAACATAAGAAAGGGGTGAGAATAGATGCTTGGTAAGGGTAATAAATATAGTGAAATCTATCATAAATAAACATAAACAATAAGTCATGGGGAATAACAAAAAACACAATCTATTTATACATATTCTTAATCATAATATGGTATTAATAAAATTTGATTAAATAATGCCCTAAATAATCACTTCAGAAAGAAACTTCATCATATATATTCTATTATTCAAATTATACCATGGTATATAAATTAGTATTATCATAATGAGGTAATACACCAATTCAAGACATCATAAATATTTAATCCAGGATTTATCCAAGGTGTTATACATAAATGGGTAAGAACCTAGTCTAGTTTGTCTCTTGAGACCTACCGATACATTGAGGGGCTATAGTAGACCCCACCCATCACATACGTAGTCCAATATTCCATATATTAAATGGGTGAAACAAAAAAACAAGTACATTCACAATGAAAATATCATATTAAATAATTATAACTTTCTCCATGTAATAAACATAATCAAAAAAATATCCAAAGTAATATTGGGAATGGTATCAAGATTGTACATCCCTATAAATAATCATAAATCATTCAATAAAATATGTTATATGGTAACATAAGAGGTAATTTTTAATAAATCACAATATTCAACAGAGGGTGTGGAAATTGATGTAAATACTTAAATAAAATCCTTGGGAAATTCTTTGTAGGAATACCCTTTTACTTTGGAATGAAGCATTCTTTTGGAAAATAATTTGTATTTTTCATAAAAATAAAATAGTAAACATTTATATTCCAGAAAATAATAGGGAATGAAATTATATTTGAGGATAATTAAAATAATGTTCGTACTAAAATTTAGTTACTCATGTGAAATCATCTAAAATGTGTGTTTAAGAAACATTATAAATGAGCCACTTCAGTGCGGTTTAAGGGGAAATATAAATGTGTACTTGAGGAATAAAAAGGAATAACTATATACATAAAACTAAAAATGAACTAAGACATTTTTTCATTATAAAATTGTAGATTTTATAAAAATATTTGTGGATTAAAGTAGTTTATGGAGTGTACATGAAAATTGATAAGAAATTGGAAAGTTCCCTTTATTCAGCCTTGCTTGTCGGGAAGAATTGAAAAGGGAACCTTATAAATAATATAATCTCCCATAAAATAAATAATAAATTAGTAGGATACATGATTTTGGAATATATAAATATAATATATACGAATTATATAAAAACAAATAATAATTACATTGTGGAAAGAGAGAGAAAGTGTAACTTGAATGAAAAATGGATGTTCATGGAAAATCCATTACATTGTGTCTGAAAGCGTTTTTTATTTGTACATAACATAAAAGATATTTAGAAAAGATTAATTAATAATTTAATTAAAAAAATTGAACACATATTTTATTTATTATAATTTAATTATGTTTTATTCTCTTTTTGGAGTTATATGATTCAATTTTGTCGTTCAGTACTATTTGTTTCCTGGGTTTTCATGATTAGCTCACTTGTACACTTATATGATAGATCATATGAAATAGGAATAGTTATCAAGAATTAAAATTAGTTATTTTTAATGAAATGATATAATATTTGATAGTATTATATATCATTTTTTCTATATATTAGTAATATTCATTAGATAAAATAGTAATGATAATTGTATGGATTATTTTATTGTTTTTCTGATCAAAATGCACTAGTTTTATTATTATGAATATATATTGTTCCATGACACTAAATAAGATTTAATATACATATTGTAATATATTTTAACCATAAAAATGATTTTATTAATATCTTTAAATACTTAATTTAAAAACTATAACTCATTTTCCACCAAGGTAGTAAATTTGCACCTTATGGATGATGTTTTCATTTATAGAATAAAAATGTAAATAGAAAATAATTGAGGGTGTATATCCCATTATTATAATAAAATTGTAGTATACATAAGATACTAGAGTTATCATTAATTTTTGGAGAGAGTAGTTATGTAAATGATAATAAAATAAAATAAAATGAATGAAAATTAAAAAAGGGGGGGATTTAACCTATTGAATTCATCTCCTTGAGAACCCCATTAAGGAACATTGAAATGGTCTATTTTCGAATACAATAAATACCATAACATGAGTGGGATGTTTGGGAGATGTATTTTTCTTAAATTATACAATCTTCTTGGCTTTGGGTGTGAGGGGAAGAGGTGGTGATAAGAGTTATTAATACTAGAAGAGAGGGGTGTTTTTTATTATCTTATTCATTTTTTTATTATTTTGTCTCTAGATAAAAAATATTGTTGATTATTATTACGAAATATAGTAACTAGTTCATATGTGTTCTAAAAAAGGTTCCTAAATTACTCATATATTATATATGATTCAATAATTCAAGTATTCAGCTAATACCATAAATTAGCATATTTCACTATTCACAAACAATTCAACAATTTTAGAAAAATCCATAAATTTTACCCCTACCATTTTTCAATATGTAGAATTAAAAAATGACTACATATTTTGAAAATAATTTTCTAATTATAGAAATTTAATTTTTAAATAATATTATAATTTACTTGAAAAACACAGATTTTAATATAAAAACTAAATTTATGGCACATTTAAAAATTAATTGAGATCTCGTAAAATTTTATTATAAGCATATGGAAAAAAATATTAATCAATAAATCTATTTTTCGAAAAAAATTATTTAAAAATTAACTTAATTATACAACTGTTAATTTAATTTTATGATTATGAAAAATACCAATAATAAATTTATCATTTCTAAAAACATATCTTTACTTATTCCATGATATAAATATATTATATTTTCCTTCATAAGAAGTATAAATTGTTTTTGTATACTTTCCTAGGTGAAATTATTATTCTATTGGTCATATTAATATTCCTAATGTTAATATTACTATTCCAATTGTAATATTTAATAATATATTTTATTTTTAAATACAGGACTGTATAAAGTATAAACAATCGAAGATGTAAAATTTAAAAATAGAAAAATGATAAAATCTCGGGGTGTTACATTGTCCAATCCTTCGAAAAATTAACCCTCAAAATTTTTAGAATGTTACCTCATAAAACTTTTTGGGTAGTCATTCATCCTAAATTCCACTACATCCCATGTCTCCTCTTCAATTTTATGACTTTTGAAATGTAAATTTACTAGTTGAGTCTCTAGTTCCTCAAAAACTATAATATAGTGTCCATAATCTAGATTTCTCTTCATAGTAAGATAAATAATGTTTCAATTATATTCTTTCATAAGTGAGTACATGTGTTTGTTCAGGTATTAACTTCATTAACAAAGATATTTTGACACCTTGTATAAATTAGAATGTTTATGTGGCATCACCAATTGATAATACACAACATTAATTATAACCATAATTTCAAAAGTCCAATGTACTTGTTTTTTTGTTTCCCTTTCATTTCAAATTCTACAAAAACCTTCCACGAAGATACTATCAGTAAAACATGATCTCCCACTTGAAATTCCATATCCTTCCTTTGATTATCTCCCTAGATCTATTTCCATCATAGAACTATTTTTTATATGGTTTTTTATAGTCTTAAATATTGATGATGTTTCCTCCACATGTTCGGGGCCTACAAACTTAATTTCACCAACTTCATCCCAACAAGTTTTTTTACGACATCTCTTTCCATAAAATGAATCATATGGTGCCATTTATATATTTTAATGGAAACTATTATTGTAACTAAAATATACCAATGGTAAACAGTGATCCCACATACCATGAAAATCAAGTGATCATGATCTCATAATTCGCAATAATTTTTGAATATTCTTTTGAGACTGCCCATCAGTTTCAGTGTGATAAGTTGTACTCAAATGAAACTCAGTGTATAATGATTTTTAAACACTTTTATTGACTTTTTATCTAAATCATGGATCATGATCAACAAAATTGAAATATTTTGTCCATGATGTCTTCAAACATAATTAATATAGAGTCATGGAAGGAGATCTAGTGGAAAATCTTCCCTTATATAGAAGAAATGTTTAGATTTGGTAGGTTGATAAAAAATTACCCACATTACATCCCTATTTCTTGGAGTAATTATTAATACAATTAAAAAATACATTGTAATGTCACCCTATTTCAATGTTGTAATAGGCATAGGTTGCATGACCCATCTAGGATGTTTTATTTTATCCTTTTCCTATTGAAAGACTAAACATCATGATATGTAATCATCAATTTCTAACTTCATATTATCCCACCATAAATGTTCCATCAAATATATATACATCATAGCTCTACTATGGTGTATAGAGAAATTTTAGCTATGAGAATCAACTAATAAATCCATCTTTAGATTGGGTATAGAAGGAACACATAGCCTTTTCCAATATTTTATAATTCCATCACTACACAAAAATTTTGTAATCTTATAAAATTTCACAGCTTTGATTTTCCTTTGATAATTATCAAAATATTTATAAGGTCTTTTAATACATTCTAATAAATATTTTTATGAAACCAATTGAAAAAATGGATTCAACTTATTTTATAATTTCAATAACCATATTTTCTTAATCCATGTAAACATGATCCTCATCAATCCTGGTTTTTTTAGACAATCATGAACCTTCTTTATCAATGCGCCTGTAACCATATTCATCTTCCCAAAATAGTAATGTATTAAACAATCATAATCCTTGAGTAGCTTGATCCATCACTTTTTCCTCATGTTGATTTCATTATGTGAGAAGATATATTTCAAGATATTTTGATATTTTTATATCTCACATATTTCTCCATAGATATAGTGTTTCCATATATTCATAGAAAATACTGTAAATATTAACTCAAGTTGATGAGTTGGATATTTCTGATCATGAGTTTTTGACTTTCTTGATGAAAAATAAATAACTCTCTCATTCTACATAAGGCCACAAACAATTCATATCTTTTTTGCATCAATATAAATAAAATATACACTATTTTCTAATGGTATATTTAACATATGAGCATTCAGTAAACATATCATAAATTATTCAAAAAAAAATCACATTATTCTTCCCATACGAACATAACCCCTTTACGAGTAATCTTAGTTAAAAGGTTAGATAATCAAGAAAAATTATTAATGAAACACTAATAAAAACCTACTAATCCAAGGAAACTATATACCACTATTTTGTTTTTTGGTGTATTCTATTCCTATACTGTCTTTGTCATCACATAATCAACTAGGATTCCATCCTAAGAGACAATATGGACAAGAGAAGAAACCGTTTGAATCCATAATTTAATCTTTCTAAACATCCCATATAAGTCATTTCATCTATGAGTCTAAAAAATCCTTAAGTGGTTCAGATAGTCCTCATATATTTTGGAATATATCAAGATATCATTAATATATAACACAATGAATATTCAAGATATTCCATGAACACACTATTCATTAAATCCAAAAATATAAAGGGTGAATTAGTCAATCCAAATGGCATTACAATAAACTCATAATGATTATACATATTTTAAAATTATGTATTTGGAATATAGTCTTTCTTCACATGAAATTGATGATATCAAAATTGAAGTTAAATATTTGAATAATATTTATCTCTATGTAGTTGATTAGATAAATCATCAATGTGAGGCATCAGATACTTGTTCATTATCATAATAGCTTCGATCTCTCTTTATTCATTGCACAACATCATAGATCTCTATTTATTCCTAACAAAAATATTATGAGATCTCCGAGGTGAAACAATAGGGTTTATGAATCCTTTATCACTTAAATACCATATTTGTTTCTTCAACTACACTAATTCCAAATTGTTCATTCTATAATAAGTGTTTGATATACTTCTTTAATTTGGGATTAAATCAATAGAAAATTCATTTTCCTACTTTGGTGTTTGTCTTGTTAAATCCTCATGAAATACATCAATGTATTCATATTCAATATTTACATCCTCAATTTGATGATTTCTTTTGTCATCTATTGAATATTTGTTTGCTTCCTCCCCAAGAATTTCATTTGGAAGACCTAATAGAGGTGGATCCACATATGACTCAGATGATGTAGTCTCACCTCTGGAGATGATAAATTCTATACCTTCATCAAGATTCATAATTTCATTATATTTAAAATTAATTTTTTTCCTTATAATTAGAAATTTAGTCCATACCAAGGATTATATCAAAAAAACCATAGGTATGATGATAAAATCAGCAATTAGGGAATATTTATGTGTCACAATAGGAACTCCTCAACATATCTTTATTGTAATAAGCTTTCCACTATGAGTCTTTATTGAAAATTACCTTATTATTGTGAATTGGAAATGTAATATTTTTAGAGAAAACTAGGATTATATAAAATAATGCGATGATCCAGAATCAGAAAAACCATTATCTAAATTTGAGGAGATGATTGATGTACATTACTCCACATCATTAGGAACTTCAACCTCATGTGTTGTGACTATATATGCATAGCCTTGTTCCCTTGGCCTTTTATGTAGAATGTTTCCTTGATTCATAGGATAATTATTTGAAAAATGTCTTATCTCTTTACAATTATATAATCTAACATTGGTAGATTATTTCTATCCCTAGCATTCACATGATTGGTGGAATTTTTCTCCACCCTTGTAGGAAAATATCATCCCCAATAAGAATGTTTCATGATGTTTTATTCCACAGTAATTAAATTATGGAAAGTAAACTCTTCCCTAATTCTCCTTTTCCTTATAAACTTTTCTATAGTGTTCATCATCCCTCTTATTCTTGTGATTTACATTAAAGTCACAAGTCATAGTGAATTCTGTCTCTATCATAATTGCACACAAGACAATATCTTCATATAATAATAATGTTTGAGAGGCCAGTGCATTTTAGAGTGTTGTTTCTAACCCATCAAAGAATCGATCAATATTTTTCATTGTATGGAATATATTAAACAAATAATTCCTTGTAAATCATTTAATGTTGGCTGCATACATAGAAACATTATCATACACTTTTCCTCTCATATTCAGGAATCTTCTCTCTATATCTGATTGATGTTATTGAGGGAAATATTTTTCTAAGAAAATATCCCTCAAATCCTTCAATTACATTTTTTTCAATTTCTTACTCATCCTTTGTGTTTTTAATTAATGACAACCATTTATATATATCTTCCAATAGATGATAAAATTCCATGATAACCTCCCCCCTTTTGTTACTTACTAAAGAAATAAATATCTCATATAAGGAACTTATCCACTCCATTGCTATAAATAGGTTTGTAGTCCCACTAAATGATAGATGTTGTTTGATTATGAAGTTATCTAACATTGTTTCACCATGTTGTGGACTGAGATTCTCCTTGTGAGTAAGGGTTTATTCATATCCTATGATAGCCATCCTATTATTATTATATGTTTCTCAACCAAAATTTTAGATCCTTCTCCAACATAATTATCTTGTATAAGAGGGAATTCCCTACATGGATTACCTACATTGATATGGTTTCTATTCCTTCTATTAGGCACTATTTCTAAACAATATCATACACTAAATTAGGTTATGAATCATAATGAAAAATTTATAACTAGAAAAAAACACTGCATAAATTGAAAAATTATGCATATCTAATCCCATAATTATAATCATGGTTTCTATGGGGATATCTGTACTAATAAATCCTTTATAATGGTTTGTAAATAAAATGTGAATTTTTCTAAGCGTATACCAAAGGAGTTTCAAAACATGTCAGTAGTAAGGCCCATTGTCATGAACAAAGTTAATAAAATTTAGACCCAACTCACCTTGTCGGAGTTGTTACCCCTAGGTATATCTGTGCAAGAACCACATTAAGTAATAGTATCCAGAGAGGTATGTATTGTTAAGAAAACCCACATAACTTCTTACTAACCAAAATTATAGGATGTTCTTCTATACTTATCCTAAAATTATATCTTAGGGTTATGTTCCATAATAAATTTTTTCCTAAACTAGATTCCATGGTTTCTACTAAACTTCCTCTAATTCCAACTGTAATGACCATGACCACGGTAACTTGGATCTTGTGCCTTACTTTATTAAATTGGTATAATAAAAATGTAAGTCACATCCTGAAGGACTGAGTAGTTTAACATATTTGTAAAACCCAATACTAATATAATGTTTATATTAATACATGAAAAGATAAAACAATATAGAAACTACATTGGAATCATCCGAAAACTCCTATATTATCTATGAAATTCATTCATAATTTACATATTTGCATCCTCAGGAAATATAAAACATAAGAAATGAGTGATCTCAGATTCTCAGTAAGGGTTATAAATACAAGAGAAGAAATCATAAATATACATCAATAATATGGTTCGTTGAATTCCTAAGAAGACATTCTGTTTAAACATTATCCTGTGCGTAATATGTGAGGAATAAAATCTGATTAAATAACAACATAAATAATCAAATAAAATAAGAACTTTACCATGGATATTAATATAGATAAATAATCTCAAGGAATATAAAATACCTGTATAATAATAAGGTAAATCATAATTATATAAATCATAAATATATCATCGAGGCTTCATCAAAGACACCATACATAAATGGGTCCAACAACAGTCTGGTTATTCTCATGAGACCTACCGATGCATCGAGGGGAGATAGAGGGATATATCAATCACATACGAATTCCAATGCATTCCTCATTTGAATGTGGGGAAAAATAATCAACATATACATTCATATTGAATCAATCATATTAAATGTTAATAACCTTCCCCAAACAATAAACATAATCATAAACCATCATGATTAATATGGTGAATGGTATCAAGATCTTATATATCAATAAACAATCCAAATCCATTACATTAAATATGGTAGATGGTAAAGTAAGAGATCAATTTAAATAAATAATATGATTCAATAAAGGGTGTGGAAATAGTTGTAAATAATATAATAAAATCATTTATAAATTCTTGAGATGATTTATCTTTTACTTTGGAATGAAGATTTCTTTTGGAAAATAATTTGTATTTTTCATAAGAACCAGTTTGTAAAAATGTAAATTCTCGAAAATAAAATGGAATGAAATTATAATTTAGAAATATTAAAATAATATTCACACTGAAATTTGGAAACATTAGTGAAAAAATGTAAAAATATTGTTTAATATAATTTAGAAAAATGAGCTACTTCAGTGCGGAATATTTGAAAATTTAAATGATTATTTCATGCATAAAAATCCATAATTGTGTACATAAAACCAAAAAATAACTAAGATAGTTTTTCAATAAAAAAATAGATATTTTATAAAAATATTATTGGATTAAAAAATATTGGGGTGTTTACTTCAAAATGGGTAAGAAATTGGGAAGTTCCCACTAATCGAGCATGCTTATCGAGAGGAATTGAAAATGGAACCTTATATAATATATATTTACCCATAAAATATAGATGAAAGAATCTAGGTAAATGGTTTTGGAACAAAAAAAATATAATTTAGAATAATTATATAAAAATAAATAGATTTAAATTGGGGTAAAGAGGGAGAAGGCATTACCTGAATAAAAAATGGATGTTCATGGAGAATTGATTACCATATGTTTGAAAGCATTATGAACTTTAATTAAAATCCTGAATATGAAATTATATTCATTAATAATTTAATTCATAAATAACATATATTTTACTTAGTATAATTTTAGAATTTCAATTATGGTTATTTTTATGAGTCCTATGATTCATGTTTTTCATTCAGATGTGTCTGTTACCTTGGTTTTTATGATTGGTTCATTTGTATACATGTTTAAAAGATCATGTGAAATGGGAATAGTTATATTGAATTGAAATTATTTATTATAAATGAAACTATAAAATATTTAATGTTCTTATATATAATTTTTTCATATATGAGTAATATTCATTAGATTAAATGTTAATGATTACCGTTTGGATTATTTGGGCATTTTTCTGATCATCACGCCCAAGTTATAATATTATGTATGTATATTTGTTATAGAACACTAAATATATTTTAATATAGATACTATAATTTTTTATAAAAATAGAAATGATTTAAGGACCATGCATGATGAATAAATTGAAAAACTAAAGCTCATCATTCATGAAGGTCTTAAATCAGCACCTCACAGATAAAGTTTTCATTTTGAGAACAAAATTATTAAGATAAAGGAATTGGGGGTGTATATTCCATTATCCCAAAATAATTTTAGTATATTAAATTTACAGGAGTTTTCATTATTTTTTAGATATTATATGTAAGTAAAATATAATAAAACAAAATAAATTGAAATAAAATTAAAAGAAAAAAATGGGATTTTACCTCTTGATTTCTTGACCATGAGAACCTACCCAATGAATTTTAAAATGACCTTTTGGGTGAGACTAGAAAGACCATAAAGTGTGGGAGAGTAGTTATAGATAGATTGTGAAGAATCTCTACATGATTCCTGGATTTTTATGTGTGAGGAGAAGAGGTGGTGAGTGGTGGTATTTATATTGGAGGGGAGGGGTGTTTTTTAATTATTTTATTCATTTTATTATTATTTTGGTTCATGAAAACAAATATTATTTATTATTATAAATAAATAAATTAACTAGTGCAGGTGGGATTGAACTAATGGTGCATATTTCATCCATACATCATCCATGACACAACAATTCATGTATTTAATTAATACTATAAATTATCATATTTCAATACTTGCCAAAAATTATACTATTTGAGAAAAATACCAATAATTTACTCGAACCATTTATTGATGTGTATAATTCAAAAAATGGGCCAATTTTATGAAAATAATTTTATAATTGGGATAAATTTAATTTTTAAATAAAATCAAAAATTTACTTTAAAAAAACTATTATTAATTTGAAAATGGATTTTATGACACATTCAGAAATCAAATAAGGTCCCAAAAAATAATATTTAATCATAATACAACAAAATATTAATTTATGAATTTATTTCTAAGAATGAAATTTTATTCAAAAAAATATTTTTTTTTAAAATTTTTGAATTAACATTTATATTTCACCAAAATTCTGAAACATAATTTATCATTTTTAAAACATTTATTTACTTATTACATGATTTAAATTTATTATATTTTAATTCATAAGATACCTAAATTTTATGTACACTTTAATAGGATATTTTACTATTTTATTGGTCAGATCACTATTCTTAAATGTCACATTACTATTTCAACTGTCATATTTAATAGTATATTATGGTTTTAAACTCGGTGTTTCATGAAAATTAAACCATTGAATATGTTAAATTTTAAAAGACACATACCATAAAATCTTGGGTTTTTTCATATTGTTCCTAGACAGTCTGGTGAATTATTGATTTTAAAACCTAATTTATGTTTTGGATATATTTAATATCATTATAAAATACTTAAAAGCTTGTGATTTACAAGTGTACAGGATCAACTCTCAACTTGAGATCTAAACCCTTGTTTAATTTATGTTGGGTATTTTTGTATGTTCTACTATTTTAAATTGAAAATCAATTTTATTTTTCTAAAACGTAAAAAAACATTACATTGATAGTTGATATTAATTTTTTTTTATATAAGGTATTTAATTAATAACCTGATTTCAATATTTAAAGTATTTATAATATATTTTAACTGATCCCAAATATCACTTATGAGAAATTATATAAAAGATAATATATATATATATATATCTACTGTTTTGATAAACTGGAAATTTTTATTAAATTAGGTATTTATTTTTTAATTGTTTTTAAATTAATATTTTTTTGGGAACTCAATTTCCCCCCCCCCCCCCTCTTGAGATACACACTCTAACCAACTCTTGGTATCAAAAGTTTATAAATATTGTTTTAATATAGTTTTACTTTTATTTTAAAGATCATAAATTTATGTAATTTCTAAATTTAATTCATTATTGATAATAATGGACAAAAAGAAACGGTTACTAATTCACCTCATTAGTTTAATGAAACCAATTATTCACCATGGAATATTAAAATAAATATTCCATTAGGAAGGATTGTAATACCATAGAATTCCAGGATTTTTTTTTGAAAATTCAATGGCATTGTTTTCACACCAGGCTAAGACGGCATGCAATTCTGAGGCATAAAGTTCCCATGAATGATACATAAAAAAATATTATGTTTTAAATAGCATGTGCGAGCAGTTTTCTGGAAAAAGTAAAATAACTCTTAAATGAGTGACCAGATATGAAATTTGAGGGCACCGTTGCATTCCGGATGACTGTTTTACTCTATGAATGACTAATGTTTAGTCAGTGAGGGACTCTAGTGAGAAAACCCGAAATGGAATAATAGTATATAAAAAAATTAAATTAAATTATTTTTTTTTCAAATGCTTATAAACCAAAAACATTGACTCAGATTGAAAATTTGAGAGCACCGTTGAACTCATGAGGATATGATTTATTTAGCCAGAGCCTAACATTGGCTCGCACAGGTCAATAGTGGAAGGATGTTTTTAACTGTAAATAAAATAATTGAATAAAGTTATTTTATTTTAAAATTCATATAACACATAAAAGGGAACATGGATTTAAAATTTGAGAGTACTATTGAGTTTTGAGTGTATTAATCTTTTAGGTAGAACCTAACATCAGCCAGCGCATGCCGGCTAGAAAAGTTAGTTTTTGGGACATAACCATAATTAAAATAATTTAAATAAAAGCTATTTTATTTTTGAATCCTCAAAACTCACATATGGAAACTCTGATTAAAATTATGAGATCACCATTGAGTTTATAAGGAGATGTTCGCCTTATGAAGGAATTTACCTCAACCGGCATTATTGGAGGGAAAAAGTTAATTTTTAGACTTTTAAAAATAAAAATAAAATAAAATAAAAAGTAATTTTAATTATTCTCTTCATCATTGAGAAGTGGCATGTCAGCGCTATGGTGTAGTGATTAGGCAGTAATGTATCTCATTAATGAACCCAAGTAATGATTCGGCATAACAATTTTGTAACATATCATAATAGAAATGATGATTTGTGATTCATTAATCAATAGACTAATAAGAAATGCAGGTTTTTTGGCAAAATTCTGGAATTACTCAATGACTTTGGAGTGTGGTGATGACGAACGATAAAGGACAACCTCACCAATGATAAATGTCGGTGATTTTTATGACGATGATGAAACCCTTGGAGAGTGGATTTTGTATTAAATATCGACAGACGACGACGAATGATCATCCTTGAAAAATATTTTTTCCTAGGTAGGGGTTTAAATTATTAAGGGTTTTTTCCTTGATCACCCCTTCTAAATGAAGAATGCTAATCAACTCACTAATAAGTTGATCCATGGATGGATTTCCCTTATAGGTTTGGGAAATATAATTTCGTGTTGATATTAGGATTAAATCTTAGTGATTTATAATTTATACGTCATCACCCCACTAATGAGAACAATTTTGGACCAACACGAACAAAGGCCGGTTGTTCATCTGGGTGTTCTTTTTTGATACCCTCCATCTCTATCTCCCCATTCATTATTGCATAATGGAAATCATCATGTTAGCTATAGAAGCTCTAAGAGGAAGGGTCGTAGCTAGGTGGGTTGTGACACATGCAAGTGGTTGCGACACAAGGTCGTGGCGATGACATGAGGTCACGACACCTAGCCATAACGGAAGGTGGGAGGTGGCGCGCTACGGCAGTAGTAGGAGCATTCGGCATGAATGGAATTGGGTAGCGGCAGGCAGACTCGGCCACCCAGCCACACTGGAGGCTCACACGACACAAATCCATGGTCCTTAGACCGCAATGGTGAGATGGACCCATGGGTCACATAGTAGAGTTGTGGGTCACGTGAAAACTGGTCCTCTTGAGAAGACTGTCGTAAATAGGTGATGCCACTGGAGCACCATGTTGGAGGAGTGGCATGGGTAAGAGTTGGAACACAATACTAGATTTCATGCGAAGGATGTGGCGAACCTTTTCTGGCTGCGCGCAGTATGAACCAGATGCCATGCGGGTGTCCAAGAGGGGGAAACCACCCCGCCCTGTAGGTCGACTGGTGCTACTAACCAGGCCATTGGGCGGGCTGGGCTGATGGGTCGAACCGGGTTGCTGGGTGGCTCGAGTTGGTGAAGATCCATCCCCCGATGTGGGTTGGTCCAATGGGAAAACAGGGTCGTCGAGCAGCCCGGGATTGGACTGAACCATCCGGCCTGTTGTGGGCCAGGCTCGACACAACCGGATCAGAGGGCGACCCGGTGGGTGGGACACACGGCAGAACCGGGCCAGGTTCTGTATTGCCCAATGGGCCTGGCCTAGTGACCATGTCGAACCGATCTGAACAGACATGAATTGGGTTGGTTAGGTTATATATAACTAGTTCGGGACATGAAAGACCCCCAGTCCAGGTTCGTTGGGTTGGTCTGACCAGGTTGGACCAGGACAAAAAACAAGCAGCCCTTGCTTACTCAAACGCCAATATCATTTAGACCGAGTGTCTTATTGGGGATCTGTTTGCGACGTTGGAAACCTTAAGATGAGATTCTTATTTTGGAATGATCTAATGATACTTTAATTGAATTTAATATTATAATAATGGCTTGAGGAGTGAATTCTCCCAGAATCCAGAGCAGTACGTGTAGGAATCCAGTAGCTTGATTGTCCCAATGACTAATGATGAGTGGTTCTAAATGATCCTGCAGGACTAGATGATAAGTGCACCTGTGTGGACCAGCCACAAATCACCATGTTTTGATCAGCTACAAATAACCCTATATGGATCGGCTATATGTGACCTTGTGTGGATCAGCTACAAGTTACCCTGTGTGGATCATCTATAAGAAATCATAAGTGGACCTTCTATAATGACCTATGTGGTAAGAGGCTCTGGGTAACCCAGCATGCCCAAAATATGGAGCATCTTTGTGTGGCCCAACAAAACCATGGTACTCATCGAATATGAGACCATATTAGTCCAACGTGTTTAGTGCATGAGTAATAGTTTTTATATACAAACGTTAGATTATACATGCATGAGCTTATCGTACATAGTGTTTATCTTATTTTGTGTTTTTCCCTTGTGTTTCATGGTCCCCACTGAGTATTGGGTTAGTCGACCCTACAAAGGCATCAAACGCATGTGTCGGGTCCCGTGTAGGGGACCGACACGTCGATGAAAACCTTGGTGGTCTGGGTCTAGGTGGTGCTCAGTGAGACGGGACGAACAGACGCTTCGATGGAGACCTTGTTGGTCTAGGACCAAGTGGTTCTCAGTGAGATGAGACGGATGGATGTACTTCTACTATTAAATGAAGCTACCCTTCACCTTCCCTTCTGGTGGGGTCTTGAGTAGATATACCATGGTAGTTTTACTTTCCATTGTGGTATTATGCTTGTATTCTGGCCCCTTTGTAGTTTTAGTTTGTAATTTACTCTCAGTAGTTTTCTCCGTGATAGTTGGGGTTTACTTTGTGATTAAATTCGGTAGTTTGAAATTTGATCATGTGTACATGATTAATGGAAAATTCATTCCTTTTTTTGATATGCCTCTTCAGTGCTAGTCACCAACCCCTAGTCTATGGAAGGCAGGCATGGGGTAGTCATGTCACCGGCCTTGGGGGACAGGTTGTGACAAGGATGAGTTTTGATATTTGGAATTTAATTTAGGATGAATATGAAAAAACATAAAAATTATATAGAAATACAGAGTTTGGGTATTAAATATTAATACAATTTTAATTGTAATTATGTGAATTATTTATATTATTCATTATGCAATGAAAAAATTAACTGAATATCATTCAGTACTAATGACATTGAAATTTGAGATACAATAACTATTTCAAATAAATGAACAACTAAATTTAATTAAATTGGATAAAATACAAATACTATTATATATGATACATTTAAGATGAAGCCTGATGAATCTATATCTGAAATTTAACTCAGGTTCAATTATATAATGAACATCTTGCATGCACTAAAAAATAAAATTACTAACAAGCATCATGTCATGAGATTTATCGGCTGCTGACCAAAAATATAGAGGGGAAATTATATACCAATAGGAGAATCATGTGACATTAGTACACTTCGATTCAAGGAACTTATTGAAACTATAATAAAATTTTAAAAAAATAAAGTAAAAAATATGAATTTTGAAACCTGAAGCAAAAAATCTATATCTTTCATAAATACTACATAAAAAAGAAGATAAAAGTTCAAAGCTCAATTGATGAAAAATCACCAGCTGGTTGTGATGAGGAAAATGAACATTTTTCTATAAATTTCAAAAAATATATAATTGTATGAAGTTATTCAAGAAAACCAATATCCAAGGTATGTATGATAATATAAATAGATAAAAGATTTGAAGAATTATGTTTCAACCAATGATTTAAATTTATAATAATGTAATAGGAAATGACATACCAATGTTGACTATACTAAGTTAAATTAAAATAAAAAGTTCAAGGATATAGAAGAGAGATAGAAAAGATATTAAAGAAAATATGAGTTCATCATAATATATTTCAAGTGAATCTAACTTAGGAAAATATGATAATAATGATAAACACAATATGTGTTTTGACAAACACATCAATGGTCTTAAATTTTTTCCTTCTATCTCCTGTTCACAATTAAAACCTTTCTGATAATAAAAATAATGATTAAAAATTGTATAGTGAAGAAATATTTTTATACTATAATATATTGTAGGTCACATTGAATGAGTTAAAATATAAATTCAAAAATCATAAATAAGTAGTATGTTTTTTCTTCTTTCCTTTAAACAAATCTTAATGTAGAGAATGATAAAAATGATTATCTTTTGAAAGAAAGTAATATTCTGTATTTATCTAATAAAAAATTAATGATATATATGTATAAAATTAACAAAACTCTTACATATATTATTCGAAGGAAAATTACACCAAAATATACTAATAGAATAGTAAATTTTCTTGGATAGAGAAGAATTATTAAAAAAATATTATAAGTTCAAGTTCTACTAACTATGTTACTAGTTCTGTTTCTACTAGACCCAAAAAGGTTTTTTATTTCCTACAGATTAATTTATTATTATATGAAACCAATGAAAAAATTATGGATTCGTAATGATTTTTGTACTAACAATTTTGGACCCAAGAAAATATGGATACCAAAGCCATTTTTGGTTTAAATTTATTTTTTTTGATATGTTCTAGAACAAATCCAGTTAATACTTATGGTATTTGGACAACGAAATCTCTATAAAAATTAATAGAGAATAATAAAGTCTCAATAACCTTATCAATTTTAATGGTGGACATGTCACCTTTAACGAAACTGTTAAAGGAATGATAATTGGACTTAGCCAAATCAGTAACACTGATACTGTTTTAATTTATAATGTTTTATTTTTATATAGATTATAGAACAATACTCTTAGTATTTATCAGTTATGTGATGATAGTTTTAATGTTAAATTTAAAAATAATTCTTGCAATGTTTTAGTTATAAAAATTATTTATTTTTAACAAATTTAAAAAATGATAATATAAAACCAATTAATTTAGATTCCTTCATTTTTCAAAACATTTTTTTATAAGTTCCTTTCAGAAAGAATCTTGGATTTAAAAAATGAGACTCGTCCATTTCTATATTCACTCACTTAGAAATCAAACTAAGAAAGTTTTAGTCCCATATCTACCTAAACTAGATCTCATAGAGAATAATGTTTGTAACCCATGCCAAAAAGGGAAAAAATATCATTCAAACCCAAGAAACAAGTTTCAACTTAATGACCCCAAGAGTTAGTTCAAATGTATTTTTTTTGGAAACTTTATATTTTATATCTTAAATCGGAAGCACTATGTTTATGTTTTAGCAGATGATTTTTCTAGATAAAATTTGTATACTTTCTAGCTATCAAAATTTATGCTTATTCCAATTTTTCTAAAAATGATAAATTTTTATAAAATATTAGTGTACATAGAATGAAAACCTTAAGAAGTGTTCATTTCTATGATTTTTAAAATCAATATTTTCAATCATTATTTGATAGGATAAATATAAAACATTAAGAAATTGTTCGGATCATGCTCAATGAATAGGATTTTCAGATTTAATTTTGAAAAAATGATGTGAATATAGATTGTTATTTAATAAAAAGAGTTTATATTGGTCCTACCATAAAAAATAACCCCTTATGAGTTATTTAATGGAAAGAATCGATAAGTTAATTAAATTATCTTTTTAATTCGTCATGTATTTGTTCTAAATTAAATGGATAATCATGTCAATATTTCATCCAAAAGTGATGAAGGAATTTTCTATAGAAATTCAAAATTCATTAAATCATATATATTTTTTAATAAAAGGGATTAAATTGTCGAGGAATTTGTACGTGTCAAATTTAATGAAAAAGATCCACATGATACAAAATACTCTTTAGAAAATCTTGATAATGATCATTATATTATCGAATTAAAGGCTAAAATTGGTGACAATACTATTATACCTTCCATAATGAACTCATCCTATTATAAGGAACATAACGAACTCAAATCATAAGAGAATAATGAGACATAAAGTTCATATTTTCATAGAACTATTAGGACTCGTAGATATCATCTTGTACATGTTGTAGTACAAGACCTAGATAGAGGAAAACATACGAGAGTTGCACTTATCAATCAGGTTAAACATAATTATTTCTTGTCACATCTTGAACATAAGAAGATCAATGATGTAATTAATGATGAATTATATAAAATGGAAATATAAAAAGAAAATAATGAATTTGAAATAATCAAATTTTTGAATCTAGTTGATATACACAATTACTATCTAGCAGTTAGAGTTAAATGGTTGTTTAGAAACAAGTTTGATGAGACAAGCACTATAGTTAGAAGAAAAGATAGTTTGTTTTCACAATGATATAATCATGAAGATGGTACTGACTATAAGAATACCTTTTGACCAATAGTTAAATTTTAATCCATTATAATTATTCTCTCCTATGTAGAAAACCACATTATATTTCTAAACCCACCTTTAAATAATCATGTGTTTAAATTAACAAAATATTTATATGATTTAAAAAAATATTATAGAGCTTGGTATAGTAGTATAATATCTTTTCTAATTTTCCATGGTTTTACTAAATGTATAGATGAACCTACATTATTTATTAAGTGGATTTCGATGTTTTTTTAGTTGTAAAAATTTGATGTTGATGATACTATTTTTGGATCTTCATGATATTCTTTGTGTACTGAATTTTTAAAAATGGTGCAATGTGAATTTAAAATGAGTTTAATAGATGAAAAAAATACATTCTTGGTTTTAAAAATTTTCAAAATAAGGATGGAATTATTTTAAATCAAAAAAATTGCACCAATGATCATATAATTGTTTTTCATGGGTAGTGCTAAAGGTCGTGATCCTCCCATGAGTACTATCTAAAAGAAGGATCTCGATGAAACTGGGAAATTAGTCGATCAAACCACGTATAGATGTATGATTGGGAGAATTTTGTACTTAAATTCTATATAACCATATATTATATTTAGTGTTTGTATGTATTATAATTTTCAATAAAACCTAAATGAATTACATTTACTAGCTCAGAATTTTTTAAATAACTCATGAATACAAAAAACGTAGGAGTTTTTTTTTCTCCAGTGAAAAATTATTCGATTTAGTTAGTTATTCAGATAAATATTTTGATGGTTGTAATTGATATAAATAAATAAATTTTTAAACATGTAACGTTTTAGGAAAGTCTATAGTTTCATCGTGTAGTAAGAAGAGGGAATATATGTCATTATCCACTACTGAAGCTGAGTACATGGTTGCAGGATGTTTTTGTGCACATATCTTGTGGATGAAAGGAACATTACTAGACTATGGGTATCAATTATAACATGTACATATAATCTTTAATAATAAAAGTGTAAAAATATTTCTAGTAATATTATATCTCATTCTAGAACAAATCACAATGATATAATACACACTTTTTATAATATCAATTCCAAAAAAGTTATATAACTCATAAATTCATAGGTACTAAACATTATCTTGATAATATATTTACAGAACCTTAAAAATTAAGAGAATCTGTTACATCAAACCTGAATTGTGCATGATAAATTATTTTTAATTTTTAATTTGGATTTAGTTTTTATTTAATATTTTAAAATTTTATTACATTCATTCTCTAATTTTTATGGACATAACTCTAAAGTGTAATTCACAAAGTTAGTAGGGAAATAATGAATTTTTGTTCATATAGTCATCATACATATAATGAATACTTACTTTTGGTTACTATATTTACAGTGAACTTATTGATATTGTGATCAAGCACACCTACCATATGTTACTATTAGCATGTTGTCCATTCTTATTGTTACACCCCGAAATTTTATGAAAAATATTCTTTTTAATTTCATTAATGTCTTGTGTTGTACGCTACACCAAAATAAGATTTCACAACATGCATCCTTGACTTGCCTTCCATTACACGCAATCGCAACCTTCCTCGATAGCGTGTGTAGTACGCAATAACGAGTTTCACTAAACAGCAATATGTCATTAAAATATTATTAAAACTAGCCGTCATGAATAGTAATAACCACTTTTTGAAATTTTGTAAATTTTATTTTATCAAAATTGACTTTATTTTTGGATTCGTAATATCGAAATTAGCTTAGGGTGAAATTTTGGTACTTTTTGGATAACTTTTATTTTCTAATGAATATTGAAAATTACTAAATTTTAATTAAAAACAACTTTTTTAATCGAAATAATTAATAGTGATAAATTATTAATTTGAGTGGTTTTAAAGTATATTTAGAATATATTTTTACAATTCACTACAATGTTGGTCATTGGATGTAATTTCACATTTACACCAGACATAAACAAGTGTTAATCTTTTGATAGTTATTATCTCTTAAAAACACGCTATTTGTTGTCACAGCGGAAACTAATTATAAAATTAATTAATGCAACGTACATGTTGGGAATTTTGTAAAATAGAAATCATTTTTGAATTCGGAATATCATTTATAGCTTAGAATGAAATTTTGGCATTTTTCTGAAAAACTTCAATTTTTGATGAATAGTGAAACTACTAAGTGGTAGTTAAAAAAATTAATTTTTTCATAAATCTTAATTTTACCGCTTCTGTGAATGGAATTTCAAAAATCCGAGAGACATGGTTGATGTAAGTAAGTAAAATGTGGTTCAATGAGATGAAAATAATTTTTGGTGAATGGTAACTTTTTACTTTTATTTACCACGGTTAAAAGTAAATAGGGTAATTAAGGGTAAAAATGATATTAATATTACCCTAACACATGTCCTAATCCTATTGGACAAGTTTATCTCGACCAAAAACATCCTTAAGTGTAAAATATTTTCATTTAGGCCCACTTGGATTAGATTAGGACATTTATTATTATTTAATTCAAAGAACAGTTAAAAGAGTTAAAATCAATGTTTATTTACTAAAAAAATTTTAATATAGGGTTAAACATAATATACTTTCGACTATAAATATTCATTAGAAATATAAAAAGATTTTCTACATAATGGTATTTTATTTTTAATTTTTATACTTTAAATAATTTAATTTATTTATGACACAACGATGATGCAGTAATTACCTTTTTAAGAAAATAATAACATAATTGATGTTATAAATGCCCAAATAAATGTAATTTGAGACTTTTTATGACTTAAACTAATTTTATAGGTTAATATGACATGTTATTGTCGATTTAAGTGACTTTATTCGAACTTATCATTCTGTTAAAATTTTCATAAAAATCATTTACCAAATAGGGTCAAAATTGACATAAATTAGTTTTTAAAAAACATATTATATTATTAATTGTTATTTAATTCCTAAAAATCTAAGGTTCGGCCAAATTACTTATATAAGGATAGATATATTAATAATAAACAACTTTTGGTTCTTTTGGCTTGATATAGTGTGTTTATTAACCATATAGTGTAAGAAAACAAAAAGACACGGTAAAAGTTAAATTATTTAACATAGAGTTAAATCTAATTGAGAAGGTTAAAATAATAACCTAAACTTGTCTAAATCCTATTGGATGAGATGATTTCGAACCATCCACACTTTATCTTCTAAATAAGACCATTTTGAACCATTATAAACCGAATTTTACATTAATATAAAATAATATTTTGAGATATTCCTAAGGTGCCTCTCTCCTCCCTTATAAAAGGGAACCTCCTTCCTCACCTCCTCACACCAATTTGAGCATTCAAGCTCGGCCAAAACCTGCCAAAATCTCTTCTCCACTTCCCTAGTATCATCCTAGAGGTCCTGGTCTTCTTCAAAGACCATCTTTAGTTCTTTATGTGGAGGTTAAGAAAAGGCGCGTCAAAAAGAGGTAATATCCATTACCGATCTTTTTCAATTTCGTTCTTCTTCAACTTCTTCTTCTTTAGTTTTTTCATGATAAAGTAATAACATAAGTATTTATTATATACTGATATGTTATTATAAATATGAAACAACTCTAATTAATCTTCTATCCATCCTACGGAAAAAGGAAATCACCGCGCGTGCGTACGTACGGAATACCGTCTCCACGCCGTGGTGTAATCTATTTTCCGCCACCTCCTTAATTGGATGGGTATAATTGTGTAAGGAGTAACTATATATGATTATTATAGAGTTATATTGATACTGTAATATTATATATACAATTCAACATAATTCCACGACCATGGGAATGATATCATCGCTCGTGCGTACGTACGGACTACCGTCTCCACGGCGCGATGAGATTCATTCTCCATGTTAACCATTTAAGAATAATTATAAAGTATATATAAGCAATAATAATGATATATATGACATTATAAGGCTACTTAATTTATGTATATATGTATTTCATCTACTTACTTCCATTCAAGACAGTGAGGAATGGAAAACAGCGTTCATGCGTACGTACGGACTACCGTCTCCATGAATGGTGTGTTTAATTTCATTTATATATTTATTAAATATATATATATATACTGAATATATATGATATATAAATAATGTTTTATATTCTGGAAGTAAGTAAATAATTATATAAGTAATAATAATGTCAAGAACAACAAGTCCAAACACCTACGATAAATGAAACGATTTTACCCAAAACGCTTCTTTAACATGGAATTTACAAAAGAACGGGTAATATAATGTCATAAGTGAACCATATATGATATCATAACAATGAATATGATTCTTTAATAAGTTAATGAAATTATTTAAATCATTATACAAGAGGTTCGGACAATTACGAAGCAAATCGGACTTAAGGTAAAGGAAATATCACAATCTCATTTTTATCCGAGATTGTTTATACGTTGGTATTTACTGGGGTGTATTTTATCATCCACATCTATGTTTCCTCAATATTTAATGATTATTTACATCCACCTACAATTGTTTAAATCCAAATTTACCCTTTGGTGAGTTTTTATTAAAAGATATTAAAGTAATCTTTTGTCATTTTTCGTACGAGGTACTTTTTGACTTTTTCGACAAAAGTACGAAGAATGTTTTTTTAACTTATACGGAATGAACAGATTTTTACGGATTTATAAAGCCTTATTTTAATGAATCTTCCTTCAAAAAATTTCATGACTATTTTTAATAAAATCTCTTTCTTTTAAAATTTCATGACGTTTTGTGAAAAGAAATTGATTTTGAAGAAGAAAGGATATTTTCCTCAAGAATTCATTTCAAGTGTTTTATCAAAATTATTTTCCATCTAAGATAACATAGGGTTCTGTTTCTATCCCTATTATTACATTTATTTGGTTATGTTGTGGTGGAATTATTTTTATGAATTCCTTTATCTTATATGAATTGTTTTATGATGTCATGTTGTTTAAGAATCCCATTTTCACTACATGGGTTATGTAATGATGTATGATGTATGATTTTGTGGAACACATAAGAATGCAATCATTATGAGATGGGTGAGACCTATATCTCCATCCAATGCATTGGGTAAAGATTTTATATCTCATGAGATAGACATGGCTGGAATGGTAGGTTATACCGGTTCAGTGAAACAGGACTGAAACGAGGGTGACTCGGTTCAGAAAGGGACATTGTCCAATAAGATAGTCCTGGAAATGAGTCTTGACTAACAAGAAATTATTCTCTATGATTATGTGTGTATGCCACAAAGTTTCATGTTTTAAGTTATGATTATTGGGATTTCATTTCACTACTATGATTTATCCCATGTTATGAAATTATGCTCTCTTTTGCAGGTTAAGATTTCCAAAAGTTATGTTCTTATGAATATGATGTGATTCATTTTTCTTTTGTTTACCCTTACTGAGCATTTGAGCTCACCCTTTTATGTTTTCTTTTCCCCAAGATATAAAGAAACGTTTTTGGTAAAAAAAGGGAAGATCTTTATGGGAGATATTGAAGATCTTTCACCACGATTAGAAGATTACGTTACGAGTTTCCAAAGACACTAAACTATTATGATCCTTGTGTGTGTGTTTTTTTGTTATGTACTAAGTATTCCGAAAAAGTAATGTAATGCTCATGTACGTCAAGATTTGGGTCGTTACAGTTGGTATCAGAGGAATGGTTTAGTCAACCTTTGGAAACTAGGATGCGAGAACTTTAGTGAGATCCCTAGAGATATTTATAAGGTATGTCTAAGGATGTACCTAAGGATAAGTATACGTATAGGATACAGTCCTAGAACTGTGATAACGATCATAGAATTTAACCTAATATGTTAGATATTGAGGATACTCCACCATTATTATGTTGTTTTTCCTAGCATGATTTTTTCCTCTCACACTATTCTTTTTTGTGTTTTAGAAAATGGTTGGAAACAAGATGATTCACGATAATGGAGGATATGATGGACAATGGAATGATATTTTTCATAATGAAATGGGATTTGGAAGTCCAAAAATCATTATTATGCCGAATCAGCAATCTCAAAATATGATCAATAAAGTAAAATTTGGTAAGTTTCTTGACTCGGCTAATAAGAGAAAGATAGAGTTTCATGATGATCATAGAGGAAAGAAAGTTCAATTTCCCCTATGTAAATCATGTGGGAATAGGCATCAAGGAGAATGTTTCAAAGGAACTGGAAGATTATTTAGGTGTGGAAATGAAGGACACAAAGCAAGTTAGTGCAAAGGAAAAGGTTCAGTTAACAACATGGATGAGGATAATGGTATTGCTACGACATAAACAATGGTTAAATGTTTTAAATGTGGAATGTTCAGGCATTATGCAAACCAATGCCCTAAGGGAAAGTCTCATGAAGATAATCAGTATGGTCGTAAGGGAAGTATTTATGTTGATGATGATGAAGAGACTCCAAATGATATGTGAGAAGAAAGAATTGTTGAAGCTCGGTCAATGGTTTAAGAAGGTAGTGGAATGATTACATGTTTATCAAGTGTAAAGTTGTATAAGTAATCTCATGGTACTATGGAATAAAGAGACATCTAAGGATTGTTACACTATTGTCTTTCCTAAGTTTTTAAAGTGTAAGATTAATGGTACAAGAAACCATGAAATGTTATTCAGATATTTTTTGGAAAGTAGATGATATGTGCATAATGAAGGAATAATAAGATAATGAGGTGTTTGATTGTATTCATGAGGTCATGACTGATATAAGGAGAAGGATATATAATGGTTTGAGTATATAGAATTTTTGGATTTTGGTATGTGGAAAGAGTTAAATTTTAACTGCATTCATGTTTTCACTAAGGTTCAATGGGTATTCAAGAGAATACATGATTAAGGCCTTTGAATGTTTGGAATGTGACCAACAAGACATATCTTATGATATATGGGGATTAACGACAGTATGAAATCTCTGGTAATCATTTCCACTATATTATGAGAGTGGACTGCAGTATTATGGATAAGCCTAAAGATTAGAATGGATTATGTTGGACATAATTTAGTATTGTTTAAGGATAGAAGATTTTTGATATTATTGATGGGATGTTATAGTAATGTAGTTTTAGAAAAAGGACAACCTGCAGGACGGGCAACAACCCATCGCGTCGGACAAGGTCATAGGAATCAAACCCACAACCGAAGTGTGACTGGCCTTTATCGCCTACCACTGGCCTACAGGAAGTCCCTGTTTAGTAGAAACTAGTTTTATTATATTAAGCAGTATGATATATGAAGTATAAGTCCATTTTAGGAACCATATATGATTAATCTCACTATAGATCGACTTATGTATATAATTTTTGCTGACCTTTTGTTTGAGACAGATGGAATGACCCGTCATTCTATCACATGATCTGCTAACACTTCACGAATAAAAAATTCAACTTCATTTATTTAAGAGATGAAGTGGAAATTGTTCGAGGCATGAACAATAGTGAGATTGAACCAAAATAAAGTAAGTATTTATTCTAATTCAAATTTTCAACTTTAGGGAAATGATCTTGAAACCCAAAAATGTTGTCCTAGTGCCCTTATATCCGATGAATCAGATGGTACCCTAGATCGTCACAAATTTATGGCTTTGTGATTGCTGGCTTTTCCATAGCCATGTTCTCTACCACTCTCCATCAGAACATGATGGTTAGATTTCTCTTCCATATCCATATTTTCACCTATGTGGAAACCCAGTGATTAGTTTAATTAGGTAACCGTTACGTTTCATACTTTTGTTTTTAAAGATTGGTTTTGGTATTCCTTTTTACGATGTGGGTTTCTATTAAAGAAACTTTCGAATAGTAAACCATTTATAACCCCGACGAATTTCGAGGGCGAAATTCATTTTAAGGGGGGTAGAATGTAACACCCCGAAATTTTATGAAAAATATTATTTTTAATTTCATTAATGTCTTTTGTTGTACGCTACACCAAAAGAAGCTTTCACAACACGCATCCTTGACTTGCCTTCCATTACACGCAATCGCGACCTTCCTCGATACCGTGTGTAGTACGCAATAACGAGTTTCACTAAACAGCAATATGCTCTTAAAATATTATTAAAACTAGCCGTTATGAATAGTAATAACCACTTTTTTAAATTTTTTAAATTTTATTTTATCAAAATGGACTTTATTTTTGGATTCGTAATATCGAAATTAGCTTAGGGTGAAATTTTGGTACTTTTTGGATAACTTTTATTTTCTGATGAATAGTGAAAATTACTAAATTTTAATTAAAAACAACTTTTTTAATCGAAATAATTAATAGTGATAAATTATTAATTTGAGTGGTTTTAAGGTATATTTATAATATATTTTTACAATTCAATACAATGTTGGTCATTGGATGTAATTTCAAATTTACACCAGACATAAACAAGTGTTAATATTTTGATAGTTATTATCTCTTAAAAACACGCTATTTGTTGTGACAGCGGAAATTAATTATAAAATTAATTAATGCAAATTATATGTTTGGAATTTTGTAAAATAGAAATCATTTTTTAATTCGGAATTTCAATTATAGCTTAGGATGAAATTTTGGCATTTTTCTGAAAAAATTCAATTTTTGATGAATAGTGAAACTACTAAGTGGTAGTTAAAAATATTAATTTTTTCATAAATCTTAATTTTACTGCTTCTGTGAATGGAATTTCAAAAATCCGAGAGACACGGTTGATGTCAGTAAGTAAAATGTGGTTCAATGAGATGAAAATAATTTTTGGTGAATAGTAACTTTTTACTTTTATTTACGACGGTTAAAAGTAAATAGGCTAATTAAGGATAAAAATGATATTAATATTGCCCTAACACATGTCCTAATCCTATTGGAAAAGTGTATCTCGACCAAAAACAACCTTAAGTGTAAAATATTATCATTTAGGCCCACTTGGATTAGATTAGGACATATATTATTATTTAATTTAAAGAAGAGTTAAATTAGTTAAAATCAAAGTTTATTTACTAAATCATTTTTAATATAGGGTTATACATAATATAATTTCGACTATAAATATTCATTAGAAAGATAAAAAGATTTACTACATAATGGTAGTTTATTTGTAATTTTTATACTTTAAATAATTTAATTTATTTATGAAACAACAATGATGAAGTAATTACCTTTTTAAGAAAATATTAACATAATTGATGTTCTAAATGCCCAAATAAATGTAATTTGAGACTTTTTATGGCTTAAAAATAATTTTATAGGTTAATATGACATGTTATTGTTGATTTAAGTTACTTGGTTTGAACTTATCATTCTGTTAAATATTTCATAAAAATCATGTACCAAATAGTGTCAAAATTGACATAAATTAGTTTTTAAAACAAATATTATATTATTAATTGTTATTTAATTCCTAAAAATCTGAGGTTCGGCCAAATGACTTATATAAGGATATATATATTAATAATAAACAACTTGGGGTTCTTTTGGATTGATATAGTAAGTTTATTAACCATATAGTGTAAGAAAACAAAAAGACATGGTAAAAGTTAAATTATTTAACTTATAGGTAAATCTAATTGATGCGGTTAAAATAATAACCTAAACTTGTCTAAATCCTATTGTATGAGAGGTTTTCGACCCCTCCCCACTTTAGCTTCGAAATAATTCCATTTTGAACCATTATAAACCGAATTTGACGTTAATTTAAAATAATATTTTGAGATATTCCTAAGGTGCCCCTCTCCTCCCTTATAAAAGGGCACCTCCTCCCTCTCCTCCTCACACAAATTTGAGCATTCAATCTCGGCCAAACCCTGCCAAAATATCTTCCCCACTTCCCTAGTATTATCCTAGAGGTCCTGGTCTTCTTCAAAGACCATCCTTAGTTCATCAAGTGGAGGTTAACAAAAGGCGTGTCAAAAAGAGGTAATATCCATTACCAATCTTTTTCAATTTCTTTCTTCTTCAACTACTTCTTCTTTAGTTGTTTCATGATAAAGTAATAACATAGGTATTTCTTATATACTGATATGTTATTATAAATATGAAACAACTCTAATTAACCTTCTATCCATCCTACGGAAAAAGGAAATCACCGCGCGTGCGTACGTACAGAATACCGTCTCCACGCCGTGGTGTAATCTATTTTCCGCCACCTCCTTAATTGGATGGGTATAATGGAGTAAGGAGTAACTATATATGATTATTATAGAGTTATATTGACACTTAAATAGTATACATACAATTCAACACAATTCCACGACCATGGGAATGATATCATCGCTCGTGCGTACGTACGGACTACCGTCTCCACGACGCGATGAGATTTATTCTCCATGTTAACCATTTAAGTATAATTATAAAGTATATATAAGAAATAATAATGAAATATATGAAATTATAAGGCTACTGGATTTATTTATATATGTATGTCATCTACTTACTTCCATTCAAGACAATGACGAAAGGAAAACAGCGTTCATGCGTACGTACGGACTACCGTCTCCATGAACGGTGTGTTTCATTTCATTTATATATTTATTAAATATATATATATAAACTGAATATATATGATATATAAATCATGTTTTATATTCTGGAATTAAGGAAATAATTATATAAGTAATAATAATTTCAAGAACAACAAGTCCAAACACCTACGATAAATGAAACGATTTTACCCAAAACACTTCTTTAACACGGAATTTACAAAAGAACGGGAAATATAAAGTCATAAGTGAACCATATATGAAATCATAACAATGAATATGATTCTGTAATAAGTTAATGAAATTATTTAAATCATTATACAGGAGGTTCGGACACTTACGATGAAAATCAGACTTAAGGTAAGGGAAATATCACAATCTCATTTTTATCCGAGATTGTTTATACGTTGGTATTTACTGGGGTGTATTTTATCATCCACATCTATGTTTCCTCAATATGTAATGATTATTTCCATCCACCTAAAATTTTTTAAATCCAAATTTACCCTTTGGTGAGTTTTTAGTAAAAGATATTAAAGGAATCTTTTGTCATTTTTCGTACGAGGTACTTTTTGACTTTTTCGACAAAAGTACGAAGAATATTTTTTTAACTTATACGGCACGAACAGATATTTACGGTTTTATAAAGCCTTATTTTCATGAATCTTCCTCCAAAATATTTCATGAATATTTTTAATAAAATCTCTTTCTTTTAAAATTGCATGACGTTTTGTGAAAAGAAATTTATTTTGAAGAAGAAAGGATATTTTCCTCAAGAATTCATTTCAAGTGTTTTATCAGAATTATTTTCCATCTAAGATAACATAGGGTTCTGTTTCTATCCCTATTATTACATTTATTTGGTTATGTTGTGATGGAATTATTTTTATGAATTCCTTTATCTTATATGAATTGTTTTATGATGTCATGTTGTTTAAGAATCCCATTTTTACTACATGGGTTATGTAATGATGTATGATTTAGGATTTTGTGGCACACATAAGAATGGTATCATTATGAGATGGGTGGGACCTATATCTCCCTCCAATGCATTGGGTGAAGATTTTATATCTCATGAGATGGACATGGCTGGAATGGTAGGTTATATCGGTTCAGTGAAACAGGACTGAAACGAGGGTGACTCGGTTCATAAAGGGACATTGTCCACTAAGATAGTCTTGGAAATGAGTCTTGACTAACAAAAAATGATTCTATATGATTATGTGTGTATGCCACAAAGTTTCATGTTATAAGTTATGATTCTTGGGATTTCATTTCAGTACTATGATTTATCCCATGTTATGAAATTATGCTCTCTTTTGCAGGTTAAGATTTCCAAAAGTTATGTTCTTGTGAATATGATGTGATTGATTTTTCTTTTGTTTACCCATACTGAGCATTTGAGCTCACACTTTTATGTTTTCTTTTCCCCAGGATATAAAGGAAGGTTTTAGGTAAAAAAAAGTGAAGATCTTTATGGGAGATATTGAAGATCTTTCACCACGATTAGAAGATTACGTTCCGAGTTTCCAAAGACACTAAACTATTACGATCCTTGTGTGTGTGTTTTTTTTGTTATGTACTAAGTATTCCGCAAAAGTAATGTAATGTTCATGTACGTCAAGATTCGGGTCGTTACACTTATGTTATTTAGAAATATGTGTTAATCAGAATTACTATGTCTATTTACATTTAATTTTTCATGAAACGATTTTGGTGGGATTTATTTTTGGTATATTATTATTTTAATTCCTAAATTATTTCAAAAAAAAATTCATATCTAAATATGAACCTCTACCTTAATTTTCCTTTACATGTCCTCTATCATATCATGGTATTTTGAGAGGAGTTTATTATATCATCTGAACCTCTCACTCTCTCATCCCAACCCTCTCAATTTCAACTCCTGTTTTTGGATCCTTTAGATATCTGCTGTTGAATAAATTGTTGAGGAAGTAGAAAATGTATGATTTTTATTTTCCAATTTAGTTACAGACTTCTAATAAATTTAAATTCATCTAAATTAATTCAGTAATGTCAATGAATCTACATCTCATTGATCATCCAATTTTTATGGATAAATATGATGTTCCTCAATTTTTTAGGGGAAGTTAATCACTATTTTGGAACACGATTCATGATCAAGGATTGGATTAATGGTTTAAAGAAAATGGTAGACCTTTCTATTTATATATTATCAATTATTTTTATGTGAATCTTGAGTTTTTTCCCAAAGATAAAAAGGATTAAGTAAAATTAAGGATTAATGATGATGTTTTTGGTTTCTCACCAATGAACTGGGAAAAATTTCTGGGTGTGCCACAGAGTAGAGGTATGATAATTATCAACGTTTAAATAATGTTAATCATCCACACTTAAATTTTGAGAATTTATTGTATGAGATAATTTGTAATGAAAATCCCAAAATATCCTATATTGTTGAGTTAAGAGGTGAATATTGGCTATTAGTTATGTTTTTTAAGATTGTTATTTGTCCAAGAAAATGATTCTTTAGTATTATTATGTGTCATTATCTCTTTTTCCTATTTTTATTGTAGAATGGCGTTAAAATCAATATATTCAGATCTTTTATGAGACAAATGGTTGATTTGTACATTCCGAATTCAATATTCTGTTCCTTACTATATCTGAAGTCAATTTCTTATATTCTATAGTGTAAATAACTAGTTTTTTATGGAGAGGTTATGATCACAACTTCTTATAGATTTGTCATACTCCAAATATTTTTAAGTAGATGAAATTTAACTAGAATCCTTATAAACAAGAATGGGTAAATTACTAAGAGAATTTGTATAAATTGTGTGTTGAAGTCCAGTATCCTATTAGACTAAGGGATTTGGAAGATCCAGGTCTTGATCCTAATGATGTTATAGAGTAATCAATTTATGTTGTTTCACCTACTGAAGAAGAAGGGTAAATTTTTAATAAAGAGGAATAAATTAATAAATAGGAAGAATAAAAGCATATGTTTATAAATAAGAATAAAAAGAATAAAAGGAGGTTACAGATTTTATTGAATAAGCTCGATTAGCTTATGAGGAATATTCAAAGTGGGATAAATAATTTAGATCTAATAGTGGTTAGTTATATATTATAATAGTATCTTATTATTGGGAGGATCCCTCGACAACCTAAACCTAATTCACTTACTTAGGGGGAGATGTACCCAAGAAATTTTGGATTGGTCTTATATTATCTTAGTTTAGATGATGAAGTTCACAGAGGTAGTCCACCTGCACTTGGTGGAACTTCCATTATATCGATTAAAGGAACATTTTAAAGATCTTTGATTACTGAATTTAATATTGAAGATAGATAATAAACTTCCAATATTTTTTATCATGATGAAATTATTAATTATTATTATAATAATGAAGTTGAACTTTTTATTATAATTGAGGATTATACTATAAGAGATGGAAAAGTGGTGGATTTACATGATGTAGATGGTAGGAATATGGATCATGACCCATATCCTTATTCTCTTATACCATCTATTCCATCATCCTTATATGTAACAAAATATGAATTGAATGTGTTTAAATCCGATATAATGGAGATACTCAGACACAAATTTTATAATTTTCAAAAATCATTAACCAAGTGAGACAGGAGGATATTTCTCAAGTTGTTACCTAGGTTAGAAATGATCTCCAGCCTAGATTTAATTTTATTATTGAGACGATGAAAAATAAAATTGCATATGTGAGTGCTCATATGGGTGACATTTTATTTGATCTATTAGGTATGTTGATTTAATTTGACTAGAGGTTCATGAATGCTATATTTCAGTATGATCCAAAGTCTTCTATTCTTATAGTTAATGAAGACAAGATCAAATAGTTCATTTGATATGAGAATAAATTTTTGTTTGAATAATTATACAAAACACGTCAAGCTATATATGTTGGGTTTTAGACTCACGCTATAGAGACCCTAACTTTATATCAGGAAAAGACCAAACAATCTAGTCATGACTGATAAATAATAAAAAAGTAAATTGATTATTATTTATGTTGGATATTTACAAAATCTAATTTGAAACTGATATTTAGAACTCTTAATTTAGATTTGGATATTAATCCTATAACTAATTGTTTTTGTCTCCTGATGAGAATCATAGAACTATGAATCCTATTTTGAAATCATTACTAGTGAATCGAGATGATTAATTCAATCATTAGAGAATGGTTCTCAGGCTATCAATGTATATACCCAATTAATGGAACCATACCTTTATTCCAATCAGATTATTTCCCTAGATACCTCGTACATTCCTTTGTCTTAGCCAACTTCCACTACTATAATCAATCCTTTTAGCCTAAAACCTTCCCAATTCATTCCAAATCATAGAATAGCTTCCAGGTGTGTAGTTATTGGAGCCCCTTCCTCTGCATATACTTCCGATAATAATTCTATACATGGCTCTACATCTAAAAAATGTCCTTATCCTTCCTATAGAACTCATATATGACATCCATTTGAATTCAAATTTTTATTTTTTATTGGGGTTTACTATACTATATTTGTATATTTTTGTATATATTTTAGTATATTAATGTTATTATCTATTTTTTCCTCTTATTTCCCATACTGTTTCTTTTTTAATGATCCTTAATGTGGAGAATAATTGGACATTGTGCAGTAATGTGACAAATTAAAATTAATTTTATTAATTTTAATCCCTTTTCATGATTTTATAAACTTATTACACAATCATTTCAATCCATTTAAAATATATTTTTAATATACAAAATTCATTTAAATTTAAATGTCATGATTTCTGATCATCCAAAAGGGGGATATGTTTTTCATTGAATATCACCTTTTTATTTTAATGATACCATATCATATTTTTCTTATTATTAATGGTTTTTATGTTCTCTATTAAAAGAGGTTTACTAGAAAAAAATGAAAAAATGACTAAGTATAGATCATTCCATGCTACCTTCCCATGTGAAGGTAAAGTGACTTTTTGACCTTATCGCACATTATGTTTCAGCTTATTGTATGCATAAAAATAGTTTTCCATGAGATAGATGAAATATTTTTCTACATCATGAGGTGACTGCAGAATGATGGCATAGGTTACCGTGTTACAAGAACCACCTTAACACATGAAATAAACCACCTTACGATTTGAAGGAAACCACCATATCATATAATGGAATATAACATACCACAACAGCCTTACCGCAACTACCTTACCACATTATGAAATCAATTTACCATTCTAAAGTATGTGTAAATTATCATAACATATATTCTAATAATATTTTTCTATTATAGTGACCAAACATATTAAAAGATTATCGCATAAATAAATAGAATAAAGAGAAGATGATTCTATAGTTATTTAATTTATGGATTTAAAATATTTTTTTAAGATAAAAATTTCGTAGATAATCTATAATTTTGTATTTTTAATTCTTTATAATAATAAATATGTTTATACATAGAATTTTTCACAATATTTAGTTTCACTAGAATTATAGAATAAATTTTAACAAAAAGATGAAATATAGTGGGTTTGTTCAATGAAAAAAATGGTTTAAAAAGAAAATTTAATTTAATAATAAAAAAGGAAAAAATATAAATTTATCCTTAAAAAAATATTATATTCATAAATAGACTTTTTCATTAAGTCATGAATGGGGAGATTTCTTTTGGGTGTGATTTTCTTATTTCTTTGAAATTGAAAAAAAATTTAATGGAGGAAGAATAATAACATAGGTAAGGATTATAATAGAAACATTTCATTCCATATAAATATTAATTAACAATATTTTATAGATTTAAAATTTCTATATTAATTATTATTAATTTTATAATCAAAAATTAAATAATTTTATTCTAACTAAATTGAGTTTCATGTATTATATTATTTTATTCAACTGTTTAATTTTATAATTTTATAATATAAATTTGAAAAAAGTAATTTCATTTTTTATATCATGAATTAAAATGTATATTAAATAAATTTTTTATTATAAATTTTGAAAAGATTTATTTTTAATTGAATAGTGAAAGATACCGATTTTTGTAAAATCATCATTTCATTTTATTAAATAATGTTATAAAAATTACCATTATATATTTAAATTTATATTAAATTAAAATAATTTTCATTTAATTATAAATAATATGAATAATTATATGTTAATAAATATTATACACGATTTTGATATAATTTCATATTATTTCACAGAACACATTTTTTTAAAAAAATTATTATATTTTATTAATTTTTATTAAAATTGATTCCCTCCAATATTAGTAGTTAAATAAAAAAATATATTTAATATTTTTAATCATAGGGTCCAAATTTCATAAATATTCACGTTTTATTTTTTGTCATTAGGAATTATAACCATAGTAAATATTTGTAACCTTTGTAATGGTAAAACAGATAAAATAGGTTTAAAAATAAGAGATATTGACTAAAAATATCTACAAAACTTGTCTTTATTTAATTATCTAAGTTTATTTAAATTATGAAAAAAATAATTTTTTTTAATATTTGGTAATTTCTTTCCACATTCCATTAATAATGACTTTAATATTATTTTAGCTAAAGAATAGAGACAAAATGTCACTATCTTTGTTTTAATATCTCTATTAATTTTTCATAGGGATGAAAAGTTTTTATATTTGGTTATAAATGGTTATTTGCAATATTTATAATTATTTTTTTATGTTAATTTATTTTAAATATTTTCTAATGTAAAAATTATCCTAAATTCATACGCAATGTTGACACAATGTTTGTTTATGTAATAGAAAAATCAGTTGAAGGATTTTAAAAACATTAAATGTAATTTAATTTGGAGGAATTACATTGTTCAATGAATTTTTTAGCTGAATATAAAAAATTAGTGTTCTGTTAAAATATTATATTCTAATTCCCTTACTCTATTTATGTGATTAAATTTAAACTGCAAATTTTCCTGAAAACAACATTAATGTTATATTATGTTAAATAATATTTATTTAATTATTTAAAAATCCTAAAAATAGTATCTTCATTAATTTAAATGAATTTGGTTGAACATATAAACTATTTTCACCTTGAGGGTCACTTTTCATTTTATAGTTACTTTCCTAACACTTATAGAGTAAAAAATTGTTATTGTAGTAATCATCAAAAGGGTTAATTGGGGGTTAAATATGAGAGATAAGGATGAAAAAATCACACAAACCTATCCAAATTTTTTTATGCGAGTTTTTCTAATCATAATAATATTATATTTTAAATATTTCTATTTGGTTTCACATGAACATGAAAATTTATTTTCGTTAATTAAATACTTTATGTATTTCCAATGGTTCCCTCCATTCATTTATAAAGGGATGCCTTATATCCTCCCTTCCTCACACCTTTTTGGTCCTATAGTTAAGAACATAACATACCAAATTTGTCATGACCCGTCCCCCAGGGCCCACATCGTGACTACCCCTAGACCGCCTTCCATAGGCCAGGGGCTGGCGACTTGCACCAAAGGCGTAATTCCCTAAAACTGGGAAGGCGTTGCCTTTATATATTGTAAACAAACACAACCAGAGTACAAGCTGAAGAAAACACTAAGAAAAATTTGTATAACAAGTGTACTGAAAGGAAATGGGGACAGAATACAATCCCAACTATAAAGTACAAATACAACTGAAAGGAAGTACAACTAAAAAGGGACAAACAGCTGAAAGGTGAAAGCGACTCCTGGATCTTCCTTTGGGGTTCCTACCTGAAGGGTAGGTACAGATGGCCTCCTCAACACTCCACATCTGTCAGACTCCACCGTGTACAGATACATCGTAAGGTACTCCTCCGGGTACCGTCTAGTCCTGGCGCTCTCGGCCTCTGTCAGTGTTGTCTGTCGTCTGCATCCAACACAACATGGTGCGGGCATAGCCTGTGTAGGGGTGAGTATAATGATACTCAATAGGGACCCTGAGACCCTCAAGGTCTCACAAAATCCAATAAGGATAAACCACAATTTATTATTTCAACGGATAAACATTACTTAGAGGTATATTCCCTTACATATACCTAAGTTATCAAATAACCCATCATAATCATGAGGAAAACACAAAGGTCATTGACTCAGCTCAAACCAAGATTTTCATTAATGAAACCATGGAGACTGTAGAACTCCTCCTCTATCGAGTACAGTGGCCCTATCATGACTCTGAGGAGCTATTCACTAACCTTAGACTGCTGAGGTACTCCCCATATCGAATAACACGGGTCTGCTGCCAAACTGGGCACTCCTCCACTGTGGGTCTGCCGCGAAATCGGGCGCTCCACCTAATATCCATCAGAGGTAATCCTCTAGTAGAGTACCTTGGGTATGCTTCCAAACTTGGAACTCTGTCCATCATGGGTCTTCTGCCAAACCGGGTGCTCCGTCCACTGGGCTAGTTGAATCACTCTGAGTCGAATCGGTCAAGCAGTCGTCAGGTCTACAGCTACTAGGTCTCCGCACTCCGTATGTTCGTCTCTGAGAGGATCCGTTCCTCAAGCTATTGGTCGATACTCCAAGTGTCATGAAGTCTCAGGTCGAAGTATCTCAATGGACCGGCACGTCATTGGGGTCTCAACGCAACAGACGATGCGTCAATCAGATGCCCGGTCTGTGAGTCATTAGCATTTTAGTCATGAGGGCCCGGTTGGATTCGTGTAGGAACCAACCTGACCGTGACTCAACTATACCCCAAACTCCAGTGGGGTATACTCAAAGGGAAGACTATGTTCCAAGAATATTTTCTCCACTGACATTTCGTCAAACGAATGTCTGGTGCCAAAGATATGGCCCAAGAAGGATGTGGGTCAGTAATTGGCCCAGGTCTGGTCCGAACCGGTCGGACCGACTCGGCTCCACCCAGTCTGGGCTGACCTGGTCGAACTCGATGGGTCTAACCTGGCCCATTGGCCAGGTCTACCAGCTAAGTTCTGACCTGGGCCTTTGGTCCCGACCCAACGAACCGCAAGATCGGTTCAGCCCGATAGTCGCCACGTAGGCGGCTCGGTAACTCGGCCCAGAAGACCGGTTCGGTTCGACCAGTGACATCGCGGGGGATGCTGCAGGTCGGTTCAGGAGTCCGGTGGCTGGGAGGCCAGCATGCAGGCTGCACGGGGTGCCGGTCGTCCGGCTGGTCACCGACATACCACGAGAGCACCAGTCAGGGCACGGGTGCACCGGGCAGGGCGCATGGATGCCGGACAAGGTGCTGGGATGCCAGTCATGGCACCGGGCAAGCCATTGAAGGGGCGTTGGTCAACACTCCTGGGTGTCGGGCAGTAGCACAGGGGTGCCGGGCAGCACACTAGGGAATCAGGGGAGCGGCGGGGGGGCAGCGGTGCGGGGGGCGCTGGGCAGCGGCGCAGGGCGCCAGCCAGCGAAGCGCGGGGCACTGGCCAGCAAAGCGCGGGGCACCGGGCAGTGGCGTCGAGCTCTGGGCAGCGGCACGGGGTGTTGGGTAGCGGCACGGGGGGCGGAGGGCAGTGGTGTGGGGGTACCGGGCATTGCGGCAGGGCACCGGAAGGGCCGAGCAGCACGCCGGGGGAGCAGGCAGGGGAGCGGAGGGGTGCCGGCCACATGTCGGTGGGGCGCGGGCAGCACGCCGGCCCGACGCGGTGGGCCGTCGACAGGGCTATGGAGTAGCGCGTGGGGTGCGGGTCAGGAGCTTCTTGGTCAATGGTGTTCAGCCAGGTGCACCGGTGCGCCGCGGGGCAGTGTGTTTCGTGGAGGCCGCGGGTAGCGCGGCCTTTGTCACTGCCGCCACCGTTGCCTCTTGTTTCATCGCCAAGCCGTAGAACAAACAAAAATGAAAAAGACGGAGGGTGTCAGGCCATGTTAGTCAGCCCGCACCATCCCCGTTTAGAGGGTGATAACATTTGGCTCATGGTGTGAAGAATAATGTTCAAAAATACAGCCACAATAAACCCTTATCATTCTTTAAAGAAGGAAGGACAAAGGATACAATTTCAACATGTATAAAACCCCAACCTTGATTTTTCGGTAGTCATTCGTTGATGTCGTGGAAGGATGGTTTTCAATTCGTGGTAGACGATCACGTCCCACGTAAAAGGGGGTCCGAGGAATAATTCCGGAGAAGAAGAGCATCGTCGTATTTCTTTGCGTTCTCCGCATTCTTCATTGGAGAATGTAATCCTCCATGTTTTGGGTGTCGCGAAACTTTACCAGCGCTTCGTCGCTTGGTGAATCCACCCCAAATCCACCTACCAAGCTCCATATTTATAGGAGAGGGGGAAAGGTAGGTAACGATCATTGGAATTTATGACGATTCATTTATTACAAACCTTCCTTAATTATAACGATATTGTTACTTAATTTTAAAAGGGTCTAGCCAATTAATTTACGTTGGCGCAACGATGCGCTGTGTTAGAAAAATTAATTGTTTGTGCATTGGCACAATTATGGTTGAGGAGGTTAAGAGGCTCTCCCTCATTTATGAGGGAGTTGAGAGGTTTCGTCCTCCACCATCAATAGGGGTCGGGTGGTCCCCACCCCTATCATTAATAGGGAGGTTTTTGCGACTTGGGTGGTCCCCACCTCAACTATCCTCCCATGGGAGGTTAGTGTGTGGCGATCTCACCACCAACTCCCAAGGGGATATTTTAACCAACACACGCAACACATGACAGCTTAAAAATAAAATAAAGTTTTGAACTTTATTTTATTATTTTTTATAAAAAGCCAAAAACTAACTTTTATTCTCATTAGAACACAACTACAGTAAAGGTCTCACTAAGCATTCTCCGGCGCTGTGAGTTCAACGGTGCCCTAGGATTTCAATTCTGAGCATCGGTTCAAAACTTATAAAATGATGCTCGCGCGTTTACTGAATGTACCTAAAAACAATGTTCAGAAAATTATTATCAGACACACTCAACCAACTACCATCGAGGTTAGGCTCTGCCTATGTGAAATATGCCCCAACGAACCCAACGGTACTCTTTTATTTTCAATCTGAGTTACCGTTTAGAAATTATGTATTTTAAAATAAAATAATTTTCACATAATTATTTTATTTGCATAAAAAAACTCACTTTTTCTGGTGGCCCGCACCGACCAAAGATAGTATCTGCTTAAATAAATCAAGGCCTCACGAGTTCAGCAGTGCTCTGGGATTTTTAATTTGAGCTATCATTTGTGAGTTATAAGAATTTGAAAAATAAAATAACTTTATTTAATTTTTTTTTACGGTTATGCCATTTTCGGGATTTCTCACTAGAGGCCAGCGCCGACTAAAATTAAGTCATGCCTAGGGTAAACCCACCATCTTGAGCGCAAAGGTGACCTCAGATTTCTGATCTGGGTAACCGTTTAATATTTATTCCACATTTTTAGGAAAACTGCTTAAGCGCGTTAATTTAAACTAAAAAAAACATCGACGGATCATTCTTGGCACTCCGGGCCTCGGAATCGCGCGTTGTCAAAAACTACAGACTCGTAAAATTCCCATGTATTTTAAAAAAAATCCATGGAATTCCAGGTCTTTACATTCTCCCCACATCAGGTATTTAGCTCCCCGTAAACTACAACTCACACTAAGGGAAGAAAAGGGTGTACTGAGCATGCATCTGAGCCTCCCACTCCCATGTGCTCTGCTGGAGGTTCTCAGGCTGCTAGCGAACGCGCACTAGAGGAATCGATTGTCCACGCAAGACCCTCTCCTTTCGATCCTCAATCTACACTGGAACCTCTGTGAAAGTCGCCCCATCATCGATTTCCAGCTCCCCGTGGTTGATGATGTGGGATGGGTCATGCACATATCTCCTCAGCTAAGATATGTGGAAGACGTCATGCACCTGATGTAGCTAAGGTGGAATATCCAAGCAGTTATTCACCTTTCCTACTCTACTAAGGACCTATAAAGGTCCGATGAAACGCGGAGACAACTTTCCACCTTGGCCAATTCTCTGTATACCTCATTGAGCTTAGACTCGTAGAAAGACATGGTCACCATCCTCGAACTCGAGGGGTCTCCGTCTCCTGTCCACATATAACATTTGTCCGCTCTATGTAGTCTTCATCTGCTCCTGCATGATCGGCACCTTCTCTGAGGTTTCCCCATACCATCTCTAGTCCCACTAGTACTGACTCCTCTGGGTCTGTCTGGCACAATAGTGATCTGCAAGGTCAGCTATACAAGGCCTGAAAAGGTGCCATACTTATGGTGGAGTGATAGTTGTTGTTGTAGGAAAACTCCACCAAGGGCAGGTGGTCCTCCCAAAAATGACCGATGTCACGGACACATCCATGGAGCATGTGCTCAAGGGTCTGGATGGTACTCTCTATCTGACCATCAGTCTGAGGATGGAAGGCGGGTCTCAAGTGAAGCTGTGTCCCAAAAGCCTCCTTCAACCCATTCCATAGTCGGGAAGTAAAGCGTGCGTCATGGTCAGAGACAATAGAAGATGGTACTCAATGAAAATGCACTATCTCCTGCACATATAGGCGTCCTGAGCTCTCTACAAATCCCTACTCTCTGATCGGTAGGAAGTGTGCCAATATGATGAGTCGCTCAATGATCACCCATATCATGTCATGACTCCTAGATGTACGTGGAAGACCGCTCGAGAAGTCCATGGATATCCCATCCCACTTCTACTCTGGGACCTCTAAGGGCTGAACCAAGCATATGGGTACCTGGTTCTCTGCCTTCACTTAATGAAAAGTGAGGCACATTGAGGCAAACTCTGCTACCTCCTTCTTCATAACTGGCCACCAATGCTGTCGTCGAAGGTCCTGGTACATCTTCGCCACTCCATGATGTACCACTATATGGAAAGTTTCAAACTCCCTCAACACCTCGTCCCAAAGTGCAATTGGTACCATGGTATGTCCTCTAAATAGGATGACATGGTCCCCACCTTCAGAAAAATCATTAGGTGCCTGCCCTGTAGATATCTGAGCACATCGCGTCTCGCATTCAGTGTTCCCAAGTTGTGTCTCCCTTACTCGCTGAAGAACTGGGGGCGTGACTGTAAGAGAGTGTAGATAGGATACTCCATCCATATCCACAAAGGATATCTTTAATGTGGCCGGCTTCTTTGTCACCTCACCTAGCAGCTGAATGCTTGATCTCCTACTGAGCGCATCTGCTACTACATTCCCCTTCCCTGGAGTATAGACTATCTCGAAGTCATAGTCCTGGAGGAACTCAATCCATCACTGCTGTCTTAGGTTCTGGTCCTTCTGAGAGAAGATATACCTGAGACTCTTGTGATCAGAGTACACAGTAAAACGTTTTCCCAAAGAACCATGGGTGAGACTATCCAATTTTAAAGAACTCAACTACAACCTTCTTCACCTACGTTCTACCAAAGCGGCTATGATTTCTCCTTTGCCGATATGATAAATCTAGTCTCATTCCCTGGATGAACCACATCCATTGCCTAATACGGTCAATACTAGAATTAATAGTACAAATTCATGCCATAGACGACTTTGTAAGGCCTTGATGCTACTACCAAGAGATCCAACCGTTACTCTTACCTCCAAGGGTTGAGTCACACTATCGGCATCAGTGTGTGGTCACTGGATCTCCTCCAGTAGGAAACCCGAAATTGAGGTTCAAGTCAATGGTTTTAACCAGAACCTCTTAGTATTATCCACACAAAAAGGCAGCAAAGCAAACATCACAAGGACAAGTGTCTTTTATTACTGCAGCTCAAAGTAAAAAGACACAAAGCACCCACAATAAAATACATCAACGAAGCTATAAGCATCATGAAAAAAGGCCCCTATGTCTGGAACTAGTCCCGCTCCTGCCCACCTGCTTCTGGAGCTCCATGGTCATATGCTTCAGCTGCCTGAAGTTGTGCTCTCCCCTGTCCACCCACTCTTTGCGGTCGGGGTGGACCTTCAGGTGGTGGTGGTGGCAACACCTCGAAGCATTTTCCACCACCATCTACACGTCCATCTCATCCTCCACGTCTGCCTTAGCCCTGCAGACCATCTTGATCGAACCTCTACCTATTCCTGGGAGGTCCCTCAACTGACTGCTGATCATTTTTACGATAGGTCGGACAGTCACGTGCCAGGTGACCATGCCCGCAGTAGGAGTAACACAGTCTTCTCCTTGTATGACTTGCTCTGCCTCCACCCTGGGTGCCCTGCACAACCGATCCAGAGTCGTGTGGTCGTTCACCTGTAGGTATGGTCCTCTTTGACCTCTGTGTCATCTCTCTACTGCTAGCTACAAAAGACTACATTTCATGTTGGCTAGAGGTGTGTCTCACTGCTAGAGACTGCTCAGCAAGGGAAAATATCCACTAAAAGGGCTTGCTCCAATACCCCCGTCTACGTCGGGATGCTGTGAGAGATAACTGAAGCTTTGATCTCTCCCCTGAGTCCCTGCTCAAAGGTTCGAGTCCTAAAGAATGGGTCTCATACCATATTAGTGGAGCAGCGCGAGAAGTTGGTGAACCTCTCTATGTACTGCGCCACCGTCATGCTATCCTGCTATAGATGCAGTAGCTCCAGTATCCACACCGCTTGAAGGGTGGCTGAACAAACTCCACCCAGAACAGGCTCTCGAAGTCTACCCATAGAAGTGTCGCCTCGTCGTGCATCTAAAGCATCAGGCTCCACCATCTGCCTGCTACTGCCTGAAGGATTCTGGAAGCAAGGATCACCATGAAGTCTGCTGGCATCCCCACAAGCCTAAAGACTCTCACCACAGCCTCCAGCCAATCCTCAACTGCCTGCGGGTACATCTCTCCCTGGAACCTGGCTGGCCTCTGGCCCTCGAACTAATGCAACGCGCTCAAGCATCGTGCACCGTCTACTACTGGGGATGGTGGAATTGGTGGCCCAACAGGAAGTAGTATCGTTGGTGCCTCAGCTGGTGCCTCAACTGGAAGAGGTCCATGTGCTGAGCCCTTGTCGCTCGATGGGCTGTTAGTACATACAACTCATGGGGCTCTAGTTGGTCGTCTGTGGGGAGGCATCCTGAAAGAAATAGTTGTGACATGGTCAAAGGACAATACCTAGTGAGATGACCTGGTTTGAGCTGACATTAAGGAAACTTTTAAAAACATCTACGCAATCAGTTTTTTCGTGCACTTAGTCAGAAATCAAATATCAGGGTCCTGGTTTATGGATACATCAGCCTCCAGCACCAACACCGGACTCCCAGAACTGAAATCCACATGTAGTACACCTAACAATATTACTTCACAAAAAATAAATATCAGAGTCCTTAGTTCTGCGATAGAACCGACGTCCTCTAATACCTATTTTTCTGGACCTGTCCCCTAGGGCCCGCATCACGACTACCCCAAGCTCGCCTTCCATAGGCAAGGGGTTGGCGACTAGCACCAAAGGCGTAATTCTCTAAAACTTGGAAGGCATTGCCTTTATAAATCGGAAACACACACAAACAGAGTACAAGCGGAAGATAACACTAAGTAAAAGCTTTATAAAAAGTGTACTGAAAGGAAAGGGGTCCAGAATACAAGCCCAATTGAAAAGTACAAATACAACTGAATGCATGTACAACTAAAAAGGGACAAACAACTGAATGATAGAAGCAGGTCCTGGATCGTCCTCCGGGGTTCCTACCTGAAGGGTAGGTACAGATGGCCTCCTCAGCACTCCACGTCCGTTAGAATCCACCGTGTACCGATACGTCTTAAGGTTCTCCTCTGGGTACCATCCAGTCCTGGGACTCTCGACCTCCATCAACGTTGTCCATCTTCTGCATCCAACACAATGAGGTGGGGGCATAGCCCATGCAGGGGTGAGTATAATGATACTCAGTAGGGACCTCGGGACCCTCATGGTCTCAAAAAATCCAACAAGGATAAATGAAAAAGTATGATTTCAACTGATAACCATTACTTAAGTATATTCCCATTCATGTACCTAAGTTATCATGTAACCCATATGAATCATGAGGAAAACAAAAAGGTCATTGACTCATCTCAAACTAGGATTTTCATTAACGAAACCACAGCTGCTGGAGAACTCATCCTCTATCGAGTTCAGTGGCCATGTCGTGACTCCGAGGCGCTACTCAATAACCTTAGACTATTGAGGTACTCCTCTTGTAGAGTACCGCAGGTCTGCTGCCAAACCGGGCGCTCCTCCATTGTGGTTCTACCACCAAACTGGGAACTCCCCATAATAGCCATCAGAGGTACTCCTCCTGTCATGTACCGCGGGTCTGTTTCCAAACCATGCGCTCTGTCCACCGTGGGTCTACCACCAAACCTGGAACTCCGTCCACTGGGCTAGTCGAATCACTCTGAGTTGAATCAGTCAAGCATTCGTCAGGTCTATAGCTACTAGGTCTCTGCACTCTGTATGTTCGTCTCTAGGAGGATCCATTCCACGAGCTACTATTTGATACTCCAAGTTTCACTAAGTCTCAGGTTTGAGTATCTAAAATGACTGTCACGTCATAGGTGTCTCAACGCAACAGGCGGTGTGTCAATCAGACACCTGGTCTATGAGTTAGTAGCATTTTAGTCCAGGGGGGCGGTTGGATTCATGTACGAACCAACCTGACTGTAACTCAATTTTACTCCGAACTCTAGTGGGGTATACTCAAAGGGATGGATATGCTCCAAGAATACTGGAACTGCTGACGGTTCGTCAAACAGACATCTGGTGCCAATGATATGGCCCAAGAAGGTAGTGGATCTGTAATGGGCTCGGGTCCGGTCCGACCCAGTCGGACTGACTCGAACCAACCCGGTCTGGGCCAACCCGGTCTGGGAAGACTCGGTCAGACACGCTAGGTCTAACCCTGGCCATTGGTCAGGTCAGCCCGCTATGTTTTGACCTGGTCCACTGGGCTCGGCCCAATGGACCGCGAGGGCGGTTCGGCCCGATAGTCGCCACGTAGGTAGCTCGGTAACTCGGCCCGGAAGACCGGTCCGGTTCGGCCAGCGACATCACGGGGGACGCCGCAGGTCAGCACGAGAGGCCAGTAGGCAGGCCACGCGGGGCGCGGGCAGGCTAGCTGATCACCGACAGGCCACGGGTGTACCGGGTTGGGCGCAGGTGCATCGGGCAGGGCGCGTGGATGTCGGGCAGGGTGCTGGGATGCCAGGCACGGCATGGCAGGGGCATCGGGCCGTAGCGCGGGGGAACCGGGAACTACGCGAGGGCGCCGGGCAGTGGCGTGGGGTGCCGAGTAGCGGTGTGGGGTGTTGGTCAGCGGTGTGGGGCGCGGGGCAGCAGTGTAGTGGTGCCGAGCAGTGGCACGGGGCACCGGGCAGAAGCGCGGGGCGCCGGGCAGCGGCGCGGGGGTGCGAGGTAGTAGCGTGGGGGCACCGGGCAGTGCAGCAGGGTGTCGTCACGGCTGGCCAGCATGGCAGGGGAGCGGGCAGCGCGGCGACGATGCATGGCGGGCCATCGGCAGGGCCGCGAAGCAGCGCCTGGGGCACGGGTCGGGCGCCTCTTGGCCGGCGGTGTTCGGCCGGGTCCACCGATGCACCGTGGGGTGGTCTACTTCATGGAGGTCACGGGTAGCTCGGCCTTTGTCGTTGCTACCACCATTGCCTCTTTCTTCATCGCCAAGACGTTGAACAAAATAAAACAAAAAAGACAGAGGGTGTTGGGCCATGTTAGTCGGCCTACACCATCCGCGTTTAGAGGTTGATAACATTTGGATCACGGAGTGAAGAAGAAAGTTCAATAATACATCCGTGATAAACTATTATCATTATTCTAAGAAGGAAGGACAAAGGATACAGTTTCAACAAGTATAAACCCACTACCTTGATTTTTCGGTAGTCGTTTGTTGAATTCGTGGAAGGGTGGTTGTCAATCAATGGTAAAAAATCACGTCCCACGTCGAAGGGGGTCCGAGGAAGAAGGTCGCAGAAGAATAGCATCATCGGCTTTCTTCACGTTCTTCGCATTGTTTGTTGGAGAGCATAATCCTCTAAGTGTTGGGTGTTGCGGAAATTTACCAGCGCTTCATCACTTGGTGAAGCCATCCCAAATCCTACTCCCAAGCTCTATATTTATAGGAGATGGGGAAAGGTATGTAACGATTGTTGGAATTTTTGATGATTCATTTATTAGGATCCTTCCTCAATTCCAATGATACTTTTACTTAATTTAAAAAGGGGAAAGACAATTAATTTACACTAGCGCAATGATGTGGTGCATTGGAAAAATTAACTGTGTGTGCATTGGCACAATTATGGTTAGTGAGGGAAAGCGGGCCTACGGCCCGTAGGCTTTGCCGGTATGGGGCGGATGTGGGGCAGGGCGGGCCTAAATATTTTGAAAGTTTAGAGTGCAGGCCAATGCGGGTTGAGCCCACGTGGGTGTGGTCCAATGCAGGTTGAGCCCGCGTAGGTGCGGGCTTGCCCGGGGGCCTAATTTAAAAAAAATGTATTGTTTTTACAATATATTTTTCTTTAAAATTTAAGTTTTTTTAATAAATAAATAATGGTTAAATTGTGACTATAATTTCTCACTCTAATGGTCATACTAATTCACCATTTATTCACATGTGAATTTTGAATAGGCCTATCTTTATTGTTTTAATATGATATTATATTATTTATATCATAATTATTAACCATATTCATATGGTGTGTCAACCGATCTATCAAAAAATGGAACTCAACGCCCGTGCGCATTGTTTCAATTCTATTAATGTTATTATAATCATAATATTTTTTAGGTCGATATAATTTTGTTATTATTTAATTTTATTTTTTTATTAAGAGAATAGGATAGAACCTCGTGGAAGAATTAATAGCTTCCTCTGAAATTGATCTTTACCTGGAGAGACTTCATCCATTCACAGGTTTAGTTCACATCACTACGCAACCGACATTATCATTCATTTCCCATCACTAATCACTCAACTACGTTCTGTCACAATAGTTCGCCACCACATTGTTGTTGCCACATGCCACCATTAACCCACAAAAAATGTTCAATCACATCCCTTAAAACTCTAATTATTTTTAATTCATATTTCTCCCCTCAAATACCTTTAAGAATGATAAAAAAAATATTGCATTTAAATTATTATAATTAGTATTTTTTATATCTGGGTATGCCTGTGGGAAATCCGCGGGCAACCCGCGGGTTTATGCGGGGCAGGGCAGGCTTGAAATTTTTTGTTCGGATTATATGCGGGCTTTTGCAGACAAACCCGCACTGGCTCAAACCCATGCAGGTTTGGCCGGCCCCGCCCTGGACCGCCCATTTCGCATTACTAATTATGGTGGAGGAGGTCAAGAGGCTCTCCCTCATTTATGAGGGAATTGATAGGTTTCATCCTTCACCATCAATAGGGGTCGGGTGGTCCTCACCCCTATCATTAATAGGGAGGTTTTTGTGACTCGGGTGGTCCCCACCTCAACTATCCTCCAATGGGAGGTTAGGGTTTGGCGGTCCCACCACCAACTCCCAAGGAGAGGTTTTAACCAACAAACTCAACACAAGGCAGCTAAAAAATAAAATAAAGTGTTTTACTTTATTTTATTATTTTTTACAAAAAGCCAAAAACAAGATTTTATTCTCGTTAGAACAAAACTGCGGTGAAGGAATCACTAAGAATTCACCGGCGCTGCGAGTTCAACAGTGCCCTCGAATTTCAATTCTGTGCACCGGTTCAAAAGTTATAAAATGTCGCTCGCGCGTTTTCTGAAGGTACCCAAAAAAATGTTCCGAAAATTATTATCAGGAACCCTCAACCAATTGCCACCAAGGTTAGGCTCTGAATAGGTTAAACATGCCCCAATGAACCCAACTGTACTCTCAGATTTTCAATCAGAGTTACCGTTGAGAAGTTATGATTTTTACCATAAAATAATTATCACTTAATTATTTTATTTGTGGCAAAAAACTATCTTTTTCTGGTGGTCCGCGCTAGCCAAAGTTAGTATCTTCTTAAATAAATCAAGACCTCAAGAGTTCAGCGGTGGTCTCAGATTTTTAATCTGAGCGATCGTTTGTGAGTTTTAATCATTTGAAAAATTAAATAACTTTTTTTAATTATTTTATTTATAGTTATGCGATTTTCTGGATTTCCCACAGGAGGTCCGCGCCGACTAAATTTAAATCACACCTATGGTAAAACGGCCATCCTGAGCGCAACGGTGCCCTCTGATTTCTGATCTGAGTAACCATTTAAGAGGTATTACAATTTTTCTGTAAAGCTGCTTATGTGCATTAATTTAAGCTCAAAAAAATTAGACTGATCATTCCGGGCACTCCGGGCCTCGGAATCTCGCGCCGTCAGAAATAGCGGATTCCTATAATTCCCATGTATTTTAAAAAAAAATCCACTGGAATTTCTGGCCTTTACAAAATATATCTCCAAAATCCATCCCCAAATCCTAGAGTTCATAGACTTCACAAAATACCAAATCTATGTTGGTTTATGTGTAATCTAAAGAGGTTATCTATGGACAATATATTAGTAATGATTGACCAGTTTCATGTTTATTTTTTTTATACTCACAACAAATATTCTTTAACAATGATTAAATTAAAACATATTTATATTTTATATACATAAATTTTACTTATATTAACTTAAAACCATTTTCACGCTTCTTTTACTTCATATGGGAAATGAAAAACATCACTGGTGCATATGTGGGGATAACCACCTCCCCGAAGAGATTTCGTTTTTCATCTCCACCATATAAAGATGGTTGTTGTGATTTATTCAATTTGTCACGACCCATCCTCGGGGCCCGTGCTGTGACTACCCCAAACCCGCCTTCTATAAGCCAGGGGCTGGTGACTTGTACCAAAGGCGTAACTCTCAATAAAAAGGGAAGGAATTGCCTTTATAAAAGTAAACAACACAACAGAGTACAAGCAAAAACAAACATTAAGTAAAGCACTAAACATGTGTGCTGTAAATAAAAAGGGTCCGGAAATACAATCCCAACAGAAAGGTACAACTAAAAATGAAAGTAAAGTACAACTCAAATAACAACAGCTAAAAGGTGACAAGCAGCTCCTGGATCGTCCATCACGGATCCTACCTGAAGGGTAGGTCCATATGTCCTCCTCAGCACTCCGCGTCCGACCGTCTTTCCATCTATCTCCACCGGGTACCGACTCATCGTGAGATCCACCTCCGGGTACCTTCCATCTCAACAAGCCTCAACCACGTTCATTGTTGTCCATCGTCTGCAACCAACACAACGAGGTGCGGGCGTAGCCCGTGCAGGGGTGAGTATAACGATACTCAGTAGGGACCCCGAGACCCTCAAGGTCTCACTAAATCCAACAAGGATAACCACAAAGAAAGATCTCAGTAGATAACCTTTACTTAGGTATATTTCCATACATATACCTAAGTTATTGAGTAACCCATATCAATCATGAGGAAAACACAAAGGTCATTGACTCAGCTCAAACCAGGATTTTATTCATGAAATTGAAACCACAAATGCTGGAGAACTCCTCCTCTATCGAGTACAGTGGTCCTGTCATGACTTCAAGGTTCTACTCTCTAACCTTAGACAGCAGAAGTACTCCACCTGTCGAGTACTGTGGACCTGCTGCTACAACCAGGCGCTTCCCACCATGGGTTTTCCGCTACAACCATGCGCAACCCCTGAGAGCCTACAGAGGTACTCCTTATGTCGAGTACTGAGGGTCTTCCGCTACAACCAAGCGCTCCTCCTATGTGGGTCTCCCGCTACAACCAAGCGCACACCACTAGGCTATCCGAATCACTCTGAGTCGATCGATTAGCAGTTGTCAAGTCTCACCCAGCTACTAGGTCTCTGCACTCTGCCAGCTCGTCACCGGGATTCTCCGATCCATGAGCTACTGGTCAATACTCCATGTATCACAAAGTCCCACGAAGATTTATCTCAAAGGACCGCCTCGTAAAAGGGGTCTCAACCTAATAGATGGTGCGTCAATCGGACACCCGGTTTTTGAGTTATTAGCCTTTTAGTCCTGGGGGCCCAGTTGGTTTCGTGTAAGAACCAAACCGACCGTATCTCAACTGTACCCCGAACTCTCATAGGGTATACTCATAGAGACCGTTTCTCAATGTGATTACCAACACTACTGACGGTTCGTTAAATGGTCGTTCGGTCTGAAAGTTATCGGCATTTCCGTTCCAGGGGCCCGGTTGGATTTCGGGTACAATCCAGCCCGTCCCTACTCCAACTGTGTCCAAACCTCAGGTGAAGTATGCCAAAAGAACCATATCATCAAGAGGAATCCAAAAAAGTCAATGGAACGTCAAACGGACATCCGGTCCTTAAGTTATAAGTGTTTCTGCTCTAAGGGCCCGGTTGGTTTCATGTCTGAACCAACCCGGCCGTACCCAAAGGTCACCGCAACTGACGGTGCGTCGTTCGGAGGTCTATAGCCCAAATTATTTGTGTTTGAACGGATCTGTCTGAAAATAGGGGGTTTTGGGCCCGGTCCGACCTGGCCCAATACCCCCAAGGTCGGCATGAACCGGGTCGACCCGACCCGACTAGCAAGGCCCGACCCATCCGGCGCAGCCTGGCCTGTCGCGGGCGGTTAGGCCCGACCCGGGCGGCCCGGACCGGCCCGCGTGGCCAGCGGCTCGGCCTTCGGCCGAGTGGGATGTGGGGGGGGGGGGGGGGCACTGCCCCCATTGACTTAGAAATGGTACCCCCTCTTGGGGAGCCCGCCCTTTCCACCTACCGGGGGTTACGACCCCCAGACTTCCAGAAAACGGCCAGCCATAATGGCCGGCCGGTGTGCCACCACGGGACCCCTGTGGGTCCCGCATTCCAATGCGCCGGTGGTAGGAAGAGTCCATCCGCCCTTCTCTGCACCGCCGTGAACTTAGGTCGCGGCCCCTGTCCGACCGACGTGGTGCGACAGCGTCACGCCCCTCCGCCGCGGCCCTCCCCGGCCGTGGCACTCTATGGTGCTCCGGCGCGGCAGGACGGCGCTGTGCCCCTCCGCCGTGGCCCACCCTCGGCCTCGACTTCCTTCGGCTTCACTGGGGCGGTGCGAAGGCACCGACCTCCTTCGATGCGGCCCACTCTGGACGCGGTTCCCTCTTTCCCACGCGGTGTCGTTGCAATGCGCCGCCTCTGTTCCAAACCACGACGGTGATCAACATTAAAAGGGGAGGAGGGTCGGCCATGTTTGTGCGATCTGAGCACCTCCCGTTATATTGATAACAGGTGGCCAAATGAATTTAACGTTGAACGTCAAAAAATAACACTTGAACCATGAACAACCCCTACCTCAAAGAAGTTCGAGGAAGCTAGCGTCGTGGAATACGGCGTCGCGGGTGAGGCTTTGTATATGTCGACAGAGATTGTCCGTGGAAGAAGCGGTGTCTCCCTTTCTTTGACGCGGAGGGAAGATGGAATGGCGTGACGACATTCTTCATGTTCTTCAATGAGTAAGATGATGTTCTCCAAGACTTAGAGTTGTCCCTCTCTCAATTCTCCACACAACAAAACAACCCAAAATAAAATAAGGCTTTCTTTATTTTTTTTACTCATGCCATCTTTTTAAAATTCAAAAGTTGAATTCACTCAATTAATTAATCTAGAGTTATCAAAATTAATGGTGTGTTAAGTTGGAAACATCAATGTGGAAGAGGAGAAGCCATAACATTTAAAACAAGGGAGGTTTAGAGGCGTTAGGGTATTTGAAGGGGTGGGGCTTGTGTGGGCCCCACCTCACAAATATCCTATCAAGAGGAGTTATAATTTTTTTAGTGGGTCCCACCCCAACTCCCACACATGAGGTTTATCCACTTATAAGTGAAATAAATTTTGTAACATAATTTTATTTCTCTTTATACTTAATCCACATTTTTTGACAAATCTTCTCAAGTAAATGCAACTCCAATAAAAGTCTTCTTAATAAATTACCGGCATTGCGGTTTCATCGGTTCCCTCGGATTTTGATTCCGAGCACCGGTTCAAAAGTTAGAAAAACCCGCTCGTTCATTCACTAAACGTACCCAAGCTAAACTTTGGAAATTTATTCCAGGCACACCGGGCCTCAGAATCAGGTGCCGTCAGAAACTACAGACTCGTAAAATTCCTAAGAAATTAAGAAAAAAATTTCCTTGAAATTTTCCGGAATTTAAATAATTAATATAAAATATATCAATTAAAAAATTATAATTATTAAATGTTAAAATATTTTATATAATCCAACCATTCTATCCATTGAAAATGATAAAGTCATTCATGTTTATGTGTGGGATGCCACCTCCATGAAGTGATACAATTCATTTTTCATGCAAGAATTTCATGGATGGTTTAAAAATAGTGTTTATGTATAAAAATGATTATTATTTAATTTTTATGAAATTTTTTATTATGGAACAATTTCCACATTTACCATAGTCATCCTTCCCCTGTATTTTTTTATTTTTAAGATTAGTCTCCTCAAAACATCCAATGTGAACATAATTGATTGTGTAATTAAGTATAATAAAGATATAAATGGAATAAAAGTTATAATAATCATGAAAATGGTTATTAAGAAAGTAAATAATTAACATAAGTTTATTATTTATGAAGATAAATAATGGTTGTAACAGGTTGAACCCGAGGTAAGGGGCACTTTACCTTAAAACATTATTTTAAATATTTTAAATATATACTTTATAAATATTTTATTTATATTACCATATTATTATAATTGTTTTATGGATGTATCTATATTAAAATAAATAAATTATAAAGTAAATTTTATTTTACTATTAACATTATTTCAATGTTTTTCAGAATAATATTTTTATATTTGTTTGTGATTTTTGACATTATTTATAAAAGGAAAAAGGATTGTTCTATTTTAATATATAAGACATTGATGGATTTTCATTCTACTACAACTGTTATTTTATTTTTTGATAAATTTTTAATATCTCATGGTTTCTTCAAATAAAAACCCACATTCTATTTGTTCTATGTATTCTATTTTTGAAAATTGGGTTTTAAATGAAACAGATTTATTATTATCCAAAAATATTCATCTTATGGGATGAAAGGTATATTTATTGAGTTTGATAAGGAAAATAAATGATTTTCTTTTTTATGTATGTTATGGACTTTGAAAATTTTTAAGATAAAAGGTGATCTCAATATAGGTCTCCAATGTATCAGGTAATGATTTTGTTCGCAGGATAACTATATTTAAATTAGATGGTTATGTTATTCTATTTATAAGTAATATTTTGAGGGTTCATATAAGGGTTCCATGCAGAGGATATCCCAAGGAACCTAATTGAATTTTATATGATTTATAATGTTTTCATAGGGAAATATTTTTTTAATAAGGTAATTTAATTATCTTTTTTTAATGGAATGATTTTACCCTTTAAAGGTAAAATGAAATTTTTTATGAAAATTTGGTACGAGTTCTCATGGTTTTTCAAGAAATTCAGAAGATAATGATTTGCCATTTTGTTTTCTAATAAAAAGTTTAATTAAATAATTTTGGAAGTAAATATTATTTCAGGTGTTATTAAATTATTATTTTAGGTCGATAATTATTATTTTTAAGGAAAACTCTTATAAATGATCACATTTTTTTGGAATATACAAAAAAGTTTGTCTTCATATTTTTATATGTTTCTTATTGATAATTTTTGTCTCATCCCATGTTTTAGAATGATGTTTATATGTATTAAGGATGAGTAATAATAACAATGATGTTATGATGAAAATATTAAATATTTATCATGAAAATTAAACCAAAATCAATTTAAAAGATCAATTTTATAGAAAAAATTGATATTGATTAGAAGTATCGACTTTGTAAAATATTGGATTAAATTAAAATATTAATGACCTAATTATCTATGAATATAAACTATAAATATTATAAAAATATAATAAAATTAATTATTAACCTAAACCTAATGATTATGTAATGTTTTAAGGTCGGGTCCATAGAGTTGGTTTGAAAAGAAAGGGTTAAATAATTTTAATAGTTAATATAATATTAATGAGTAATCATATGAGATTTTAATATATGGTTATCATAATATAACATTTGAATATTACCATGTGTATTTATGTAGACATTGTATGTTCAGAATTTTTTTCTCCAGAAGAAATAGAGATGCAAAATTAGGAAGGAAACAAGTAGAAAATATCCATCGAAATCATAAAACTAGATTGGTTGTAATTCAAAAACATAATTTTGTTACTATAAAGGATGAGTTAATACATCTATATACCATGATGGTATCCATGTGAGAGTGTAACCATGTTCACCACTGATGACCACTTCTATTATAGAGGATTTTATGAATTAGTACCCTCCTACATTCAGGGGATAAACTAACCATATAAAAGGTCTAGGATGTGTTAAATCCATAGAATATATATTTAAAGAAATGGGAATACTCATAAATTCAAAATGAAACTCTTTCTACATACCATTTGGATGGTTATGTTGATCTGTGGTGGTTAATGGTTAAAAATATTAGTAAAAGAGAAGATACATATGCCTTGGAAGGAGGTGAAATTAAGAATATTTTCCTTAAGAAGTATTTTCATAAATATTATTGATTTAGTATAGAAAATAGATTATTGTAATTACAGTAGAAGGTAAAATATTTAGTATCCATGTATGATGAAAATTTCACCAATTTGGAAAGTTACACAACAAATTGTATTCAAGATATTGATAGTAAAATTAATAATTTTATCTTAGGATTAAACCCCAGATATCAAACATAGTTAGAATCCCATGTATTTAAAAGTTATGAGAAATTATTTTGATATGCTGAGAAGGTATAAATATATTTCACTGATTTTAATGTATTCCAGGAGAACATATATAAAATAATTTCTAATGGAAGGTAATGGAGAAGTATCCACTAAATAAATCCAAATATAAGAAAATCAAGTTTCCTTTCTACGATATGTGTTGTAAAAATAACCCTATATAACATATTATAATATTTGGTTAGTGGTTCTGATGTGTAATGTTTACATATGTGTCTCTTGAATTAAAAGAAAATGATCATACAAATGATGAAATGTATATAGTAAGATGATTTAATTGTACTGAGTGTGGTAATTATGTGGTTACTTGTCTATAGATAGGAATAAAGGAAAGAAGTCATCAAATTCACAAGAATAATTGTGTGGATAAATCCAATTTAAATACATTGGATGATGTTGGACCATCCAACGATGTGGTTTCATGTACATTACTTGTTTATTTATGTTATATTAATATATTTTTTTTATTTGGGGTCATCAAAATCATTCATTTTTAGGTCTTTAATGAAAAATTAAAAATTTCACCTCATGAAATGAATCCCTAATTTTTTTAAAAATTCATGTTGTAGTATTGGGGTAAAAATAAATTATATGATTATTCATGCTATCATCATTGGAAGGGTTTAACTACAATACTTGTTGTATTTCACATTAATGATGTTTATTTTATTTAATTTATGAATTGTATTTATATTTATCGTGATATAATATATTATAAAGGGAAAAAATTTCAAAATAATTTTACATTTGTAAAATATAATGAAACAATTCATTTTTTTACATATAAATATGCTATGAAATTAACTAAAGATGTAAATTAAAGTTATCTTGGATATTTTATTTGGAAAAGGTAAATTTATCAAATTGGTGATATTACTTTTATAAATGAATATATAGATATATTTCCTGATGAATTTCCTGATATTATATCTAATTTGCAGACTAAAATATTTTATTATCATTGTGAATATTCCTATGATAGTTTCAAAACATCCTTTTTGAATATCCTAAGTAAAAAATTTATAATTATAAAAGTTCTCACAAGATTTGTTTGACCAATGTATCATTCATCAAATAATTTCACCATGGGGTGTTCCATTGTTTTTATTAAAAAGAAAGATGTTTATATAGAAGATTTCATTAATTATAGATCATTGAATAACATCAAAATTAATAATAATTATATTTTTCGTGTCATATAAATAACTTTTTTGATCATCACACATAATATTATTATTTTGTAAAGTTTGATCTCATTCATGGAACTAAAAATTGAAGGTGAAGAAGAATTAAATTTTCAGGATGAATTTTCGTACTATTTATAGAAATTTTAATTTTTGGGGATATTCAATTTTGGTAAAAAAAAATTCTTACAATGTTATTAGACATCATAAATAGGGTTTTCCATGAGTTCTTGTAAAAATGTTTAGTTTTGTTTATTGATGAAGTCCTAATATATTTTTAAATCTATGATTATAATGAGGAACATTCTAGGGTTTTTATCCAAACCAAATAGAAAATAATTTATAATGAAAATTTAAAAATTTAAATCTTTATTGAAAACATTTTTTATTTGGGAATATTGAAAATAAAGAGAGAAAACTATTAATCCTACTAAAAAATAAGGTCATTAAGTTAAGGAAATGGCAAAAAAATCATCAAGATTCGAAGTTTTCATGGATTTATTGGTTAATGTCGATGCTTTCTGAAATTATTTATCAATTATCTATCCAACTAACTATGTTAACTCAAAATGTGTTAAATTAGTTCAGATGAAATTTTGCGATGAATTGTTCACATACGTTAAATGAAGATTGATGAATTCTCCAATTTTGCATCTAGCATATAAAAATAGTTATTTTTTATGTATAAAAATAGATATTTAACTGGAATTAGTTATGTTTTGATGAAAAATTATCAGGTAATTTATTATAATTAACATATTTTAAAATTTCATGAGATAAATTATACTACACATGGACTTGAACTAGATGCAATATTTTTTTCGTTAAAATTTTAGTTAGATCATTTGTATGGAGTAATGTGTAACATATATACTGATCATAAATGTTTGTAGTGTATATTAACTCAATAATAGTTTAACATGTGGTTGATAAGATATCTAAAACAGAAATATTATGATGGCATGACTCATTTCTATCCAGATAAATAAAACATAGAAGTTGATTCTTTAATTCAAAAATATAAATAATCATTAAATCTATTACATTTAGAACTTGATTCTGTTGTAAATTAGTTTGTGGATATTGTTCTAGAAATTTTGCATTAATTAACTAACTCTAATTTGTTTCAGGGGTCATTGCATGCATCAATGTCATATAGAATTATTTAATCATAGAAGGGGGTCATTTTTACAATAAAATATAGAATTGGTTAGGAAAAGAAATTTTCCGTATATAAAAATTTAAAAATAATGTATTTTTAGATTTTTGAAAATATTATTTGTGCCTAGTGATTCCATGTTAAAGATAGATTTATTGAGTTAAACTCAGATTTCTTTATTTTCTATTCATCCTGGATGTAGTAAGATGTATATATTCTTTTAGTAACATTTATAGTTTGATATGAATTGGGTATGTGTTATATTTTCCAAAAAATTCATGATGTTACAATATGTAAAATTGAAGAAAAAAAATTATAAAAGGTGATTCTTCAACCTTTTCTACTTTCAGAATAGAAATGGGGGAATATGTACATGGATTTCTTGGTAGGATTACCAAACACATCTCATGGAAATAATGTGATATGGTTTTTTTATCATTCAACTAAATATTTAAATTTTCTTCCTACTCAATATAATATATACTTAGATAATAATTCTTGAAATTTTGTTAAAAGATGATTTGATTTCATGTAGTCCCTATTTTTATTGAATCTTACTATGATCCTAGGTTTACCTCTAAATTTTGGAAATGTCTTTATAAGTGATTAGGTATAGAAATAAATTTTATCGAATTATTTCAACCTCAATATTTTGGAAAATTAGAGATAATTATTCATCCATCTAAATACATGATTCAATATTTTTATAGGGATTACTGTAGATGTTGAGATCAAAATCTATAATTGGTTAACATTTATTATAAGAACAGTTTTAATTCTAGTATACAGTTGGTTCTATTTGATCTATTTTATGGAAAGCCATTTTAGAAACCATATTATTAGGATGAAGATGAGGAAATAATGTTTTCGGGATAAGAATTGATAGAATAAATGTTTTGGAAGATGAATATTATTCATTAATATATGATTGAGGCTCAAAGTTGCCAAAAAATTATGTAGATAAATTGGGGAATGATCTTTCATTTGAGGTAGGTGATCATGTTTTCCTTAAATTTTCTCTATAGAAATGTAGAAAACATTTTGTTAAAAAGAGACAGTTGTGTTCATGATCTATTGGATCATATAAAATCCTCATGAAGATTGGATAATTTTATTATAAATTTTCATTATATTTAGTCTTATTTAAGGTATATTATTTTCTTCATGTTTCATTGTTAAGGAAGTAAGTAATATATCCATCTCTTGTTTTAAGTCCAAAATTAATTTAGTTGTAAGAGAAACATTCTTATAAAGAACAACTATTCAGATACTTGACAACATGGAGATGGTGTTATAGAATAAGGTGATTAACTAGGTTATGGTTTTTTTGGAAAAAAACATATTATTAAAGAAGAAATATGGGAATCATAAAATGATAAAATGGAATTATATCCTTATTTTTTTAAGTAATGAATAAAATTGAGTGGGAGAAATTTCCAGAATTGTGGAAGAATATAAACTCATTGGTATTTTTGATAATATATAAATTTCATCACATATAAATATTCAATAATTTTATTTTTTTATTTGACATTCACTATAATAATGTTAGTTAATTTCCAAATGAAATGTAAAATAGTTTTATTCTAACTAAATTATACTTCTTTCATTATATGGATTTATTAAAAAATTGATTTCAAAATTTTATTATTTAACTTTGAAAAAATGATCTTAATTTGTTATATAATAAAGTTAAAATTATCTTAAATTGATGTTTTGGATTTTTCTGCAAATATTTATTTTAATGTGAATCGTGAAATATACTGATTTTTGTAAAATGATGATATATTTTCATTAAATAAACTACCCTAAAAGAACCATTTTGTTTTCCATTTTACATTAAAGTAAAATAATTCCTATATAATTATAAATAATCTATTTTATTATATATGAATCATCATTATAACATATTTTGGTATAATTTCATTTTTGGGCTTGAAAACACATTTCTCTAAAATCTATTTTCATTGCGTTTTACGCATTTATATTAAAAATGATTTATAGAAATTCTATAAATTTAATCATATAAAATGGACTCCATATTTTTAATTATAATGTTTAAATTTTTAAGTATTACCCTTTTATTTTTTTATTATGAATAGTATCCATAGTAAATATTTTTCAACTCGGTAAGGGTAAAATGTGTTAAAATAGTGTTAAAACTATATGAGTAGGCCTAAAAATAACGATAAAACTTATATTCATATTATTGGATAATTATTCTCAACCATAAACATACAATAATATAAGATTTATCAATTTATTTCCAATTTCCTTTGATAATTACCTTAATATGATTTTAGGTAAATAATAAAAACTTAATGTCACTATATTTGTTCTAATATTTAGAATATTTTTTCCTAGGGATAAAAATAGGTTATCTAAAGTTATAAATTATAATTTATAAATTTTAATGAATTTTTTATCATTGAAATTTATTTTTAATTTTTAGTTATTTATTAATTACCTTAAATACTTACAGAACACCAAAATAGTGCTTGATCAAGTAATTGAAAAATCATGTAAATTATTTTTCAAAACATTAAATTTATATTATTTTGATGATGTACTTGATTCAATAAATTTTTTATATTAGTATAACAAACAAGTATTTATTTAAAATTTTATATTTTAATAACATAAGAATATTGAATTCATTAAATTCAAACTTACTGTATAGTGTCAAAAATGAAATTAATGGTATATTATGTAAAATAATATTTTATTTAATTATTTCAAATTCATAAGAATATTATATTCTTTCATGTTATTTTTCTTTGATATATAGCATCAAAAGTTTCCAATTATTATTCACATATACTTTTATATTAAATTAGTCGTCTTATATAGAGTAAAACACATCAATCTAATTATAATCATCAAAAGGGTTAATAAGTGATTAAAACTATTAGATAAGGGTTAATTTATCACCTTAAAAAGTAGAAATGTTAGTGGAAGAAATTATTTAAACTAATAAACATCTGACATATGAATTTTTTCAATTTTATTCCACTTGCAGATGAAAATTAATTTATATTAATTTAATAATTTTTATATTTTCAAGTGTACCCCTCCCTTTACATATAGAATGGAATATTTTCTCCTCCCTTAATAGACCCTCTTTAGCACTATATTTTGGCCAATAACTGTGTAAATATATCCAAAAAAATCTTACACATGTTAAAGAGTTCATTTTCTAACTAAAATACCATACCTAGAAGGGTTATTGTGTATGAAAAAAAATGGTATTCGAGGAGAATGTATAAGTCATTACCAGCCTATTTCATGTTTATTTCTTATTATACCTCCTTAAAATATTATTTAATTTTTTTATAATAATAAAATTTTAAATATAATAAAATTTAATTATTATTTTATAACACTTTTTCATCTCCATTTCCATCCTATGGGAAATGAAAATATTTTTCGTGCGTACGTGTGGATGGACACCTCAATAAAGATATGTTTTTATTTTTTCATCACCACCTCAAATATATAGTTATTTTTATAGAATTAATTAATATATAATAATAATTTTATAATTAATATTCTATAAAGAGAGTATATCATCTTTTACCTTACTTTTCCTTCCATTGAGAAAAGATAACGTTGAATATGTGTACGTATGGACTACCACCTCTAATAAGTGAGGCGATTAATTTTTATTGTACACCAATTAGGGATGGTTTTAAATAAATATTTAATTATAAAAATGATAAAAAAAATCCATGATGCGGATTATTTTTATGATGATAAAATCACCCTATTGACCACAGTCAACCTACAATGACATTTTGGACTTACAATCTGAATGTTCACAAACAATTCAATGTGAACTTCATCGATTATGTAATTAAGAATGAAATGGATATATGTGAAATAAATGGAATCATAAATGTGAAAAATGTTATTAATAAATTAAATATTTTATTTTATTTTATTACTTTGAAATATGAAGAACGTACGTGACAAGTCAGACTTGAGGAAATGTACACATTAGCTTAAAACCTCACTTTAAACGTTTTAATATTTTACTTTCTATATATTTTCCCTCCTTATCCATATTCCTAAAATAATTTTATATATTTATTTACATTTATATAAATAAATTATAAATTACATTTTAGGTCTCTAATTAACTATCTTTTAGTTTTTTTGAAAATAAATATTTTTACATATTTTATACAGGATGTTATGAATTTATTTACAAAAGGTAAAATATAATTTTATATTTTAATAAAATAAATGTGGAAGAATTTTCCTCCCACTAAAAAATTTTTTATTCTGGGACTAATTTATAATATGTTCTTCTTTATTCAATTAAAAAAAATCATACCCTTTTTAGGGGTATTCTTATTTTGGAAATTGGGTTTTTAAGTAAAGAAATATATAAATATTCAAAAATGTTTTTCTTGTGGGATAAAAAGTATATTTTTATTAGTTTGATGATGAAAATTTAATATTTTATGTGTTTAATACATGTTATGGACTTGGAAATTGTTTATGAATATGGGTAAAACTAATATAACTATATAATTCATTGGGTAAGGATTGTGGTCTTTGGATAATTATATTTGAATTAACTGATTATGTTATTACACTTATAAGGGTTCAATAAAGATAAAGTCTCAAGGAACCTACTTGAATTTTATGTTATTTAGAATGATATTTCATGGAAATATTTTGATTTTATAATGTAGTGTAAGGATATTTTGTATAATGAAATGATTATTATGAATAATGGTAATAATATATGTTTTAAAAACTGATTTTATGGACTCTCATGGTTTTTAAAAAACCCTCTCTATTAGTATTTTTAATTTATATTTTTTTATATTATATTTTATGAAAAAATCAAGGTATTAATGTTTATTTCTTGTGTAATAAAACATTTATTTGAGATCAATGTGTATTATGTTAAAGGAAAAATCTCTTATAGATCTCATGGTTTTGAAATGGACTAATAGGTTTCTTTTCATCTTTTTTACATGTTTATTATGTATATTTTTTCAATCATACCATTTTTTCAAATGTTTATCAAATGGTTTTAAAAAATTAGGAAAAAGGGTGAAGTAATATTTCACCAAAAGAATAAATGTTTCATTTCAAAAGAACATTTTTATAAAAAAAATTATACTTACTGTAAGTATAATCATTGTACTGTATGATTTTATTAGGTAACATTTATAACCTATTTCTCTAAAACATTTAACAAAAAACATCCATTAAATGTAATAATATAAATTATTAACTTAAACTTAATTATTATGTAATGCTTTTATGTCAATTACTTATATGAAAAAAGACTTTATAATTAAATAATATATTTATTTGAATATTATTTTTGGAAAATAATTATAGTTTTCTACTAGATGAATTGACATGAAATTTATGTTTAAGATGTTTCTTTAAATGGGAGATGTAACATCCTGAAACATTAAAAACCCATAATTATTCGTATAATAGAAAGTATTTTACAATAATGAATTATTATGATGTCTTAGGTTTAATGATTTAGAGAATTAAGGAAATCACCCCATAAAAAATACTAAACTCTAACACATTGTACATTTTTTTCAAAAAGAAAGTATAAATTTTACACCCACGCTTAATTCAAGATATTTATTCCATCATTTAATATGATTCCCCATGGTAGAAATACTTACATTTATATAGTTCCTATATATCCTTAGATACTAAAAAAATTAATATATGGGTAAAATATAAACAAATCATTAAGGGTTATACAAATAATGGAAACTAGTTAGTCTAGTGAAAATATATTTAACCATAAAAAAGATTACATTGTTACAAATAATCTTATAGAATATAAATAAATCATAATCACATGTAAACATAAATATTTTTATTAATAAAATATTTAAAACAAATAAAAATTATAAAAAACATGATGATATTATGGAAAAACCTTGAGAACCTATAAAATTATATTCCTGAGAAACAATCCATTAAATTTCGAATCATTGAAAAAAAATTCTAGAAATGAAAATATTTTTATTAAAACTCATACCAATTAAATAAAACCCATTTTTTCACCTTGGTAAATTATTTTCATCACTCAGGTTAATAATAATTTCATTTGTATGAAATAACTCTTAATCAATGTATTCCAATCAATATATATGTTAACAATAAAACATTACCCTATGTATTGGATGAATATATCCCGAGAAAACCATGTATCAGTTATAATTTCAATGAACAATTATATAAAAAAAATATATAATCTTTAACTTTTCCATCATAACACTCATTTGATCAAATAATCAAAATCAATTTCAATAATCGCATAATATTATTTCTAAATCTCCCTTTCTTTTGAAAATATATAATCATAAATTCGCATAAAATAAAAATAGTATCTTATCAATAAAAGAAGTAAAAAATATATAGGAATATCTATAATTAATAACATATTTGATGGTTTTAGAAGGATATCACTTGATAAGCATTAAAAATATTCCTTTACACTTTCGTAAAAAGAGTCAAAATTTACCTATATGGAAAATTGTAAAAAGACTACATTTTTTATGAAATTTTAAAAAGTAAAGGATAGTTAAAAATTACTTTAAAAAATCACTAGATTATAAAAAATAACATTATTGAGACATTTTAAAGGACATGGATATATAAGAGAGAGATTTATAAAATATAGAATAAGGTTTCAAAAAATACCATAACTCGTGTCTCGTCTTTCATTCTAAATTATATAAATATTGATTAATTAAAATATATAAATTATATACATTCCTAAAAAAAGTTTTCTTTAATTTCTTTATAATTATTAATTTTATTTAACTTATTGACATGTTCTTTTTAGTTAATAAATCAATTATGTTTACATCAGACATTTTTAGGCCTTTCAGTCCAAAGCAACTTCGGTGTATTGATCATGGTCATAGGGTTCATGGTTCATTCATATTAAAAATTTTAAAAAATTTATAATTCAAAATTATATATAATAAATATATTTTTAAAACCATATATGATAGGTGCTAATGAAAATTGAGATATGTCATTCATGGAGGCGGTTGTATGCACGTGTACTTGAGCGACGTTTTCATTTTTCAATACACGAAAAGAAAATAGGGAATAAAATTATTTAATATTGAATAATTAATATCAAATTATGAATACCATATTTTTTATTTAATAAATCATTATAACCTGATATATGGTCTAGTGAACATAAAAACACATCTCTTCATGGAGGAGGTAGTCTACACATATGTACGAGTGAGTTTTTCATTATCCAATGCATTTAAAGGATGTAGAAAACAGTTTTAAAATCAATATAAAAACATTAATGTTTATTAAATTTATCGATGTTGTTATATTAGTGTGGTTATAATTTACTTTATTCAAGTAGAAAAATAAATAAACTTGAAGTAATTTTGTTAAGACTTATACCTCCTCCTTTTATATCTTCCTATGGATTGAACTTTATGCAATATAGGATAAGACTTTTGGGATGAAAAAGTACTCTAAGATGTGGGGAGGAAATTTTAGAAGGTACTATTGTAGAGTATGGTAGATATAGATTGATCAATGTTTGTGGATATTTTAGAATAGAATGTGCCCTTTAATAAATGAGTGGATTGATACCTTGGAAAATATTAAGAACATTAAAATATAATAAATATATTTCTCATGGATTTTTTTTCAAATTTAGTTTAATTTAAAATATAGGACACTTAAATGTTTATATCCACTCAAAAATCATATTTAAACCATATTATGAAATATTTCAAGCCTAGTCTCTTATTTTAACCCCTATTTAACCCCATTAGCCCTTACTATGGGGATAACGTTTACCATTATAAATATTCCTTATAATAGAAAGTGAAATTTAACATATCAAAAAATTTAAATATTTTAATTATAAATTTATTGTAAATTTTATTATATTCAATTTGTCTTAGTGGTAACAATTAATTTTAATATAATTCAAAATATGTAATGAAAAATTTCTTTCAAAAAAATGCCTTCATTAATCAAAAAAATGATATTACACAAAAAAAAAGTATAATGAAGATTAAAATGTAATTAATTGGATTATATTACATAAAAGGATATTTTTAAAACCAAATAAAATAAAAATAAATAATTTAAAAATTTATTAAAATAGAAAATTCAAAAATAGTTTTTATTTGAATAAAAACATTACATAGATTTCCAAAATAACAAACATATATTTATATGTTTAAAATTATATTATTAATTGAATTATAGTACTTATTAACTATATATTTTCTGTAAAAAAAATTTTATGAACAATAATTTCTTTATTACTTCATGATAATATCGTAAAAAAATTTACATTTTTAAAATTATAATTTTTCACTATTCACCTAAAATCAACTATTTAAGAAAAATCTAAAAAAATCATCTTCTCATTATCTTGATATCTTGAAATAGAAAATTAATTAAATTTTATCAATTTATTTTTCTAAAATTATGATATTTATGTCTTAAATAACCTCTTTTAATAAATTTTAAAAAATATTGAACTAAAATTATTTCTTTTTTAATTAAATACTAATAAAAGCATTACTAGAGAAAAAATATTACAAGTGATAAATTATAAAAAAACTAGAGTCTTAAAAGTATTATGGAACATTTTTTACATAATAAATTCCACAAATTCAACTTTCTAGATTCATAATCCATTTCCTACCTCCATGATAGAATGAGAGTAAATAATCTTGTTTTTTTCTCTAATGATATGCAACACAATGATGTCAAAGTTTTTTTAATAGTTGAGGTAGTCCTCCTAATATTATATTAGTCACCAAGTTGGGGAATATATACATTTATGTAAGGATTTCATAAAAAAGGAGGAGTCAAATTTTGGCCAAATTTTTTCCTAGTTATTGAATTTTTCTATCTAAAGAACTAAGATAACACCCTTCATCTCTACCTCATATGAATCTTCTAATACACATTCATTATATAAAAAGATACGTATAATCCTTTAAAATACCTAAATATTCATCCATATCTTTCCAGACATGGGATACCCTTGGAATCTCCATTCATATTAATCTTGGTCAAACCTATTGTGGGGGATTGCCACATAATAGGTAGAAAACTATGATATGTCTTAATGTTACTTCGAATACACATTTTTTCAAAAACCGATAGCTCAATTATGGATTTTCTAAGCCAACCATATCTCATAGAGTCTTTCATTCAAATGATAGATACAATATTCCTCATATAAATGGTAATTTGTATATGTTTCCCATAAAATATTCTGGCATTCCTCTTCTACCATATTATATGCAACACCTCTTCAATAGTTCTCCAAAGGATATTTTTAAATTATACTACAACATCATGAGTACTTTAGTGAGAAATAAATGATGATAATTATATTTCATTGATATAATCCCATTTAACGATATTGGAGATGATATTTTATATTGTTCTGGCTAATGAATACTAAAAATGTGGGAAAGAGACTCCTCATTAGCCCTGAAGTAGTTACACAGTGGGGAAAGATATGTGCCATCATTCATAATATCATAATATATTCGGAGTATTTGTATCGATTATCTCCAAAAAAGGATTATCATAAATGGTGAATCCCGGGATTATAGATTGTCTGAAGAAAATCTATAACTACTGATATTACTCCAAGACTAAATTCATTAAATAGATTCACCATGAGAGTTCCATGTCTAGATAGTTCTCATATAAATAGGTATTTATTACACATGAATTTTAAAACATGTATACCTTTCTTGATGTCTATAGGTAACTATTCTAAGGCCATAATATGATATCCACAAATACTTACTAATAAAAAAAATTATTTATTTTTCGGATTACCAAGATTGTCTCATTCTTTTACCCTTAATGAAATTGTTTCCTTGTAATTTTTTCATTACTTAAAAATTTTATGATATTTTTCCCTTACGTATTTTTTAATTTCTAATGATGCTACTTCAAGCATAATATTTTTTCAGAAATCCTTAACTATATGGGATACCTTATTCCATGATACCTACAATCTATGATCTAGAATCTGAACTAGATTTTTATAATAATAAAACTTTTCCTAAAACTAAACTACACTGGGGATAAAAACATGAGATTAACCAGGTACATACATTCTAAAAAATGAAGCATAAAACACATAATTTTCCTAAGATAAACTTATAAGTAAAGATACTTAGTAAGAAATCAATCTATAATTCTCAAGAATTTCATATGGACCAACATACCATGGACTTAATTTTCATTTCCAACCAAAATGAAAAATATATTTCTAAAGATAAAAATTATGAAAAAAATGTTCTATTACCTAAAAGAATCCTTCCTCTGGTTTATTTCATAAATCATATCCCTACTCTAAGATACCCTCACATGGTTTTGGATCATCTTTATATCTGAACTATCTATATTATAAATTCTTATCCCAATAAATTTCTCTTACTAAATTTTTTCCAATATTCTAGAGTTCAACAAAACATTCCGTATAATGCCTCAAATGGTTTTTTGTATACTGAAATTTCAATGGTTATTATAAGTAAATTCATTAATAAAGGCCATTGATCCCAAAATCCCTGATATTTCAATGAAATATCCTTAATTATATCATCCAAAGTCCAAATTTTTCTCTCGGACTATCCTACAAATTAAGGATAAGAATATGTACTGGAATTTAATTAAGTTCCCATTGAGTTCTAATGACATTTTTAAAAAATAGATATAAATCTAATATTAGGATCATATGCAGTATAATATGCTACTATATAAAACTTGATAGGTTATTAACATAAAGTATAGAAACTAATCAAAAGACATAACATCCCATGAATGAAAAACTACATAGATTTTATCAAATTATCAATAATAGCCCAAATTAAAATATTACCTAAATATTTCTTTGTTAATCCCACCACAATATCTATGGATATATTCTCCTATTTCTACATTGGGACTAGAAAAGGATGACGTATCATTATCTATAGAGTTTATTAAACTTTAACCCATTGAAAAGTCAAACATATCATTCTAAAATCATCATTTTTTACACCATCCATCCAATAACATTCCAATAGTTCTAGGTTATTTTTAGTACTATAAAAACGAATATAAAAAATGATCTATACACCTCATTAGAAAATAATTTCAACAACTATAAATCATTCGGTAGAAATTTATGTTTTCAAATCCTTGAAACATTTTTTTATGATAAAATTTTGTAAATTACATTCCTTATAGAATTATATATTTTTTGATAATAAAATTGTTTCCATTTGATCATGATTAATTCTTTATGAAAAATATGACTACATTGACCCCTAAACCAAAAAAGATTTTGTTTTAATATATATAACTCATAGTTCATCATTTATTAAATCCTTAAATAATTAACCTTGTTTCTAGACATAACATAGTTAATGATAAATTTTATTTTCATATCATGAAATCAAATAAATAATTTTATTTACCTATATTATAGTGAAACATGTAATCATAATCCTTGATCAGTTCCAATCGTCTTCTTTAACCCATGTTTTACTCCCTTTTAGTGAATATACACTTTAAAGTTTCATAACATTTATATATTTCAAATTTACCCTAATATAGAATGTGTCACCATATTTATACAGCAAAAAACACCACCATATTCTCTAGATCATGTGTTGTATAGTTCATATCATTGTCTTTCATTTGACATGATGCATGCACAATTACACATCATTCCAAATGAAAACCCAACCAAATAACTTAAATTAATAATCAGTATAAATAAATATTTCCCCATTTTATGATGGAAAGTATAACACTAGAGATTTAATAAATCTCCATTTTAATTCCTTAAGAAATTAATCCCACTATTTTATCTAAATAAATTTAACTAAAATTCATTTTAACATAGTTATTGTTCTAGAAAACTAAGAAAAGTTTTCTACAAACCATCATTTGGAACCCACTAATACAAGAAAATTTTAAATCTCAGTGACATTTATTGAACGTTTACACTATTCCTTCACATCATTTTTAGCATGATCATCTTTTATGCCATTATTTTTCAAAATTTTCCCAATAATTGAAATCTAACATAACTAAAATTCAATCTTTCTAAATTTTCCTTTTAAATTATTTTATTTTATGTTTTTCATAAAAATAATTACAGAATTCTAAGTATACTCATAAATTCTAGAATATACAAGGATAATATCAACAAAAATAATCAAAAATTTATCCAAAGACACATGAAAAACACTAATTATAAAATATGTTAATACAGTTGGTGAATTTTTCAACCCAAAAGTAACAACCAAATACTCATAATGGACATGAAGAGTATTAAATTTTATCCTTATGGTGTCTAATTCATTTTATTTTAACTGATGTTATCCAAATATTATATGAACATTGATAAAATAATGTGTACATAGGATTTGATAAAACAAGTAATCGATATAAATAAATAAATTTTTTTTCTTAATATTAATGTTATTAAGTGATATATTATCAGTAGAATGCCTCATCGAATCATCCTTATTAAAAAAATTGGTTAACCCTAAGGTGATGTTCTACATTGTATGAAACCATTATCAAATAATTCATGTAATTACTTTTTATAATCCAATATCTCCATTGGATACATTCATTAAACTAGTTTTGGAATTAGATTTTAGTATAGAATTATATAAATGATTAATTCAACGAATTGATCGGGAATAACTCTAGTAGAATCATGTTGAAATGTTTATGAAAATTCATTTACCACATTCACATCACTATGATGAATAATTCCCTTATTTTTCAATTAAATTTTCCAAAAAATAGCACTATAATATTTAATAAATTAATTAAAAAGTTTTTATATTATCATAGGTACCATCACATTCCAATATATAAATGGAAACTCACTATGGGAATTGAATATGAATTCTTTATATGTGTATTATATAATTCTATAATAAACTGTAATCTATTCCCTAACCAGAATGACATTTTACTCCACAAAGGTAAAGACATAATGTTTTTAAAGAATAACCATTCTGCATATGATTATTAGATGATTACCATAAATATATAATTCATTAATACTTCAAATAAACTTTTTAACCAAATGATATATATTTATTCATTGAGTTTATTTTTCCATTTATCTATAATATTTAAAAAAATGAATGTGAAGACCCTGAAACAAACAATATAATATCGTAATCATAGTAGAAAATTAATGTACCTATCATTACTCAATTTGATGCTACAATATTTACTGAGGAAGTAGAAAATGATTTTCCTACACTCTTTTACTTATGATCATGATGATTTCCATATGGAAATATTTTCTTCAGACGCATATAATCATAGTGACCCATATCATTCAATTAAAAAATTATAATGGTAATTTATAATTATTCATTCAACCAATACCGTTTCAAACATCTTTGTAGTCATTAACCATATGTCCGAACTTAATAAAATAATATCACTTAACATATCCATTCAAATATTCCTTAAATATCATTTCAATTTTTTTAAATATTATAGATTTACATCCATATTTCCTTTTAAAATACATCTCAATTGTTTTCCATATTGACTGCTTCTTACTCTTATTTTCATAAGGTACAAAAATGTCAAAAAAAACTCTATCTCAATGTTATCAGAACATCTAAAAATTTCCACATAGATTTTTAATTCTAGAGACTCTCAACATCTTCATAAACATGGTTTTAGAATTGTGTAAAATATATAAATTTTACTCTATTATTTTAGGAAAAATATTTGTTCATACCTTGACATTCATGTGGAAGATTATTCAAAAAAGGATACTGAGTCTTTGTAATGACTCCAGTTTTTTCATGTATGACTTTGGAATATTTCTAGGAATATTTTCAATAAAAATAGTTCAGATGTAATTAAATTATGAGTGTGAGAATACCTCATTGTGGTGATAATAAAAATAATAAAAATATTTTATCATGTGAGTGTATATTTTCTAGGAAAGTTTTATAACCCCCGAAATGGGTCGTGATTTGGAAATATGATACCAAATTTGAGGCCAAACGTAGGGTTTACAACATGTATGACATAATGTTTTTCAGAATTAGAGGCCAGTTGATGGTGAGAGTTGGAAGAAAAAAATTGAATAATTGATTTTAAATATTTAATTATTAGGGGTGGATAAACCCTTCCCCAATGGTTTCATGTTCATAGAATAAGATAGGGGGAACCCCCTTTGTGTGATGGATGTAAAAAGTATGAAACTATGTGGATGATCGACCACCTAACTTTTTTCTTGATGGTGATCATTCCTAGATCATGGTGCAGTGGTATTAGAGAATGGATTTGAACCTAAATCTTTGGAGTTTTCCCACAAGGTATGAAGAATTTAGGATATTTCAATCCGAATCCCTATACATAAAGTTTATTAATATTTTATATCCCTATTACAACTACTATATATCCCTTAACAGTAGATTTGTGGGGTTTATATAGAAATCGGTTTCTTAAGGTGGTTTTTATGGATTTCCCTATAGTAATTCTTGATCACATGACGTGTAGTGATGGAGTACACGCCATGCATTCTTCACATTAAGGGAAGATGATATTTTTGGTTCGATATGAAATGTAATGGAGGTACACAACATTTAGTGATTCATGGTCATGGAAATGAGGACTTGGAATGGCACGCCACGTAAGTGGACATCTTCATGTGGGTGTACATAACCTGATCATGGGTTTACACTGTCTGGATTTTGTAGTTAGGTAAATGAAAATTGGTCCTGGTACACAGACATGAACTCCTAAACATGGGCACAACTAAGGGCATGAGAATGTCCTGGGCCAAGAGAGACAAATCATGTACCAAGGGTAAATTTCTTGTATAGAGACACGACCAACCAAGCTATGTGTAGTCAAGGACATGCACAGGGATTCAGATGTGGTATCACACCATGTGGCATGGGTTAGACACCATGTATTATCCTTATATATTGTAAGTGAAGATAGGGAAAATGGATACGGGTTGGTTTTGAGGGAAACATTATGTACTATGGGTACACATTGTGTAAAAACCAAATAGGATTATACTTTGCACATATCATTCTTCAGGACATAGATAGGGGCCCACAAGTAGCCTATCCTGAGTATTTTACCATGTAGAATGTGATAGTGGACATGGATTTGGAATTACAGAGTAAATATGAGGTTATGATAATGGAATGTTGGTTAAAAATACATAAAAGAGTAGCAGTGTGAGACTTCCCTTTTTCTATATATATGAGAGTACAATGTTGTATTGCACCCTCTATACGGGATTGTGATCCCCTATATATGATGAGTTAAGATAGAGTTTATGTATCCTTCTAGAGATCGATACTGGATACTATATCTCTTTTTCATTTTTTATGTCTGGTTTGTGGCATCAGCATGATAATATTTTCCATTAATTGATCCCTTACTTAATGATTTGATATATTAGGGTTTGTGGTATCATTGTGTATGTGATCCCAAACATGGAGGGTGGTTCCATATTGGGATTGAAATATCTTCTAGTGATCCTAGTTGTGATTCCCTATCTATTTATCATGGTTATGAGTCTTTGTAGGGTTTTCATCATCCCCCAATATACTTGGGCGTTATCCCCTATCAATGTATTATGATCACATGACTTGCATATTAGGTTCCTGGTGTCCCCCATATGTCCTAGGTGTGATCCCCTATCTGAGTTTTGAGATATTATGAATTATAGTAGGGTTAATGGAGTCCCCACATGAGAGATAGGTGAGATCCCCTAGATAAATATCATGAACCTCTAGCTGTCAAAGAGTATTTCTTCATGGAACAACACAAAGATCATTTTTTCTTGAATGTACACAGTCAGGGATGTAGGGGATGTGCCATCAGCTTATTGTTACTGGATGATTGATATCTCTTGATGGAGTTACATCAAGTATGGAAAAGATATTCCCAAATTGTGAGATATCTTAGAGGAGTGACCTAAGGTATGGTGTTGATTTTTGATTGATTACTCCTAGATGATAAATAATAATGAGCATCAAGTAGAATCATGTGTCTTGTAGTGAGGTTGGGACCTCTTGAGACAAGGATTCTATGATTAGTATATATAGGTTATTCTAGGATTCATTTTGATATGTCTCTTTTTTTTAAATATTATGTCTTGATGATCTAGATAGTCAATTATAACTGAGGAGTTATCAATATGATTTTTCATATTCTCTCTCACTTGGGATTTTTATAACCTATAGCTACGGGGTAAGTATAATATTCTCTTTTAGTTTCTTCTTTTTTTATTTTTGTTTTTGGGGATTCTATTGAGTATTGTAATGATCTCTCTAATATTGGATATACCTACACATGTCATGTATTATGTAGATGATTTTACTTTTAATGATGTCCTAGGAGGAACTGATGGAGGCATATCATAGTGATCTGGATAGAATAAGGTGTGTGCCAGTGGTTTCTTTTGACAGCAGTCCCCTCCTGCTGAGCAGGATGAAAATTTTAATTTGTTTATAGTGGGTATGTGGTTTTCTCTTTTCACAAATTTAATACTTTTTTATACTTTTATCATGGTATAGATCAATTCATGTGTTATGGTATCATTTTTATTATTATATCTGAACTATTTCATGTATATGTATATGTGTGTCTGTGTAGGTAATATAGGATAAGGCCTACCATGTGTGTGATATGCCTATATACACTGGTCTCTATCCCATAAATTATTGGAGGTGAGCTTGAGGTAGTTACACTAGGCTCTTCACTTGCCATTCGGGCCTTGGTGGGTCAGGTCATGATAGAGTGTTAACAAAGGAAGTCATTCCTTATGACAGGAGTTATGAGTTTTTATATGTGATCATGGTTAGGGATTCGTGGAGATAGTGTTAATGTGTAGTGAGTTTGGATTTCATTCTAGGGAATATAATGATGGTGTAGTATCCAAATATGAATTAAATAGGGCTTTTATAACCATCTTATTGACTCGGAACACATAGGCACCGATTGTACGAAATCATTTTTACATGCATCATATAGGATTGTGTTGTGGTTTCCATGTCCTTCTTGAGTCATATCTAAAAATATACTATTAGACCATGGGGTATCCTTACTTTATTTCAGTATTCCACCATGATGGGATTGTGTTGAACATCCTCCCACTGATGAGGAATCTCAACAGGGGTTTATACTTAAGGTTCTTTGTCTTGGTGGTTTTATAGTTGTTCCACCAACTATTGAGAATTATTTTGTTCGAGTAGTGTCATATGAGGATGTTCATATGCTGAGTGAGGTGAATGAGTTTTATAGTAATATACCATCTAGGTATTTCATTGATCCATACCCCATATAGAATATGACTGGCTAGAGGTCGCAACATCTGTTTTCCACCTTTTAAGGACACATCCCGATCAGATGATGGTTCTAGTTGTGTGTATTCTTATTGGATCCACTAGATAATGGTGGATTATGTTGATGTAGACCCATGAATATATGATTATCAGTAGAATAGATATTCAAAATTTATTTAGGGAATATTTTTTTAGTCGTGTTGTGATTAGTGTGTATCCAGGTTCTTCTGAAACGACTAAATAGTAACTTGAATGTGGATGTATATTATTTGAGGTTCACTAACGTTTATCAATAATCTAGAGATATGGTTAAAGATATTTTTTTCATGAATTTATCTTTGAGTAGGTATTATGACGATATATCCGAGCATCGGTGATATCATGGTGCATTCCCACATATTCTAGAGTGCTTGAGTGAGATTTGGTTGTGGAGAGATTTATGGATGTGAATAATCTAACTATTAATGATGAGAACACAGGATATAAGACCTCAACTATTGTATCTGAAAAAAGGAATAGGTATCTGGGATTATGATACACTTTATGAGACGATCAGTGGATAGAGGTTCTTTTCTCAAGGCTCGCATACCAGTTCAAGTCAGCATGAGAGAGGTGGTGGTTCTCCTGTGTTGGATAAGGATATATCACATGAGATTTTCTAACCTGTCATGCTACTGATTGGGAGATAGTTTATGGATCACCATCATAGAAATAATAATAAGATTATGTAGATACACATGATAGAGGACATATCAGAAGGGTGGGGAGAGTAGCAGGAGGTGTGAGATGGTTTGATCTATTTCAAAAACCACCCAAAGGTGGTCCACACTATGATCAAGGAGTTACATGATGGGGGTGGTGAAATCTATTTTCTATAGATTCCTAATACTTAGCACCTTTGATTATGATTAGAGGTATGATTTTTATCCTTTATACTTTTTAAGTAGTATTGTCAGATACTAGTGTGGGATACTATTTTCTATCCCCAACATTCCAAAGTATTATCTATTGTGATTTGGGGCATTATTAGAGTCATGTGATATTGATTTTTTAAATTGATTTAGTCTCTTGTGAATGAGGTAAACATCCCCCATTGAGATGAGTTCTTGTTATGTGATGTAAAATCATGTTGGCGATTCATTTTATCTTTGTGTAAAAGTATGGTGGATGAGTTTATTTGAATTTAGTATTTGGGGAATATGGTGAGGATGTGTCATAACATTCCCTAATTGTTTTATATAGGATAGAGTGTGAAATTATGATATTTAGAGAAAATAATATTATTTCTTGGAGGATTGGGCATGGTTCGATTTGTGACCTATGACTTTACTACCCTAGTTTTAGCAGTAAAGAGTCAAGACCCACTTTTTACTTAAAGTATCCCCAGTTTGAGGCCTAGTGATATTATTAGATCTTTTTTCCTCAAACCATATTATTATTGGATCCATAAAGGATAACTAACGGTCATGCATTCTTATGGGAAGTGTGACCCCACATTGGATGTGGATCCTTACAAAGAGTCTTTTTCATAGCAGCAGTGAGAACCTACGATGCTTTCCTAAGTATAGATGGGTTACCTACCATCCTTGCTTAGACATCTTCCACTAGTGGATTTGGAAGTGTTTTTGGGATTTTTCTGATATATTTATTCTTTTTATTATGAGTGATCCTAAATATATTATTATTATATCATGTGGGGGAAGATAAAACTATCTTTTAGAACTTTTCTAGTATAACCCTTGCAGTAGCAGATGCTTTGATATTTCTATTCCATACAGTGGGGGGTGGAGTGAGAGGACATCTATTAATGTCCTACCATGTTTAATCCCCATTGAGAGTTATATTTATACATAAACTGGAACCCAAGGAATACACATATATTTGAGTTAGTTTACTAGTAGTCTCTCATTGAGCTTCATGGAATGGATTTGTAGTTAGAGGTTTATAGATGATTGTATTTGTAATACCTTGTGTGATCTCTTGGGAATACGTTTGATGTTCACCTAAGAGGTAGATGATGTAGTTTTGAATGGATTACTTCAATACTATTTGGATTGGTTTGAGATACTCTTTTCCATTGGTATATTCATGTGCTCGGTGTTATAGTTTTATATAAGACACTTCATGATGGATTTTATACATTATTTGAGAGTACCATAATCTTTGGGAGGTCTTGTTAAGATAGACATATATTCTATATGTCCACTTCATGCTATATATTTTCTAATAAATGGTAGTTATAGTTGACCCAGTGGATATTGGGTTCTTGATAACTTGAGATCCATGATACTATATTTCATGAATGTATTTTATTTTATTTTATTACACATAATTATGTAAATAATTATTTAATCATTAAAATTAATGAAATATTTGATTTTTTATGTTTTACTATAGAATACAACCAATGTTGGGAAAACTATAAAAAATATATCAATATAGGAGCTAAATAGAACACCATAAAATTAAGGATGCAGTGGAGCTTCAGAACTGGAGGTATCGATTTACACATCATGTATTTCATTTCATGACATGAGTTCATTAGGTGATGTCATCACCCTCTTTTGAAATTATTGAAATATTACACACTATAAAAATCCATTATATGTTTTTTACACTATACATGATGTGAAAGTTTGGAATAGAGAAAGAAATGAATAATTAGTAGTTGATGTAGATTATGTTTCATGTAAAACTACACAACATGAACATATCAGGAAAATTATGAAAAATAAGATATTTTGAAAATAATTTTGGATGTTGTGGTATTTATATAAAAACATGGGAACACAATGTTGGACCTCTATAATCGAGGGGATTGAGGGACGACTACTAGAGATGAGAGCGATGATCAAGATCCCTTCTTCATTGTTGTTCTTTTTTTCCATTCTTTATCGAGTATGAATACTTCTCATTCTCATCATGCCTATCTTGGGAGAGTATTATTTCCAATGTTGGGTGATGTGATCATATGGGAAGTGTTTTAGGGATTATTTCTACTTATTATTGATGTTTTTGATTGTTTCAACTCCAATTATTAATTACGTTAGTCTTATTCTTGAAATTTCATTAACATTCCTTGTGATTTGAGGACTGTTATTTTCATTCATCAAATAATTTCCCTATTTTTTATAAGTCCATTATGAAATTTTGTGTATTTATGTTTATATATGGTTTTGGTTCACCTAGTTTTTTATTTTACATATTATATTTTCATTCCATAGGTGAAACCATAAAATTGGGGTAGGGTACCCAGACCAAGAATCCCTTAAAACCCAATTCTGACACCAAATATGTATGAATCCATTATCAATATAATCCCTAGAACAAAAACCTGAATTTCACTGAACCAATCTTGCCTCTTATCATAAATTAAATTCAATATTTAATGAATTCATTCTATTTATACAAACAATCATGAAATTTTAATTTCAATTTCATTAGTTAATTTAGAGCATACAGAACTTCATTGTGGGTTTAAATCTTGGACATTCCAAGTAAAAAACCTTTATACTTAGTTTTTCCAAGTTATATTACATATGAATATTTGTAACATGAAGTAATTTAATGATTCTCTACAAACTATCAAGACGGCCTAGGGTGTGGTAATAATAGAAGATAGTCATAATGAGAGTTTCAATTATCTAATATTGAGTGAGATAATGGAGTAATTGACCTCTTTGAATTTGAACCTTCTGTGTCAGGATGACGGGACATGTCTCTAGTTTTTGGTGGATGGCAATCTGATTTTCTATCTAGAAAGGGAGTCCCAACAAGGATATGTTTTTCACATGGTATTTCCTAATTGGATATCTAGTAGATATTTTTTTGATGGATTTTCATAAACTGGTATGTACATAGACCTTCTGAGTATTGAAAATTACACCAGTCACATTATGTGGTGAGGTGTTGAGGTGGTTGTTTTCCCTCTTCAGTACACCTAGGATAGGGTTGTTTATGTTGAGATCATTTGGCATTAGGTTTGGTGGCCATGTATGGGGACTATCAGTGTAACATACCAAGTAAGTAATGAATAATAGATATTTTTATCTATGTCTATTAATGAACTAGATAGAGTTTTAGAGGCTTAAAATGAAAATAAATCCAATCTTAAGCATGGAATACACTAATATTTTTAAAAGATTGTTTTACTGCCTTTTGATGGGAAACCATTTTTAAATGTATATTTTGAAAATTTTATAAGCTATTTTTTCAACATAAACTTATTATTTATGATTTGGACATCAAAATTTACTTTGTGTGAATTTTTGTAATTTTTCTGACAATGTTCATTTTTCAATGAATAGTGAAAAATACTGCATTTTACATCAAAAATGATTTTTAATCTAATTTATTTATATGATTATATTATCTTTTGAATTGGTCTTAAAGTATAATATGAATATATTTTTACCATTTAATCCAATGGTGGACATTAGAATCAATTTCACTTTGAAATTGGACTTAAACTGGTGTCAATCTTTTGATACTTATTGTCTCTTAAAAACACGCTATTTGTCTTGACAACGGAAATTAATTATTAAATTAATTAATGTGACTTATATGTTTTGAATTTTGTAAAATAGACTTCATTTTTGATTTCATAATATCAAATATATCTTAGGGTGAATTTTTGGTAATTTTCTGAAAAACTTCAATTTTTGATGAATAGTGAAACCACTAAGTGGTAATTATAAAAACTGATTTTCCATTTAAATGAAATTTTGCCATCATTGTGTTTTGAATTTCAAAAATCCGACATACATGGTTTTAATTAAGAATTAATATATGGTTCAATGGGATTAAAATAATTTTTTGGTGAATAGTAACTTATTAAGTTTTTAATCGCGATTAGTGGTAATTAGTGTAGTTTAAGGTAAAAATAATGCTTTAATAATATGAAATGACCTAGACACATGTCCTAACCATATTTGATGTGTCATGGACGACCAAGAAAAGCCATGGGTCAACTTGGGGACCCCATGGAGCCACTTTGGTTGGGAAATGACATAAATAACTTTTTATTTAATGTAAAAGTAAAAATGACACAAGCATAATATGTTTTACGAAAACAATTTTTAAATGGGGTTATACAAGTCATATTTTTTACTATAAATATTAATTGGAAAGATAAAAATATTTCATACATAATAGTATATTTTTTATAATTTTTGGAGATTAAATAAATAATTGTATTTATGACATCATAATGATATAGCGATTACCTCATTAATAAAAGATTTAAATAAAATGATAAGATAATGAAAAATCAATGACCTACACAAGTCCAAAACCTATTAGATGGGTGTCTTTCGAACCCTTATCACCTTATCCTAGAATTATATCAATGTGGGACAATTTAAATCCGAAACTCATTTTCAAATAAAGTAATATTTCTTTACTTTCCAAGAGTGCCCCTCCTCTCCTCTTATAAAAGGCCCCCACCTCTACTTCCTTACCCACACTCCCAAAGCCTTTGTCTCAGCCAACCCCTGCCCATTTTGTCTCTACACTTCCCTCTATTACTCCTTGAAGCCTCACTTTGGGCAGAAGACTTCCCAAGGAAGCCTTTGAGCTCAAACCAAAGGTAGTTACCCGATTTTAAGGTAATGTCTTCACTTTAGTCCTTTTGTTTTATTTTTCTTCTCCAGCCCCCTAAAATCTTTTTATTCTTTTCTTTTGTAACAACTCCAGTATCCTCAATATACTAGGATGTTTTTATAAGAAGGATTCTAGCTACACTTACACACACCTACATCTAATGGTTAAAGGACATACTATTTCCGTGGATGGTGAATTTATGCCTCCCGAAACGATGATTGTTCAACATTATTTTAACACCTTCAAAGGTGGACATTAAGATGACACTATATTTATATATGATATATAATATGTTTATGGTTTCCTTAAGCTTATATATTTTTCAATATGGGCATACCTTTATGGTTTCCATTATGGGTAAATGCGATATCTTCATTTAAGGAAGTGCGGACTACCACCCCCTCAAAGTGATTTGATTCGTTAAATACCATATGTGGGACGTATAAAGGATGGAACTATGATATTATATATGATATTATACAGGAATTATAATATACCTTTATATAATTATGATTCCATTCTATAAAATACGAAATAGAAATGAAAGTAGCGTTCATGCGTACGTACGGCTTACCGTCTCCATGAACGGTGCATTTCATTTCTTACCTCTAAATGATTATGTAATATTATAAATGCATGTATATACTGGATATATATGATATATATGATATATAAATCATGATTATAATCTTTTATATAGTGGATACATGAACAAATTGTAATTATAAAGGGTTTATTTTGACTCAAGTACCAATGATCATTAAAACGACCGTTATTAACTTAAATAATTACATAGTATTCATGACATGATAATAAGTGATATAAAAGGAATAATGAACTTGAAAAAGGTTCTTAAAAAAGTAGAAATTAACTCAAGTTTATTATTCACGAGATTAAAGAACGGACGAGTCAAGTCGGACCCGAGGTATCGGACTTCGTCTCAATCTCCTTTCATTGAGGAATATTTTGTTTTATACACAACCTTCTTTTATACGGTGTTTAAACCCCTTTAACTTTTACGTTTATCCAAAAGGAATCTTTTTTATACGAAGCATTTTACTAAACGAAAATGGTAATGTTTTTGTCGTACGTATGCGGCGACAACGACTTCTCCGCCGCAGTGACCGTTATTTGAGTTTCGGCTTCCTCTACAAGCCATGCCTTCTTTTTAAAAGAAAAATAAATACCATGTTTTAATTTTATTTTATTTTGGTATTGAAAATGGTTTTCATAATGTTTTTATATCAATGTGTTGTATTGATATCTTGTGATTGAAAGGTGTAAATTTTATTTTTCCTTTATGCATGTTTTATGTGATACAATTATGTTGAGGTTCTTGGGCATTATTATGAAGACGGGTGGTTCCCTGATAAACTAAGGGCAGGTGAGCCCGATATAGCTCTCCAATGCATTGGGTAACACAAAGGAGTGAAACGTTAAGGTTTCTCCGAAGAGATTTAGGGAATATACCGTGATGGGTATTCCAAACGTAACCAAGAGGGTTACTCCCTACGTAAGGATGTTATGAATGCCTCAAGTTACCTTTATGTTTTATGATTTCTAGGATTTATTCATGATTTGATGAGGTATGTTAAAATGCTTATGTTTTATGGGTAAAGTATGATTTCATTCTTATGTATATATGTACCCATGTTTCCTTTCCATATTTTTATATCCCTTACTATGCTTTTTATGCTCATCCCATTTTTTTGAAATGTTTTTCACAGGTCAAGGGAAAGGTATATGATATGATGATAGTGTCAAGGAAGTGTCAAGAAAGAATCCATGTTTTATTTTAAATATCTTTCCATTGATGGGAATGAAGAATACTATATTTATGTAACCACTTTGTTTATATGTGGAATTTAATCCATGTTTTATGATCTAATTCTCTAAAACTCTAAACCCGAAAAGATCCTCAGTGTGTAATCTTGTAATTACTCAAGATTAAGTAAGGTTTAAGGCTGGGGCCTTATAGTTGGTATCAAAGGTCGGTTTAGATAACTTTAGGAGTTAGAATTCTATTAAATGATTATCCAAAAATATTTTTTTTAAGGTCAAATTGAAATGATATAGCATTTGAAGATTACCATGTTGCTTCATCTCAGACATGTTTGTTCAGAATGATTTTCCGCAGAGGAAACAGTGAAGCAGTGATAGGATGGCATACAGAAGGAAATAAACTTCCGAATCAGCATCCTGAGATGGTCGGAATTGGAACTGAACAGTTTGTTGCAATGATGGAACATTTGACTTAGGCTATAAATGGTGGTGGTATCAATGCACGAGATTAGCAAGATCAACCACAGAGGAACATGTTAGTGGTGGAACATTTCATGAGGAAACATCCCCCATCATTCAGAGGATAATCTGACCCTATGCTAGCTGAAGGATGGATTAAAGCACTGGAGAAGATTTTTGATGTCATGGGGTGTTTAGAAAATCAAAAGGTTAGTCTTGCTATTTACCTCTTGGAGGGTGAGGCAGATCAGTGGTGGTCGATGGTTAAAAATATCAGGGACGCTGATGAGATTGATGCTCTCGACTGGGATTAATTCAAAGGTATGTTTCTTGAGAAGTATTTTCCTAAGGCTGTTCGAGTTAGGATAGAAAATTAATTCTTGGAATTGAGGCAAGAGGAACACTCAGTGGCTACCTATGAAGAAAGGCTCACTCGATTGGCAAGGTATGCTCCAAATTTTATCTGAGACCATGATAGTAAAATCAATCGTTTTTACTCAGGATTAAAGACAAAATATCGAAGGGAATTAGCTTCTCGTGAGTTTAAAAGTTATGAAAATCTTTTTCGATGTGCTGAGAAGGTGGAAATGGAGTTTGCTGATGATCAAGTGTTCTATAACAACCAACAGAAGAAGAGACCGAGGAGTCAGGAGAAAGGTAAGAATTCTTCAAAAAATTCTGATGGTAAGAAAACTAAGTTTCCAGTTTGTGATAAATGTGGAAAAAGGCATGGTGGGGAATGTCTTCTAAATTCTGGAAAGTGCTACCGATGTGGTAAGACGGGACATAAGGCTCGTGATTACACCGAAAAGGATTAAGGTGAAGGTAAGACCAACTTTGATTTACAGTTAGTGAAATGTTATAAGTACAATGAGATGGGTCACTATGAAAACGAGTGTCCGACAAAGAGCTTGAGTGATGGGAAGCAGATAGACTACAAGTATAAAGGGGTGGTGAAATCCATTGCAACTACTTCAGCAGACGTCGGGCCATCAAATGAAGTTGTATCAGGTACTTTGTTTGTTTTTTCATATTATGCCAGTGTGTTGTTTGATTCGGGGTCTACACATTCTTTCATCTCTGAAAACGTTTCTAGTAAAATTGGAATACCATCTCAAAAAATTACTCCTGAACTTGTGGAAAAAACATCTGGGGGAAATGTTGAGGCAAAAAGAATTTATAAGAATCTTCCTATTCTTATCTGTGGAAAGAACCTACATGCAAACCTTATTGTTCTACCTCTAGTAGTGTTTGATGTTATCCTGGGTATGGATTGGCTCTCTATTTACCATGCTAAGATTGATTGTAAGGCTAAATAAATTTCTTTTCAGAAAGACTTTCAGTTTGTGTACAAGAATGAACCCATACAGTTGATAACTTATCAATAGTCCATGAAACTTGTAAAATATGGAAATGAATGTTACCTTGCACACATCATTGAAAATAAAGGAACTGTTCAGATTAATGATGTGCCAGTGGTAAATGGGTATCGTGATGTTTTTCCTGATGAGTTGCCTGGAATAATACCAGATCGAGAATTTGAATTTACTGTTGACTTAGTTCCTGATGCTAAGCCAATTTTAAAACCCCCTTATCGAATGGCTCAAATTGAACTTTTAGAGTTGAAGGAGCAATTTCAAGATTTATTAGAGAAAGGTTTCATTCGAACTAGCACATCACCATGGGGTCCTCCTGTCTTGTTTGTTAAAGAGAAAGATGGTTCAATGAGACTTTTCATTGATTATAGAGCCTTGAATAATATCATTGTTAAGAACAAATATCCTTTGCCTCATATGGATGATTTGTTCGATCAGATCTAGGGAGCTCAATATTTTTAAAAGATTGACTCGAGATCGGGGTACCATCAGCTGAAGGTAAAGAAATAAGATGTTCCGAAGAATGCGTTCCGTACAAGATATGGCCACTATGAATTTGTTCTAATGCCTTTTGGGCTAACCAATGCACCTGCTGTATTCATGGACTTAATGAATAGAATTTTCCATGAGTTCTTGGATAAGTTTGTGGTGGTTTTTATTGATGATATTTTGCTGTTTTCTAAAAGTAAAGAGGAGCATGAAAGACATTTATGGGTTATCTTGCAAACCATAAAAGAGAAGAAACTGTATGGAAAATTCAGCAAGTGTGAGTTTTGGTTGCAACAAATTTCTTTCCTTGGTCACATTGTTTCTAAAGATGGGATAACTGTTGATCCTGCAAAAACAAAACTTGTGGAATACTGGACAAGACCCACAAATGTAACTGAGATTCGTAGATTCCTTGGTTTTGCAGGTTATTACCGAAGGTTTGTTATAAATTTTTCAAGGTTATCTAGCCCAAATACTAAGCTATCTCGGAAGGGTGTTAAGTTTATCTAGACAAAATAATGTTATGATTGTTTTCAGGAATTGAAAACAAGAATGGTGAATGCTCTAGTTTTGGCACTAAATTCCAGGAATGGTGAGTTTGTTATATACTGTGATTCTTCATTGAAAGGACTTGGTTGCGTCCTAATGCAGAATGATCAGGTAATTGCTTATGCTTCACGACAGTTGAAAACTCATGAGGTAAATTACCCTACACATGATTTGGAATTAGCTGCTGTTGTTTTTGCTTTAAAAATTTTGAGGCATAATTTATATGGAGTAAAGTGGGAAATATATACCGATCAAAAAAGTTTAAAATATATATTCACTCAGAAAGAATTGAACATGAGACAAAGGAGATGGCTAGAATTAATCACGGATTATGATTGTACAATTCATTACCATCCGGGAAAAGCAAATAAAGTGGCTGATGCTTTGAGTCAAAAAAGTAATGCTTCAGTAGCAATGTTGCGTTTGGAACGTGATCCTTTGTTTATGAATTTGATGAACATTGGCATAGAAGTTGTTGGCGCAGGAAGTTCATGTGTTTTGTTTCAGGTATCAATGAGATCATCTCTATCAGATAGAATCAAGCAAGCACAAAAGCAAGAAAGTGAGTTGTAGAGAAAGGTAGAGCTAGTTCAGAAAGGTAAGTTGCATGAATTCAACATTGATAATGATTGTGTTTTGAGATTTGGGAAGAGATTGTGTGTGCCTTGTGATTCACAGTTGAAGGGAGAGTTGTTATGTGAAGCTTATAGTTCTCCGTTTTCAGTTCATCCTGGTAGTACTAAGATGTATAGAGATCTGTGGGAGTATTACTGCTGGGATGGAATAAAAAGAGATATTGCTGATTTTACTGTGAAGTGTTTGACTTGTCAGTAGGTTAAAGCAGACCGGCAGTTACCAAAAGGGATGCTTCAGGCTTTACTAGTTCCAGAGTGGAAATGGGAGAATATATCCATGGACATTGTTGTGGGATTACCGAAGACATCTCGAGGTAATAATGCAATCTGGGTTATTGTTGATCGCTTGACCAAATCTACTCATTTCCTTTCTATACGAGATATGTTTTCCCTAGATCAACTTTCCCATTTGTATCTTAAAGAGATAGTCAGGTTACATGGAGTTCCTCTCTCCATTGTATCTGATCGTGATCCCAGGTTCAGTTCTAACTTTTGGAAAGGCCTTCAGAAGTCGTTGGGTACTGAATTAAATTTTTGTACATCTTTTCATCCTCAATCAGATGGGAAATCAGAACGAACAATTCAGACCTTGGAGGATATGCTACGATCTTGTTCTATGGATTATCAGGGAAGTTGAGACCAACATCTTTCTTTGGTTGAATTTTCATATAATAACAGTTTTCATTCCAGTATATAGATGGCACCATTTCAGGAATTATATGGGAAGCGGTGTCGAACTCCAGTTTTTTGGGATGAAGTGGGTGAAAGGAAGTTGATGGGACCAGAATTGGTAGTAGAGATGGAAGAAAAAGTTTAGTTGATTCAGAAAGACATTATAATAGCTCAGAGCAGGAAGAAGAGTTATGCGAATAATAGGAGGAAGGATCTATCTTTCGAGGTAGGTGATCATGTTTTTCTCAAAGTATCACCATGGAAAAATGTGATGCGATTTGGAAAGAAAGGAAAGCTGATTCCAAGGTTCATTGGGCCATATGAAATTCTGGAGAGAGTTGGATCAGTTGCATACAGGGTGGCATTACCTCTGAGTTTATCTCAGGTACACAATGTTTTTCACGTTTCGATGTTGAGAAAGTATATGCCAGATCCATCTCATGTTTTGAGTCCAGAGGTAGTACAGCTGGAAGAGAACCTATCTTATGGGGAACAACCGATCCAGATTCTTGACCACATGGAGCAAGTGTTATAGAATAATGTGATTCACTAGGTAAAGGTTTTGTGGAAAAACCACATGATTTAAGAGGCAACATGGAAATCAGAAAATGCAATGAGGGATAAGTACCCCCATTTATTTGATAAGTAAATAAATTGCGGGGACACAATTTTCTAAAGGGGGGAAGGATGTAACATCCCAAGTAAGTAATTAATAATAGATATTTTTATCTATGTCTATTAATGAACTAAATAGTGTTTTAGAGGCTTAAAATGAAAATAAATCCAATCTTAAGCATGGAATACACTAATATTTTTAAAAGATTGTTTTACTACCTTTTGATGGAAAACCATTTTTAAATATATCTTTTGACAATTTTATAAGCTATGTTTGTCAAAATAAAATTATTCTTTATGATTGGGACATCAAAATTTACTTTGTGTGATTTTTTGGTATTTTTCTGACAATGTTCATTATTTAATGAATAGTGAAAAATACTGCATTTTACATCAAAACTGCATTTTAATCTAATTTATTTATATGATTATATTATTTTTGGAATTGGTATTAAAGAGTAATATGAATATATTTTTACCATTTAATCCAATGGTGGACATTGGAATCAATTTAACTTTGAAATTGGACTTAAACTGGTGTAAATCTTTTGATACTTATTGTCTCATAAAAACACGCTATTTGTCTTGACAGCGGGAATTAATTATTAAATTAATTAATGTGACTTATATGTTTTGAATTTTGTAAAATAGACTTCGTTTTAGAATTCTTAATATCAAATATAGCTTAGGGTTAATTTTTGGTAATTTTCTGAAAAACTTCAATTTTTGATGAATAGTGAAACCACTAAGTGGTGCTTATAAAAACTGATTTTCCGTTTAAATGAAATTTTTCCATCATTGTGTTTTGAATTTAAAAAATCTGACATACATGGTTGTCATTAAGAAGTAAAATTTGGTTCAATGGGATTAAAATAATTTTTTGGTGAATAATAACTTATTAAGTTTTTAATCGCGATTAGTGGTAATTAGTTTAGTTTAAGGTAAAAATAATGCTTTAATAATATGAAATGACCTAGACACATGTCCTAACCTTATTGGATGTGTCATGGCCGACCAAGATAAGCCATGGGTCAACTTGAGGACCCCATAGATCCACTTTGGTTGGGAAATGACATAAATAACTTTTCATTTAATGTAAAAGTAAAAATGACACAAGCAAAATATGTTTCACGAAAACAATTTTTAAATGGGGTTATACAAGTCATATTTTGGAATATAAATATTAATTGGAAATCTTAAAATATTTCCTACATCATAGTATTTTTTTATAATTTTTTTACATTAAATAAATAAATTTATTTATGACATCATAATGATGTAGTGATTACCTCATTAATAAAGGATTTAAATAAAATGATAAGATAATGTAAAATATATGACCTACACATGTCCAAAACCTATTGGATGGTTGGATTTAGAACCCTTATCACCTTATCGTCGAATTATATCAATTTGGGACCATTTAAATCCGAAACTCATTTTCAAATAAAGTAATATTTCTTTACTTTCCAAGAGTGCCCCTCCTCTCCTCTTATAAAAGGCCCCCACCTCTACCTCCTTACCCACACTCCCAAAGCCTTTGTCTTGGCCAAACCCTGCCCATTTTGTCTCTCCAATTCCCTCTATTACTCCTTGAAGCCTCACTTTGGGCAGACGACTTCGCAAGGAAGCCTTTGAGCTCAATCCCAAGGGAGTTACCCGATTTTAAGGTAATGTCTTCACTTGAGTCCTTTTGTTTTATTTTGCTTATCCGACCCCCTAAACTCTTTTTATTATTTTCTTTTGTAACAACTCCAGTATCCTCAATATACTAGGATGTTTTTATAAATAGGATTCGAGCTACACTTACAGACACCTACATCTAATGGTTAAAGGACATACTGTTTCCGTGGATGGTGAATTTATGCCTCCCGAAACGATGATTGTTCAACATTCTTTTAACACCTTCAAAGGTGGCCATTAAGATGACAATATATTTATATATGATATATAATAAGTTTATGTTTTCCTTAAGCTTCTGTATTTTTCATTTTTGGCATACCTTTATGGTTTCCATTATGGGTAAATGTGATATCTTCATTTAAGGAAGTGCGGACTACCACCCCCTCAAAGTGATTTGATTCGTTAAATACCTTATGTGGGACATATACAGGATGGAACTATGATATTATATATGATATTATACTGGAATTATAATATACCTTTATATAATTATGATTCCATTCTATAAAATACGAAATAGAAATGAAAGTTGCGTTCATGCGTACGTACGGATTACCGTCTCCATGAACGGTGCATTTCATTTCTTACCTCTAAATGATTATGTAATATTATAAATGCACATATATACTGGATATATATGATATATATGATATATACATCATGATTATAATTCTGGATATAATGGATACATGAACAACATGTAATTATAATGGGTTTATTTTGACTCAAGTACCAATGATCGTTAAAACGACCGTTATTAACTTAAATAATTATATAGTGTTCATGACATAAAAATAAGTGATATAAAAGGAATAATGACCTTGAAAAAGGTTCTTAAAAAAGTAGAAATTAACTCAAGTTTATTATTCAGGAGATTAAATAACAACTGAGTCATGTCGGACCCGAGGTATGGGACTTCGTCTCAATCTCCTTTCATTGAGGTATATTTTGTTTTATACACAACCTTCTTTTATACGGTGTATAAAGCCCTTTAACATTTACGTTTATCCAAAAGGATTCTTTTTTATACGAAGCATTTTACTAAACGACAAAAGGGATTGTTTTTGTCGTACGTATGCGGCGACAACGACTTCTCTGCCACCGTGACCGTTATTTGAGTTTCGGCTTCCTCTACAAGCCATACCATCATTTTAAAAGAAAAATAAATACCATGTTTTAATTTTCTTTTATTTTGGTATTGAAAATGGTTTTCATAATGTTTTTATATCAATGTGTTGTATTGATATCTTGTGATTGAAAGGTGGAAATGTTATGTTTCCTTTATGCATGTTTTATGTGATACGATTATGTTGAGGTTCTTGGGAATTATTATGAAGATGGGTGGATCCGTGATAAACTAAGGGCGGGTGAGCCCGATATAGCTCTCCAATGCATTGGGTTACGCGAAGGAGTGAAACGTTAAGGTTTCTCCGAAGAGATTTAGGGAATATACCGTGATGGGTATTCCAAATGTAACCAAGAGGGTTACTCCATACGTAAGGATGTTATGAATGCCTCATGTTACCTTTATGTCTTATGATTTCTATGATTTATTCATGATTTGATGAGGTATGTTAAAATGATTATGTTTTATGGGTAAAGTATGATCTCATTCTTATGTATATATGTACCCATGTTTCCTTTCCATATTTTTATATCCCTTACTGAGCTTTTTATGCTCATCCCAAGTTTTTTGAAATGTTTTTCACAGGTCAAGGGAAAGGTACATGATATGATGATAGTGTCAAGGAAGTGTCAAGAAAGAATCGATGTTTTATTTTAAATATGTTTCCATTGATGGGAATGAAGAATACTCTCTTTATGTAACCACTTTGTTTATATGTGGAATGTAATGCAAGTTTTATGATCTAATTCTCTAAAACTCTAAACCCGAAAAGATTCTAAATGTGTAATATTGTAATAACTCAATATTAAGTAAGGTTTAAGGCTTGGGCCTTATAATCAGGACATGTCAGATGACATTTATTGTCGATACTGGTGGCCTTTGGAGCTCATTGAGGAGAACTTGTGTTCTAAAATATGTCTCTTTGTCGAGGGTTATGGGGTTTAGTTGGGTCGGCAGGCTAACCCCATGGTTCATAGAACCTTTCTTCAGTTCTGATATTTTCTTAATTAGGTGGTTTACTTCAATGACCATTTACCTTATTTAGACCTAGTTCATGGTATTTTCCACTTACCATTGCTGAGGGGAAATGTGTGTTACTCATTGCATGATGTTGACCGAAATGAGTAGAGAATTGGGTTTGAAGTTGAATTTTGGAGGTACATGGTGATATTGATATCTGAACAGAGGAGACCCTTAATGGGAAAGGGATTCCCCTAGGTGTGCGTCTTTTGACATCATGGTAAGACTTTGGAGAGCTCACTAGTGTGGGAAACCCTTTTTAGAGGTTTGTTTTTCCCTTACACATAGGCTTTTACATTTTCAGATGAAAATTATTAAAGGTGGGGAGTGTGTAGAAACCCATTTTCTTCCAAGTAATATATTTTAATATTCATATAAATATATCTAAATCAAGATTCTAAGTTGGAGAATAATTATGAGGGGGAATGAGACTTGGTATAGTTATAATAAAAATATTAAAAATATTTCAGCGTATGCAGAAGAACATAAATTATAAACATAGTTTTATTAAAAAAATAATTTATTAAATGGATTTATTTATAATTAAAAGAAAGTTATAATATATTTGATCATACTTTTTTCAAAAATAATAAATGAAATTAATTGTTATAATTAATTAATTATTATTATAGTTTTTAAATTAATTTTCTAAAAACAAACACTATTTGCCAATATATTTTATACAAATAAATGTATTGGATTTTTTAATGAATAAATTTATTAAATATATATACAATTTTCAAGACTCTTATAATCATAAATATATTGGAAATAAAAAATTATTTTAAATATATCCTAAATAAAATATTCTAACTATATTAATAATTATTTATTTTTAAGAAATGAAAAGTTCATATAAAAATATAATAAATTTGGTTTTATAGAGTTTTATTTTTAAAAATATGATATGAATATATATATATATATATATATGTGTGTAAAATTATAATTATTAGTTTTGAGTTAATAAATATGATTGGAGTATTTTTTTATATAAAATAATTACTATTAAAAAGCTTGTTTTATGAAAATTATTGTATTAATAAATAGAAAAACAATGTAAATGAAACAACAAAAACTGGGTACCATTTTGGGGGTTGATTCTTTTGATGGTTTCGTAGGGTGTCCTATGTGCATAGGAGGTCGAATAGGAGGTATATGTGCCTGCAAGTCTCATTTTAGGAGATTTAGACAGGACATACGCCATAAGAATGGATGAGTTGGGTGGAAATGCCTTCACATCAGAAGGAGCCAGAGATGAGGAGGCCAAGTCTGGTGGAGGGAGAGGAAGACTGAGCAAGAAATGTCTACTGGTGATGTTTTCTGTATATCCAAGTATTGGCGATGAAGATACAAGCTACACATAGAGAGGACCGGCCACTGGCGTGATTGGACCAGGTGTCATCGACAAGTCTCTTTTGTAGTTAGGGTGTTGGATTTCCCTAACCTATCAATAGGTAGATGTCCTGTTTCCTTTTTAGGTTTTTATTTCCCGGACCCATTGATGAACTCATTTTAACATTGGTTGTGTGTTATTTTCTCTTATTACTCATAAATTCCTTTTTTTATTTAGCTTTTGTGGATTGACTAGTGTTTATCAAGTATCTAATGAAGTCACAATCCATCTGTATTATACTATTTAAGTCAATTTTAATGTGTTGATTTTTTTCGTTGGACCTATCTACATATTTTATTTCGATACTATTTTCCCAGTTATCATTGCAAGCTCATTCTTTTTATGGATATAAAATACCTTTTGTCAGTGTTTTCCTCTAAAACCATTATAGACTGTGTGCATGTTGAGGCTTGTAGCTTAGACTATTAGTCCAGAAAGATGAAAGTATGTAAGAAATTGATATTTCAAATGAAGTTATCCTCTTTATGTTTCAAGTAAGTTATATAATTTTTATTTATTATTAAACTTTTATTTAATGGAAAATTCTTTCATTTTTTTCAAATACTTAATTGTTTTTCAATAAATTTAAATATTTCATTTTCAAAATTATGAAAGACATATTTGTTTGTTTTTATCAATAACATTATAGAATATTTCATCCATAAGTGTTATTTTGTTTATTCATTCCAAAATTATGGTTTTAATTTCATTGTTTTGTGTAAGGGGTATATGTATTGATTTTGGTTCTCATTTTTTAATTAAGTTGGTAATGTATATGTGTGTGTGTGTGAATTTAACATAATTTTAGTCTTGCTTTAACGATTTTATTATAATATTTTATTTCATGAAATTCTAATTTATATTTTAGTCTGAAACTACAATTATACAAAGTTTATTTTATAAACCATATCATTATTTTTTAAATTATTTCCATTAGAATTTATATTTTGTAAGAGGACCTTCTAAAATTAAAATTAATATGAATGAAACTTTTAAAATCTATGTTCATATAAGCCTTTATATATTTTATATATGATGAAATAATTCTTAAATATTTTATTTATAATTGAATTATAATATTTATAATGGGTAATTTTAGTTTTTTAAGCATATGTGCATATATTATGTTCAAATTCATCAGGTATTATTTTACTAGAAAAAATGTGGGAAAGCCCCTTCATTAAAAAAGAAAAGGCACACACACTCCTTCTATGAGAAAAGGGGGAACCCATCTCGACACAGGTCCGATGGTCCAATAGACCCAAAGACAAGGCTTAACAGAGTCCACAGACACATCAAACCCATTACAGACCGGTGCAATAAAACCTATTAGAATGGCTCGAAATCCCAGAGGACAAAACCTATCACAAAGTCAACATCAACCCAAAAAACTCAATCCACAATCAAAACTCGGAGCATGCCTCCCCCATGACCACCAGGAAACCCCACCGACACCACTGTTTGATGCAATGATGCACATTCTTGGGATTCTATAGGATGCCAGAGCATAAAAATTATACTTGTATTTTTTTCAAGCTTATGATTATTTATATTTTGGGACATCAAAATTCATGTTTTTTATATATAGGTGTATGTATATATATATATATATATCTGTGTGTGTGTGTTTTTTTCATAATTATGTAATTTTAAATGAATATGTAATTTATTTCAAATCATGATATCACCTAAATTAATATTAAGAAAGGATGATTAATTATTTTTACGATTGTCTTATAATTTTATATGTGACATGTGAACTTGCGTTCAAAATTATTTGTGCAGGTTATATCCTCTTTTTCTTGAAATTGTTCCATTAAAGTAATATTATATATATATACCAATATATATATATATATACAAATATGTGTGTGTGTGTGTCTGTATATATAAATATATTGACAAATTTATCGATTAATACATGATTTGAATGTGATAGAAAATCAGGTATAAATATGGACTAGGGTTCATAATAAGATATTATACAAGAAATTATTTGAAACTTACTCATGGATGAAATATTTGATTCAAAATGTTTCTTTTAATATTTTATAAGAATGTTTATGATTTCTATATAATATTATGCACAACTACATACCTTTCATTCATAATCATGAATTCAAATTAAATTTTATGTTTTACTTCTGAGATGAATAAGCACATAATTGAAATGATTTAATTAAGATATTTATTTATAAGTTTTATATGCATAAGCATCATACTAATTTTACATTTATCTAAAAAACCCTCAAAATGGAAGTTTAGGGAAGACGTTTTTAAGTTCATGGTTGAAAAATAATCATTCATTTAATTATACAATGTGTATTTATCAAGAGATTTGTTTGTGGGAGCCTAATAAGTGTGTTTCCATGAATGTTTGTAAATAAATATAAGTGCATGGGAGACCAATTTTTGTTAATATATATATATAAGAAAAATTGTGTTATTTTATTTTAAAAATTTAAATCATGGTATATATATATATATGTATATATATACAAAGAATAGACTTTTTATTGACAAGTCATAATACTTAACGTGATATTTAAAAAAAAAATGCATGAAATGTTGTCATGTTATTTTTAAACATAAGGACGTCGTATCGGGATACAGTCATGGTCATGTGTCATGTGTAACATCACCAACTCATCCTTTCATAATAAACTCATAGTTTCAAATAATTTTTATGAGATTTTAAAGCATATAGATTTATTCAACAATTCAAATGCTTTATTTTTAATTTTATGTATGAAACATATTTAGTTTTTCTAACATTTTATTTTGAGAAGAAAAAACTATATATTCATTTTTTATAAGATATGATATATTTATTTTCTAATTTTATTGATGGATTACAAATAAAGACAATTATTCCAAGTATGGGATTAATATTTTATGATATTATATTAATTATTAGTTAAACTTTTCAATGTGTTATGTGTCACTTTGGATTGTTTAATGAATTTATTTCACCTATGGTTAAGATTCAAATAAATCCATGTGGTATATGACACATTGATTTAAAGAAATATTTATAGTTGAAATATGAGGAATTAATATGACTTATTATGTGATGGGTGAGGCCCTATATAGCCTCTAGGTACATCGGTAGGTCTCATAAGACAAACTAGTTCTTGGAATGAGGCCTTGAAAAAATGGTTATGTATGGTCTTGGCACGAGGCCTTGAAATAATTTTTATGATGTCCTACAATATGAATTCCCTCATAATGATTCTAGTAAGTTAATGTAAATGTGATTATTAAACTATTTGAATATCCATGGTTATTGATCATTCTATTATGTACTAGTATTAATCAGTTTCCTATTTTCAAGTGCACACAGTTTAATGTTTTCTATTTAAGTACAACATTTCATTTATAATGAAGAATTTATATTTAGTTTCGTAAAAAAAGAATTAATATTTATTTTCTAATCCAAAAAACAAAGGTTACAAATTTATCTAACATTACATGGTTTTCATCCATGTGATAAATGATATATGACATCGTTTTATGTATAAATAATAATTAAATATTATTTCATGTGTACTTTTTTACCTCCACCCCTATCATGTCATAGAATTAGTAAGTGTTGTAATTATCTAATAGATAGGTGGAATTTCCAAAAAATTTGTTCAAGTGATTCTATAATTTTATAATTCATTTTATCTATATCTCTTAAATTAGTTTATAAACATTGAGCATGGGTTTATCCTAAATACAGTTTTTGAACCTCTTATGAAAATTATGATTACATGTTATGAGAAATGATAATTTCATGTTTTAAAGTAGGTATTATAATGAACTTTTGTAAAACAAATTCTTAATGGTTTTGTTTTGACACCCCTTACTGGGCATATCCAATGATCACCCATTGTTTAAAATTATTTTTCACAGGTCACTTTGATGTCCAAAGATGGATTCCATTGATTTTACATGCGTAAAAGTGATGTTTGGAATTTTTTGTTTGATTTTATTATAACTATAACAAATTGTATGCTTATATCTGACTCTCTCGAACCGAGATCAATAAAATTTTCTCTCCTATGTAATGTTTATGGATAGTTCCTTATATCAAATATATGTAATTTTTTAGAAAATGTTGAATAACTCCCTAACAGTGTTTCAGATCCCAAATCGGTGATGAAATTTGATTCCAAAATAAGGGGTTTGACATTGTAATGACATAAATATTTTCAGCTTTGGACACTAGTAGATGGTTATCATTGGCAGACAAAATAATTAATTAAATAGTTAGTTTTATTTAATTAATTATAGTGGGGGATACCATCTTTCTTCTTGGTTTAATGAAAATAAAAAAGGATGGGGGATCCTCGTTTGTGTGATGGATGACCTAATGATGAACTGAGTGAGAGGAGGCGTTATCCGAATCTATTCTTGATGGTGATCACTCTTATATAATGGTGCAACATCTTTAGTGTGTGGATCTGCACCTAAAACATCAATGTTTCACTACTAGGTAGTTGGATTTAATATCATTGCATGTTTTTTCCCATATATGTATTTTTAAGGTTCTATAACCTTATTATGACTACTAGAGAATCCATGGGGGTAGAACTATGGGTTTCATATGGTAATCTGAGATTTCAAGTGTCTCCAACATAATTTCCATTTGCGATTCCTGATCACATGGTGTATAGTATAGGATTACACAACATGTGTTCTTCCTCTTCAAGGAATATGATATTTTGGGATCTATATACCATGAACTAGGTGTAAACTCCATGTAGTGAGCCCAGTCCATGCATTCAAGGACAAGGGTAGACATGTCATGTAAGGGGACATGGTCGTGTTGAAGTACACGGCTAAAACTGTGGTGTACATAGGCTATAGGACTTGTCCATGAACATGGGAATGGGTCGTGGTACACAGGAATGGGCTCTTGTACATGGTAACAACCAAAGACACGTGATTTGGTTAGGAAAAGTTAAACTCTCCATGTACCAAGGGTACACACTGTCTATGGTGACATGACTTGCAAGGCTGTGTGCGGGTGAAGACATGCCTAGGGGATTAATTGAGTTCACAAACCATTTAACATAGGGAACACAGATAGTATTCTCCTTATACACACTATGTAAAAAGAGGAGACATGGAAAATGGATGGTTTTGAGATACAAATAATGTACTATAGGTATACACCATGTACTATACATAGATGATTCTACCCCATGCATCTACATATTAAGGGATTATATGGAGACCCATGAGTAGCCCTCCCTAAATAGTTTTCTATATAAAATATATTGGGGGCCATGGTTGTGGATTTAAATATGGTAATTGTGGTGATTCCTAATGGGAATTAGTTAGTTATGCATAGACGAGTATTAGTGGGAGTGTTCCCTTGTTATATCCCAATGAGGGTACAATGTTGTATTACATTCTTTACCTTGGATTCTAATCCCCTTGATAGGATGCATTCAGATAGAGTTAATGTGTCTTTATGAGAACCTAAGATGGGATCCTCTATCATTTTTTCATTCATAAGTGGGGATTATATTATATGTGTAACCCTTTGGCATGGTCATTTTTCCTATACTCAGAGGGTAGTTCTAGTAGGGTTTGTAGTAACATTTTTTATGAAATCCGCTACTTGTAAGTTAGTTTTATGTTAGGTTTGTGTTATCTTGTAATGTTTCTTGGTGTGATAATTTATCTATGTATCATTTCCCTGAGTCTTGGAATGCTTTTAAATATCCCCTAGCTTGAGATTATGTTACCCAAAAATGAAACTTTTTTATCCAAATTTCAGGAATGGTAAATTTTTTATAAAATTATTCCTTACATAGGATCTTCATTATAATCCTTAAGTGATATTCATAAAATTCCATTCTATTTTAATATATAATAATATCAAATGTAAATTCTACCACAAATTGGTCGACATAATCTATAAATACTCCATTTATTAAATCTGTGATGAATGTAGGGGAATTAGTAAGACCAAATAGAATCACTACAAATCCGTAGAGTCCATAAATTATATGGACTGTTGTCTTGTGTATATCCTCCTAGTTAACCCTTAATTGATGATATCAAAAACTATATGGAATTCTATAAATGTATTTTACTTCATTAAGTTGATCAATCAAGTCATCAATATAGAGGTATATGATATTTGTTCTTGAATGTGATCATGTTAAACTCTCAATAATCAATATAGACATGTATGGATCCGTATTTCTTATTAGAAAAAAACAATAGCCACACCCCAAAGTGATGCACATGGTTAAATGAATCATTTATTTATATTCTCCTAGATTTGACACATCAATTCCAATAACTCAATCAGATCCACTCTAAATGGAGTCTTTAAAATAGATGTAGCACCAAGTATGAGTTATTTTGAAAACATTACTATACAGTTCAGTGATAGATTATAATACTCCTCTATGAATATATTGAAATTTTTTTGTATTATTGGAATATCTTTGATATTGAGTTTCCCAAATCATATTACATAAACACCCATTTTTAGAAGGAATAAAGACCCTATAATGTATTTTATTTCCCTCAAAAGATCAAATTTACCATCACATTGATCGTCGATCATATAATGGATCAAAATATAATATATGACATCCCTTTATCAAAATTTGATGGGTAAATTATGTAGAGAAATCCAATCCATACCTAATATTACATTGAATTCCACTTGAAGGAGAATAATAATATTTACAAGAAACATATTCCCACAGAATTCAATCATAGAGAAACTATAGACTTAAAATGCGACTGACATGCCATTTTATGTGTTCACTAACGACTTAATATCTACTCATTGATGTAGTGTTGCGATACCCATAGAAAATTATTCAGATACAAAATTGTATATATCTGGAAGAAAATTAAATTTCTACAGTTGTGGATTGAATTATAAGTGTACCTTTCACCACATCATTAGGATCATCCATATCAGTTGTAGTAATTTCATATCATTGTCCTTCTCCCCTTAGCTTCTTTTGTATTTTGTTCCCTTAATGATCATGGAATTAGTTAGAATAGTGTACCAAACATTTATAATTAAAACACTATTCATTGATGGTTTCTCCCATAATCATTCATTCATGAGCCTAATATCCTTTTTCTCTAAACATGAATTAAACTCCATGTCCTTATAATATTTCCCAAGGTGTATCTTTCCACAAGTATCCCATGTTTGAGAATACCTCTTTCTCTTCTATCCCTTATCCATTTCTTTATCTATAGTATTTTTCATCTCATGAAATTATTTTCATCCAATATACTTAGAGAATTACTTCTCTGTATTGATATTATATGATAATATATCATCATATGATGAAAAGGAATTTCGTAAACCTATCAAATAAATGGTCAATATTTCTCTTTGGATTGTGTATATAGTCAATAGAATATATTTATAAGCATATACTGTTTGATTCATACTTATCAAAATTTTCTTCTTCTTATTGTCTTATACTCAATAATTTTATTTCCATATCCTCTCTTGGTTCATGCTGAAAATAATTTTCTAAGAATATTTCCTCAAAATCCTTTCATTCTATTCTCTCTATTTCATCCTCATTCATAGTGTTTTGGGTTAATGGAAACTATTGATCCATATCCACTGAGATATTATAAATATAAATAAAAACCTTCTCCCATTAATAACTTCCCAAATTGAGAAATATATTCTCAAAGGATGTTTTACTTTATTTAGATAAAAATGGACTTGTTGTCTGAATGAATGACAGAGTTCGCTGATTAATTAAGTAACCTAACATTGCTACACTACATTTTGGATCATTAGGATACTAAAAACAGATAGGTTTATTACTCAAGACATGAATCAACATCCTTAATATAGTTTTGATTTTTTTATCACTAACATCGTCTCTAGATGCACCTTTATTATCTTATATTAGAGGGAAATCCATATATATATTATGTTTATTGAAACTTTTCCCCTTCCTTTTTCTCAATTCCATTTATAAATAATTGAATGCACTAGATTAGATTATAACATTATAAAACATAATATATAAATAAAAAAACTAGTTAATCAAATAAAATGAAATGAAAAAATTATGCATAACTAATCTCAACATTATAATCATGGTTTCTTTGTGAATATTCTCAAAGTATGTCATAGGATTTTGATCTCTAATCTGGTTTTTTCTATATATATTTCCTAATTTTTCTATTAATCATTCTCTGATATCAACTTTAAAGACCCAAACACTAGTATCCTAAATCACAAGGAATGTTTATAACATTTGCACTAGATAAAACATATAAAGCCCGAAAGTAATAAATTGTTTATTAGTGTCTGGGAAGTAGATACATAATTTAATTTCACATCTATACTTGAAAACATAAAATAAAACAAATTATTTTCATTGAGAACATCAAATTAAACTTTAGAATATCCCTCTGTATTAATCATAAAACACTTCCTAGTAACCACGGAAAAAGAAACATAAGAAAGGGGTGATTTCAGATGCTAAATAAGGGTATGGTTAAAACACGTTATAAATAATTAATGAATAACATAAAATAAAATAAATTATAATAAAATAATGCCACATAAATAATCTCACCATCTCGAACATATCCATGTGTATAAAAAATATTAACATATCACATGTATATTAATAAATGAGTTCATATTAATGAAATTAATGATTTTTTATATTCGAAACATACTTACAAGGACCCAAGTCAGGTCATCTTAAACATACTTCCAAGGTCTCATTATAAGAAATATTATATAAATGTGTAAGACCTCGACCAATAACCTAAACAAGGTTGTCTCATGAAGCTTACTGATGCCTTGAGGGGAAATTTAATTCTCATCCCCACTGATCACTTAATATTCCCACTTCATTATTCAAATGAATAGATAACATGAAAATATAAAAAACTTGAAAATCAATAACTACCCATATTAGAAGAAATAAAATACATAATATCAATACTTTTGATGTCCCAAAGGATTAAATAATAATTGAGAAGGGGGGTTGAATCAGTTGTTAACCTTTTATAAGTTTCTACACTTTTTAAAACATAACCCCTAAAACATAATTTTGATATCATTATCATCTATTTGTAAATACAAATGCATGAGAAAATAGGAAATAATGTAAAGAACACAAGATTTACAAGGTTCATCCTCAATGTGAGAACCTACAACGGTGCCATATCCACTATCACGAGTCTATGAAAACTCACTATTATGATGAATTGAATAAAATTTATGGAAAATCTCATTATAAACCATCTATATCCTGATAGAATGACAGTAATAACTACCGTGAGTTTAAAAAATTTTCTTAAAAACAATTTAGACAAAACAAAAGGACCAAAACTTTTTAATTTTATACATAAACATTTCTGATCCCAATGACCCTAAATATGATTAACTGCAGTCAGATGAACCCAATATGATGCTCCCTTTCCCAATATGCACTTCTCAAACAATACTCAAAAACATAGTCTGATCTTCCTCAGTTGAATCGACTCAATAAAATTTTCTCAATATGATGTTTCTGAACATGCTAAAATTAACAACATGAAGTCCAACCCTCTAATGAGATATATGTATGGAAGTAACTTTTACTAAAATTATTCAATTATCTACATTTTTCTCTTTCATTAAATGTTAAAAAAATCAAATATAGTTTGACTCTATTTATTGGAATAATAGAAATCAAAAATCGGAAAACATTAAAACTTTCCCCAAAAACTCTAATTTCAAAACTATGAAAAACACTAGAATTTAAACTTCATCTTTGAATTCTTCAAACCGTCTCAAGTATAATATGAGATTTATATTGAATTGAATATCATGTCTTACCACATAAACTCTTCACATTTCTTACATATAATCATCGTTATTGAACTTATTATATTTTCATCATTACAAAGAATCATCCTTACCTAATTATGAAAAAACTCATCAGCTTCATCGATCTCTTCCCATTGTGATTCACCTTTATTTATCAGAAAACTATGAAGAACTTCCTCATTAGATGACTATATTACATTGGTAATTATGATATGAATACCCTCTTTAGAGTTGTTTTGATTTACATTCCATCTTAGAGTTTGTCTGATTGAACTTCCTCTACTTTAGTTCAATGGAAACCTCATAATGATGGAATTATCATTATGATATAATTCCAATTATGATGGAGTTTCCCATTATGATGGATACTATTCAACGGTGACACACTTAGAAAATTTGATACTCTTATAACTTTATTAGATATAACTCATTCATACTTATGACTTCTTTAATGTGGGATTCTTCTATATCTAATGAAAATTTTTTCTTGATCAATGGAACCGATTCAATCATTACGATTCATCCATTTTTAAAATGATTTTATCATGAGTGTGTATAATGATTTATTAGAACTTTATGATAAAAAATAATCATCTAACTAATTTTAGAAATTATAAAAACATTCTAACTCCTAACTTCTCTATCTTCTATTAAAAAATCATTATCAACAATATAGATCCTTCACATAGCGACTTCGTTCATTATCTGATTACAAAAAATGAAATCTTCTAGAAATTAAAACATTCTACCTCTGGTTATTTTGGATTCAATGAACTGAATTTTATATCGATGGTTATGATCAAAAACACTACAAAACTTCAATCTTCCATATTTCGTACACATTCACCATCCGATATTTCTCATTCTGATATTCTGAGACTAGTGCTTCTCAATATGATTTTATGACTACCGATAAAAAATTCTTAAAAATAACGTATTTTCCACTTTATGTTTGGGTTCAAATTTTAATAATATTTCAACCTTATTACAAATATCATTACAATGGACTAGGTCCAATCCTAAATAACAAAAAAATTATATTAAAAAAAGGATAGTTATAAAAAAACAAGAAAACATTGTTAACACCAAAACACCACAATGGTTCTTAAATATCCCCATTTGTATTTGTTTACAACCCTTGTTAACAACTTCTCCAACTTAGAAATTTTTCACAACTCAACTTTTGTAAAAAAACTCATGTTTTTCAGCTTTAATAAAAAAACCTTTCTGAAAATAGGTTTTCATGACTCCAAACTATAAGATACTGTTATTTCACTAAAGGAATAAAATCTATCAGTGAAAAGAAAAATTTTCATCAATGTTAAGTTAAAGGTCCCCCACACGTTTATCATGCCTCTATTTTCATTTTCTCTCACTTTTTTCTATATCCTTTCCTTTTTATTTCCCCCATTCTATGATAACCCTCACTTCAAAATCACTTAATAAAGGTAGGTAATTTTTTTTTAATTTTTTACCTTCTCTAAACCTTTCCAAAATAATCCAATGCATATTGGGGGGCCCTTCATTTTTAGGTTTAAGAAGTCATGGGAGGATGCTGAAAAAGAATTTTCAGCCTCAATTATATAAATCTCTCTTTCGACATAGCTTTTGTAAGGATATCAGAAATTTGATTCTTTTCTGAGATATATTGTAGCATAACTTCTACAGTAGAAACTTTTACTTTTATAAAGTGAAACTTTATATAAATTTGTTTTGATCTGGATTGTTTAAAAGGATTTTTATAATGATAAATTACACATTTATTATCACAAATTATATTCAATGGTTTAGAAACATTCATGTTCAAGTATTTCAGTTGAATGTTGAACCACAAAATTTGATTACAATCCTGATTAGCTATAATATATTCTAATTAAGATGTTATTAATGTTTCTAAACATTGTTTCTTACTATACCAACCCAGAAAACATTCACCAAAGAAAAATTTTCTTGTTGAGGTTGATTTTTGATCATTACAATATAGAAACCAATCAAAATATGTATAACCCTAAAAATGTTTCTCTCAATTTTTTTGGTATAATAACCCATGTGATTTTTTAACCTTGAAATATATTAGAAATCTATTTTCTAATAATAAATGTGATTATTTCAGATTACTTTGATATATGGGACACAAATTCATAGTATAAACATTACCTGGTCTTGAGGCTGTAAAGAAAAGTAGACATCTATTAATCTTTCGAAGGTCTTTCTGATTCACACTTTTTTTGACTCATCATTACTCAACATTATGATCACATATATAATAGTATAAAAAAATTTGGATTCTTCCATCCCAAACATATTTAACAATTACCTAGTGAACTTTTCTATAGGTAATAAAATGTACATTTCCTTTTGTTTAACTTGTAAGCCTAGAAATAAAGTTAATTCTCCCAACATTGACATTTCAAAATTAATTTTCTTCATACCAAGTAAAAATAATAAAATCCATATAAAAATTTTTAATTAGAGTTATGGATTCTACATATTTCACATATAAGTCTCTATCAACTTTTATTTTAGAAAAAATTAAACCTCCTCAATCAATTGTCATGTTTTGAATACCAAGCACATTGGGTTTATTTAAACCCATATAAGGATTTCTTCAATATACAAAACATGTTTTCATCACTATCATATTGAAAACCAAAAGGTTGTTCAATGTAAAATTCATCCCCAATCTCACCATTTAAGAAAGATAACTTTACATATATTTGATAAACTTTTCATTTTCAATGTGTGGCCACTGGAAGAATCATTCTAATAGTTTCTAATCTTTCAACTAGGGAATGAATTTCTTCACAATCCATATATTCATCCTATGAACAGCCTTTACAAAAAATATTTTCATTGTTTCATAAAAAATCTCCATGTTCATTAAACATTTTCTATAAAACCACTTAATAATGATAACATTTTTTATTTTATAGTTTTGGAAAAAGTACCCAAGTTTATTTTTTTAAATTTGATCTAGTTATTAATTCTTGTCATCCACACATTCTTTATGTTGAATAGATTCTGAAACAAATTTTTGTTCAGATTTTGAGATAAGAGTTGTTTGATTTTCTAATATCAACTTTCATCTGGTCTGAACTAGAGCCTTCTAATTTCCAATTTTTTTTAAAACTCGACATGTTTTTGTAATGTAGGAAATTTCAATGATTCTATTCTATCGGAACTTCCCTCATCACATGATTCTCTTGAATCATGGTAAGTTTGTTTTGACTTACTTTCACTACCATTTTAATTCTCCATTATATCCTCCCCAACATTCTCAACAACTTTTTTTATTGAATTTTTATTTTTAATTACATTAACATCATATAATTCCACCAAACTTTGTACATGTTTTTTCCAATATTTGTATCTTCGTCCATTGGGTGAATAACCTATAAAAATTCATTCCTTGTCTTTATCTTTACAATTTCCTAGATCAATATATTTTATTTCCAGTAAACATGATCATCTAAAAAATTAATTATTTGAAAAAAACAATTCTAATATAATATGTTATAGGATGTAATGTTGGATTCTGGTATGAAGAAAAATATATTTTTAACATGTAAAACATTACTACTATCATATCTTAAATAGACCTTTGAGCATTTTTATTATGCTGACATGCTTCTTCCCATTTCCACCAAAATTCTTTTATATCTCTTTTATACTCAATTTTGTTATGGGGTATACGGAGCACTATATTGATGTTTTATTCCATGATTTTTCATATTAGTTTAAAAATTATTGTACGTGAACCTTGTAATATTATCTATTCTCATCTTTTTTATATCAACCCACATTTCTTTATCAACAATTTTTCTATAGAATCTAAACATTTTAATATCCTCTGACTTATGTGTCATAAACATGATATTTTTCATCTAAGTGAAATAATCAACAATAGATATAAATTATAAATATCTTTTTTTATGTCTCAACGGTACACATAAATTAGAATGAACAAGGTCAATTGGTTTGGTCGACTGAATATCAAATATCTTATGACGTTTTTATTCATCTTTCCCTTTTGACATGTAATGAAAACATCTTAATATCTTATTTTCAATTATATATTATTTTGAATATCATAAACCATTGAATTTTTTTTAATTTTGTTACCCAAGGTTGCCAAGTCTTCGGTACCACAACTTATTTTCATCATCAACACTTATGTAACAGGAGTTGTTGAATTATCCTATATATAAGAGATTCCCACTAGATGTTTCTCATTTTGGAATAAATTTTTCATATTTTACACTTTTGATAACACTTAAATATATTATTATGTTTTATTATTTTCTATCAATAAAATTTTGACTTACACTAAGTAAGTTATGTTTTAGGCGATCAAAAAATAAAAATTCCTTAAATTTAAAATTTTCTACTTCAATCTCATCCATTCTGATTCCTTTGATTTTAATGGAACTATCATGATAAAGGTAAAAATACCTCCATTATTTTCAGCATGTTTAAATATTTTTAAATCATTTTTCATATGTGAAGAACAACCACTATCTAGTTTTCATGGTTTGTTCTTTTTTACTTGCTTTCAAGGTAGTCTCAAAAAAAATGATCCTTCTTAAACATTAATTTTTCAGAAAAATCCATTTATTTTCTCTCATAATAAAATTTTTGTTGAAATACATTCATACGTCTTTTAACATGATGACCATCCTGGTCACATCATCCACAAACATCGCCCAGACAATAAAAATAATTTTTTGGATGGAAAGATTATAAAAAATTGTGTTTTTTTCTTTTATAACTTCCTATGGGTTAGGAAAGTTACTCATCCCTATTCAAAAATTTATTTATCCTTGTTCAAAACTTCCTACAGGAAGTGAAACATTATTCAAATAATTATAATCTTTGTGCCCATAGATTCTATAACACCAAAAACAGCTATTAAATCATGATTTTCTACTAATGAATGATCATTCTCTATAGAAACTTTCTTGAGGTTGATAACTTCTTTATGGTCTATCATATAGAGGATGTGGACTATATTTACTTTTTAGTGGTTTTCAACTTTTATAGATGTTATAGTTTTCTCACATAATTTTTCTTCCCATGATTTCCTATTAATTGTTTAGGGAACATGAAATGATAGAAAAAGTGAGATGAAACATAATTTTTACAGGGTGAAGATTTCACATGATTCTTAATTTCAATTTTCACAACAAAATTAGAAGTCTTGTCTTTTATTGACAATGTTGGTAAAAATTTTCATTCATATTTTTCAAGGTATATTCAGACTCTAGACGTTTCTGATTAAATCTTGTTAATTTCTTCATCCTTAGCTTACATCTTCTTGCTGAGATCTTCAACCATCTTTCACTGTTCATCAATTCTATGTTTATATCTTAAGGTCTCTTAAATTTATTCTTCCTCCTACATGATGACATATTTTATTCCTTTAGTAACATCTTCCAAATATTTCTTTATTACTCTATTTTTAGAGAATTTTTTTTGCTCAAGACAAAGAATAAGTTCTATTTTAATTTGATACTCTCTATATCATTCTTCACCACCCTCTTCACAATCTAAGGAATATTCTATTTTCACAACTTTTCAATAATGTTTTTGAGTATTTCGAAACATTCATCTTCCAAATTTTTTTAGTTGATCCTAATTCCACTTTCTTACTCAACATACTTCTATTATCTCCCATAACATTTTTCTTATATTTATTTTAGGAATTGTTTCCTTTATAACTTTAGATACACTTCTTTCATCACAATTTGTTCATCATAATCCTCTAGATTTTCTCCAGCTTTATTTTTAGGATAATTTAAATAAATGAATATTATTATACCTAACTCAGAACATTTTAATGAAATTTTACATCCATACTTTCCTTTTCATCTTGTGTGATTATTTGATATAAGATTCCTTATTTTTTAATTAAAATAATCATCCTATTTATCATTGGAGTCACATGGATCAATATATTCAACAAAAGTTTTTCATTTTTCTCATTGGTTCAAAATCCATTTTATCATTAATATTATTTTTAACATTGTAGCCTTCCTAATTTCATAATCAATAAGAAATTTATGCAATTCCTTAAGAAATAAATCATACTTATTTATTAAAGTGTAAATTTTGGAGTCTAATCTCTATGAAAAGATTCCCATGAGTCTATTTAAAATTGTATAATCTTCCAAGACATCATTGAATCCTTTGATTTTTCAAACAATTTCTTTTACTCTATCAAAGTATTCATCAATAGGTTCTCCATCTGTTATCCATTTGTATTCATACTTTCTATGATATATTTGTATCCTTCCTTCCTTCACTTTAGTATTCCCTTCAAAAATACCTTCTTTCTTATCCCTCAAACTTTTTGACTATTTTTGACACATCACCTTCATATAATGATATTTTGATAAGGACATAGAAATAGAATTACAATATTTTCCATCAACATAGATATATCTATTATCAGCAAAATTCAATGGGGAATCCATCTCAATATGTGGAAAACCAATTTCAGCAACATAAAAATATTCCATGCTAAGAGATAAGAGATAAGTAATTATCCTATTTTTTCATCTTTAATATTTTTTCCCTAAAATCATGGAATTCCTCTACTGATGATAGAATTTGTATTATATATGATAAGAATTAAATAAGTGAACCTTTAGTCTGGTGAAAATTTATGTTCCAATGGATCGAATAATAACTAAGAAGGTGGGTTGAATCAGTTGTTAACCTTTTATTATTTTCAACACTTTTTAAAACATAACCCTTGAAACCTATTAAATTTCATATCCTTATCAAATTTGTGTAAGTTACCTTGCATGTAAAAATTGTAAATCAAGTAAATCACACGAGTTTATAAGGTTCAGACTAACTGTGAGAACCTGCATCCTTTGCCTAGCCACTCCCAAGGGTCAATAGAAATTAATTATTATGAATAAGTTAATATAACTTAGGCCAACTCCAATTAGGAACCTTCTATATCCTGATATGAAAGATTATAATGACTTCTTATAGTTTACAAAGTTTTAATAAATACAATTGATCCAAAATAATATTATAATAATATTTTTTTCATGTTTTCTCCACAAAACATCATATGCCTGATGACCCTGAATATGAAGACCTTCTGTCTGATAAACCCAATATGTTTCTCCCTTTATCAATATAAACTTATTAATCTCAACTAAAAAATCCATTATAATATTTTTTGTTTTATCAAATCAATATGTTCTTATAAATATTATTTTTATTATCCTGGTAAACGAAAAAACCAAAAGTCTAACCTTCTAATGAGATTTCTATCTGGAAGGAACATTCAATTAAATTATTTATTTTTCTACATTTTTAGCTTACATGTAATTTAAAAAAATCAAATGATGTGTGAATCTATTTATAAGTGACTAAAAAATGAAAATGTGAGAAACATGAAAACATTCACCACTTACTCAAATTTCAAAACACTAAAAACACTTTCATTTAGACTTCAACATTCACTTCATAAAAATAACACAAGAATACTCCAATATATACATCGAATTGAATATCAATTTTTAACACATAAACTCTACACATTTTGTCCCGATAATCATTCTTCATGAACTTCCAAAAATTTCTACTTTAAGAAGAAACATACTCATCTCAATAAGATGAAACTTCCTCGGCTTTAGCATCCTCTCCTCATTATGATTTAACTTTACATCTCAGTTTTTTATGATGAAATTCCTCAATAGATGACTATATTTAATAACTCATTATTATTTGAGTATCCTTTTTAGAGTTAGTAAAATTGACTTCAATTATTAGAGTTATTCTGAAGAAACATCCTTAGCATCAGTCCAATGGAATCCTCATAATCATGGAATTATCATTACGAAATAATTCACATTATGATGTATTTTCCCATTAGAATGGATAATATTCAATGGTGAATTCACTTAGAATCTTTGAAATTACTTAAATAGTATTATATATAAATCATTTGTACCTCTTTCTTCTTTGGTGTCTGATTCCTCTAGATATGATACAAACTTTTTCTAGATCGTTGGAACTTATTCAATCATTAAAATTCCTTTGTATCATAAAAATATTTTATGATGATAATGTTTCATGATTTATGAGAACATCATGATCATAAAATCATCATCCGACTTAGTCTAAAAAGTATGAAAAATTTATAAATCCTGATTTCATTATATTCTCTAAAAAAATATATATTTAGCAATAATAGAACATAATTACCCTAAAACATATTTATTTCTAGGATTATGATAAAAAAATTTCTATTAATCAATAATCAATAATTCCTGCATTATATTCATTTGAATCTGATGATCTGAGTATAATGTTGATTGATACGATCGACAACACTATAAAACTTTCATATAAGATATTCTTTATACCTTATATGTCTGATGTTGGTTGGTCCGATTCTCTAATTCTAGTTGTTCTTAGTATGATTTTCTGAGTCTGGAAAACCTATTTCTTAAAAACTAAACCTTTCTCTGCCTTTAAGATTGGGTTCAAAATTTCATCAACTTTCAAATTTCAAAAAAATCTCATTATGATGTAATTGTTCTAATCCTAAATAAAAAAATATTTTACAAAAATCATAGTTTTCAACAAATACAACAAATTCTGTGGATCTATATGAAATATTTTTAAAAATATCATGGGAAAATTCTTGAGGAAAATACCCTTTTTAATTTAAAATCGCTTATTTAAAGACATAAAAAATATGAAGGAAACCAATTTATTTGAAAAGAACCTTGTTAAAAAGTAATGGAATATTCATATAAATTGTTTTTCATGATTTATGAAAAATAAATGCATTTAATATAATCTAAAAAACATTCCTTTCTCAATTTTGAAAAATTATCAAATAGTACAACATTCAGAAAATGACATAATGATTCCTGTCAAAAAAAATTTCAAAATTTAATACATGGGTAAAAAAGTATTTAATAAATAATATTCTGAATTTTAAAAAAAACTAGATTTATTTTTAGGAAAAATGGATATATAATTAAAATATTACCCTAGTGGGAGATTAAACATAAACAATACCCAATAATGATGACATTGTGAAATAAACTCATACTACTTGGGTTTATTTTGTATCATAAGCCTCATGATCAAATTACATAAAAATAATCCTTAAATACCATTAATAAAAAATATTAATGATATATTTTATCAATGTGTATTATATAGACCACACACAATAAGTAAGTGATGAATATATCATATGTATCCTAGAAGTAAAATTTAGAGGAGACACCCATTCCTCAGGTTCAATTTCCATTGTACATGTCCGAAAATATAATATAATAAATATATATTTATTATAAATTTATTGTGAAATTATAATAACGCATATAATACCTTATATGATTTACTTATAACCATTTCTCACCCATTTATTATTAATTTTTTATTAAAATAACTTTTCTAGGTGATAACTGCTTTGCTTTTAATGTATGTTCTAGTTCATTAGTTTCATCCCTTGTAATTTTATCTTGGTAATACAATATTTATAATGTTATTAATGATATATTATTAATATTTATTTATTAAATACTTATTTATTTTTATCCATATATGTCACAGATTGAAAAAGGAAGTACACCATTCATAGAGATATTAGGCCATATGTACACTTGAATGTTATGTTCATTTTTAGATTGATGGAATGAAATAAAGGTAAATATTAATTACCATTTCTAGAATCCTTACTATATCATATAGACCATTTATATTAATCAAATATATCCTTATTACCATCCTTGTAAATCGTTAATGGAAACATATCACATCAATTCGTGGAGGCGATAGCCTGCAGGTACACACTAGTGATGTTATCATTTTCCAATGGATTCAAAGGTAAGAAAGTATATATTATATTTTAATAATATAATAATTAGTAGGTAATAAATATATTTCATATTCATTTATTCTATCTTTATAACCATCCAAGTGAAATTTCGATGAAAAATGAATTACACGACTATGTGGAGATCATAAGCTGTATGTTAACATAGGCAATGTTTTTTGTTTTCATAGGATGGAATATGGATGTACCATAATAAAAAAAATCTCAATATATTTATATTACTACATATATTATATTATTATGCACACAATACATTAATAGTAAGTATGCGAAGAAATAAACAAGAAAGAATCGATAAATATGATTACATTTTCTTTAGTATACTTCCTTTAGATATCTTCTTATGGGACCTATTGTAGGTATTTTGGAATTAATATAACATATATATCTTTTATAAGGTTGTTTATAAGAGTAATGGTTTGGTTTTTGGTGATATAGATGGATCTATGTGGTGTAAAGAATTGAAGGAGTAGGTGCCTTTTTATAATTGAGGGGAGGGTCACTTTTGGAATTTCATACAAGATTAAATAATAATTAAGTCATTCTCAATCCAAATACATAAAAATGGATAGATATTTTATATTATGTTATAATATGGTTTAAATATAATGAAAAAATAAAATTTGGATCGGTTTTTTTTGTGATTTAAACCATATCATTTGGTTTAACCCCTTATTTAACTTATTTTATCATTAATTGTGATAACATATTTTAACTCATAAATGGTTATAATTTTACATATAAAGAAATTATTGAATCATAAATGGACATGGGATGAAATTATTAACCGAATTTCTTTCATTTTTCTTTTTTAAATATTTTAATGATTTTTAAATAATTAAATAAAATATTTTTTGGATAAATTATGATCAATGCAAATTTTGAAACTATAAATTTAATTTGAAATCAAATACATCAATATAGTGTTTTAATTTGAATATACTTCTGTTATTATTTAGTAATATGTAATATTTTTATAAAAAATCATGTATGAATATAAATCACTCACCTTGTAAAGCTTAAAATATTTTTAACATCATTTATTTTATTTTTCTATTAATTGAATAAATATTTTATTAGCATAACACGGGATTTTAAGATAATTTTATTAACACTTAAAATTATAAATAAATTATCATCATGAAGATAATTTTATTATGAAAAAAAATTACATTTATATTATTTCATAACGTTTTCCACCTATGTGGACACATAATAGATATTTAAAACTAAGGGTGTGACATTTTATAACTTTATTTAATTTAAATATTATTCTGGTCATTTTAATAGAAAAGTGTCTATTAAACATATAAATTTTTAGCATAATATGAAACAAGTCAAATTTCATTCATCCAATAAGAATTAGGATTAAATATTATGACCATATAACTTAAATTTAAAATAGGATAACCTGATTTACCCTTTACCAAGGTGATAAATTTTCTCATGGTTACTATTCATACTGCCTAAAAATAAAATGTTCCTATTTTACCCAATTTAAAAGCCCTAATTACAAATATGTAATATACCTTATCAAATTTAATTTCTAAAATTGGAATAAATTAATTTTAATATAAGTGCACAATATTTTATGAAAATTTACTTTTATAGAAATAAAAATTTTAAGCATAAAATTAGATTTATATTATTTCATCATTACTCAAAAAAATTTGTTGAATAATAAATTTTTTTATAGAATATATAGTATATATATTTCATTAAAATCATTCACCCATTTTTATAAATTTAATTTTTATGATAAAAACACATTGTATTCATAAAAGACGATTTTGCAGGAAAAGTATCTATTTTTTATTCAAAATGATTTTATATATTCATTTATTATTAATTAATAAATAATTAATTTATTGAATGCATGTGTAAACCATATGTATTTCATAAATTATATATTCATATTAATTTATGCTAACCCAACAACTAGGGAAAAAAATTAAATTATATTTTAATATATAATCATGGTTGTAAAAATTCAATGTTGCGTATTAGACAATCAAATGAAGAAATAAAAACTAATATCGAAAAATATATTATAAAATACCCGAGTGTTACAACATCCTCTAGTTGGAAGGCTTTTCAAAAAATTGATGTTTAATTTCTTGAAATCTCTCTATGTTTTTGAGAAAATATCTGAACACCCATTTTATTTTTATAACATTCTTTCTTGATGGTCCTGGAATATGATCCCATGTGTCATTTTTATCAATTTTTTTATAACTATTAATTCATAGAATTTAACCGCTCATTATGTTCAACTTCCTCTAAAATTTACTAATGTTCCACCCATGAGACACGTGACATCTAATTCCCAAATCTCAGATTCATTATTTTCTGAACAAGAGATTATTGATTTAAGATGATCTTATTTGATTTAGCCTATTTTTGAAAAGGTTTTATCATTGGTGATTTACATCCAATATTAATTTCATAATAAAATATTGATCTAAGTCAACTTTTGAAGGATTACTTTAATAGTCATCTCTCTTCTCATTGAATTATTTTTATGTAATATTTCAATCCTTCATAACATTTTCCTTAAAATCTTCTACAAATTATGTTAAGGTGGATAAGTATTCAATAACATTCTCTTTAAACTAATCAACCTAGAATTTGATTCATTTATTCTAGGATTTATAACATTAACTATAAGATAAATATCACATGAAAATTCGTTATTCCACCTTCTCATTAAACTTTCCAAAATTAATGTTTTTTATATTTATTAAGAATTGACTCTCAAAAACCATGAATTCTTTTACATACGGAATAATCTTGTACCAAATATCATAGAGAGTAATTTTTTATTATGGTCAAATTAAGAAAATATTTTGAACATGTAAATTTTTACTTATATATTCTCTCAAAAAGAACTTCAAAATATTATAATCCTTTATAATACTTCAACCTATTTCAATTGAACTTTTATTTGTATTTTCTGGAACATTATATTATTGCAGAGTGTTGGGAGAATTGTATTTGTGTTTGATTCCATGTTTCATTGGATATTATTAAATAGAGTTACTTGTATTCTAATTTCCATTATTCATTATCATATTCAATATATATATATATATATATATATAAATTCATGACCCCATCCCTCCAAAGATACCTCGATGAGGGGAGAGAGATAATGACCCCCTCAATATAGCCTCCAGTAGGCCCCGAGTTGGTGACTATCACTAAGGGTGGACATGTCTCATAATATTAGAGGCTTTATACATAATAAAATATATTGGTTCGGGGAAATATAATGAATTATCCCCAAAAAACACCATAAAAAATATAAATATAAACTCAAACCATCTCACATGAATATATAAATAGGACTGATAACAATATTATGATGTCTCCAATGTAAATACCCAAAATTAAAGATAAAGCTGTGACGCATCAACTGTTAGGTATCCAAGCTAGTAAATGCCAGAATGATCTGAAATATCCCCCTAAAAACATGAAAATAATTTTATATATGTAAAGTGAGAATACATGTATACTCATTAGCAAAACTAATGTCTTCCATACACATGTGAAGGTAGCATAAAATTTCCCCTCTCAGAGAACATCATAACCAATCGTCACCTATAAAGGTATACTAACCATCCCATCCTCACTAAGGCATACTCCTCACCAAGTAATACATGTAATAGAAGTGGACAATCTTTACTCTAAGATCCCAAATGTTATTAACTTTAATATGAATGTCCATAAAACGGAGGTTTGGGTTGAATTTGAGTGAAAAACACCATTTTTTGAACTTTGTAATATCATAGGAAAATAATTGATGAATTATAGGGTGGTGAAAAGTCATGCAGCTCAGCTAAGGTATGATGAAGGGACTACAGTTATAAGGAACAAGAATGATAAAATAACTGGTTTGGAGAAACCCAAAGCTTCCAAGAAGAAAACTGAGATATGGATGAAGAAAGCACCCCTTTTAAGAGAGGCTTCGAGTATTACCATGGCTCATCTGGTGGATGAATAAGAAACTCTCACTATTGATCAAGGAATATTATATGAAATTGAAAAAAAATTGTACACCTATGAAAAGTCCCAAGCTATCACTATATTAGAGGAACCATAGAAACACACCTCAATGGATGTTGGTCAGCCTGTTTCACCACTTGTAGATTCATCCAAAGGGAGTTAATTAAGTATAACCTTGGAGAGGAATGTTTGTACATCATCTTACATGTATCAGGTTGCAATTCCCACAGCCTTCAGGGATTTTGATTTCCCTTCTGATAAAAAGGATTGATGTGACACTATTGTTAATACATTGTCCAATGTAAGGGGAAGCCTTTAGGTCTTGGTAAACAAGATGGAAGATACCCATCCCTCCTTGGATTCTGCAGGTATGGTTCACATGGATGCTGCTACAACTATCTATTCATAATCTAATATTATTGTTTCCAATGACATCTCATCGAAAGTGGGCTCACACCATACATCCCCTGTTATAGACTCAATATGTTTACCTATCACTCAAGTTGAAAAACATGTAATGCCTTCACAGGAAAACCCAATGGAAACATATTAGAATGCTAAAGCATCTGAAATAAATCAGATTGCTGATAATAAATGTGCATTTAACAAATCTGATGTTTCCTATATGAGTAAACCGCTAATGAAACCTAGCCTGACCTCTCCACAAAATTATAGAAGATCAAAGAGGAGGAAGGGCCCAGGTAGTTCAAAAAATGGGGTTTCTAACCCCAAGCACAGGTTCCAATGAATTTCTTTTTTTTTTGAATTGTCAGGGTATTGCTAACCATGACCCCTTTATTGTTCATAAATTATTTTTTATGACTCATGGACCAAATTTTTTTTACTATTACTGAGCCTAAAATAAACTATTCTTCAAAAATTATGCATCCTTTCACTTGTGGATATAATTTTATAGGTGCATACAAAGATGGTCTTGCTAATGATTCCCGTTTTGGTTTTTATCTTTCCTCCTTGCATTATGTTAATGCTATCAAAGCTACTAAGTAGATGTTTACCTATGAATTTTCCTTTGATTCCTTAAAATCTTTTTGTACTATGATTTATTCTAAGAATAGATATACATATCGAAGTCCTCTTTGGCATGATCATTATATTTTATCAAATAATAACCATGATCCCTGGTTTGTGATCGGGTATTTTAGATTGACTCTTACATATATGGAAACAATTGGTCATTCCCACTCTTCAATATCCTCAAGAGAATATAAAAAATCTTTTCAGGATTGTAATCGTATCAAAATTAGCCTCACTGGTTTATAGTTCACATGTTATAGAAAACACTACACAAGTTAGTTTCTTGAAAACTATATAGAGATTTCATTAGTATCTCTGCTCTGGAAAAATGGAATACCATCTTGAGTATTACCTTACCTAAGCTTAACTTGAACCATCATCCCATTCATGTTAGTTTTGTCACCAAAATACTTAAACCCATTCCTCCTTTCAAATTTAATAACGATTTATCCACTGAAAGAGACTATATTGATATCATAAACAAATTTGGGAAACCATGAGGACACAAAATGATGATTTTTCTTATATCCAAAAATTAAAACACCTTAAGCGGTGTCTTAAAGGTTAGTGTAGTTCCAAATGTAATCAAATTGACAAGAACATCTCTTCTATAGGGAATGATCTCAGCCAAATTCAATACTACAATACTATCTCTGACTTTTCTTTGGATCCTCAACTTGAAATCAACAACTCATTGAAACTCATCACTCCCCTCTTCCTTAAATATATTATACTTAAGAAAAAACTTCAAAAATCAATGGATATAGGATGGTGACATAAATACTATGTTCTATAAATCTCTCTAAATAATTAGAAAAGTATGAAGACATCTTTATTTTCTTTGAGATGACGACACCCCTATTGATACTGTGGAGGCTATTTCTAATCATGTTTTCCCTTACATTCATAATATTTTCAATGGTTTGGATTTCAACAAAGACCTCCTCCTTGATGTCATTCCATCTATTGTGACAGAGGAAGACAGCGTTTATCTTTTAATAAACCCTCTTGACCATGAAATTGAATACATTTTATTTATCCTTAACCAAGATAGTGGCCCATGTCCTGATGGTTTCAACAATAGCTTCTTTCAACACTACTAGGAGGTTATTTATATGGATGTTCGCAAACATTTCAATAAAAATCCAATGGTGTCCTTCCACATGGTCTAAATGCCCAATTTCTTACATTAATTCATAAAGTGGAAAATGTCTTTATGTTTCAACTCTTATGTCCTATTGCTCTTATTAACAACCATTATAAAATTATTTCAAATATTCATGCTAATAGACTAACTAACATATGTAATAAAATTCATTCATGGAATCAATTTGGTTTTATCAAGGGTAGATCTATTCAATATTGCATCTTCCTTGCCTCAGAATGCACCAATATCATAATCAAAGGCATTAGAGGAGGTAATATTCCAATTAAACTTGATATTAGGAAAGCCTTTAATACCATTTTTTGGAGTTTCATTTTCAATGTTCTCAAGATATTTTTTTTATTGATACACTCATCGGTAGGATAAACTCCTTATTCAAATCGTCCACAATCTCCATCCTTTCCAATGGTACCTCTATGGTATTCTTTAAATGAACCATGGGAATTAGGAAAAGTGATCCCATTTTTTACATTAATTTTTCTATTTATTAATATTACATAAGAAGATTTTTCACTCGCCTTGTTGACCAGAACAAGATTAAACCTATTCAGGCTTCTCAGAACATAAATGTTCCCACACATCTTTTATATGCTGATGGAATCATCCTATTCTTACAAGGTGATAAAAGGAATATTCAAAATCATAAAAATTCACTATCTCATTATGTAAAAATCTCTGGTCAAACTCTATGCTGGTAGAACTACTTTTTTTCTTTGGAATAAATTTCTCTTCTAATAGAAAAGGTAATATCATCAATAATTTAAGAATCAACGAAGGTTCCTTCCCTTTCATATATCTTAGTGTACCTATGTTTTGGAGAGATCCAAAATCAAGTTACTTTTCCACTATTTTTGACCAAATAATTAATCAACATTCCTCTTGGAAGGGTATATCCCACTCTATGTCTAGTAGAATCTATCTTGTGAAATCTACAATTGTCTCAAAATGGTCTACACGCTGATGGATTATAAATGGCCTTCTGGTATTCATAATAAAATTAAAGTTTACATAAATAATTTTGTCTGGACCAAAAGAATACGTGAATGGAATATTATGACCATTCATTGGGATACTTCTTATAAACCATTACACAATGGTGGTATTGGTATCAAAAATCATAAAATATTTAATGATTCCCTTCATGCTAGGGTCACAAGGAGGTTACATAAAAAAACTATGATTCCATTGGTTTTCCCAATAAAATATTCCATACAAATCTAAAGAAATGGAATTTGAATTATATAACATCTTTCATCTGGTCTTCCATTAGAAAATCTTTTACCAACATGAGGAAAAACTCTAGAGTGATGGTTAGTATCGATTCCTCCAAGAATTTCTGGCTAGAAAACTAGACTGATTCTCTTTTAATCTCCATACTGCCTCACAATTCTCTTCCCAATAACACCAAGTACACTATAAGGGGTTTTATGCATTCTCATAACATCATCCTTCCAGATAACATCATTCATGTTATGGGAATGATCACTACTCCAATTATGATTATCTAATTATTTGGGAACCTGATTATAATGGAATCCTTGATTCCAAAAGTTTTTACAATCACAATTTCATAAATTATGATTCTATCATTTGTTGGTAGAAATCCTTTGGAAAACCTTGGATTAAACACGTAAGGATTAATCTCATTTGGATTATTGATCATAACAGAGTCCCCATTAATGTTTGTCTTCATTCTTTTGGGATTCAACTTTACTCTAATTCTAACCTGTGTAACCAACATATAGAAGATACCAACCATATTTTTTCGTCTTGTGCTACCGCTTCAGCACTTTGTAATTACACTTTTGTCATTTTTTATTACAGATGGTTACTCCTTTATTCAATTAGCTCCCAAATATAACGTTGTGTAGATCATGAATCTTCTCAACAAATGAAGAATATTGTATCCACTATTGTTTATGAGATCCTCTATGTTATTTGGTATGATATAAATGATATTCATCATAATAATTTCTCCTTTAGGATTATTTCAGGTCGGATGTAGATTCTCATTGCCATTTTTGTTGCATCCTCGATTCAAAAATCATATTGTGACAACACTATTAGAGACCTTGATATTATATGTCGACTTCTGATTGATTGTTTTTACAGAAAACCTAGACTCACTCTTGAGGTATTCTTTTATTCCTTTCTTTTAGAATTGATCAAAATGAATGTAAATGGTTCTTCTTAAGGCAAACCGAGAGCTGCGGGTTGGGGTTCTATTTTCAGAGACTATCTGGGTAGGTGTAACTGATGCTTCTTTGGTAAATGTGGTACGACATCGTCTCTGGATGTAGAAATGATGGGGATGATCCATGTAGTTGACTTTTTTAAGGAAAGGGGTTAGAAAAACATTGGCATTGAAAGAGATTTGACCACTATATTCCGGGATATTTGGAATGGTGTGGTGCATCTTCCTAGCCGCTTACTACCCCTTGGGTGAATTGTCTTACTTCGCTTATAGAAATCAGCTACATTTTTACTTGTGCATTTTGTGAAGAAAACATGGTAACATATGGTCATGCTAAAAGGGGATTCAACTAGGACAGAACACTATAGAATGACTTGCCTAGTGATTTTCTCCATCATTATGTTAATGATTGTAATAAGATTATGTAATTCATAAACAGGTACCTTTTATTCTTTATTCAATAAATTATGACTTGGTGTTTGACCGAGGCTCCAAATTCTTAATAAAAAGAACATCGATGATAGTGTACCCCACACCACTTTCCCACTTGTTTTTCTCTCTCACCCAGCATTGTATGTCCAAGACATCCTTACTGTATACCACATCACATCCCACCTGCACTCACCTAGTCCTCACAACACATCCCAGCCACACACAGTTGGGCCTCACAACACATCTCACCCGGAAACACCTGGGACACACAAAAGATCCTTCCCTCCCACACCTGGGCATCAAAACACATCCTTCTCCCACACACCTAGGCCTCAAAACATTTCACATCACATCACATCTCATCCCAAACACACCTGGTAAAACACACCACATATCACCTTGAAAACACATGGTACATCACATCAAAACTCATCCCAAAGACACATGGGATACCACAACCACCATTTAATGCACTAACAGACATATTTCCATCATAACATATGCAATACCAACCTATCCTAGAAGATATAGCAGTAAAGAGTGAGTTCCCAGCCATCATTAATTCTCATATAATGTTGGGGAAAACACCCCCTATGTGACAATGTTGTTGTTTGACACATAGTGCTCAATGAGGGTTGGGTACATATAGAAATCACAAGAAAGTACATCGTATACATATATTTAATGAAAAGTACACAATACAGAACTAAGGGTTTACAAAAAAACTACACAAGTCATATCACCATCACTTTTGTAGCTATATCTAAATGTATTTATTTGTATTTGGAATAGTCATATCAGAAGGTGATGACCCCTGAATAGTGGTTTCATATTTCTTCTACATTTAACACCCATTCATTTCATCATTTAGCATCAAGAACATTTAATCACACAACCCATCATTAAACCATTTATTAAAAATTTACATCAAATTAACCTAACCAACCCATTCGATCTCAAACATTATTAAATATTCATTTATTCTATCACTACTCAAGAATCTAGAACAATAAAACCACATTACAATAATAGCTCAACATTCCATCACCTCACCACCCCAATAGAATGGCCCACAGACTATCAACTCACCACCCTAAAAGCACATCCCCCAAACTATCATCCCCACATTCCCCAACCACACATCGCCTTCCCACCAGCACAACCACATGTCATGAAACATTAAGGTCCAGTTATCTATTTAAAAGGTATTTTATCACATTATTTTTTATTTTAGGGGTGTTATCACACAAAATAAAAATACTAGGGTAACAATTTCATTATCCAAGTATAAGTAATTAAACAATATCCATTTTTGGTGATATCACAATAATCACACCCCAAGAAATAATCACAAAAAACGTATCCAGTGCAAAAAAATTCCCATAGGGCCACATGTTTCAGTGGGGCATAAATCCCAAACAATGAAAAGCTCAAAAATAATATCAAAGATGTAAAAGAATGTGAATCAAAACTCATTTCACCTTTTTAATTCAATTATCAAATTTCATTATATTTAATTAATCTAGAACCATAAAAATATATAGGTATATAATAGAAACCTCTACCGCATGATGCACAAGTAATAAAAAATGAGGTAAATCCTACCTCAAGGAATCTTTTTTACTTATTTTTCACCATAGGGTGACGAAGAATGCCTGAAAACCATTGTTTCACCACAAGGAACTACATATAAACCTACACTATATCCCAAGAAATCATGAAAAAACCCATACACGACCCAAACTAAAGATACACAACATTAATGCATCCCCATGAGATGAAAAGAAGGAAATAGGTTACAAGAATAAGAGAACTCACCAAATATCGACCACATATCGCATTCTAAGATCAACCAGTATTAATAGATTGAAGAGGGATGAAGAATGGCCAGATGAACACATCGGGGTGCATAGGGTTCACCCAAAATGAGTGTAATAAGAGATCATGACTGAATTAATGATGTTTTTTGAAACACAATTTCAAATATGCACTGTATCGTGGCATTACATGACATGTAAACCCCTTTCACATCATGTAATCCCTGAGGATTAGTTTCTACCAAAAAAATGTGTTACCTATTCATTTTATTATTTATTTGTAGACCTGGATATATTACACATTGTGAAACCAAGTTTCACATCATGTAATTGTTTTACATGATGTGAAATCCATTTTCACATCGTGAAAGTTCCTTTCCCCCAGTTATTAACACCCAAAATCTTATAGACATCCTACGGGTCTCCTCCAAACAAATCTAACACCCAAAACTGACTATGTAATTGAATGGGAAGTCACTGACCATTACATTAGATACCTCTCAAGCAATTCTCACCATCGGCAATCCAAAACCAATCCCATAACAAAAAGGTGTCTAAACAACCACCACATGAGATACCAATCAGAGATCTTTTCATACCTCAAATGTTACCACTAAACCAACATGTAAACCCAAACAACCAAAAACATATCGTAAAACCTCATCACCAATAAATCACAACTAAAAACCATCTCCTCTCACAGAACCACACTTCCACACAACCACTACAAAACCATATTATCCTCCATTCAGCCCAAACCAACAACCACTACAACCAATGAACCACCCCATCCTAAAACAATTTAGTTAAAAAAACACTAGGAACACAATGCTCAACATTTAATTTTTATAAAACCAAACACTTTTCCAAAAACTCTTCCACTACCTGTTTCACCTCGAGCCACCAAAACAACATCCTCATGCCAGGGTACATTTTTTATATTCATAGTTATACTGAAAAAGTTGATCTATGAAAGGCATAATAGAATCCCTCACACATTTCCATAGGAACAAACAACCTTCCTTGAAAAAACATCAGGTTCTGACTATCCTTTTACCATCCCTCTAGAGCATCACAATTTCCAACAAGATCATGCATCACCTCTGCATCTGAGTCTCCCCCACCTAAACTCCTCCACCTACTGTATCAGAGAATACTGCATTGTCATTTGAAACATATTGCATCTACCACCATCCACTCTTGGATTTAATTGAAAGGCTTCCATCCTCTCCATTACTCATAAATCATCCATAGACTACCAAAAAACAGCCTTCTCTGACTTCCTTTCCAATAAAGTATCCACAACATTCACCATTCTTGAGGTTTATGAGATCTTAAAATCATAATCCTAAAAAAACTCCATCCACATCTATTTTTTTATGTTTATATAATTATAGGAAAATATAGACATCAAAATATTGTGATATATGAAGGCCATAAAGTGCTCTGAAATGAGGTAACATCACCACAACTTTAGTGTAAACACAACCACTACTAGCTCCATTTATTTGGTGGAATATTTATGATGGTGGGGACGTGCCTTCCTAAACCCAAAAGGGATCACTGCCCACCACTACATCAGCATGCATCCCAAGCCCAGATGATAAGCTTCAAAAAACACATCAAATATCACACCCTCATCTAACAACTAGAGCACTAGAGAACTAACTGGCTTCCCCTTCATGTAACTGAACTCTATTGGGCGCTAATAACTTTGTAAAAAATCTTGGTCCTTCATATACAAATATATCAATTGGGATGACACTCAAGATAAATTGAGTACAAACCTCCAATAATAGCCCGTGAGATCAAGGAAACTTTACTCCTATACCACGTTCATGGGTATTTCCCAAGAGAAAATTTATCTAACCTTCAACAGGTCTACTTCCACACCCTTCTAAGAAACAAAATGGAAAATTAAATTCACCTATCATGTTTAAAACATAATCTTAGACAAATTTCCATAGAGCTAGTGGTGCTGAAGAACATTTAAGGAAGTTATGAGATGCTCGGCATGATCTTAATATGACATCAATTAGATTAAGATGTCATTAATGAATATGATGATGAACCAATATAGTAACACATTTAACATAGAGTTCATAATCCCCATTAACACAGATGGTGTGTTCATAACACCGAATGGCATGACTAGAGACTCAAAGCACCCATACCTACACCTAAAGGAAGCCTTTAGGATATCACCCTTCTTTACCCTCAAATGGTGATATCTAGACCATATATTGATCAATAAAGACCAACTCACCCCTCTCATCTATTAAAAAATATCATTTATCCATTGATGAGGGTAATGTTTAATGATTGTCACATGATTTAACCTTCGATAGTATATAAAAATAATCATACTACAATCTTCCTTCTTAGTGAACAATACTAGAGCACCACCATGAAAGAAGACTAGGTCAGATAAAACACTTCTACATTTGATTATCATTATAAATCCACAACTATTGAATCTAAGAAGGTTTGATCAGGTAAGGATCCATCGAAATCAGAGAATAATCAGGATAAAAGTCTATCCCAAACTCAACATCACTTTAAGGGGGTAGCATCACAACCTCCTCAGGAAAAACATACAAGAACTCCCCAACGACCCTGGGAACCTCTTACCTCCAAAAATCCACTAATTCTAATGAAAACCCATCCAACAACCAAAGAATATGCTCCAAATGTGGATTTCCAAAAAGCCCGCTCACTGAAGAAAATCACACGTTGGCCATCCATATATGAAAACACAAATCCCCTCTAGAAGTAGTCTATAACATCACCTATGGAATACAACTAGTTAATGATAAAGATTCCATCGTATGGATGCATATATAACATGAAAATATCACCAAGGGACTGATGTGTCCCCATCATTAGTCTACACTCCCAGCATACATCAAAAAAGATTGTCTGGACTCTGATTAGAATAGTCATCACCATGGGAATAGGAAGCCTCTCTAGGTCTAGTACCATAGCATGGAATAGAGTATAATTAACAGATGAGTGTGAATATCTCAAATTAATGAAAGCAAAAATAATAGTACTAATCAAAATAATTTTACATTTGATGATCTCTAGCCCATCTGAAACTGCTAACTCTAATGTATGTGACTGACCATGAACAAATCCTATACATATCTCCTAAAAACCACTTCCACATCCACAATCGGTTTAGGGTCCATAATCATGATGAAAATCCTGAGGTCAGCCTCTACCTATTCTTTCTACCCTTAGCAAAGAATAAACCAATTCCCCCTACTATTGTAATGGCCTCAATAGAAACTAATATTGAGGACTAAACTAAAACTATCCATACACAACAAACTAAGCTTTGTTAACCATAAGTAATTTGTGACGCCTCGTACTCAAATGGCACTTAATGTTTCCCTTAGACCAGTGGGCCACATGGACTCAAGCACATCTTCATGAATTCCAGAGGCTGCAGACTAGCAGCGAGGGCCTAGGGTGTTTCAGTGGGAAGACTATTCCCACATTAGTAGAGTGTATCACATCAAAAGGGATATAAATGAATAGTAAATAGCATAATCAATATGAATAAATAGAATAAGAAAACTGATTCAATAGATAAACAAGATTAAAAATAACTGTATCAACTGGAATAGTGATGATGTAATATCATGTCACTAGAAAACTAGAAATCATGAGTTTATGAAAATAATCATTACATTTTTCACATGGTAAAATAAAACAAAGTCTACTCCAAGAAACCCGATATCCTACTTGATAATCTGCTATAAAGATCCATCATATCTGCACACAATAAATTATTTGAAGTTTCATGCTTCCCTATATCAATACCATCAACCATGTAATCTACTCCGGGGACCAAACGGTGCCCGGAGAGGGTGTGAGATAAATCTTAGTTGTCCACCACCAATAGTGTCTATTACATCCATCCCATGAAATGGAATTTAGTAGTGTGAAAGTATATATGTAAAGTAAATAAAGTAGTACAAAATAACTAAATAACCAAGTACCTACTTCATCCCTCAGCTGGTGTCTGAACATGTAACCAGTTCAATAATTAATCAATTACCATTTAATTTTAATAGTTCATGTGAGGCATAACCAACACTGACATCACCTCATGATAGTATATGTAGTGAATGTCCCATGATGTAACAAGGAAAACAAAAAATGATATCATATGGGGGAGTTCTAGGGTAAAAATCAAGGTAACGTAAACTCACAAAAAGCTAATTCAGTAGTATATAGGTTTAAATAAGGGGTAAGAATTTAATTTATGGAGTGTAATCCAAGGGATTACACAATAAGGAACCTAACAATTTCAAGGTGATCAACCATGGTAAAATAGGGCTATGGAAAGACAAGGGCATGATGGCCTTTCACCATGGAACCAACTAGTCAATGCTAGATCCAAGGAGAGTATCTAAGGTATCCTGTAATAAAGAAAGGAACCCAATGGTAGTATACTAGGAATCCAAGGTATAGACAAGAACCAAATTCTAGGTTGGTATCAACCTAAGAAAACTGTATCCATGAATGGGAATGGGGTTCCCGTGACCCAAGGTATTCTCATCTCTAAATCCAAGGCGTTCTCGAGTCAGTCAATTCATATTTGATATTTTAATCATGTAATAATTTATTTGGTTCAAATCATGCCTTCCATTAGTGAGGATAGGTCATGAGGAGTTGAAAACATTGGTCCAATCCTTGACTTCCATTAGTGTGGATGGGCCAATTAGTATTGCAACCATTTAATCATGACATAGATAGTCATTTAGGCATCTTCAATTATTGAGGTTCACTCTGATACCATCAATCAACATGGAAATGGGTGCTACAGACATGTAACCTTTATTCAATATCTTTAAATAATTCCATGTTATATACATAGTATACTTTCCATTTTACATTTCACATCTCACTTTTAATAACCATTTGGAATCCCTTACCTTAGGCGAGTCAAGTGGTGAGCATACACAGTACATTCCATTATGAAATTATCAATAACAAAAATCAATTTATTTTAAGGTGTCTCACCTCTAAAAAGATCATGAAAAGACACACCCAAATAGTGGACCAAACATGCTGAAAAAGTATAACCCAATTATAGAATAACCTTCGACATGTGGCGGATTAAGTTGTGGGTGTAACCACTAACAAATAATCACTTATTTTGAAGGAGAATAATCATATGTTTCAAACATGTATAATCATGGCATGTAAATTTAAGACATGATTCCCAACGAAACCGGTGGTCCCCATACAAACATTCAAAAAACAATGAACTTTAGGGAGGAGTTATAGACCACCCACTTTAGGGTTGTACGATCCTTCTCATCTTGTATCGGCCAGGAATTTGCCTCAGATTAGTGTAGATATAAGAAAAGGTGAAAATTCTCACATGGTGATATATAGGTCAAGAGTGAAAGAGAATAATAACAACTATAGAGGACTCGAGTACATACTGTTGCACATCCAATGTAATGAACAGAATCTTGATTGGATGATAGATGAAGATGATCTCTTGATTCCCAGCATTGATATTCAAAAACCCCAAAATTGAGATAGAATTAGGTCAATCCCACATAAACTCGGATTAGGGAGGAAGGGGTTGGATTAATAGATCACTAAGGGAATTTTAGACATTTTACACATGTTTTTATCCTGCACATGGTTTGTCAAACCTTGTGCATACTATGTGAGATGGTTCTACCCAAACCTGGGAAAAAGGGGTGTTCACATGGTTAGGCCCCCAGGCCATGCACAAACCATGCGATATTCCACTATCCCAAAAAACAAAAACTGCATGGTTAGTAAAACCATGCCCTAACCACGTAGAAACCACGCGACTTGTTGTTTTTTCCTAAAATGAGATGTTGGAAGCTCCCAAAAAGCCCCGAAATCCCTCAGAACCTTTGATAACTCATTAAGAATCTATTTTAGGTCCAAATTACATATGTAGAATAAAAACTAAGGATCAAAACCTATGTGAAAACCATGTTCTTACAGTCTTTCCCCCTTAAAAGAACTCCCCCCCCCCCGAGTTCTCCTTCAAAGATAAAAGAAACACTTTCTAAGAACAACTCTGTCCATTGAGCATGTACACTGGCTTCCCTCTCCCATGTCTCATACTGTACTCGGTTGTGCTTCCAAAGCACCCGTACAAGAGTGATTGACTTACCTCAGAGATCCTTCAGGCATCAATCAATGATTTGTACTAGATCTTCTTAAAAAGTAGCACTGTCATCTAACTCAACATCCATGAGATCAATGGTTTGAAATAGATCCGAATGATATTGGAAAAGCCTTGGGAAATTAATGATTTCATGAAATGGACGGTACCTCTGAGGTAGTAGAAACCGATAGGCTACGATCCCGACTCTCTCTATAATTTCAAATGGCCCGATGTAACGCGACGATATCTTTCCCTGATTCTTTAACCATTTTATGCCCAATCCTAGGTGATACCCAAAGAAATACCTGATCCCCAACCTCAATCTTATGAGGTCTTTCATGGTGATTGGCCTAATATTTCTTTCTATACTGACTAGTAGTCATACGCTTCTAGATTAGCAAGACCTGTTCTGGAGTCTTCTAAACATGATAAGGACCTTGTATGGCGGCCTCACCTGCCTCTAGCCAGCACAAGGGTTAAAGAAATGGCCTACCATATAAGGCCGAAAAGGGATCCATCAGGATCGTTGGCTAAAAAATATTATTATAGGGGTAATATATGATAGGGATATACTTCTCCCAAGAACTGTTGAAATCAAGTACCCATGCTCAGAGCATATCCTCTAAAACCTAAATTGTCCATTTTGATTGCCCATTTTTCTGAGGGTGAAAAGATGTGTTTAAAAGTGCATGTGTTCCCATATCTTTCTTCAAACCCATCCAGAAGATTGATGTGAAATGATAATCCATATCTGAAATGATATTACATGGAACCCCGTGTCGTCGTACGATCTCCCAAACATAAATTCATCCATGCTAGTCAACTAAGAAAGTCTCCTGAATAAGAATGAAGTGGGATAATTTTTCTAGTCGGTCAATTATTACCTAGATAGCATCACTACACCTCAGCGCCCTAGATATTCTGGAAATGAAATCCACAGAAACATATTTCCCTTTCCTTTCTGGGGCTAGATGTGGGTGTAACAAGCCTGCAGGTCTTTGGTGATCTGCCTTCACCTACTGATAGGTGGAACACCTAGTGATGAAGCCTGTAATTTGGCATTTCGTACTAGGCCATCAATACTGGTGTTGCATATCTCGAAACATATTCGAGAATATTGGATGAACTTCCCACAGGGAAGCATGGGACACATTCATCAACTCCTCTCTCACATATGTAGGAACCCAAATGCATCCTCGTAGACGTAGGATGCCATCCATATCAACTGACCAATCTGGAGGTGGGTTATATTCTGATATACTCTCACAAAAAAACAAACCATCATGATCTTAAAACAACCTACTCTTCACCTTCTCAAGGTGGGAAGAAGTAACTATTTTGGATGAGAGGTAAGATTGCTCATGACTGTCATGAAACTCCAAAATAAGCTCATAAAAGAAGTCCATTAACTTCAAATCATCACTATCTTCCTTTACGGCCTACATTTATGTTTTTAGACTCAATGCATCTACAACAACATTGCCTTTTCTGGGCATATAGGAAAGATCAAAATAAAAAGGTTGTAGATATTCGACCCATCTTCACATTAGGAGGTTCAATTCAGGCTGAGAAAATATATGCTTGAGGCTCTCATGATATGTATACACCACAAAGCACTCACCATACAGATAGTGTCTCCAGTAACATAAGGAATGGGTAACTTCTTCTAGCCTAATGTCATGTTGGGTAATTTCTCTCATGAGGCATCAACTAACGAGACCTTTACACAATGAATTTTTCATCCTACATCAACACTACTCCTAGTCCAATTCCTAATGAATCATAGAAGACTATATAACCCTTACCTAGTTCAGGAAGTATCTGAATTGGTGTAGAGACAAGCCTCCCTTTTATCTCTTTAAAGGCTTTCTCACATGTTTCTGACCATGTGAACTTGACACCCTTCTTATTCAGACTAGTACCAGGTTCAAAAAGATGAGAAAAGTCTTATATGAAACTCTTGTAATATCCATCTAGCCCCAAGAAACTCCTCATATCAAACACATTCTTGGGATGCTCCCTGGAAAAAAACATCACTATCCTTTTCAGGGTCAATGGATAATCTAGATTATGAAATAATATTAACCAAGATGTGGACCTTCTTGATCACGTAGTCACATTTAGCAGTCATGGAATAATGTTGATGCTCTCTCAGTGTACTTAGAATGATATCAAGATGTTTGTCATGGTCATTACATGTGCGCGAATACACCATGATGTCTTCCATAAAGACCATGACAAAAGAGTCCAAATAGGGATGGAAAACATTATTCATCGATGCTAGGAATACAGAAGGTGTGTTCATAAGACCAAATGACATAACAAGATACTCATACAGACCATACCTGCTACGGAAAGCTGTACGAGGTATGTATAATGGTCTAACTCAAACCTGATGATAACCTGATCTCAGGTTGATCTTAGAGAACACCTTTTCTCCTCAGATCTGGTCAAAGAGATCATCTATTTAAGGATGTTGATAACATTTCTTAACCTGAATCTGGTTCAACCTTTTATAATCCACGCATAGACGTAAGGTTTCATCCACCTTATGGGCGAAAAGCACGGCTGAACCCCATGATGATGTAATATGTCGTATAATGCATTTGGCCTCTAAGTAATATATCTACAACTTGAGCTCTTGATGCTCAGTAGGTTCCAACAAATTTGGAGGAATGGACACTGGAGCTGCTCCTGGAACAAGATTAATTGAAAACTCTACCTATCTCTTAGGAGGTAATCCAGAAAAGTCAACAGGAAATACTTCCCTAAAACGATCTACCACTAGAGGGAAATCAGTTTAATGAAAACCCTGATCCTCGATGATATGATTTTCAATCTGATTGGTCACTTAAACTATACCATGATGCTTCAGTCCCACTCTCCTATCATGGACTTGGGAATCACTTACTAGATAAGATACACTAGGTGGTGCCACATGTGGCACTCATGGAAGTAAGACTGGCGTCTCCAGGCCCACCTTGTCTGGATCATGGTTGTCACCACCCTCTCGGAGAACGACACAAGGATTTCATGGTGGTATTGGTCTTCATATTCCAAGAACACACAATAGAAAATAATATAATCATAGGAGATAGAATCACTAGAAGAAAAAGTTCATATGAAAAATTACTACCCCGGGCCTACTAGACAAACTACCTGCTTAGACGGCCAAGTATCTGTAAGTTCTCAAGTATATGTTTCATGTCATTTTGCAGGTAATTCTTAGGTTCACTCATTTACCTTTCATAAACATGACAAGGTGGTATAAGGATGGGAAACCAATTCATTTTTGACTTCTGTATTCACTATATAATGGATAGTCACTTTCGATGAATTAGTGCCCATACACCTATCACCAAAAATGACACCCATTTATTTATAGCATAATGGAATGACTTGTTATATTAATCATTCCAATCCATGAGGCCCCATACACCTCATGAATTGAGATAGGAAATAACTCAATTGAATCCATTGTAATACTTGTACAAGAAACTATCACAACTTCACTCAACAATCACATGAAAATCCAGCAATGCTAGGAAGTTAAATGGAGCTATATGGCATGGCTATACGCATGACATGTGAATTCTATGTTCCTATAAAGATGCATGATGAAATACTATTTCCCCCATATAATTGGTCTAAGGAATAAATAAATTCCAAAAGATTAATAATTAAAAATACCACACAACATGTGATTCAACAAATGGTGAAATAATATCAACTATAATAGGCAAATTGAACAACAATTGCATTATGGTTAATATGGATTTTACCCCGAAAATGGGTTTGTGACGCCCAAGAATGGATTACGAACAAGTACCAAGTGTTCATATTATCCAATATATTGTGTCAAAATATTCACAAAATAAAATAAACCTCCTCTAATACCATTTTTTGTCGACCCAGTCCCGGATTCCACTAAACGGTGCCCTGAGCCCGGTGGGCCATAGGGCTTCAAACATGTCCTCATGAACGCCAGAGGCTGCCGAATTGTAGCAAGGGCCTAGGGCATTTCCAAGGGAAGAGTATTCCCTCATTAGAAGAGTTTAGCACATTAGAAGGGATATAAATTAATAGTAAATTACAGAAGCAATATGAATAAATACTGTAAGAAAACTTGTTCAATAGATAATAAAGAATAATAATAACTGTATCAATTGGAATGGTGATGATGTAATTTCATGTCACTAGAAAACCGGAAATCATGGATAAAAGAAAATAATCATAACATGTTCCACAATGTAAATGAAAACATGGTCTTCTCCAAGCATCTCAAGATCACACTCGGTCATCTGCTATCATGCTCCATCCTATCATCACAAAATCAAGTATTGGAAGCTGCATGCTTTCCTTTTTCCATACCTACAACCATGGAATCTACTCTGGGTAGAAAAGTGTGCCTAGAGAGGTTGTGAGATAAATTTGAGATGGCCACCACCAATGGTTTCTATAATATGCGTCCCATGAAATGGAATATAACAATGTGTAGGCATGTATGTAATGTAAAGAAAGCTATACAAAATAACTAAATAACCAAGTACATGCTTCAGCCCTCAGCTGGTGTCTAGACACGTAACCGGTTAATTAATAAATAAACTACCATTTAATGTTAATAGGTCATGTGAGGCATAGCCAACACTAACATCACCTAATTATAGTATATGTATTGAAGGTCCCAAGATGTAATAAGGCAACCAAACAATGATATCCTATGGGGGGTTCCTGGGTAAAAACCAAGGTAATGTAAACTCATAGAAAACTAACTCTATAGAATCATAGTATAGTTGGGGGTAAGAGTGTAATCCATGGATCATAATCCAAGTCATTCAACAATATGGTCCCTATCGAGTCCAAGGTGATCGACCAAAGTAAAATGGGGCTATTCCAAGACATTGGCTCAGTGGGATTTCACCATAGCACCTACTAGTCAATGTGGGATCCAAGGAGTGTATCTAAGGTATCCTGTTATAATGAAAGGGTCCCAATGTTAGTATACTAGGCATATAATTATTAGTCATGAACCTGATTTTAGGTGGTTAACAACCTAAGAGAACTATATCCTTGAAAAAGAATGGGGTTCCTGATACCCAAGGTATTCTCCTCTCAAAATCTAATTTGAGATCATGTCAGTCCATTCCTATTTGATATTGTAATCATGTAATAATTCATTTGTTTCATGTCTTTCCTTCTATTAGTGTGGATAGGTTATGTAGAGTTTAAACCATTGGTCGAAGACTTGTCTTTCATTAGTGTGGATAGGCCATGTAGTGTCGCAACCATTTAATCAAGTCTTAGTTTGTTATTAGGGAATCATCAATTATTGAGGTTAAATCTACTACCTTCCATTAACATGGAAGGGGTGCTATGGACTTGTTAAATTTATTCAATATCTTTAAATAAGGCCATGTTATATACTTAGTATACTTTTAATTTTACATTTCACTTTTAATAAACATTTGGAAGCACTTACATTAGGCGGGTCAAGTGGAGAGCATACATGGTAAATTCGATTATGAAATTATCAAAAACAAAAAGCCATTTATTATAAGAGGTCTCACCTTTAAAAAGTTCTAGAAAAGGAACACCCAAATGGAGGCTCAATCATGTCAAAACACTAAAACCCAAATATGGCATAACCTTCGACATGAGGAAGATTGAGTTGGGGGTGTAACCACTAACAACTAATCTCCTATTTAGAAAGATAACAATCATATGATTCTGACAAGTATAATCATGGAATTTAAATTTAAGATACAGTTCCCCATGAAATTGGTGGGTCCCACATGAACATTCAAAAAACAATGAACTTTAGGGATGATATATAGACCACTCAACTTAGGGTTGTATGATCTTTCTCCTCCGGTATCGGCCCTTGATTTTCCTTATATCGGAGTAGATCTACGAAAAGGTGAAAAATGATCACATGGAGATATCTAGGTCGATAGTGAATTTGAATAATAACGACTAAAGAGGACTCGAGTACTTACCTTTTGGAATCCAACGTGATGAACATAAGCTCGATCATATGCCCGAAAAAGGAGATCTTTTTACTCAAATCCTTGATCATCAAAAACCCAAAAATGGAGAGATAATTATTTCAATCCCATATAAAATCAGATTAGGGTGGATGGTATTGTATTAATAAATCATTAAGGGAATTTTAGACATTTTACATATGTTTTTAGCCTATACACAGTTTGTCCGCACGATTTTTCAAACCGCGCACAAACCGTGTGAGATGGTTCTGCCAAAACCTGGGAAAAAGGGGTGTTCACATGGTTAGGCCGCATGGTCTGGTGCAAACCATGAAAGATGCCACTTTCCAAAAAATCACAAACTAAATGGTATAGAAAACCATTTTCAAACCATGCACAAACCATGTGACATTTCCTATTTTCATAAAAAGAGGTGTTCTGAGCTTAAAACAATCCCCATACACCATCAAAAGCTTTTCTAAATCATTAGGCATCTATATTAGGTCAAAAGAAAATATTTAGAATAATAACTAAGGATCCAAACCTGATTGAAAAAATAGGTTCTTATAGCATTGGCTCATGTGATGGTCAGCAACCCCAAAACCAAAACACACTAAGCAAAGCATCTAGGAAAAGCACATAAACCACTCGAACCTGAATACCATAAAGTAAGTTTCAAAGGATGACTCCCTGCAGGTTGAAACCTCAATGTTCCTAGAACCTATGAAATTCCACTAATAACTCTTCCCCTAAATAAACCATGTTGGTCCCCTTCCCACATCAAACCTCGTCGTGAGTTCTTTTTCTTGATCACCTATACCTTCTTCAGAACCTCTAGAAACGCTTGCAATAGAAAAGGAGTTACTGCATACTAGATTGAAGGACTAAGTGCCCCCTCAAGACATCTCGCATGAGACTCCTCATATATAAAAAGATATAGGGAGAATGAATAAGGTCCTTCAACTTGATTCCCAACTCCCTCACTAAATTACTCCCCTGTTGAAGAGAAAGAAGCTCATGCCTCTCCACTACCTTCATGGTCGACCAAATGTACCCTTCCTATAACTCCTTCTGAAAGTTGACCCATAAAATTTATGACTCCTTCTAATCTCCTAGATATAGTTTCCACCATTGGCGCATAGCTCCCCAAATATGAATGAAAACCAAGGGGACCCAGTTCACTATCGGGGCCCAGATCAAACTACAAGTGATCTCAAGTTCCTCCATCCATCTCTTTGTCTCCACATATGAAAATATGCCCTTTTACATACCAAAATGATACTACTGGAAGGCACACAACTTCTTCTTCCAATTATCACCCTCCTCAACAATATTAACCCTACGATGATCAACCATACCATCATGTTGATCCTTAACTTCCTGAGAAACATTCGGACAACGAACAAGATTCATATTAAATTGGAAAATAAGGATTTCTTAAGTCTGAGTAGTATGAAATTTTATTTCTGATTCATATTAACTCAATAAAGTTATTTTTTATCCATTTCAACTTCCCCAAAATATCCCAATTTGAAAAATAATACAATTAATTATGATGTATGTACCTATCATAGGTCTCTACCATACAAGTAGGTCTCTATCACTTAGTTGTTTAGTATCATTAGATTTTATGAACTGGATCATAGGGGGACATAAAATCCCATTTCGTATCCAATATCACTAGCCTATGTCATGCACCAAGGTAAACTAGAACTGTTACCATACTACCACTTGTAATCACCACTCTACCTAACTCTAATCTCCATCTTATCTCCCAGCTATCACCTTTGATACCACTTTTTCAAGAACCCCTCCTTCCAATGATACCTCATTGAGGGAGAGAGATAATGACCCCTGAGTCCAACCTTCAGTCAGCCTCATGTTGGAAACTAGAACAAAGGGGGTAAAAATATCATGATATAGGAGGCATTACCCTTAATGTTATAAATATGATTGAGAGATATTATGATTTATCCACAAACAAATCTAATACATAATATAACAGAGAATCTCAAACCATCCCATATGCATCTATAAATAGAACTGACAAAAATACTAGAAATTTTCCAATGTAAATACCCATAAGTATATCCAAAGTTGTGACACAACAATTTTAAAGGATCTATGATATTAATGTCCCGCACGATCCGAAAAATCCTCCTAGAAAACTGAAAAATGGTTTATAAACATAGGGAGAACATATATGTATACTCAGTAAGAAAACCATAGTCTCTTGTGCACACATGATGGAAACATAAAAATTCCCCTGTGAGAAAACAACATAACCAAACAACACCAATCAAGTTATAGTAACGATCCCATCATCAGCATGAGATGATCACCAAGTAACACAAGTCAAGTAAATAAATCACATCTATGATTGGGTACCCCACACAACTTTCATAGTGGTTATTTTATATCTCCCAATGTTTTATGCCCTATCACTCTCATCCCTTCCGTATACCACATCACATGTTTCTCGTACACACCTGAGGTGCACAATACATCCTGCTCGCACACACCAAGGCCTCACAACAGATCCACCCCCTTCACACACCTGGGACATACAACACATACCACCCACAAACACTTGGGCCTCACAACACATCACATCACATTTCATCTCACCCTGAAGACACCTATGAATCCACATCACATCTCATCCCAAAAAAACCTAGGACACCACATCATAACTCATCCGAAAGACACATGGGATACAAAAAACTGTCATTTAATGCACTAACAGACCTTCATCAATCACATAATGTGCAATACCTACCTTTCCTGGAAGAGAGATTAGAAGTGAGTGGGAGCCCTGCTATCCATTCTTCTCACTGGATGTTGGAAAAAACACCCACCGTGTGACTATGCGGGTTTTCGGCATATATTTCTCAATGTCAGTGGGGTACGTAAATAAATCACAAGAATTTACAGTATATAAATATACATGTACATATACACATATATATATAGGCACACAAGCCAGTCCTATGGGTTTACAGACAAAATAACCATCTCACATCACTATAACATTTATGCTACCTCTAAATGCATTTGTTAGAATATACAACAGTCGTTTCAGAAGGTGAATATCCCTGAAAAGTAACTTTACATTTACTCTATGTTTTACACCCATTCATTAAAATATTTTGAACCAACCACCATTAATCACACAAACCATCATTAAATTATTTATTATAAAATTTATTCACATTAACCAAACCAACCCATTCCATTTAAAACATTATTAAACATTCATTTATTCCATCACAAATAGGGAATCTAGCACAAAACAACCACATTAAAAAAATAGCTCAAACTTTTTTCACCTTGTCACCCCAAAATCATGGCCCACACACTATTATCTCGTCGATCCAAAAGCCTGGCACACAAACAATGAGCCCCACATTCCCCAAAAACAAATTGTTATCCCACAATCATGGCCACGCATCACATCACATCAAGGGACATTTACTGATTTCCAAATGGATTTTAGCACATCCAACTTTATTTTAGGGGAGTTATCACAAAATAAATCAAATCTTCGAGAACCAATGTAATTATCAAAGTATAAGTAATTAACCAATTTTTATTTAGGATGATATGAAAACAATCACAACCAAAGAAACAATTATAGAATATGTATCTAGCACAAACAATGTTCCTAATTAGCACAATTTTTAGGGGGTCATCGAGCCCAAAAAATCACAATATCATAAATAATATAAAATATATAAATTCATGTGAATAAAACCTCCTTGACCATTTTCAATTAAATTAACCTATTTATTTGTCATTAATTAATACATCACCACCAAAATATGTAGGTAAATAAATGAAAACCTTACAATATGATTAAAAAATAAATATAAATGGTTGAAATCCAACCTAAAGGATGGTTTTCAAATTGTTGGGCACTGCAAGGAGAGGAAGAATGCTTGAAAACTAAAACTGCACCATGAGGAACCACATATCAAATTACAGTACATCCCAAAACCATAAAACTCAGCCCAATGCACACCCAAATAAAAGAAACACCACTTTAGTGGATCCTCGAGAGAAAAATGGTTGAAATGTGTGAGAAGGAAAATAGAAAACACCAAAGATCAACAACAAATCTCTAATAAACATCCATTGGTACCAACTGATTGAAGAGGGATTAATAAAGGAACATATAACACTATGTGGTGCATAGGGTTAGCCCAAAATGCAAGTAATAAGAGAGAATGTTCAAATGAATGAATTTTTTGCCAAAAAGTAATTTTTAATTTGCACTGTATTAGAGGATTTCATGATGTGAAATCCCATTTCATGTCATGTAATACATAGGATTAGGTTTACAATAAATAATGTGTTTCCTATTAATTTTATTATTTATTTTTAAACCCTAATATATTACACATCATGAAACCAAAATTCATGTCATGTAATATTTATACACGGTGTGAGAATGAAATTCACGTCATGAAAGATCTCTATACCTATCTGTCAACCCCAAAAAATCACAAGACATCATCTTAGCCTTCTCCGAACACCTCCCACAACCAAAACTAGAGATGTAATGGACCGAGAAGGCACATGAAATTACATATACCCCAAATTATTTCTCATTATTCATTCTAATTTTGTTAAATAACTCTACAACCACTGAAATCATATTTTTTGAACATTATACTAGTCAACCATGAGAAATCATAAATGAATGTAATAAAGTATTGATCACCTTTCATTGATTGATGTCTCATTAACCCACATTGATCAAAGTGCATGATATATAGTGTTATGGTCGATTTAATTTCATATTTATTATATTTTCCACTAACTATATTTCCTTTCAGTAAAAATTTATGTAAAAAATAATCTTTTTTTAGTTGTAAATAAACTCTTAAAAATATTCCATACAAATAATACCCATACTTTTTGTCTCATGATTCCAAATTATTTAGTACCGAAACTTGTTTTCATTCATAATACTTATGTGAAATGAATTACAAGGACCTCCAAACTAGAAAATATTTCAACTAGTTCATTCAAACATAGAAATAAATTTCCCCTATTTAGATCATTATTTGATTCTGGAATAATTTATGAAGATAAATTTTATACCATAAAAACAATAAAAATTAAGACTATATTATTTTTTCTTAATCCCATCAACAAATAAAAATTATATTGACTTCATTTTATATACTTCAATCTCAATCATAAGAAAATAATTTTATTTTTAAGAAACTATCATTTCTGAAAGTATCTAATCCACTCTCATGTTCTTCAATATTTCTCATGTTTTTTATATCATCTATTATACTTGAGGAACAAACTCTATCAAGAATCCGTGGTTTATTAATTTTTATATATTTTTTAGAAGTCTCCATAATTAAATATATGTCTTCTATTTTAATCATTCCAGCATCCTTTCCCTTTCTTATATAAGAAATTTTCCCAGTGTCATAAATTCTTCATTATAAGGGTATAGTTGGTTACACCTTCCACAAAAATCCTCCAAAATTTCAAATGAAATTTTCCTTGAGATATTTTAACCATATTGTGTATTTCCTTTTATTTCATTCTATAAACGAATAATGTCACAAAATTATATTCCACTACTTTCCCCCCAGTACATGCTCACTCCTAGGGAGTGGCATGTTATAATAAAAATTATATTCATTTTTCCTTTATATACCACTACATTAAATGATTTTTTTGAGCCTATATATTCTGTAGAAAAATAAGTCTTCCCTATGATGTGTTTTTTTAGGTTCAACAAATATTTCAGCATCTGATTTCAATTATTAGTGGTAAATATTCTTATGAAGATTATTTTTAACATTAGTTGATGTTATATGTTTCCCACATCCTTTATAGAACCAATATTTTGACATAAATTTTTATTTAAATGTTTTTAGAATAATTAGATGAACTTTTGTGTTTAGTGGGTGTAGATTTCACTGATTTTTCAGAAAATATCTTTCAGTAGCATGATATGTTTCATATTTAACCTATATTTTTTTTAATTCTCTTTATGTTTATTCAAGTTAGTTTCATTATTCCGAAATCATTATTTAATTTTTCATAGATCTTATTCCATAGAAGTATCTTTATCATCAAGATCATTCACCACCATAAATAGTTTCCCAACTTCCAGCTTGAGGGTATTATTCTCCTTAGTACACCCATAATAAATTTTTTAAAATAATTCCTTTATTATTATTCTCACTCCCCTTATTTAATATTCTAGCTTATTTATTAATTTTTATGTTTTCCTCAAGACATTCCATGATTAATAATTTCTACTAATATAGCCTATAATTTTATTCACCATCTTCTTCTTAATAGTTTGAAGTATCTTCCTTTTGTTTATATTTTTAAAATAATTTTCTAAAATATTATGGATTTTTATCTTTTGGTGTACTAATATTTGAATATTCATACGATAAATCCTTACTGAATATAATTGTTTAATTATTACGGTAAATTTTTTCTTACTTCCTGTATATTTATAATCTTATGTTAAAATTTTTATCCACTTCATCCACTAATGATTTTATCCAAAATAATCATTATATTAACCATTTTTATTATTTTTAATGTTCGTATAAAAATATATAATTCCCCCACACTTGAAATATCTATTTGTGAGTTTTTCTTTTCTTTTTTTAAATTTCATATTCTCATATGATAGTTTTTAGATATGAGGGATGTAATCCTATCAATAAATTCATCATTATATTCCTTATCATATTATTCACTACGAGCCACCACATCATGTTTAATTTCTCAAATATTCATATTACTTATAGAATTAAATGATATATATTCCTTCATCTCCATTTTGAAGGTTGGGGATTCCATTATTTCATGTGAAATAAGAAATTTATGTACTTCATCAAGAGATAAGTTAATAATATTTTTCTATAATAGGGATTTTAGGATGAAACATGTTACAAAAGTTTCTTATCATTTTTTAAAAATGGATGAATAATTCATGAAATCATTAAGCCTTTTGATGTTACTAGAAATTTGATTATCTCTAGTGAAGTAGTCATCAATAGTTTCATCATCCACTATGTTTTTATCTTAAAACATTATCCTCTGTATTTGAAGCTATACATACATCACTTTTATATTTCCCTTGAATATTATTTCAAGTTTGGCCCATTTTTTCTTTTTTATCTTGAGAACCATTACAGTCATATAATATTTTTCTTATAATGATAAACAAATAACATTTTGACAATTACCATCAACCTCAATATTTCTTCTATCAGTAAATTTCGTCCGGGAATCATTCTTTATAGGTGGAATCCAAACTGTAGATGCATTGATCACCTATAGAATAAGAGATATGAGATAAAGTATAATTAAATATTTAAATCAATGGAATTTTTTCACATCAATGTTATGAATAAATTTTATATTTTTTGATTTTTTATTATCCATGATATAAAAAAGTATGGATCTTACCGAGGGAACCTAGATGCTTTGATACCACTTGATATTCCAAGGATTTTGGGAAAACACTATGAAGGCGGGAATCAGTAGTGATCTTTTATAATTTATTTTCTATTGAAATCAACCACTACAATGGTTTTTATCATATTAAACATTATATATGAGCCCTACTTGTATGAAAACATAGGGTAGTTAACCATAGAACGTATGATTTACAATTTTTTACCCCAGTGTGGGTGAATATTTCCTTGACATGGATAATACTATATGTCCATGAAAATAAACTATGATATTAGGTGAGTATAATTGATATAATTACCTTTATTATTCTTTTTTCCTACTAACATATGTCATCCAACATTTTTAATACATAAAACATGAATTACATGGTACACACTCTAATAATATATTAGATATTTTGATTATTTGTTTCTTAGAAATTTGGAATGTAATATATGAAAAACACAAAAAAATCACCTAATACACCTGAAAAGATTCTTCTTAAATTATTCCTTTGTTTCTTTTACTACATCTCATATCCAAGATACATATATCAAAAGAAATGGGTGAGAAAAAAACCCATTAAGAGAATAAAAAGTAAATATTTAGCATGTGATCATGAGGCATAATAATAGGGAATTATTATAACAACATGAGGTATATCATAACAGAATAATCATGAATCATAACATATAAATGTGGATAAAATATAAAAATGATACATTCATAATAATTTCACAATGTTTTATCCACAAGGTGTCATAAATATATTTACTAAGGTTATTTAACAAGGAATCAGAAAACATGACATCTATAAAGATTAATTCTTTACCCAATGAATTATTTCAATATTTGGGTGAACCCTTCATATGTATAAATTCATTTTTCTTACAGTTATCCTAATAAGTCATTTCATTAATTACCCATGGGGAATAATGAACATATTTGATGTAAAATTCATTAAATTCATAAATTCTTAAAGAAATGATCATTACATAATTTAAAACCCATGAGAAAAGAATGTGGGTTAAATATATAAATGAATCCAATAAATTAATCATGTTTACAATTGGTTTAATACTAAGGAATAGATAAATTGGTTGGGTATTCACAAAAAAATAATATTTCATAGAAATGAAATAAATTATGGGAATGATTTTGGTAGTATAAAAAGTATACAAAAAGTATTATTGAATATTATTAATGAGAATGTGGGTAAGTGTCTCATTTATAGAACATAATTTTGGAAGTAATGGGATATTTTAATGAATGAAATCATAGTAAGTCTAATATACATTACTAAAAGGAAGTATTTGAATGTTAATGAAGAATGGGGTATAGAATTACCTTACCATAGAAAGTAAAAATATAAATCATGGATTGGGAAACCATAGAACCATGGAGACACCATATATGGAATTTAGAGAGGGGAAATGAGTATAATATCAGGTATAAAGAATATAGTGTAGAGAGGAATGAGAGTATGGGTGTCAATTTATATAAAAATTCGAGGAATTCATTAATACTTTCAAATATTGTTTTTAGAATTCTAGGTTGTGAAAAATGAAAAAACCGTCAGCCTACCCATGTTTTTTCTCTTGTAATTAGAAATTTAAGACTTTTTTATAATATTTTAATTCATTTGAATCTAAATCCATTTTTTAATACTAATTTTTAAAGGAAAAATATGTTTTCTAAAAATCAAATTTTAAAAAAAACTTAAATTTCATTTTACATTTTGGAAAGGGATTTATAGGTTTTGAAATTGATTTAAATACATTAACATACATAATATTAAATAAATGACGTATTTTCTGAAGATAAATAATTTAAATTAATTATTAAATCAATTTTATATATTTATGAAGTTATAATACTTTATGTATGTTATAAATTGTTTTTTATTTTACAAAAAAAATTAATTATCTCTATAAAATTATGAAAAATTCATCATTCGATAGTTTTGACTTTCTAGTATAAAAAATGTTATCAATTATATTTGGAAAATTTTTATATATGAAATAAAATATAAAATACTTGTTTATTTAAAGTCATACATTTTTATTATATAAAAATTTTATATTCATTAGAAATAAATTATATAATTTCAAAAAAATATTTTATAAATAAATTCATTGTTTTCAACAATTTATAAACATTAATTTTTCAAATGTATTTTAATTTAAATTAAACATTTATAATTTTATTAAATATTAAATCATTATCTCTTTGTTTAAAAATAAATTTTATCATGATCTCTAATAAAATTGTTAATTTATTTCTAAAATAATTACACATTAATATTGTTAGGGCATAGATAAATAACCCCTTATTGCACTATCATAGGCTCTAATGATAAGGTGTGAAATGGTGGCAGTTTCATGAGTTTGTTCAACTAGAATTGAAATAGTGGTGGTATCCAGTAGTTGAATCTTATCCTGTAGGAGATTTCATTCAAGCATTACATATTGATGCTCTGCTTGGGATTGATCAAGATGAAACCATGAAGATTATACCTCCATCCCTATATCTGAAAAAATTTCATCATAAGGTATTATTCTGCTAATTGGTGCCATAATTACATCTTTATTCATTCAATTAACTATTATCATTACCCTCAATATAAAATAACCCTATTGGTCACTTTATAATAGCTATATTACCAATGTTCATATTTACCAAGGATCATATTGACCAATGATCATGTACTAGTAATGTAAAATTTGTATCATCAAGGTCACATTTCTAATTACATCCTATATATACTAATAAACATTAACATTTAGTAATTAATTCAAAAACGTTTTTATAATTACTTTTATAATTTATGTTTTATTCCTAACATCGATTTTTATTTTATGAGTTTCCAGGGTATGTATAACATTCCTAGAAGAGTTAAATCTTATTGAGTATACTATTGTGAGATCTATATTCTATGGTTTTATATCCATGTATAAGACTTAGTTATAGTAATCTGTAAAATTAGTTTATATATGAAAATATTATTTATTAGTCTTTTTATGTACTTCAATTGGGAAATACAATAAAATAGTCATTATAAAAAATATTTCTTTTATTAATAAAAGATGGAATTTTCATGTTGTAACATCCCCCCTAAGAAATTTCATTATAGAAATTTGAATCTCTATTATAAATAAAATGGGATATTTTTCCATTATCACTTCTTCAGGATCCTATGTTTCTTCTTCAAACTTGTGATTTCTATATAGTAATTTCACAAGTCATGATTTCTTATTCCTCAGTAGATGTTCCATTATATCAAGAATATGGATGGTTCCTCTTTATATGATAATTTGGGTCCAAAATACACACCATTATTATCAAAAATATGTGTTGGTTCAGAGAAATAAATTATCAATAGAGACACATTGAAGAAATCATATATGTTATAATTATTTAGATGTAGTGAAAATTGATAAGAAACTGCTCCAACATTACTCTGAAACTCAAATGGTCAAATGATCCTTGGAATTCATTTCCCCGTCTTTAAAATTTTCAAAACTCTTCTCCATGGTGATATCTTGAGAAATATATAATACCTGTCTTGAAATTAAATTTATTTTTTACATTTTTTATTAAAACTTTTCTATAAACTTTTAGAAGTTTGGATGTATTTTTTGATCAATTGTATTTATTTTTAGACTCCTTCACAATTTTTGGACCCAAAAATTTCCATTCTCTATCTTTATACCAACATGTTGGAGTTTTACACCTTCTTCTATAGAGAGAATCAAATTTTGACATTTGGATACTTGATTGGAATCTTTTTTATAGTATAATTCAACAAGATGAAGATGTTTTTCCCAAATCACTTGAAAATCAAGTGAGCTAGACATTAAAATGTCTTCCATTTTTTAAATTTTCCTCTCAGACTATCCATAATTTTAAAGATGATTGGATATTCTTAGGATTACATATATTTTCTTACTCTTTAAAGTCTCTTCTAGTACATAGATGTAATTCTTTTATCTCATTTAGAAATAATCGATAATGGTACTCTTTAGATTATTACTACTTCATGGATATTGAAGTGATATAGGAACTCCACTATTATGTAAATGAAATGGGTAGACTTTGTCAACCTATCAACAATAAACCATATAGAATTGATTCCATTGTATTTCATGGGTGTTCCAGTGAACAACTATACAGTGATGTTGTCCCATTTACATATAGTTAAGGGTAGTGGTTTCAATACCCATTTAGGAAGTTTTCACTCTTCCTTCACCTGTTTTCTCACCAAGCACATTTAAATGTAATCAGAAATACCCCTTCTCAAATTATGCCACCTATAATGATCATGAAGGTCCCTATACATTTTTTGGATTTTGGGATGTATAGAGAATATTGAGCTATGATATTCATCCATCAGAGCATTATGAGTCTCTATGAAAGATGGGATATATTGCCTTGTACCAAATTGTAGTACACATTCTTGATGAATATTGAATATAGAAAATATCCCATTTTTCATATCATATATCTTCTTTTACATCAATGGATCATCACTTTGATATTTCTTGATCTTGTAAATTAATTATGGTGGAGAAATAATTTCAGATAATATTGATGATGTCTCATCCATTATGGTTCCCATATCTAAACATACTATGTCCTTGATTAAAGTATCCCCTTGAATACATGTCATTATAAGAACACAAGGATACTTCCTACTCATTTCATCTACAGCTATTTTGATCATATGGAGTAATAATTAATTTAAAAATTGTACTCTTCAGGAAGCTCTAAATATATCCTTTGTTTGATGTTTAGTTTTTTTTGTGAATATATACACTAAAAATTGGTGGTATCTGTATATAACATATTTTACTCAAAAAAGATAGTGTCTCTATAAATTTAAATTAAAAATGACTATAGATAACTCTATGTCATGAGTAGGATAATTATTCTCATGAGGCTTTAATTGTTGAGATGCAAAGGTGATCAAATTTTCATCATTCATTAATACATGTACACTCCATTTCAATAATTCATAACTTTAGATTGAAAATAAATCTCTAAAAGATGTAAATTTCAGATAATGTACACTAACTGATCTATCAATTAGTTATTTGAAACTTTCTTCACATTCATTTACAAGATAAACTATAATATTTTTTTATTTAACATATTTAGTGGAATATAAATCCATGAATTTTTTTTCACAAATCTTCTATAGTATCCTTCTATGCTAAGGAAACTATAATTCATAGTTATTGTTATAGGATGTGTCCACTCCTCTATGACCTTTTCCTTTTATATATCTGCTATGATTATTTCACTGGTCATGATGTATCCCATAAATGTGACTATAACTAACATTTACAAATTTTATTTAAAATATTATCCTTTCTTTGAGTTTGAAATATGACCCTTAGATGAACCTTATTCTCATAATGACTTTTCTAATATTCCAGAATATATTTAATAAAGACCACAAAAAATGAATCATGGTAGTACTTAAAGACTCTATTCATCACATCCATAAATATGGTAGGATTATTATTCAAGTCAAATTTTATAACAAGAAACTCATAATGCCTATATCTTTTACTCAAGGAAGTATTTCATATATGTTCTTTCATTACCCTTAATTGATAATACCCTAATTGGATTTCAATCATGGAGAAGAATTTATCCCATAATAGTTGGTAAAATAAACCATCAATCCTTAGGTGGGGGTAATTTTTTTCTTTACTATGACAAATTAATCACTATAAAGTAAGTTCATATGTTTATTTATCCATATTTATTTTTCATAAATAGAACAGGTGATCCCCAAGGAGACAAGAATGGTTTAATAAATCATTCTTTCCAATAGGACTTGCAGTTTCTTCTTTAATTACACTTACTCTACACATTCCATTCTATATAGAGTCATTGATATTGTCATAGATTCTAGTATGAGTTCAATTAATAACTCTACCATTATTTTTGGTAGATTTCAATGTTCCTCTTCAGGAAATATATCAATGTATTCCTGAAAAATGGAGAAATTTTATGTGTGTATACATTCATTTTCTTCTCCCTATTGACCTATCATCTCCAAAAACATGGCTATAGGAGGTTCATATATACAATGATTTGGATGGGGTGTCTCTCCATTCAAAATAACTCTAGGTTATCCCTTAATTCCCACTAATATTTCATTTCTTCTATGATTGACCTTTCCATTGAACTTTCATATCCAATCTACCCCACGTATAATGCTAAATTCTACTATGGTAATTACTTCTAGATTTTCGATGATATTGTCCTAAACAATGTTGAAAATAGAGTTTCTAGAGGCCTTTGATGCCTAAATAATCTCTATAGGAGTCTCCACTAATAACATTACTCATAGAAGTTTAGGGATTGACTCTAAATTCTTGGAAAAAATGGTTGAAATAAATAAAAGAATAAGACCAAAGTCAAACAATATACTTTATATCTTTAAGATCACAAAATTAATCCTGAATCCACATCATTTTGGTTCCCCCTACTTAATCTTCCATGATTTAAAATGCATGAAATTTATCCATTATAATATATTGTGGTTTTTGTACCATGTATTATCTTCTAATTTTGATACAAATTTTCAAAGTGACAAAGTTATCCATAGTTGAAGAATTAATCTTTAGGCTGTACTTGGGCCATCATCCATTTGAGGTTAACATTAAGATGTTGAGGCTTTACCTCACCATGATAGTTCTGTGATATATAGCCATTTATTCCATACTTGTAGAACATTACAATTTCATGAAATTGGTTCCCATAATATTTATTTCCACACATTATACACATGATTAGTTGTTGTTTCTTTTTTTATCTTCCCAAATAAATATGTTTCATTGAGGTTGGATCCTTTTTACTCTTATTTTTATTAAGCCTATGAGACCCCTTAATCTCCCCCAACTATAATTCATCCAGTATACTAGTCCACATTATCTCATCAATGATTTTATAGTCCCAATTTTCTAGATTCCTCCATAGGTGGGGTATTAGTCCACTAAAAACCCCATCAATCATTCCCTTAATATCCATAAAGAAGTTGTATTTGTATCATTAAGTCTTTAAAGAACGTTTCATTTCTTCCCATTCATTAATTTTCCTTCTGCTTTAACTCTATAAATTCCATCCCCACTTTTTCACATCAAATTGGCAAAAAACTTATTGAAAAATATTCTCCTAAACTTGTCCCGTTCTATAGAACTAATCTCCAATATTGGATTCTTGTTCTTAACCAGTTTCAATAAATGATCAGATTCTCCTTTTAATCAGTATACATTCGTGGTGACTTTATATAAACCAAAATAATATAGTAAAATATATATATTTTATATAGAGGTAATTAATTTTTTGGAATTAATGGATCAGTACATCTACTAAAATAATTTGGGTGTTGACAGATAAATGAATCCAATTCAAGTTATTACTATCAAGGTGAATCTGGATGATCAATATGATTTCAGTTATTTTTCATAACACAAGATAGTTGATACATACTACTCATGATGTTTTTTATTCCAACTAACACCATGATAGGAATTCCATCAATACATCTCAATTTCACTCATCATTTATGTGTTTCACCATATTTATATCTATTTTATAAAAAATAAGAAACATTTAGTAAGAAATGTGTCACTTTTATGAATATTGTAATTATAATGGGATTTTATGTTCTATATATATATAATATTATTAAAAGATTTTATTCTTTAATATATTTTAAAAAAGATTAATATTATCTATATATCCTTCAAAATGGTTTATTAAAAGTGTGTGACTAAACAAATCATTCCCCTTGGGAGTGTAAAAATAGGTGGACAATAAGAAATATTTATCATTCACTAGGTGAAAATTGAGTTAATAAACAATCATCACTTTTTGGGTTTATTAATATTATGTACATCTGTTCCCGTGAAACTTCAACATGTAGCATCCAAAGAGGGATTTAATTTCTTAAAAGCATCTCACTTAATACATAATCAAAACATCATAGTATTTTCCAACATTTATAATTTCGGTAAGGTTCTAAATAATGTTTTATTTACCTAATTTCCATTGATAAATAAACCATAATTTGATACAAACTATATTGTACTTCCTTTTTAATATATAAAACATACATTTTATGGAATAATATCTTATAATACAATGGATCTCATAATAAAATTTTCAAAAAAACTCTCGGTTTGGTACACCATCTATTTAGTATGACTCAATTTTTTATGCCTCTCTATATTTCTAGTAAGAATCTATCTGATTCCCCCTCAATATTTTTCTCATACCATTATCTGATACACTTCTTTCTATTAACTATTTCTGACACCACGTATAGCTAGTATGTATGTGTGGTACAAATTCTTCAACCAAGAGAATCCATTATTAGATGTTTTTTCTACTCATGTAAAAAAATCTTAGTACATTGAATCTCTCTCACAAATGGAAGGTGTATATATATACGATAATTCCTCCTATTTATATAATAACAAATTCTATAAAATTCTAGGAGAAATAAGAGTTCACTAAAAATTCAAATATAAATTTTCCCAGTAATCTCAACTTCGCTAAAATTCCTCTAATTTTTTTAGAACATTCATTAAAATTACTTAAGATTTGGAATTAATGAATTTATTGGAACTACTTCAAAAAATTTCTATATTTGAGAATATTTAATGAATATATTATCGTCATAATGATTCCGGAAATTGAAATGTTTATGTAAAGATCCTCTGAACTTCATTTGACAAATGTCATTCCAGTGACATTACAAGAACTCTAATATTTGGTATTTTTATTTCCAAATCTCCTCTATCTAATATATATCATCTGATTAACTCATTATGGTGAAAAAATTATTTATCTACTAGGTTCTCATAAAAGGATTCCTCAGTTTGATATAATAATATTTTTTCATCATGTTTGATCAATCAATTGAGTTGGCACATCTCCATCTAGGGATCTAGTATCATCTCAAACATTATAAATGACTTGGTCCATCGAAATAGGTATAGTATAACTTTATATAAATGTACATATGATGAAATATTATTTATATATATGATTCCTAACCATACATTGATCTCTTAGAAACTTTTTCAGTCGAACATATTCAAAATTTCATCCAATAGTAATGGATATCTCTATTTGGTATAAACCCCCAACTATATTTTCTCGAACACCTTCATCTCTCATCCTCATCAGTCTTGTTTTGATGGACTTTATATTTTTTTCATATGAACTTAGTCTAGGAACATAAAAAACATAAATATATCATATGAACTACATATATCTATAAATAATTGGAGTTTATACATAACAGTCTAGAAAAAATTAATGAAATATTCTTTTACTAGATTTAGATTATCTCTATCCAATTTTCCTTTGTTTTAATACAATTATATATTGAAACATTCACATTGAAGGAACTTCATGAATTCTTAACATTGAAAATTTTCCATCATGTATCTTCATTACATTATAAATAGGTCTTCATACAATATTATGTCTAAAAACATCATATTCCTCTTGTTGGTATACTCATTCCAATGGACTTTATACAAATCTATTCAGTCATTAACTGCAACATAATCTTTGTCAGGAAACCAACTTATACTCCTCTATACAAACTATTCCAAACTCAATTAGAATAATGAATTTTTTTATGATGTTAGAAACATGAAGATCATAAAAGAATCATCTGACATGTTAATGAAAATTTCTTCATACCCATAAGAAACTCATACTTACCTAAAACAAAAAAAATCATAATGAAATATGTTGAAAAGAAATAAAATATTCATTACAAAACAACCAAAAGAATTAAAAACATATAGAAAACATCATAAGATAATGGGAATATGATATTATTTAAATAACCACATAAAACATTAGAGTAAACTTGATAAAAAATAATATCTATGAATGAGGGAAATGGAGGTCATACGATAAATGTTAAAAAACAGTATTTCCCCCTTTGATAAAAAAATTAAAATTTGAAAACTATAGAAAAAATTTAAAGGATTATTTATTAAAACCTTTTTAAAAATTAAAGGTTAGTAAATTAACTTAAAATTATTTTGATAATAGAAAAGAATTTTTTTTAAACATTTAATAAACATGGATATGGAAGAGTTTAAAACGTCTAAAACATGTTTTTTAAAAAAATATCTTACCATGAGTATCATTTTTCTTCTTGTGTTATCAAAATCCTAAATAAAAAATTTGTATTAATTATATACATTCATAATAAAATTATTCATGTTAATTTAATTATCATTATTCATTTTATTTTATATATTACCACATACTATTTAAATTCATAATCAATTATGTTCATGTAGTAGATTTTGAGTTTGCTTGGTCGAAAACATATTTTTTGTGATGATCATGGTCGAATATGTCATGGATCCATCATCTAAATAATTTTAAACTTGTTATATTTATCATTTTAATATTAGAAATTTATTTATAAAACCATTCATGTTTGATAGTTTTGAAAAATAAGACACATAATTTATGAAGGTGGTAGTCCTCATGTACACATGAGTGAAATTTTCATTTTTCCAATGGGTGAAAAGTACATAATAAAGATAAAGATATAACATTACTAAATAATAATCATTTTATTAATATCATTTTTTTATTAATTAAATCCATAATTATATGAATCCATGAGTGTTAGTTATGAAAACAAACACATTTCATCATGGAGGTGGTAGTCCACACATATGAACGAGTGACATTATTGGGAAGAAGGTAGAAAATAGTTGTTTCATCTATATAATAAAATTTAAGAATATTAAAGATACTTATTCATTTATATTATCATGGTTGGAATATATTTTGAGGATGTAAAATATGAAATAAACATTAAATTTATCGGTCAATAACTATATAACCTCCATGGATATCTTCTATTGGCTTACACCTTATGCATTCTAGGGTTTTCCTTTTAGGAAAACCAGTACCTCTATAACTTGGGTAGGATAATTGGGAAGGTATTTGGGTAATTTTATTTCATGATATAGTGCTAAACTTTAGTGGATAAGTGAAGAGAGGAGGTTCCCTTTTATAAGTTAAAGGTTATATTTTGAAATATAAAATAGATTAAATTTATTTTTTATGAAAAGTAGCTCTAATTAAGTCTAATTGTCAATATAGTATATATTAGGATTGAAATACAGTAATAAAATTATATTTTGGAATGTTTTAGATATATTTTAATACTAATATCATGATTTAACTCCCTTCTTTAACCCTTTTAACTTTTACTCGGGTGAAAATGTTTATTGTGGTAACTATTTATTATGACTACAAAAAAAGAAAATAATAAAAAATGTTACAATATAATTATAAATACATTATAAAATTGTATAGAAACAATTTCTTGAAGTGTTTAAAACTAATTTAAATATAATCTCACAAAACACAATTAAACCCCATTTTAGAAAATACCATTTATATGAATAAAAATGAAGTTACACCATGATAATGTTTATTTTTAATTAAAATGGGATTTATTGGATTATATTTAATAAACAGAGACATATTTCACATTTATATAAAACCAAAAAAAAAGTATCCATAGTAAAACTTTATTAAAATTGATGAACTAAAAATAGTTATTATTTGAATAAAAACATTACTTAGATTTTAAAAATGTCAAACATAGATTTATAGGTACCAAATTACTATAAAAGCTTAGTCAGAGGCAATATCTCTGACCATTTATTAAGAAAAAAAAGTACAGAGAAGAAGAAACACAAACAAGAAAAATCAGTTACATATTATATGAGTCATACCCCTCGCCACACCCATGATATAAGACTTCCTCCACAGTAGCCGATTCTCATTCAGAGCTTTAATAGTGCTTCAAGACCTTAGCATACTTCCATCTGAGATTCAGTTTCTATAAACATATAAACTCCGTAGAGGATTTCCTGCCAGAGGACCTGGTTGACAGCAGCTTCGAAAAGTCAGAATAAACCTTCATTGTTCTTCGTTTAACTAGAGGAGGTTCGTCATTGCCAGATTTCTTCTTCCCATCCTTGACAACATCACTAATGGAAGGTTTGACCAAATCACATTTATTTTCATTGTCACTATCCGAGACATCCCCCCAATGTCCGATAATGACCATTTCTTGGACATCATCAATCATGTTCTGGTTCTACTCATATTGCCCACTATGATCAATCAAATCCAAACAATGTGGAGGGTCTACAAAAACAAGATCAGCATCCACCTCCTTCCTCAAAACATCCTCTTTAACAATCTACATTATGTGGCCCTTCATCATTTGAGAACACCCATTCATCTCATTGTGACCCAATTATAGAAATCGGCTGGAAGTATCAATTGTGATCTCCAAACCATAATCAAAAACCAGATGCATGTGATAACCCTCAATGGATGGACGGATAGGGAGTGCATCATGGACTTTCCCATCAACTAAGTTCAATGCCAGCTCTACCTCCATCTGCTCAACATCACCAGCTTTGATCAGCCCACTGACATCCCTTCCTACATCATGGGAAACTTGATCTTCCCCAAGCTGCAATACATCCCCTAAAGAAGCAGGTTCTCCCAACTTTCCTCAAATTCCATTGCTAGGACCTTATTTATCCATACTAAAATGATTCACACCAGTCGTCGGTATAAGGTCTTGCTTTATTCAATCAAATACCACAGCAAAATATGGATTAATGGATGCCCGAAACTACCTTCCCAGAGATGAATCACCCAAAATATCAGCAATCTCATGCTTAGCTACATCAGAAAACGTCTGTCCCTGACCATATACCCTACCAGGACTCTTCAGCGAAGCAATCATCCTTCTTCTTCTGGCTCCACGAAGACAGTGACCAGCCCGTATGACCCAAATGACAACAAGTCAAGCAATAATCAACCCAATTTTCAAACACAACAGCTTGCCTCCATAGGTACTCCTCACCAAAATTATTCTAAATCCAGTTAAACAATGGCTTCGAGGCATCCACCTCAACCCAAAGATGAGGAATAACTGGATGACTCACAGAGGATGTGCGGGCATTCGAGTAGAGGAAACGGACGACTAGGTTCCCTAACATACAAATTATCGAAGGATTTTGAAAATGAAAAGGAAGATGAGGCAGGCTTACCCAGGTCACTAATGAAGGAGGATCCCGATTCATAAAGATATCAAAAGACCATTGGAGAAGGAAAAATTTTCATCTGTTGCATCTACGGGGAGCTCTGGACCATATGCGGATTAAGTCTTCCTCCAAACCAAAACAAATCATCAGATGACGATTATCAATAAGACCTGCAACTGCACGTTCTTTTAGATCCCAATCACTAAACAAAAAGTTATTGAACTCATTAACTAAAGCCCTTCAATGAGAAAAGAGAGCAACCAGGGTCATATCTAGGAAGCTCAAGGCCGAAAAGAATTCCACTAAAGAAATTGAAAGCCAAGGGACCCCAAGATGAAGATTTGGAACTTTCGGGCTTTATGGAATCAACGGGAAGTCTGGGAGATAGCTAGGGTTTGAAAATTGTACAAACGACTCCCACGATGCCGAGGCGGTGGATCCAAAACATCCTCCCCCTCCAACCACCTGGAAGGGGGGGAAATGCTACATCAGGCATCAACTGGGGTTCATCATCGGGAAGGAGAAGGGGAGGCTCGCATCCCCATTTTATAGGTTCAAAATTGTATTGTTAAATAAATTGTATAAAGTAACATCATATGATAAACATATAGATTTTTTTCATTTTATCTATGATTAAATATGGTAGATGAAGGCCCATAAAACCTATCACTTAGATGTGGTGTAAGAAAATTTGAGACACGAACCACATGATTTTTTAACATTTAATTGTTAATATGGATGACTATGGAAGGAGGGGATAATGTGTCTCATTATAAAATATATTAGTTATTAAACTATTGATTAATTGAATAAAAATTAATTCCGAGTTGAACAAATGCATAGTGTGATATAAGAAAATGAGGGACCAGGATGTGCTAAAAATTTACATGGAACCCTCTTATAGTAAAAAAACCCTAGAGCACATGTGAGTACATATGAGGTCATGTTTTGGAATAATAAATTATATTTTAATTCTATAAAACTCCCAAACCTAATAAAATACTCTTTTTATAAATTTGTGGATGTTTGGTAGTTTAATTTGTATAATTTTATTTAATGGGAATTGTTGAGCTCATTATGTTTTGTCCTTGGTTTTCCCTTACACCAACCTTTAATGAGATACATTAATTAATGATACAACTCACTTTGTTTTTGAATTAAATTTCATCCAATGATATTTTATTCTAAATTTAATGATATGATTAATTATTTTTTGAAACCGAGTCATTTTTTATTAAAATAGTTATAATTTCATTTATAGATATTATAATATTTAGAATTAAGAGAATTCATAATATGTTAGGAATTATTATAAATTGGTGAAGTTATTATGATAATATGGATTACTCATAGATTATGTGAATTACTTTTACAAAAAATATTAATTATTAAATATCAAATGATGACTTAAATTGAGAAATTAAAGTGAAATTCAAGATTAGTAATGTGGACTTCATTTGAATTTATATTAATTATAAATAAATTTACATAAATTAATTAATTAAAGTATTTTATTAAATAATGTTGTTTTTTAACCTTGAGATATGATATAAGCCTTTTATAGGTTACATGAATTTGGTAAGGCTATAAGAAGGATGTATATTCACTGGTAATGATGTATGTTATTAGGAAATATTATTAATAGTGTAGATGTCTTACTAAAATTGATAAATACTGATTAGTGGAATAATAAATTAATCTAGAATTTTTAATAATAATAAGTTAAATATTTTCATATGATGAAGATGTGGAAGGTCTACATGAACCAAATAAATTAAGGCATGACTTTATTAAAATAATGATATGTATAAAATATGGTAATGATGTGTGAATCGTATCACAATTATTTAGAAAAGTTATGGTGATATATATTTTATTATATTATGTGAATATTGATATTAATAGAATATTACATTAGTTATTTTAATAATACAGTAAATGATATTGCATTATAATTATATATTTATAACAATTGATATGAAAAAGATCCATGGAAATGTTAAGAATATATTAAGGACTACTATATAGAAAGTTCCATGAAATAGATAAATTGATTAATTATTAGGAACTGTATTATTATTTCTTACTCACCATACATTGAATGTACAATGTTGACTTGTTTCTCATGTTTTTCAATGATATGGGCACACTAAAGCGACTACTATCATACTTACTCCCTGTCATGGGGTAAATCTATACAATTATATTTTATTATTTATCATCTTTTCACTGACTACTCTAAGTTAGATACAAATATGACATATACTAGTGGAAGTTGTTATTCTCATTCATAACTCTAGGTCTGAGTCCTTTAATGAATCAATTGAGGGTATGATGTTATTATCAACAAATAATTTTAGTTTTAGTTAGATGATCATATACTTGTGTGATTACACTCATTTTCTCCCATAAATATTGGATTTATGTGAACAACGATTTATTGATTACCTACTATTTTCCCATCCACAAATTTGGGTTTTAAATAGAATAGTTATTAAGGTGATTCTCTAACATTTGACTAGTAGTGTAGGTTCTTCTCTAATAGGAAATGGTTGTAAATCCTAGTTGAATAATTATATGTGGAATTTTAATTTAATTTTAGTAGTTAAAATTACTTTCAAATATGTTATTTTATTACATGAATATCACTCACATGTGGGAGGCATGTGTTCAAAAATACATTAAGGGATTAATATAATGATTCCTCAGATAGATATGGTGTTATGAACATTACCCCTGCCTATGTTTATGGATCATATAGAGATATTATTCTAATGTTCTGGGTTCTTTTTGGACTTTTTATGTCATTGTTCATTGGAACCCTTCCTATTGTGATATTTATAAATTTAGATATTATAAAAAACTATGAATTCATTTTGATTTGGTGTTCATGTTTATGGTGAGATTTGGATATCTTGATAATAAATTGTCATGAATATTATATTGATTGATTAAGATGTGAATTGGGATGTTATTTTTTACAATTAATTTATTTATGACGTACATAGACACTTTTGGATAATGGGATTCTGATTACATCATTATATTACCGTACAATGTATCATTTCACAACCAAAGATATTTACTAATCAGTTTTCACCATTGTGTTGATATAGACCAGTAAATGTAGTTAATTGATCATCATTGGGACTAGAGACTGATAGGATATATAATATATAATATCTTATAGCAATTAGTATGGTGTTCACTTTTCATTAATCTATTTTCTAATTGATTTTACATTACATCAGTTCAGGATGTGTAATTTTATATAATGATTTATTCATTTATTTTTTTATTATATTTTGGAGGTGGTTAAAATATATTCATGGTTTATATTTTATTGTTAAATTTTCATTTAACTTTTTTGGATGATGATTTATGATTGAAGGTGAGAAGATTTATATTGAGTTAATTCATTCTATCATTCTTAGAGGATACCTCAACTATGGTCACTAAACTATGTCCTATTCGTAGTGATCTTAGTTGATTTTTTGTGTGGTATATATATATGACATATTTTATTTTTTATTTTTAATGGACCTCACCTGAATTAGATTTCCTTAATGAAGCCTAAATGTTTTTGTTTTATTTGTGTTTTCCCCATACATCCAGTTTAGGGATGGAATAGATAGTTAACTATAACCTCTTAACTAGTCTCCCTTCTAGGTGTGGTATAATGGATTGGCTATGTGGATGATGTGAGGAGACATCATGGGTGTATTTCATTGTAGGAGGAGGGAATGTGGTTTACATAAATCATGTACAAGATATCATACCATATTGTATATGATATGTGTGGATGGTATGTGATATGTGGTGGTGGATATTGGATGATAAAGATGATTTTATTGTTCTTGTGGTATGGTTGTACTTAAGGTATAGTTGGAAAAATTCCAACAAGAGATATTGGACCCTATGGGAGGATTGGATTATTTGATCTATGGTCTAAGCCACATCAGATGTGAATATATTGGTATGGTGTGCTATGTCGTGGCTGCTGAAGGGATTATGATCACAAGAGATTTGATATTGGGGCATGAGAGTGAAATAATTTTGGGGAACTGATTGTAGGATACCCTTTAGTTATATTATTCAATATTATTCTATAGTAATTTTTTTGATATTTGTTGAGTGATCCTTGGTGAGGATCAGTAATATTTGAAAAGATATGTTCTTAATAGTTTTTCTATTTATTCACTAGAGTATTAGCTTGTTTATTCAACATTTTCATGAGAGGTATTGGGTTTGATCCAATTTAATATGCATGTCATGAAACCCCTTATATATAAAACTATTTGTTAAGTTTACAAGTAGATTTTGGTGACCAAGAATGATAAAAATATCCCATATCTAGGAAATAGATGTGGATTTGATGCCTAGAAATTTTATTTATTATTTTATTTAGAGGCATATATTTTCCTGACATGTTCTTGCATAGTGGAATTATTATAGATCTTGGTTTATTTATATAATGGTTTTAAATGATGGTTTTAATTAAATATTCCAAGGATATATTAGGTAAATTATTCCCATTTTAATTTTTTATACCCTTAGTGCCATTTTCAATCACAGGCCCTATGGTGGCGGGCTTTGAGGGTAATCTTATCATCGCTAAAGGCCTTAGAGGAGTTCCCTATGGGGGAAGGTTATGAAAGAGTAGTGTCAATACTTTGTATTTAGTTTTATTATGTATATGGGAGTTAGGAACTAGTGTGAATCTCATGGGTTGGCAAGGAAACCATAAAAGTTGATCATATTGATTGACGTAGGCAAGGAAGACCAGCTAGTATTGGTCTTAATGTTGATGAAGACACAAGTGCAGGGGGTGAATTGCGTCCTTTAAGAACACAAGATTTTGTTTTCAAACTAACCAACTTTTTAAAATTTAAAGTGACATTATTACCTTTTCATTAAACATAATATTTAGTAGAATATAATGAAAATAAAAATGTAATTTTTATAGTGGCTTGGGGAAAAAAGGCCCCCTAGTAAACTACACTAATACTCTCTCTGCGATCTTTGTGATTTTCAATAGCCAATCATTTTCCTTGGGATCTCAAAAATTACATTTAAAAAAGTAAAACATAATACAAAATATTTCACAGGTATTCAAACATGACAAACCAAAATCCTCGAAACAATTGTACATGAGTGTTAAAAAACAAAGGAGATTGTATTTTGTTTGAGAAATTGTTATTAAAATAATTCAAATGAAGATAATGAAACTAATAATAGAATAAATATCCACAGGAGAAGATTAATAAATTCAATGCACAATCCACAAGAAGAATCTTCATGATTCTATAGAGAATTTTTGAATAACACAACAGTAAGAAAAACTTGTTATAAAATGGATGAACATACAATAGTATGTTAAAACATTAATTTCTTCAAACTGTTCTGCTAAAAGAGATTCAATAAACTAAAAAATATGAATAATAGGTAGATAAAATAGTTATAACATAAAATATAATATCTTTTTTAAAAGAAAAATATGATGTATTTTAGATAAATAAATTAATACCATCAAGCTTCTGAGAAAAGTGAAAATTAAAAAAATATTAACACTCCACATAAGATATAACAATTTGAGAATTAATTATGATTCCAAATTTATTTTAGGTCAAATAGATCTAGAAAAGGTTCCCGAGAAATCATGATCTTAAAAATGATTAATGTCTTTAAATTTTTAAATTAATCATCCACAAAAAAAATTATAACTTCACATATAAATTGTAACGAAAAAAATACAATTTTAAGACCTTATGAATCAGTTTTGATTCACTTTTTTGGTATATTTACTCTAATGAAATCATAGTAGAAGGCTCAGATATATCCAAAATTAAAATTTTATTGATGACTAATTAAACATGGGTTTTTTCTACATGACGATAAATTAAAAAGTATAGTTTAGAATATACAATTTATTAATAATGTAGAATATTATATTTTGAGGTTTGATTCCAATGTTATGTTAACATACCAAATGTGTGATACTCAAACATGGGGTTGCTTCGTGAAAATTTGGTTCCCAAAACTAACATTTAGTTAAAATGTGAGGTTCCAAAAGTGGAATTATGTACTCAAAATTTAGGTTTATAAAAATAACATTCATCACAAACGTGGGGTTTGATTCCAAATTTCAGTATCAATAACACTTTTTAAATAGTGATTGTAGACATCTCAAATCTTATAGAATACCTTATAGAATAAATTTATACTAAATTAAATGTAATGAACTTATAGATTTATTGGGAAATGAAATTAATATTTGAATAAATATATTTCTAAAATCTACATAATGTAGTCTCATTAGTTACAAAATTGAGGGTGTTTGTGAGAATCAAAATTAATGAGAAATCGATGAAAAATTGTTAGAATAATATGAAAATTCCTAAAAATGTAACCATTTTGATGATCACTCTTCCCATGGAATTTTAATAAACAACAAAAATCTATTACCACTTTTTTTATTAAAAAAACATATTATGATTAAATATTAATAAAATATTAAATTTTTTTCAAAAGATTGAATTTCTGTGTTGATCCATATTTCTCTTCCTTTTTTTGAAAACTGAATGAATGTATAAAATGTATTAAAACCAAATTAATTTAGAACATGACTATAAGTGAATGTTATTTATGAAAAAAATAAATTCATTCTCTAAATATATAGTCTCAGAAACATAGAAAAAAACAAATGAAAATTCCAAGGGAAAATAATATAAAAAAAGAATCACATTTTTATAAACTATGCCTATATAAAATGAACATTGGATAAAAGTTAAATAGGTTAATGTATTTTGTGAGAGAAATAATCTGATTCAGGTTCATTAGAGAATGAGGACTCATTTTTTAAATAATCGTTGAGAGTTTTGTATGCTTCTGTCAACTTAACCATAAAATATATGAAATGATAATTCATCAGTCTCACCCACTCTTTCATCAGATTCCTTGATTCATGACACATATTCAACACTTAAACTAGATTAACCTATGGAAAATTTAACATATCTTTCCATCATTTGGTTGAAAAAAAATCTAACGACTAGTTCTGTTAAAGTCAATCTTTCTATTAAATCCTTCTGATTTACTAGTAGAATGTGCACATGAACCCTATCAGAATACAAGATCTTAATATTTTCATTTGTGGTTTTAATAGAAGTAGTAAAAAACACTATAATTCTCTAAATATTTGTATATCCTACTCCACCTGAAGTAGATGCCCTTTCCTGGCTTAAATTGTAAAACATTGTAGTTTTAATATCATTTTCTAATAACATTTGAAGATGATCAAAATCAGAATTTGAAATCATTTCTCCAATTAAACTTCAAATCATCTAAGATAAATATCATTTTTGGGAATCAAAATATTTTTAGGAAATTGAGTTTTTCTATAAAAACCAATATTGAGTATGGAGAGACCCAAATTCTATTATAGAAATAGATTAACTTTTAAATTCATCATTAAAATTTTTATAACTCTCAAGATCTCTTTCCATATTTAATGCTTCATCCATTAACTAATTAAACTTAGAAACTAATGATTCCTTTTAATATATTTTATAAGTTTCTCTAACTTCAACCAACTAATGTGATTTAACTTATACACCATCCTCAGAATGAGATGATAACTCTAAATGCATTTTTATATCATCATTATTCTCTTATGTAGTCCATTCCAAGGAAATTTCATTAAATTATATTTAATGATCCCTGATAAATTTAATTGTAAAAGGAACTGTGGTACTCAATTGCTTTAAAAAATGAGCTTCCTCTATCCTTTACATTTATATGGAAAGAACAACTTCACCAATAGGTTGTTCATACTAAGGAATAATTACTTCTATTCTTTTAGATCCATGATAATGTGGGTCTTCCTCTTCGATCCATTCTATAAATTGAATAAGTTTTGGATCTTTATATTTTACTATTGGAGCTATCTAGATAACCTCCTAAGAAGTAGAGTAAAAAACATTCTCTATTTGTGTCGGAACCTCTCTTCTAAGAGGCCTATGAACATTAATATCATCATTATCTTATTCAGTGTGATGTTTCTGGGTAGATCTATGAAAATTAATAATTACCCTAACTATAATAGGAAATTTTCGTCAGACACCTACATTATTATACTATTGATAGGGATATTTGTAGAACATATAGAAGAATAACCTAAACAAGAATCCATTGGTAGAAAACCAACTACTCCCTCTACTTGATATTCCCAATCGACTTTTCACCTAGCCTTATATATCATACTAACTTTAAACTCCTATTTTCCCTCTCATCATGAGCTCCAAATTTCTCTTATTCTTATGAACCAACTTGATTCATCATACCTCTTATCAGACTCCAAAACAATATAAATTTCATTATTTTCTTGTATGAAAAATATTACTATGTTGGCATGTTAAATTTTTTTGGATATTAGTAATCATCCCCATTTTATAAAGAATAAGGGACATCAAACTATCACATGTATAAAAATAAATTCTAACATCCTTTTGAGAGTAATGGTTTATGTATCATAACATTTTCTGACTTACATTTAATTTTATGTCACTCAACATTAACAAAATGATAAACATGTACAGAAAAAGAATTTCCTCAAAATCATAAATCCTCAGAACTACGATTATCTCGATAAATATGACCAAAATATTTATATATTCATATAGATCTTTCACTAGCATATTTTTAATTTAATAGGTCTTGAGGAGAATGTAAATAATGTCCTTAGACATATAAAATACATCTATGATAGATATTTGACTAAAATAGAAATTCCCTTCATGGGGGAATTGAATGATCTATGAAAATACTTCCTGATGGAATCCATGTCATGAATAAGGTCAAAGATACATTTATGGACCCAAAATATAGCATAGTGTCTAACCTCAAGGTCACTATTAAGGAAGAAATGTCGAATTCCCAAGTGATCATTCCAAATAACTTTTTGTGTTTCTAAATTTGGAATGTCATAGAATAAAATAGCAAGAATATTGATGAAACACATAGTAGGGGTAGTGGAAGTAAAGGAATAGAAACTGAGAAGAGGAACTAAAAAAATGAAAGAAAAACAATGAAAATTAATTGGAAGAAATTAAGGATGAGAAGAAAGTCCACAAGAAAAATATGAGATCCTGGTTGACCTACCATCAACTGCCCGTCTTAGATCATAAGAATATGACCATGATAAATCACCCTCACTCAATGAATGGCTACGGAATCAGATCACAAACCACTTCTACCTAACAAGTTACCACATGAATGCTTAAGTTTTTAATAGGGCGATCACTCCTCCAAAATGAAAAATGAATCACTCAATAGACAAATTCTGTCTATGATATCTCACAAGACAGAATGATACTTTTCAGATATTCATATAACACATCCAAACTAAGATTCCCAGTCAAGAAAGTGAGAGAGTAAGGGAAAAATAATTGAGGTAAAAGTGTATCAAAAAGTTCATTTGTAAGAGTGAAGTCTCCCATAACCCAATCCCATTCACAATCTGCTAAGAAGAAACAAGAGGGTGATGATCATCATAAAGTGGCATCATAGAATATCACTTCTTGAAAATGGACTCAAAAATTTGTCCATAATAAATGATGGTTTGAAATAATAACATAGATAGACAATGAAAAAACTGACGAAAATCACAATTGTATTTAAAAATTATGAGAAACAATATAATTATAGTTATAAAGATATAAAAACGGAAAAAAAATAAAATGAAGATGAGGAGGAGGGCTGGTTCCCGTCTTTATAAATTGATTTGTTTTCTATATACATGGATACAGAAAAGCAGAGGAGATCCTCTCCTCTTATTCTGAAAATGAAAACAAAATAATAGTGACACTCAAAATAATAGGTAGTAGATTCGATGGGATGAGTTTTTATGTGCTCATCACCAACTCTGAGTAACATTTCTTTTATAATATCAACCCACCTAAAATGATTTGTTCTCCCATCAAACATGTGATCCAATCACCACCCACGATCAGTTCCCGTGATCATAGTTCTTTTATGATTCTTTGAGACAACATAAAAATACGAGGGATTAAATAATTTAGTTGGTGACGATTAGTGATACTCAGAATGGGACCTTCATCTTCAAGTCTAGATCATGTGTTTCCATCATCTAGTGGGTATCCAGACACATCAGTGATGCTTCTTCATCCTCAGTGGTTGGAGAATCTGGATCTAGCAATGCTCGACTTCTATTTTTTTCTAGGATTTTGGTATCAATGTTTGCTACTATTGATTCATGGTGGTGGGGATGATCGGTGGATTGGTAATGTGGAAGTACCACCTATGGTTTGGTGGTAGTTTCCACTATTAGTGGGAATATTTGTGAATGGTAGATATGGTGGTGGAATTGTAGATATAGTGGTGGCATTGTGGGGAATTGAAGGTAGAAGGGGAGTGAATGTGGGTTGGCTACATAACCAATTGGCTACGTGAGTTCCAATTGGATATGAATGAATTTGAAAATTTTCTATACCTTGATGCAGAAAGAAAATTGGATACATGAATTCTGGTCTACTAGCATCATTTGGCTACATAGTTAATCTACTACGTGAACCATCACATGCAAATTTGGTACGTCCAGCCCTCTTCCAATCAACTCGGTGTGGTATTCTCTATTCAGATATGTGGGATGAACTTGTATTTGATCAATAAATTAATATAAATTTCAAATTACATATGAAATAAGTGAAATAAATTCAGGGAATGAATTTATTTAATTAATTCAGAACAATTATTCTAGAAAATAGTTTTTTTAAATTACAATTTTTTAGAGACAAACAATCCAAATTCCTAAAATAAATTTCATGTTCAATTAAAAATCAAATTTCCATAATATTTGAATTCTACTAAAAATTATTCAATGGAATTAAATGAAAGAATTAATTTCCATAAAATTTTCAAAAAACAACAAAGCAATTTATAAATTATATTTCTAATCAAACTCACCAAATTATGTTTATTAAAAAATATTTACATTTAAGCCCTAAAATAAATTTTTTAACAAGATTTTTAGAAAATGTCAATCCTAATGGAATAAAGCATCATCTATCAAATATTTTCCAATTAAGGGAGAAATCCAGATTTATTTTTTAATTATTATACCGAAATGGATATTACATAGACATAAATTTTTGTTTGACCTCAATCATTTTCAAGTTTTTTTATTCCTTCGTAAAATAAAAAACAAGATATTTTTTCCGTTAACTCAAAATGATGCATGTCAAAAAAAATTAATTAGAGAGAAAATAATTCTAAGGTAAGTCAAACATTTCAAATAAACTTCACATTAGGTCATGTCTAAGTTCAAAGATACTCTAGTAATCATGAGAGAACATATCCATTCATTATTGAAAATGGCATGCCTCTTAGGTGAAGTAACTCACAACCCTACAAAAAATCATGTTCAACTACCAATTATAAAAGGGGTGATAAATTAGATATAAGTGGAAATAAAATCATAATAAGATGCAGTTGTAATATCTCTCCATCATAGATTCTAAATAATTTCAGTTCATTTTTATCACTTCATTGATACAACTCAAACGAATAAAAATTAAGTCAATTGTTTCATTCTTCAATGAGGTTCACTATCTCTCCCACCTTAATAAGCTCATTTTGACAAGACCTACTATTTTTAAATTTTCACAGTCAAAGGATTGTATATAGAAATATGATACAACTTATTACTTTTGAATTTTATTTATTTATAGAAATTCATCTAGTTGTCTTATCTTAGAGACTCGCCATGGGATCACAAACGCCCATTTTAGTCCAGATTCAAAGGACTTTTTTATTATAATTTGAGTTGGATATATAAGGTGATTGGATGAAAAGGTTATTCTTCTAGGTTTGACTTCAAGTTTATAGTTTCCTCAATTTACAGTCATTATTCCATAATGATTTACCCTATCCCACCCCCTTTAACTATTACTAAAGAATATATACATAAAAAAACATTAACACAACTCGAACATCATGACTTCCAAATAATTTCAAAATATGTGAAAACCACAATAACTATCATTTTATTATCCACTAGACAAGATATAATTAATGTGGTTATTTAAGCCTATGTTCCTCAGTTTCAGAAATGAGTTGAAAATTTTTTGATCATTTTTTTACAAAAAATCAAGGGGGATTTTGATGTGTCGAGAGTTTAAAGAATATATTAGAATAGAGAATGAATCCTTTCCAACATACTAAAGACTCAACATTTTCCACAATGTAAAATTCTAATATGGGAGACAATTTTTGTCAAAAGAAAAGTATATAATTCACCAGTTAAAAGAATGTGAATGGAGGTTACATGAAAGGTCAAAATGAACTTTTTCCACACATCCAATAAAATCATCATTTTTTTAAAGTTGATGCTTCTGGTTATTATACATAGAAAAGTGGGTTTTCAATGTAGTTAAAATAGTATCATGATAAAAATAATTACAAAATTTTTTTTTACAGGGGTGCAATCCAAATTTTAAATTAAACTAATATCAATATTTGAACACTCAAGACATTAGAAAAATCAAGACCCATGCAGGAAAAAATATTCACCAAGTTAAATTAAAATCAAGGGATATTCCCCCACTCATAATCCACAAGCAGTAAAAATATGGGAAACATTAAAACTAAAGCATCCTCAGTTTAGAAACATTGAATTTTTGTTTGGTTCATCCATATGAAGCCTCCCTCTGTTTTCTTTAAGTGACTTTCATTCCTTCCATGTTATGGTTTCTTCAAATGTAAAAAATTTAACATAATATATCATGAATTAATGTTCAATGATAAATGGAATTAGAGTTTGATTTAGGGATTATTATCCAATTAATATAGTGTGCTTCTCCCTTTGTCCCTGACTTACTACCACGTGGAATTACTGCCTGATTATTTCCCATAAAAAACCACACAATTAAAACTACACTAATAAAAAACAATAATATAAAAAGGATAATCTTGAGATAACTGTTGGATATGGTGGTCTAGAACCAAATACTTTGTACTTTATTCATTAAATAAAAGCCTTATCACGTCTTGATTGTTCTTCTGTGTGACATGTCATGTGATAATGTCCTAAGGACAGCTGTTGCATTAATGGTTCGTAGTAGATCCCTGCAATGATGAAAACCCGGAAGTGCCATAACACTATTCTTGAATGTATGTTCTATGGCCGGATGATATTATTTGAGGGACACAAATAATATAGGTCATCAGGGGTGAGGACTCATAAAACATTGAGGCACCTTCTCATGGTGTGCACCCTTGGTAATATCTAGGAGGATATTATGAGAACGAGACCCGCCAGTAGGAAATCCACATTTCATAGTGTCATTGGATGATCCTATCTGCGAACGTGTGTATTGGTCCTTAGACTTTATGATTATTATTAATGGGTATTACAACTCGTGCACTTAGATGTATTGATGAAAACTGTGACGACACACTGTTCGCAGTGAGTTAGGATACATTGGGTGCATCACGAGTAATACCACATTAATAGATAATGCGAGAAAGGATTTTCCCTTCCGTTCCATAACGGAATTAGATATCTCAGGACCTTTGATGGAATTGATAAAACCTAAACAAATCCATGGCCATCGTAAGGTTTGGGAAAGTTCAATTCCAGGAAGTCAAAGAAAGAATAATCAAGCACATGGGTTGATGACACTAGCATGCAACCCGCTTGATTGGAGATATCGAGACAAAGGGTTTATATTACACGGTAAGCGTTCATAGGAGGTGACATGTCATTGCGGCGTTAACTTCTATATCTATGGGTGCCTTGGCGTGTTGCTAGATGATAACCTTGGACTTTAGGCACGCTCATCCTAATTCCACTGAGAAAGAGGCCTAGAGGGTCACACACTAAGTGTGTCCATGTATCTCAGTTAAATATTAATTTAACAAGTTGAATAAATATTATTCCTGATTGTGGTTTAATAATTATTCAAGGATGTATAATTGCATTTATTTTGACACTAGTTATTCGAGATAATATATTGTGGGCAAAATAATATATATTTATTAGCGAGTAATGTAGTTACATTTATTTAAGAAATAAATAGCAATTACTCAATGTCTAATAAATATGGTGGAGGAAAATAAATAAAACTGAAAAAATAAAAGTACATGCCGTGTAGTTTTTTTTTTGGGATTCATGAGAAAATATTGTTTATTTAATTATATTATATTAAATGTAATACGTTGGACGCATGTAAAGTAATAATGATGGTCAACTGTCATTATTAAGATATGGGGTATTACTAAGAATTAAATGAAATGATTAAATTCTTATGAGAAATTAATTTATATTATTATTCTAGGTATTATAAATCCTAATTACATTATTCTTAAAAATGTTATCTATTTTGGTTGTGCACAACGGATTGGAAATACTTTCAATCCAAGAGAGAATTCCCTTTCCACCAAGAACGCTTTCAAGTTACGAAAGCAATATCCTCCACCGGATCAAGGCGATCGAAGACGGACATCGCAAGCAAAGGATCTTCTGTGCTAGCACCCGGAGTTCCCTTCGGTGACGTCTAGACATATGTGGCACACGTGTGGATCACCGCTAGAGGAATCCTACACTTGGATTCTCCGACGCAACGATGGATCACAGGATCCTGACCGGAGACACCAACGAAGAAAGAATTCCATCGAGGTAATTCTTATGAATTAATTAAATTAATTATAACCAACATATGAAGATCCTATATCAATGGTTCCAGGAATCTTCTTTTCTTTTTCGTTCTTCATTCTATTCCGAAGATACGACATTTTATATCATGACGGATCTCGGATTGAACGTCATTTAACGCAAAAATTAAAGTTTGGCAAACCCTCCAACGCGCTTCCGTTGCGCCCAGAACCTACAAGTTGTATCAGAGCGGGGTTATATCGTTGATTATAATTATTTAGTTTTTCGTTGGTAATTTACGCATTTAATAATTTATTTATTTCAATTCAAGTTTAATCATTTTGGAAATCTGAATATCGAGATCTATTCCTCCTCCCTCGTTTCTCGTTCACCTCACAGAGATGAATTTTTCTTTTAATTTGGATTAAAATAAAAGAGTGGAACTCATCCGGAGGAGCCAAACATTTCTGGCCATATAACACCAGAATACACAGCGTGTATTCGGAAGTACACATCGTGTAGTCTAGGATAAATGCATTGACTGATCCGCAAAAATTAGGCCGTGTATTGGATTATTTCTAAGAATTTAAGACACCGTGTGTTGACCAAAAACAGGTGGCACACGGTTTCCGGAATACACGCCGTGTGGTCAAATGAACACGGCGTGTAGTCCCTTCGGGTTAGGGTTGGGTCGTGTACTCCGTACATGGCCTGCCCGGCTGGAAACCGTGTAATGTGGAAACTACAGGGCGTGTGTCCCACTATACACGCCGTGTACTCCGAAAATTTCCGAAGTACATTAACACGCCCTATCCCCAGGCGTGTACTTCATATGGACGGTGAAGAAAAGTACACGCCGTGTAGTCGGAACTACACGCCGTGTACTCACCCAAATTACGCAGATTTATTAAAATTTATTATTATATTATACAAACCCTTGAGACGTGTACCATGGTGCAGGCGTAAAGCTGAGGCACATCACGTGATAGGTGTTTTATATATATGTGTTTAATTTAACATCTGTGTAATAAATGGGAATTCACAGGGTTGCCTCCAAGGTACAAGTTACGTACAAGGATAATTTTAAATGAATTTATTTGTTTAAAATTATGATGTATGAGAATCTCAAGGAAATTCAGAAAAGGAATTTAAGATAAAAGGATCGATTAATTAAAGATAATTAATTGATTCGAGTGTGATTTATCTTAAACAAGAACGATTAAAGAATTGAATGCTAGTTTTATTTATGCGTAAATATTGTTTCATGTATGGATGATCATGATCTAGACCGAGACCTTTGTATGTGAATGTTTTCTTTTAATTTATGTATTTAAATTAAATTTGTTGGCCTGCGATCCATCTCCTCATTAATATATAGGGCATGCGCGCCCAAGGATTCTTTTATGTAAAAACCCCTTTTACCCCTCACCTGCATGTGAGATAAATGCATATGTAATGGATGGAGCTCCCAAGCTAGTGTAGGTGGCTCAAGTCCGGAGCTATGGTGAAACCAATCCAGGGAGATACAAAGGTGGACAGGTGGAAAGCTGTAAACACGAACCCGAAAGGTTCATGGTGTTTCTCCCCTAGGTCTTGGGTTAGTTTATCAACTGCTAGATAAAATAACCAATAGAAAATCTCATGATCATACCATTTATTTTATTTCTGTCAGTTTCATGGTTTATTTATTGTGGGTCTGTTGTCACGATCACACAATTAATGAATTAAATGAGAATTCAAGATGGAACTAAAATACAACCTGCTTATACGTAAATATTATCTTAGACATGGTTAATCACTTAAGTATATCTCACTTAATATTAACAAGCATGTAATCAAAGATAATAAAATGGCAATTTACGTATAAGGATAAAATCCCTAAAAATAAATATTAAGTTGTCATAGCCTTCCATAATCTTGGTTAGAATCGAACCATTGTTCAAAGTGCTTGACCAACCCTAGTTGGGGTGCTTTCAATTATCGGGGAATTCTAATTCAGGGGTTTGGGTTGACTTGACGTGGTTTGCATCAAGGGTTGACTGTCATAGTAGGACTTGGTGTGACCAAGAGGCAAAGTTTGAGGAAATCCAAAAAGGATTTCAGGATTGGGGAGTCCACTCAGCGGATCATGGAACTACAAGTTAATGCAGTTGGCATTTGGAATGCCTACCTAAAACCCTTCAAGTTGCTTGACCAACCCTAGTTGGGGTAATGAGAAGGGAAATTTGGATCCTTGCCACTATAATATTCACGCAACAGAATATTCCGAAGTCAATGGTGAGGGCTATTGGATTTCGATAAAATAGTGGGAGACTAATAAGTATTAATTTATTTATTTGTCTCATTTTTTGTAATAAAGTACTAAACCTTTGGTCATATTAATTTGTAGAAACGACATGAAAATGACTTCAAACATATCATTGTGCACCATACTCGAGATGGAAAGCCTTCTCATCGGCACCAATTTCCAAGAGTTTCAGAGGCTTTTATGCATTGTCCTTCGCCACGATAGGAAATTATATGTGCTGGAAGAGCCTATTCCATTTGCGCCTAGGAAAGAGGCTAGTGATGAGGAAATATCTCTATACATTAAACACATGGATGATGCCACAGATGTCCAGTGTTTCATGCTATCGGCCATGTCTAATGAGCTCTTGAAGCAACATGAAAACATGGACGCGTATAGCATGATGTCTCACCTTATAGATCTCTACCAAGAGAAGGTGAGACAGGAGAGGTATGAGATCTCCAATGATTTGTTTACCATGAAGCTGGGAGATTCTACGCTAGCTGGGCCTCATGTAGTCAAGCTTATTGGCTACATTGAACGCCTAGACATCTTAGGGATTAAATTATCGGATGAGTTGCGTACAGATCTCAACCTATCATCACTGTCCAAGACCTTCTCTAGCTTCATTGTCAACTATAATATGAGTGTAAATGAGAAGAGTCTATCAGAGCTTCTGACCATGATTCTCCAGGTAGATAATGACATGGGGCATGACAAACCCGCAGTCCTTATAGTGAACAAGAAAAGGAAGGACAAGAAAAAGGGGCCAAAGACTTATAAACTGTCTGAATCCCCTGAGCACCGTCCCTCCAAGAAGTGGAAGATCTAGAGGCAGGGCAAGGAACAGGAGGCAGAGTGTTTTTCATGTGGCAAGCAGGGCCACTAGAAGAGGAACTGCATCCAGATGCTTGGGGACGCTAAAGGTGCATTTGTTATCGAGTGCAATATTTCTATTTCTACACATTGGGTATTAGATACAGATTTTGGGGCTCACATATGTATTCAAATGCAGGAACCAAGTAGATTTAGATGGATTTCCAGAGGAGAGGTGGATCTTCGAGCTTCCAATGGCGCAAGGCTGGCTGCATTGGCTATTGGCGACTACCACCTATCATTGCTGACTGGGATGATTTTGGTTTTACATAACTGTTATTATGTGCCTAGTTTTACCAAGAACATAATTTTTGTATCTTGTTTCGATATGGATGGATTTGTTTTCAAATTTGGAAATAAGGGTTGTCTCTTTTATAATAACAATGTATGTTATGGTATGGAACATTTAAATAATGGTTTGTATGTATTGAATTACGAAAACCAATTGTTGGCAATCAATAACGAAACAAACTCGCATGACTCATACATCACCCAATTATGACATCACCGCCTTGGTCATGTGAACAAGAAGCGTTTGGAAATGCTCTGCCAAGATGACTATTTAGACTCTTCTGAGCTAAAACCACTTGATAGATGTCACGCTTGTTTACAAGGAAAAATGACCAAGCCGCCTTTTGGTGGACAAGGTGAAAGGGCCACAGAGCTTCTAGGATTGGTACACACGGATGTGTGTAGACCATTTCCAGTAGAATCTAGAGGTGGATATTCTTACTTCATTACATTTACTGATGATTTGAGTAGATATGGCTATGTCTACTTAATGAGTTATAAGTCAGAGTCCTTAGAGAAATTTATGGAATTTTAGAATAAATTAGAGAATCAGATTGGTAAGAAGATAAAGAAGCGTCGATCAGATCGAGGTGGAGAATATCTGAACCAAGAGTTCATCGATCTTCTAAGGGAGTCTGGGATTCTATCTCAGCTCACTCCTCCTTATACACCACAGTGTAATGGTGTTAGTGAAAGGAGGAACCACACCTTGTTGGACATGGTGAGGTCGATGATGAGTCATGCAGATATTCCATTATTCTTTTGGGGATATGAATTACAAACTGGAGCATACACATTAAACCGAGTACCAACTAAGGCGGAAAATGGAATTCCATCCGAGTTCTGGAATGGAAGGAAACCCACTTTGTTGCACACACATGTATGGGGATGTGAGGCATTGGTTAAGGAATTCTCAGGCAACAAACTAGCACCCCGAGGCACGAAGTGTATCTTTATAGGATATCCCAAGGAAACAAAAGGATATTACCTATATAACCCTCAAGACAAGAAAGTGAATGTCATTAGACAAGTCGTATTTCTGGAGAGGGATCACATCCTCATGAACGATAGTGGGAGAAAGATTGACTTCGACGAAGTTTATGCTCAAGATACACATGAGTTGGTACAGGAACAAGTTCCACAAGTCCCCGTGGAAGAGGTTCCAGAAACACAAGTAATGCGTAGGAGCTCAAGAGAGGTAAGGGAACTAGAGCTATTTGGTTTCCTTGTCACCGAGGATGGTGAATCATTATTGTTGGACAATGATGAACCTCTCTCCTACAAGGAATCAGTAGAAAGATCAGAAGCTGCAAGATGGCTAGAAGCCATGAATTCTGAGATGGATTCCATGTATCAGAACCAAGTTTGGGTTCTGGTCAATGAGCCAGTTGATGTAATGCCTGTTGGATGCAAATGGGTATTCAAAAGAAATATGGACATAGAAGGTCATGTTAGCACCTATAAGGCAAGGCTAGTGTCTAAAGGATTCAGACAGCGTCAAGGAATTGACTATGATGAAACCTTCTCACCAGTTTCCATGTTTAAATCCATAAGAATCGTACTTGCCATAGCAGCTTACCATGACTACGAGATTTGGAAGATGGATGTCAAAGCAGCATTCCTTAATGGGAACCTTCAGGAAGATGTCTATATGACACAACCAGAAGGTTTTGTGACACCAGGTGAACCCAAACGGGTTTGTAAGTTGCAGAAATCCATTTATGGATTGAAACAAGCATCCAGGTCATGGAACATTCGATTTGATGAATCCATAAAGGAATTTGGTTTCATTAAGAACGAATGTGATCCATGTGTTTATAAGCGGTTTAATGGGAATGCGGTCATTATCCTAGTGACATATGTTGATGAAATATTGCTTATTGGAAACGACGTACCAGCCTTACAGTCAGTTAAGGACTGGTTGAACAAGTGTTTCTCCATGAAAGACTTAGGAGAAGAAGCCTACATTCTTGGGATCAAGATTATTCGTGATAGATCCAAGAGGCTGCTTGGACTAAGTCAGGGTACATATATTGAGCAGATACTAAAGAGATTTAGTACGGAAAATCCAAGAGGGGATTGGTTCCAGTGTCACATGGCTTACATCTTTCTAAGAAAATGTGTCCCCAAACACAACAGGAGAAAGATAGGATGAGTAAGATCCCATAAGCTTTGGCTATAGGATCCATCATGTATTCCATGTTATGTACCAGGCTTGATGTTGCATATGCACTGAGCATGGTAGGCAGATAACAAGCAGATCCAGGAGAACATCATTGGACTGCTGTTAAGACTATCCTTAAGTATCTGAGATGAACTAAGGATATGTTCCTAGTGTATGGAGGAGACGAGGATATTTTCATCAGAGGGTATGCTGATGCTGGTTTTCAAACAGATCAGAATGATCTGAAGTCACAATATGGATTAGTTTTCTGTCTCAATAGAGGAGCTGTGAGCTGGAAGAGTTCAAAGTAGCCAGTTCTCGCTGATTCTATAGCGGAGTCAGAGTATATAGCGGATTCTGATGAAGCCAAGGAAGCCGTCTGGATTCGGAACTTTGTCTAGGAGCTTGATGTGGTGCCTAGCAGTAAAGATCCCATTATATTGTATTGTGATAATACTACAATGGTGGATCTTTCAAAAGAACCAAGGTCACATCAACGAACAAAGAAATACTCTGAAAGTATCACCTCTTGAGGTATTTCTATCAAAGGGGTGAAGTTGCAGTGAGCATAGTGTCCACGGAAGAGAACGTGGCGGACCCCATTACTAAAGGCCTATCTCAGTAGAAGCATGAATATCATGTGAAAGCTAGCAGGTTAATGGTTGTTAGCAGTTGGCTCTAGTCCATGTGAGAGTCTGTTTGAGTTGGTGGTCTAGAACCAACTACTTTGTACTTTATTCATTAAATAAATGCCTTATCACATCTTGATTGTTCTTCTGCGTGACATGTCATGTGATAATGTACCAAGGAAAGCTGTTTCATTAAAGGGTCGTAGCGGATCCCTACTATGATGAGAACCCGGAAGTTCCATAACACTATTCTTGAATGTATGTTCTATGGCCGGATGATATTATTTGAGGGACACAAAAAATACAGGTCATTAGAGGTGAGGACTCATAAAACTATGAGGCCCCTTCTCATGGTGTGTGCCCTAGGTAATATCCAAGAGGATATTATGAGATTGAGACCCGCCAGTAGCAAATCCACATTTCATAGTGTCATTGGATATTCCAATCTGTGGACGTTTCTACTGGTCCTTAGACTTTAAAATTATCATTAATGAGTATTACAACTCACCCACTTAGATGTATTGACGAAAACTGTGACGACACACTGTTCGCAGCGAGGTAGGATACGTTGGGTGCGTCACGAGTAATACCGCATTAATAGATAATGCGAGAAAGGATTTTTCCCTTTCGTTCCATAATGGAAGTAGATATCTCAGTCCCTTTGATGGAATTGATACAGCCTAAATAAATCCATGGCCATGGTAAGGTATGGGCAAGTTCAATTCCAGGAAGTCAAAGAAATAATAATCAAGCACATGGGTTGATGGCACTAGCATGCAATCCGCTTGATTTGAGATATCAGGACAAAGAGTTTATATTACACGGTAAGCGTTTGTAGGAGGTGACACATCATTGCGGCGTTAACTTCTTTCTCTATAGGTGCCTTAGCGTGTTGCTAGACACTAACCTTGGACTTTAGGTAGGCTCAGCCTAATGCCACTGAGAAAGAGGCCAAGAGGGTCACAAACTAAGTGTGTCCATGTATCTCAGTTAAATATTAATTTAACAAGATGGATAAAGATTATTCCCAATTGTGGTTTAATAATTATTCAAGGATGTATGATGGCATTTATTTCGACACTAGTTATTCGAGAGAATATATTGTGGGTGAAATAATATATATTTATTAGTGAGTAATGTAGTTACATTTAATTAAGAAATAAATAGCCATTACTCAAGGTCTAATAAATATGGTGGAGGAAAATAAATAATAAAAAAATAAAAGTACACGCCATGTATATTTATATATACACGCCGTGTAGTTTATTTTTTGGGATTCGTGAGAAAATATTGTTTATTTAATTAAATGATATTAAATGTAATACGTTGGATGCATGTCAAGTAATAATTATGGTCAACTGTCATTATTAAGACATGGGGTATTACTAAGAATTAAAGGAAATGATTAAATGCTTATGAGAAATTAATTTATTTTATTATTCTAGGTATTATAAATCCTAATTACATTATTCTCAAAAAGGTTAGCAATTTTGGTTGTGCACAACGGATTGGAAATACTCTCAATCCAAGAGAGAATTCCCTTTCCACCAAGAACGCATTCAAGTTACGAAAGCAAGATCCTCCACTGGATCAAGGCAATCGAAGATGGACATCGCAAGTGAAGGATCTTCCGCGCTAGCACCCGGAGTTCCCTTCGGTGACGTCTAGAGATACGTGGCACACGTGTGGATCACTGCTAGAGGAATCCTACACTTGGATTCTCCGACACAACGACAGATCACAGGATCGTGACTAGAGGCACCAACAAAGAAAGAATTCCATTGAGGTAATTATTATGAATTAATTAAATTAACTATAACCAACATATGAAGATCATATCTCAAGGGATCTAGGACTCTTATTTTCTTTTTCGTTCTTTGTTCTATTCCGAAGATTCAGAATTTTATATCGTGACAGATCTCAGATTGAACGTTATTTAACGCTAAAATTAAAGTTGGGCAAACCCTCCAACGCGCTTCCACTGCGCCTGGAAACTACAATAACCCTACAAGGGGTGTAGTGTCTTGACAATCCACAATTGGAAAATCTTGGGATCAACCCCGTTAGACAGTGGTTGTGGGAACTTTCTTAGGAAACACCATATATGATTCTTTGCACTATTGGTGTTTTTCCAGTTTTTGAGTTCCTATTATGAAGCTTCAATCAAGTATCTCTCTGTGGTACTAGAGTGCCTCTTGGGGAGTAATGGAGGGGAAAACAGAAAAAAATTGATATTTTTATTTTTCTAGAGGTTACGGTTTTTTGTTTATAAGTTATAGGAAATTAAATCTATGGTGAGAATGTTCTTCTGGTTTATTCTGATGTATTATTTTCTCTTTGAATCCTAGATATGAATTTTCCCTCTCTTTGGATATTGTGTATAGCTCCAAGAAATCCCCTTTAAGAGCTCCTACCACACATAATTGTTCAATAAATATCGGGAGCTCTAGAAATTTCTCATCAGGTGAAGGCTTCTCAGGGATATCTAGAAAATCAAAAAGGCGTGATGTCTTTTTAATTGCTACATATGGTGGAAAAAAATCAATATCAGAATGAATAAAATCATAATAAAATGAACACTAAATCTTCTTTGAAAATATCAACTCCCTATAAAAAATCTGTTTTCTCTTCTTTGTGATGTAACAATGATATTGGGATTATGTCTGAGGTAGGAGTGAGGTAGTAAACCACCTCTTGCCTCTCTTTAAAAAATACATCCTTTGGTGTGGTTTATTACCAGGAAAAGGAGATGATATCTGATGTTGTATCAACCTATTGAATCATTGAAGAATCAATAGAACATTCAATGTAGTCAAAATCAGTATAATGAATACAAGGGAAAATGATTATCAAAAAGCTTTCCAACATCTTATATTTTGACATGTCCCATCTCCCATCATCCTATGAAAATGTCCTTAGTATGTGGATCTTTCAACTCAAGTGGTGGGTAGGAGGAGAATTTATTCTAAAATGTTGACAACCCCAATTTATTATTTCTTCTTCATTCTATGTTTATTTATATAAAAAAAACATTAGTTGGTGGTTTGAGTACTTCCTTATCTCCTTGGTTATATTTGATCTTTTCAATAGATTGATGAACCATTTTCAGGATTTTATGGGAATACTTTGTTTCATCATCACTAATCACTCAATGTTTTCATTCTTGCAACCAATATTGAAATGTAGTAACAATCTCCTCAAGTTTTTGAACTGGATAAAACAATGTCAATGGATCAGAATTGTTAGTGTTCATCACTATTGTTTTTATTGTCTATTTTTTTGTGAAATTTTAGTAAAATTGGATACTCCACAAAGGAAAACATTGCCTCCCCAGCAACATCGCAAAAATTTTACAGCATCCTTACCATTTGGAGGGTCAAAGATATATTTATAAACCCAAAATATAGAACAGTGGTTAACCTTAGGGTCTCTCTCAAGGATAGAGTGTCGAATTCCCTAGCGATCCATCTAAAAATATTTTTGTGTTTTTATCTTGTTTATGATATAGATTAAAATAGCATGAAACGGTAATGAAAAACATAGTGGGGGTAGTGGGAGGATATGAACATAAACTAATAAGAAATACTAAAGACTAAGAAAAAAACAAAGAAGAAGAATATAAAGATAGAAATATAGAGAACAATCTCAGGAAGAACAAGTCCAGATCTGAGATAATCCACCCACATCTACCATTCATAGACATTTATAATAAGACCATAAAATCTCATCCCTAATTAATGCATGACAAAAAATTCAGATCACACACCGATCTTACCTAAATTGTGAACACAAAAATACTGATGTTATTTAATTGTTGAGCATTCTTCTAGAACTCAAAATGAATCACTCAATAGAATCATTATGGCCTGGATGTATCACTAGATAAAATGATCTTACTGAGATCATCAGATCAAAATATAACATGCCGATGCTCAATCAAAAAAATGAGAGAGGAATGGGAAAACAATTGAGGAAAAAAGGGTTGAAAATAGTTCATGTGCAAGATTTCACTCTCACACTCCCCAAATCACATTCATAATCTTCTTAGAAAAAATGGTGTGATGATCACCATGAAGTGGAAATGCAGGGTTTGACTTTCTAATGCCTGACTCACAAATTAGTCCTTCATAGTTGAAGGTATGAAATCTTAACGTAGACGGAGAGAGACTGGATAGACGAGTATCACAATTGTATTTAGAAAATAAAACAAATAACACAATGACGTTTACACAAATAAAAAAAAGGAAAACAGTAAAACAAAATAAAGAAGAAGAAGTAGAAGGAAGGTTCCCTTAACTTGGAATTAACTCGATTCCCATGCCTGAGCATACATAAAAAGAAAGGAGCACCACCTTTCTTATTCATAAAAGGAAAACAAAAAAACAGCAACAGTCAAACTAAAAGGTAGGATATTCCAGAAGGCAAATTTGGATGCACTGGTCTCCAACCCTAAGTAACATTTATATGATCATAGCTAACCACCATCAATGATCTACGCTTACCTCAAACATGTGATGCAATCACAACCCATGATCAGTTCCCCTGATCATAGAGCTTGCCAAATTCTAACAGAAAACATAAAATATAAGGCATCAAAACATTTATTATTTGGAAATTGAATTTCTTATTTTGGATTTAAAGGCAGCAGGCTAGCTTGAATTCCCCTGGCCATTGCAATGTCGAGCCCACTTGACCAAATCATTTTGGGATCAGATGAGTTATCATCCGAGTAAATATGTTTATGTCATCATATATATATATATACTTAATTTAATTATATTACTATTAAATACACACACACACACACATATATATATATGTATTAGTATTTTAATAGTTATATACTTATTATTATAAATATATATGTATATATATATATATATTATTTTAGAAATATAAAAATATTTATAAAATTATATTAATATTAAATATATATATATACGTTTATTTACATATTCATTTTATTATATATATATATATATTTATATGTTTATATGTTTTTTTTATTGTTAATATTTTTTTTATGTTTTTAATTTTTTCTTATCGTGCGCCATCGCGAGTATTTTAGTCCAGTGGGGAGGGATCATTAGTCTTCGTTGGTGGTTTTCATGGATTAGCGGCATCCTCCGGTGGTGATGCCCATGTTTTGTGGTGACGACGACTTCGACTCGGCAGTGCGGGTCCTCTACTAAAGATTTCAATTTTATGGTGGTCAGTGACCGGTTATCTTTATGATATAACAGATTGGAGGTCTTCCTCCGGAGGCAAGGACTATTTTAGTAGATCTGGTGTTTAGTAACCTCAGGTTCATGGATTCTCGGCAGCAGACGACTTGACGACACAGCTTTGCTGGGTACATATTGTTGGGGCGCAGCGGAGGTGTGTGGTACCTCAGACACACAGAACAGGAGGAAAAGCAGAGAAACACAAGATTTAATGTGGTTCGGCGAGTTGCCTACGTCCATGGGAGAAATAGGGCCACTTCTCTATTCCCTTCTCTCCGGTTAATCACGGAGGATACAATCAGAAGTTACAACACATACCCATCTTACAATACATGGGATTTTCATCCTGTTTTATATAGGAACCACGCCCATCCTTCTCTTCCGGTTGTTGGAGGGTAGCTCATCTACCCTTGAGAAGTCCTCCCTGCCAGATGCTGGTGGTCCATGAAGGATTCCCGTCCACTGTGGTTGGTTGCCGCTTGAAGAAAACCTGCTGCCAACCAAAAAAACTCCACCAATCACTCCCAAATTGAGAGTGGTCCCAAAAAATCTCCCCCTCACAACCAATTTGGGGTAGAATCTTGACCTGCAGTCTCCTTGCAGGTGTCGAAAACTTCATCAGCAAATCGAACATGCTTCTTCACGCCAGATGACGTGGCACTTCCACCATCTTCACTCGATCTCGGGCTGACTGCGGTGTCCATCAAATGATACAACCCTTGGGACTCCTTCCCAGTAAACATCGTTGCATCCCCACGTGAGAATTCCAACACTCCACCTGCTATGGAAATATTGAACCCTCTCGCATCGAGCCTACTCAATGATATCATGTTTCGCCTCATCCTCGGAACGAATTTCACGTCAGCCAGTTTACGAATTCCTCCTTCGGGTGTCTTCAATTTCACTGTCCCAACTCCTCGAACCTCGCATGTTTACCCATCACCAAGTCGCACCGAGTCTCGCACTTGCTGAAAAGTACCAAATGTACCTCTCATCGTACATATGTGTGCTGAGTTCCCCGAATCCAGAACCCATCCATCTTCCTTTGGATTTTGATCTCTCTCATTCTTCCTCTTTAGAAATAGGAATTCCCGCTTCATATGCCCATATCTTTTGCAGTAATTACACTGCACTTCTCCGCGTTCAACTCGCTCATCATAGTGCATGCTTCTCGTTGTCACGCAGATTTCATCATCTACGGATAATCCCGTGATGTTCACATCCTCCACTTCAACTTTATTCTTCCCAGCAACTTACCATTTGTGCTCTCCATAATCACTTTTATAGTGACCCTTCTTCTCGCACCAGAAATACATGATTTCGCTCAGATCACGTCCCCTGGATTTTGGCCGCCATTCTTTACCTCTTGACTGTCGATGTCGGCTCCTCCCACGCGTATCATCTTGCATGGCCATGATTTTCTCACCTGAATGCATCAAGGGTCTTTGAAATGCCTCTAAATCTTGAAGTGATTCCATCACATCGTCCAGCTTCAATGTCTCCTTCCCCATGAGCAATGTTGTCACAAGCCCATCAAATGAGCTTTGTAGTGATGACAAAAGAAAAAGTGATTTGTCTTCTTCTCCAGCCTTCACACCGAGCCCCAATAACTGCGTCAGGATCTTGTTGAATTCAATTGTATGATCCAACAAATTCGCTCCCTCGTCCATGCGAAATTGGTACAGTTTCTTCTTCAGTAACAACTTGTTGGTGAACGACTTCGCCATATATCACTGCTCCAACTTCTTCTAAATCTCCTTCGGTGATGTCTCGTCAAACACCGAGTAATTTACCTCATTCACCAGACATAACCGAATTGTGCTGACGACCCACATCTCGAGCTCTTCCCAATCATCGGAACTGGTTGTCTCGGGCTTTTCTCCGATCAACGGTCTGATCATGCCCTGCTACACCAAAAGATCCTTCACTGTGCTTTTCCACAAGCCGAAATTGGTTCAACCATCTAACTCCTCGATATCAAATCTTGGTAGTGCTCTGCCACCCGTCATCGTCGTGTCGCAAAACGCGATCACCACCATCGATGTCGCACCTCTTAATAACCACCGGATAGATTGAGAATTTTCAAAACAATAACCATACTGATGTTTCCGGAACAGTCGAAATATTCGGAATCGACTCCTGGATCGTCAAAATCGGACACAAATTGACCGAGATATGGTCAAAACACGTTCAACGGTCCAGATCGCTCGCTGACGTGGCACTGACGTGGCTTGCCGGAATGCCCGCCTGAATATTGCCAGAATTGTTGCTGGCGGCGTGAACAGTACCATCTTTTTCTGGCACGGGGTTACTGTTCACCCGCGGGTTTGACCAAACTTTGACCGGCCATATCTCCTTCGTTTCAACTCTGTTGTCCTCGCTGTTTGCGCTGTTGGAATCGTCTAAGGGTCCTCTTCCCGAATCTGGCCTCGGAAAAATTTTCTGACCACTTTCAATTTTCCAGCCACCGGAAAATTTGACGTCGCCTCGTCGGTTCACCTCCGTTCGCTCCAACTCCACTCTGATACAACTTGTTGGGGTGCAGCGGAGGTGCGTGGTACCTCAAATACACAGAATAGGAGGAAAAAAAGGAGAAACACAAGATTTAATGTGGTTCGACGAGTTGCCTACATCCATGGGAGAAATAGGCCCGCTTCTCTATTCTCTTCTCTCTGGTTAATCACGAAGGATACAATCACAAGTTACAACACATACCCTTCTTACAATACATGGGATTTTCATCCCGTTTTATAGAGGAACCAAGTCCATCCCTCTCCCCCGGTTTTTGGAGGGTAGCTCATCTACCCTTGAGAATTCCTCCATGCCGGCGGCTGGTGGTCCATGAAGGCTGCCCGTCCACTGTGGTTGGTTGCCGCTTGAATAAAACCTGCTGCCGACCAAAAAACTCCACCAATCACTCACAAATTGGGAGTGGTCCCAACAGATATCGATGAGACTCCGCATAGGTTATTCATTTTCTTGTCTGGATCATGCGGCACTGGTTATATATGGGTATCAGACCTCCTTACCAACTCTTCTTCATCCTCGTCTGTCGGCGACTCCAGATATAGGGATGTTCGGGTTCTTATTTTCCGTTATTTCTTTAACGGTAGTAGTGTGTCCTACCATTGATTCATGGTGTTATATGGGGCCGACCAATGGGATATCAATGTGGTGGTAGCAGCTCTGTTTCAGAGGTAAACACTACTTCTTGCGGTAGATGTGAGCTGTAAATCTACTGGAGGACCTATAGATGCATGGGAGATGCTATTGGAGGATTGAAGGTTGCGGGAAGTGGGGGCTGGCTACATTGCTCTTTAGCATCTTAGATTCCAATCAGATACATGGGCATTTGAATATTTCCGTTACGTGGACTCAGAGTGAAAATCCGATATGTGACTTCTGGATTGGTTGGTTCATTTGGATATGCTGCTTATTGTCTACATGAACCATCACATTTAAAATGTCATTTTAGACCCCTATTCCGATCAGCTATGTGAGCGTATTCTCAATTCAGATACACTTAATGAGTGTTTAATTTTTAAATATGTTTTTTTATAAAAAATTATTAAATAGGTTTTGATGATTTTTATTTTCAACAAAATGTGTACTAAAGGCCGCAGTTCATCTATCACCTTTAGGTTTCGGGTGAACAGTCGCAGCGGCAATGCCGCCTTTCAGGTTATGCCAAAAGGTAGCAACTGCGTTGCGACCATTCTTGAAAAATAAAATAACAATTCTTTTCTATATGTGTATTTTTTAAATTTGTATTTTTTTGTATTTTTTTGTTATATATATATATAATCAAGGGAATTTATCTGCACATTAATAGACGGCAATACAACTATTACATTAGTCTTGATCTTGACAAAGCCCTCACCTAAATCTCCCATTTATAAGAGGTATTACACAAGAAATCATACAGAATTTTCAATGTGGGATTTTGTTTCTCACTTTCATGTGCAGAAAACTCTATATTTCCGATGTGTGATTTAGAATTGTTTCAAATACATGACATTAGAAGACTATAAAATATAAACTATAAAACCAATATAAATGAAAATTGAATCATGGATTAAAAATATAATAAGTAGTTGAAAATAAAAAAAGCGTAAAAAATATTGATGAATAATAATTTATTGGCTTTCAAAGTCACCCACTTGAAACAGAAAAATTCTTCAAGTATGTGACATTGAAATCCTATAAAATAAAATTTATATGCCAATATAAATGAACCATAAAAATGGATTAATCATATATGATATAGAAAAAAATAAAAAAACAATTCATAAAAAATGTTGATTAAAAATATTTTATAAGCTTTCTGAAACATCTACTTAAAAATTTAAAATGATTCAAGTACGTAACTTGGAAAAACTATAAAATATAAATTAAAAGACCAATATATATGAAACATAGAACATGTATTAAATATTTAAGAAATAGTTTAAAATAAAATTAAATTCATAAAAAAATTGAAATTTTTTTTTTTATGCTTTTAAAGCCACCTACTTGATACTTAATGATGATTCACATATGTGAGATTGAAAGGCTCTAAAATATAAACTATAAGACTAGTATAAATGAAACATAAAACACAAATTAAACATATAGGAAATAGTTGAAAATTAATTTGTTAATTAGTTATATATTATTAATTATACAATTATTAATTATATAATAATTTATTATTTAATCAATAATATGATTATAAATTGATAATTATTAACTATTGATTATTATTTATAAATTTGTAATATAATTTTAACTATATAACAATCATGTAGTAATATAATTATTTTTTATATAACTATTAATTATATAATAATTAATTTGTTAATTAGTAATATTATTACTAATTATATAATAATTAATTAGTTAATTAGTTATATAATTATTTATTATATAATATTTAATTAGTAGATTAGTAATATAATTGTTAATTATAATACAATTAAGTAGTTAATTAGTAATATAATTATTCATTATAATTAATTATTAATTATTAATTATATACTAATTTCTTAGTTAATTAGTTATATAAATAATATTTATATAATAATTAATTACCTAATTAGTAATATAATTTTTATTTATAATAATTAATTTGTTAATTAGTAATGTAGTTATTAGTTATATAATAATAAATTAGTTAATTAGTTAATTGGTAATATTATTATTAATTATATGATAAATAGATAGTTAATTAGTAATATAATTATTATTTACCTAATAACTAATTATTTATTTAGAAATATATTAAATAATAAATAAATAATTATCTACATAGTAATATAATTATTAATTATAAAATAATTAAATACTTATTTATTAAATTAACTATTAATGATTAAATAAACAAATAGTTAGTTGGTAATATAATTATTAATTATATTATTATTAATTACATAATTAGCAATAACATTCTGATTTAAAATTATTCATTTTAATTATTATTTATTAATTATTGATTAACTAATTAATTATTAACTAATTAATAATATATAATTATTAGTAATTTTTAATAATTATAATAATAATTAACTAATTAATTATAATTAATACTTATTATACTCATTAACTAATTAATTATTATATAATTAATAATTAGTAATTAGAAATAATAATTATATTACAAGTTAACTAATTAATTATTAATTATTAATTACTACTTCTATTACTATTTAACTTATTAATTAATATATTATTATTAATTATTAATTAATATATATTTAATAATTATTAATTATTAATTATAATTAATAATTATATTACGAATTAACCAATTAATTAAAAATTATTACATAAAAGTATAAATTATATAATAATTAATTAGTTAATTAATAATATAATTATTAATTATATAATTAGTTAATTAGTTAATTAGTATATAATTAATAATTATATAACAAGTTAACTAATTAATTATTATATATAATTGATAATGGTATTACTAATTAACTAATTAATTATATAATTAATAATTATATAATTAATAATTATTTTACTAATTAACTATTTAATTTTCAACTACTTATTATATGTTTAATCATTGTTTTGTGTTGAGTTTATATTGATATTATATTTTATATTTTATAGGCTTTCAATGCCACATGAAATATTTTTTTAGTTTCAAGTAGTTGACTTTGAAAGCTTATAAATTATTTTTTATGAATATTTTTACGAAATTATATAATTATTAATTATATAATTAATTAGTACTGCCTCGATCTTCGCAGGATCCACTGCAACTCTCATCTCCAAGATGACATGAACCAAGAAGTGAACCTATCTAATCCAGAACAGACATATCGAGGGCATACCATAAAGCTGGTGCTCTCGGAGTGTGTCCAGTACAACCCGTAAGTGGTAGGCGTGCTCCTCCTCAGTAGTGGAGTAAATCAGTATGTCGTCGATGAAGACTACGACAAAACAATCAAGGTAAGGCTGAAAGATCATGTTCCTGAGACTCATGAACACTGTTGGTGCATTGGTTATGCCAAAGGGCATAACCAAAAACTCGTAGTGGCCAAACCGACACCTGAAGGTCGTCTTCTGCACATCCTCGTCTCGAACTCTGAGCTGATGATGGCCTTACCTAAGGTCTATCTTCAAGAACCATCATGCTCCCTTGAGCTAAACAAACAGGTCGTTAATCCTAGGGAGTGGATACTTGTTCTTCACAGTCACCTGATTCAGGCGACGGTAGTCGACACATAGTCGTAAGCTCTCATCCGCCTTCTTGGCGAACTGAATCGGAGAAGCCCAGCTTGAAACACTAGGTCGGATGAATCCCTTTCCTTGTAAATCCTCCAGCTGCACCCACAACTCACAAAGCTCGACGGGAGCCATCCGATATGCTGGAGTAGATATCGGTGTTATCCTAGGGTACATGTCTATGTTGAAGTCTACCTCTCTGCGAGGAGGTAGTCCTGGAACGTCGTCAGGGAAAAAGTCTGCATACTGACCCACCACAACAGGAAAACTCGGACTCCGCACATCAACTGCTCCGAGGATGAGTCTAGCCAACTGATGTGTGTTTGGCTGCCCTCTCCTCTACGTAAGACCATCCTGCACTGCAAATTCTCCCTTCTCGCTTGTGAAGGTGAACCTGGTCCCATCCATGCGGACACATCGCACTTTGCGCCTAATACAGTCGATATGGGCATGGACTATAGATAACAAATCCATACCAAAGATGATGTCTTAAGGCCTCGACGCTGCTACAAGAAGATCCTAGCCAAAGCTCTCGCCTCCTAGAGTAAGCTCACAATGCTGGCACCAGTGCGTAATCATCGAGTCAGCTCCCGTAGGAGTCTCTAGCCGAAAGGATCATTCCAACGGCTCCGTCGGAATCTCTGAGCTCCGAACAAGGGAAATGGAAATAAAATAATGACTCGCTCCTATGTCTATAAGAACTGCAGCATGGGTGGAGTAGACACAGATAGTACCTCGAATCATCTCAGGTGTGCCATGGTCGTAGGCCTCGAATGCCTAGAGCTGATCCTACCCCTCGCATGGCTGGCTCTACTGCGTGTGCCCTGTAAATCCGAACAAGAATCCTGGGGTCGCCCACCTGATGTCCTGGTCCACTTGGACCTCTGCGACAACTGTCTTCTGCCGGCTGTAGAAGACTCTGCTACATGTCACCCTGTGGTGGGTCTCACTGCTGGCATCGACTCAGCAAGAAATATCTCTACAAGAAGGGATCTCTCCAGTACTCCTTCCTACATCAGAATGAGGAGGGAGACCATCGATGCCCTAATCTCATGCGTCAGTCCCTGCTCGAAGGTCCGGGCCCTGAAGAATGGTTCTCGTACCATGTCCGTGGAGTAGCGCGAGAGGTCGGTAAATCTCACCGAGAACTGAGCTACTGTCATGATTCCCTTCCGTAGATGTAGTAACTCCTAGATGCACACCGCACGGAGGGTGATTGGAACAAAATCCAAGCAGAAGAGGCTCTCAAAGTCCTTCAAAAGTAGTGATGCCTCGTCGTGCACCTGGAGCATTAGGCTCCACCATCTACCTTCTGCTGCGTGCAGGAGACTCACAGCAAGGATCACCATAAGGTCTACTGGTGTCCATACCAATCAGATGACTCTGACGATAGCCTCTATCCAATCCTCAGCTTCTTGAGGGTCCGTCTCCCCGTGGAACCTGGGTGGCCTCTGTCCCTGAAACTCATGAAACACACTCAGGCGGCATGGAATCTATACTATTGGGGCTGGTGGCATCAGTGGCTCAGTGGGTAATGGTACCGCTGGTGCCACCGCTGTAATGGGGCCCTGCACCGAGGCCTCAATGCTCGGTGGGCTGCCATCTCGCACGTAGCTCGGAACCCTAGCTGGCTGCCTACGTGGGGCCATCCTGAAAAGAAACAGGTGCGTCACGGTTAATACAATATTCCAGGTGAGCTGACACAAAGTAATCACAAAGAAAACCTTTGAAACACACATGCAATCAATGTTTTCATGCACTGAGTCAGAAATCAGAAGTCAGGGTCCTTGTGTATGGATACGTTGGCCGCCGCACCAACACTGGACTCTCTGGACTGAAAACCACACTCAATAATCTTCACACTATTTCTTCACAGAGAATAAATTATCAAAGTCCTGAGTTCTGCGGTAGAACCGACTCCTCTGATACCAATTTTCACGACCCGTCCTCGGGGCAAGTGCCGTGACTACCCCAAGCCCGCCTCCCATATGACAGGGGCTGGAGACTAGCCCCAAAGGCGTAAATCAAATTAAAAAGGGAATACAGTGCTTTTATATAAGTTAACAAACACAACAGAGTACGCAAGCGAAGTAAGAACTAAGTAAAACTGAGTACAAACGTACATGGTGAAAAGTAAATGGGCCAGTATACAAACCCAACTGAAAGTATAGTACAACAGAAAAGAAAGTACAACAACAGTAAAGTAATGCAGCGACCACAGAGTCATCCTCCGGATATCCCACCTGAAGGGTGGGTACAGATGGTCTCCTCAACTCCTCAGGTCCGGCCTTCCACTCTGTGTATGTCCCACCAAATGGTCCACCTCCGGGTACTGTCCAGCTCTACAAGCCTCCACCGCGATAAGTGTTGTCTGTCGTCTGCATCCAACACAATGTAGTGCGGGCATATCCCGTGTAGGGGTGAGTATACGTTACTCAGTAGGGACCCCGAGACCCTCGACGGTCTCCCAGAATCCACGAAGGATAAACCACAAACGAATGATACAAACACGAATTATCAACCAACTCTACTTAGGTATATGCCCATACATATACCTAAGTCATCAATCTCATTTTGTCTCCAACTTCCGAGCCCAAGCACAACCCAGTCGACACAGGAAAGAAGTAAATCCACCGATCGTAATGATTGAAAGTCAATAATCAGCTCACACATGTATAATTCTCATGAAGAAAGGTGGAGATGATTAGATGTGGTCTCAGTATCATATCCTCTACCGAACCCACATATGATCCAAGTACAGAAGTAATCGCTGCCAAACCCATGTAGGATCCAAGTATTGTAACCATCGCTGCTAACCCCACGTAGGATCCATGTACAGTCGCCATCACTACCGAACCCATGGAGGATCTAAGTACATTCGTACTCACTACCGAACCCATGTAGGATCCAAGTACATTCATCTTCGTCATCGAACCCAGGGAGGATCCCAGCACGGTAGTCGTCGCAGTTGCAACCAACTCTTGGGTTCCGGCACACAACATACTTGATTATGGGAGAGTCTGCTCCTTGAGTGAAAAGGGTCGATACATCAACTATCACGAAGTCCAGAGTTGATGTATCCCGAATTTCCGTATCTCCAAAAGGAACTCCACACGATAGAGGTTGCGTCGAATGGATGCCCGGTCTGAGAGATATTAGCCTTTTCGTTCAAGGGGCCCGGTTGGAAATATGCTCATTCCAAACCTGTCCATTTACCAAAGTTGTCCAGAACTCACTTAGATTATCACAAAAGGACTACCTCATCGATAGGATCCTAGTGCCGCAGATGGCACTTCGATTGGACGTGCGGTCTTTAATTTATTCATGTTTAAGTGAATAAAGGGGATGTCCCGATGATTTGTGCGGCCCGACCTAAGGGGAGCGGCCTGGCCCGAAGTGGTGTGGCCCAGCTCGGCGGGGCACGACTCAGCCCATCACGGCCCAACCAGCTGCTCGAGCGGCTCAGCCCGAAGTCCGAGCGGTCCGAGGCGGGGGCGCGGCTCCCGGCTGCCCAAACCGGTGGCGCCAAGAGGCGCCACCCTCCCAAACCAGCTGGTTAGGCCGGCCTGTCTTCTGGAGCCAGTGACCCGCCCGTGTGGGCCGCAGACGTCAGCGCTGCGCCTTCCTGACATCGCGGTTTGGCTCCGCCCGACCGGCCGATGGGCGGGCCAGTTTTCTAGCGCGACTCCCTCATGGCGCCACGACTCGCCTCCGCACGTCCGGCCGACAGGCCGACCGGTTCTTCTGCCAAAGCGGCTTGCTCGGGCGGGCAGTGATCTCCTGGAGCTCGACACTGTGGGGTGCCGCGGTTTCCTCCTTCGGCCCGGTTCTTCCTCGGTTGAGCGGCCCGCGGTTACAGGTCGCAGTTCTTCCGTACGCAGCTGGCGCACGACCGTCACTCCTGTCACCGTATCTTCCAACGTAACTCAATCGCAAACAAGAGTCTACGGAGGGTGGTCGAGCCGTGTGTGTTCGGCCCGCGTCCTCCGTGCTAGGCGGTAGTAGTTGTCCGTATATAAACAACGATTTCCAATGAAAAAAGGAGTACTAAAACATTCACTTCAAAGAATAAACCCCTACCTTGAATAAGGTTCGCGGTTGACAAGCGTTGTGGATGACGGTGTCGTTTCCGTCATCGTAGGAGTGCACCCGAAGAAGAATTGATGTCTCCTCTCTTGTCGTGGAGAAGAGAAAAGAGGGTGTGTCATCATTCTTAATGGTAGGGAGTGCCATTCTTCGCTGGAGGTTTGCTGTTCTTCCCCAAAAGATAAAATCCCATCTTCCTTCACAAAAGCTCTCTCTCAAAATTTCACCCAACAAAACAAGTTCCAAGCCAATTAAAATACGGCTTCCCATTATTTTAATTAAACATGCGAAGCATTCAAAATTCAAAATTTAAAACACTTAATTAATTAATTGAATAGGTTCCATTAATTAATTAAGGTGTGTTGGAAAGAGTTAAAGAGGAAGATAGAGAAGAGGAAGAGTTACATAATTAAGAGAAGTTAACAAATTAAAGAAGGGGGTTTAAGGGGGTTTGGGGAAAATGAAAGATTGGGGCTTGTGTAGGCCCCACCTTTCATATATCCACACAAGGGAAGTTGGGTGGGTGAGGGCCCCACAAAAAACATCCCATGGCAGGAATTAACCTCCTTATATATAAAATAAAATTGATCCAACAATTTTATTTACTTATTAATTAAACCCCAATAATTAACTTCTCCTCTTGTGCAAACACAATTACGGTAAAGGTCCCCTTAAGAAAGTATCGTCGTTGTGAGTTCATCGGTGCCCTCAGATTTCAATTCCGAGCACTGGTTCAAAATATAGAAAAACCAGCTCGTTTGTTTACTGAATGTACTCTAGCTAATACTTCAGAAATTGATTCCGGGAACATCGGGCCTCAAAATCAAGTGCCGTCAAAATACACAGACTCGTAAAATTCCAAAGTATTTAAGAAAAAAATTTCCTTGGAATTTATGGGTCTTTAAATTAATCCCACCTTAGGGATTTACGTCCCCGTAAAGCTACAACATAAACTAGGGAAACAAATAAGGGTACTGAGCACACATCTGAGCCTCCTTCTCCCATGTGCTCTCCTAGAGGTTCTCATGCTGCCAACGAATGTGCACCAGAGGAATAGACAGTCCACGTAGGACCCGCTCATGTCGATCCTCGATCTCCACCGGGACCTTCGTGAATGTAGCCCCGTCATCGATGTCCAGCTCCCTGTGGTCGATGATGTGGGTCAGGTCGGGCACGTATATCCTCAACTGAGATGCGTGGAAGACGTCATGCACCCAGTGCAACTGAGGTGGAAGGGATAGTTGGTATGCCCCCTCGCCTACCCTGCTGAGCACCTGGAATGGTTCGATGAAGCGCGGAGATAACTTTCTTCCCTGTCCAAACCTTTGTAATCCATGTCGAGGTGAGACCCGTAAGAAAACATGGTCACCGTCCTCGAACTCTAGTGGTCTCTGTCTCCCATCAGCATAGGACTTATATCTGCTCTCTACAGTCCTCATATGCTCCTAGATGATCTGCACCTTCTCCGTCGTAGCCTGAACCATCTCTGCTCCTACGAGTGCTGACTCCCCAGGGTCAGTCCAACATAGAGGTTATCTGCAAGGTTGGACGTACAATGCCTTGTAAGGTTCCATCCCGATAGTGGAGTGGTAGCTATTGTTGTAAAAAAACTCCACCAAGGGTAGGTGATCCTTTTAGCTATGACCAAAGTCAAGGACACATGCACAGAGCATGTCCTCGAGTGTCTGAATGGTCCTCTCCATATGGCCATCCATCTGAGGATGAAAGGCGGTGCCCAGGCGTAGCTGCGTCTCAAATGGATCCTGCAACCCCTTACAATGCCGAGAATTAAAGCGAGCATCTCATTCAGAGATGATATATGATGGAACACCAGGAATCCGTATGATCTCCTGAACATAGAGGCGTCACAAGCTCTCTACTGAGCCCTACTATCTGATCGGTAGGAAGTGGGCCAACTTGGTGAGTCGGTCTATGATCACACAGATAGAGTCATGTCCTCTAGAATTACGTGGATTCCCCATCACGAAATCCATGGATATTCTGTCCCACTTCCACTCTAGAACCTCCAAGGGCTGTACCAAACCTGTTGGTACCTGGTGCTCCGCCTTCAATTGCTGGCAAGTGAGGCATCGCGAAACGAACTCTGCTACAACCTTCTTCATACCTGGCCCCCAGTGTTGTTGTCTGAGGTCTTAGTACATCTTCTCCACTCCTGGATGGACTGCTAGAGGGGATGTGTGAAACTCCCTCAGCACTTCCTCCTACAGTGCAACTAGTACCCTGGTACATCTCCTGAAGAGGATGACGATCTCTCCCCCTTCAGAAAATCCATCAGGTGCCTGCCCTGTGGAAATCTGAGCACGTCGCGTCACACAGTCAACGTCCTCACACTGTGCCTCTTTGACCCACTGATGTAGTGGAGGAGTGACTGTGGGGAACTATAGAAAGGCTTCCCCATCTATATCCACGAAGGATATCTACAAAGCGGCTAACTGCTCTGTCGCCTCTTCAACTAGCTGACTGCCTGATCTACTGTTGAGTGCATCAGCCACAACATTCCCCTTATTAGGAGTATAGACTATCTCAAAGTCATAGTCCTAGAGGAACTCAAGTCATCACCTCTGTCTCAGGTTCAGGTCTTTCTGCAAGAAGATGTACCTGAGTCTCTGGTGGACAGAGTAGACTGTAAAGCGCTCGACCATCAGATAGTGTCACCACATCTTCAAGGCAAAGACCACTACTTCTAATTCTAAGTCATTGTTAGCGTAGTTCTTCTCGTGCTGCCTCAACTGTCATGAACCATAGGTGATCACTGCCTGCTCATGCATCAGGACACACCCGAGTCCGGTCCCTGATGCATCGCAGAAAACTACGTACCATATTCCCTCCTCCGGTAGCCACAAGATGGCTGCACTAGTCAATATCTATCTCATCTCCCGAAAGAACTGATGGCATATATCTGACCACACGTAGGGTTTCCCCTTCTTTTTCAATGCTGAAAATGGAACTGCAACTCTGGAGAAGTCTGGAACAAATCTCCAGTAGTTCCGAGCTAGTTCTAGGAAACTCCGCACATACTTCATGCTGCTAGGTGGATCCTAAGAAAGTACTACCTCGATCTTCGCAGGATCCACTGCAACTCCGTCCTCCGAGATGATGTTCCCCAAGAAGTGAACCTCTCTAATCCAGAACTGAAACTTCGAGAGCTTACCATAAAGCTGGTGCTCTCGGATTGTGTCCAATACAACTCGTAATTGATAGGCGTGCTCCTCCACAGTAGTCGAGTAAATCAGTATTTCGTCAATGAAGACTATGACAAAATGATCACAGTAAGGCTAGAAGATCATGTTCATGAGACTCATGAACACTGCTTGTGCATTGGATATGCCTAAGGGAATAACCAAGAACTCGTAGTGGCCATACCGACTCCTGAAGGTCGTCTTATTCACATCCTTGTCTCGAACTCTGAGCTGATGATAGCCTGACCTAAGGTCTATCTTCGAGAACCATAGTGCTCCCTTGAGTTTATCAAAGAGATCATCAATCCTCAGAAGTGGATACTTGTTCATCACGGTCACCTGATTCGATCGACAGTACTTGACACATAGTTGTACGCTCCCATCCGCCTTCTTGGCGAATAGAATCGGAGAATCCCAGGGTGAAACACTATATCGGATGAATCCCTTTCCTTGTAAATCCTCCATTTTCACCTGCAACTCACGAAGCTCGGCGGGAGCCATCCGATATGCTGGAGTAGATATTGGTGATGTCCCGGGGTACATGTTTATATAGAAGTCCACCTCTCTACGGGGAGGTAGTACTGGAATGTGTTCAGGGAAAACGTCTGAATACTGATCCACCACAACAGGAAAACTCGAACTCCGCACATCAACTGCTCTGAGGATGAGACTAGCCAACTGATGTGTGATCGGCTACCCTCTCATATTCGTAAGCCCATCCTACACTGCAAAGGCTCCCTTCTCGCAACTGAAGGTGAACCTGGTCCCATCCGTGCAGACACACCGAACCTTGTGCCTAATACAGTCAATATGGGCATGGACTATAGATAACCAATCCATACCCAATCTGACGTCGTAAGGCCTCGACGACGCTACAAGAAGATCCCAGCCGAAGCTCTCGCCTCCTAACATAATCTCACACTTCCGACACCAGTGCGTAATCGTCGAGTCTGCTCCCGTATGAGTCTCTAGCTGTAATGATCTAGCCAACGAATCCGTCAGAATAACTGAGCTCCGAACAAGGGTAGAGACAATAAAATAATTACCCCCTCCTGCGTCTATAAGAACTGCAACAAGGGTGGAGTAGACACAGATAATACCTCAAATCATCTAAGGTGCACTGTGGTCATAGGCCTTGACTGCCTGGAGCTGATCCTGCCCCTCGTATGGATGGCTCTACTGTGTGTACCCCGCACATCCAAACCAGAATCCTGGGGTTTCCCACCTGATGGCCTGATCCGCTTGGACCTCTGTGACATCTGTCTACTGCCAGCTGCAGAAGAATCCACTACGTGTCACCCTGCGGTGGGTCTCGATACTGGCGTCGACTTAGCAAGAAATCTCTTCAAAAGAAGGGCTCGCTCCAGCACTCCTTGCAGCGTCAGAATGTTGAGAGAGACCATCGAATTCCTAAGCTCATGCCTCAATCCCTGCTCGAAAGTCAGGTCTTGTAAGAATGGGTCTCGTCCCATGTCCGTGGAGTAGCGTGAGAAGTCGGTAAATCTTGTCGAGTACTGGGCTATTGTCATGGTGCCCTGCCACAGGTGTAGTAACTCCTAGATGCGCACCGCATGAAGGGTGGCTGAAACAAACTCCGAGTGGAAGAGGCTCTCGAAGTTCGTCCAAAGTAGTGATGCCTCGTCGTGCACCTGCAGCATCAGGCTCCACCATCTACCTGCTGCAGCGTACTTGAGACTCGTAGAAATGATCACTATAAGGTCTGCTAGTGTCCCTACCAATCTAAAGACTCGGATGATTGCCTTCATCCAATCCGCGACTGCCTTAGGGTCTGTCTCCCCATGGAACCTGGGTGACCTCTATCATTGAAACTCGTGCAACACACTCAGGCATCATGCACTCTCTAATGCTGGGGCTGGAGACATCGGTGGCTCAATGGGTAATGGTACCACTGGTGCCTCTACTGTAATGGGGCCCTATACTGAGGCCTCGTTGCTCGGTGGGCTGCCATATCGCACGTAGCTCAGAACCCAAGATGGATGCCTACGTGGGGCCATCCTGAAAAGAAGCAAGTGCGCCATGGTTAATACAATATATCTGGTGAGCCGAAACAAAGTAATCACAAAGAAAACTATTGAAACATACATTCAATCAATGTTTTCATGCACTGAGTCGGAGATCAGAAGTCAGGGTCCTGGTGTATGGATACGTCAGCCGCCGCACCAACCTTGCACTCCCTAGACAGAAAGCCTCACTCAATACTGATCACACTATTGCTTTACAGAGAAGAAATTATCTGATTCCTAAGTTCTGCAGTAGAATCGACTCCTCTGATACCAATTTTTCACGACCCGTCCTCAGGGCCCGTGCCATGACTACCCCAAGCCTGCCTCCCATAGGACAGGGGCTGGCGACTAGCACCAAAGGAGTAAATCCCGTTAAAAAAAGAAGGCATTTCCTTTATATAAGTAAACAAATAGAACAGAGTATGCATGTGAAGTAGGCACTAAGTAAAACTGAGTACAAAAGTCGGTGCTGAAATGTAAATGGGCCAGTATAAAAACCCAACTGAAAGTACAGTAGAACTGAAAAGAAAGAACAACAGCTGTAATGTAATGCCAAAACCACCGATTCGTCCTCTGAATATCCCACCTAAAGGGTGGGTACATATGGTCTCCTCAGCTCCTCGGGTCCGGCAGTACATTCCGTGTATGTCTCTCCATGTGGTCCACCTCCGGGTACCGTCCAGCTCCACAAGCATCCACCTCGATCAGTGTTGTCCGTCATCTGCATCCAACATAATGTAGTTCGGGCATAGCCCGTGCAGGGGTGAGAATACGTCACTCAGTAGGGACCCCAAAACCCTCGAAGGTCTACCAAAATCCACGAAAGGTAAACCAAAAAGGAATGATAAAAACACGAATTATCAACCAACTCTACTTAGGTATATGCCCATATATATACCTAAGTAATCAATCTCAGTTCGTCTCCAACTTCCGAGCCCAAGAAGAACCCAGACCACATAGGAAAGAAGTCAATCACACTGATGGTAATGATTGAAAGTCAAGACTCAGCTCACACAGGTATACTTCTCACGAGGAAAGTTGGAGATGATTAGATGTAGTCTCTGTATCATCTCCTCTCCCAAACCCACGTAGGATCCATGTACAGAAGTTGTCGCTACCGAACTCACATAGGATCCAAGTATAGTAACCATCACTGCTGAACCCACGTAGGATCCAAGTAAAGTCACCATAACTGCCGAACCAACGGAGGATCCAAGTATAGTCATCCTCGCTGCTGAACCCACGAATGATCCAAATACAGTCGTCTTCATCGTCGAACCCACGGAGGATCCCAGCACGGTTGTCGTCGCAGCCACAGCCAGCACTTGGGTTCCAGCGCACAACATAATTGATTCAGGGAGGGTCTGCTCCTTGAGTGAAGAGGTTTGATACAAAAAATGTTATGAAGTCCAGATTTTATGTATCCCGAAGTTCCGTATTGTCAAAAGGAACTCAACGTGACATATGATGCGTCGAACATAGGCCTGGTCTCAGATATATTGGCTTTTTCGTTCCAGGGGCCCGGTTCGAAATATGCTCATTCCAAACCCAGCCATCTACGAATGTTTTCCAGAACTCACTTAGAGTTTTGCAAAAGGACCACCTCATCGATATAATCCCAGTGCTGCAGATGGTGCGTCGATCGGACGCACGATCTTTATGTTATTCATGTTTAATTGAATAACGGGCCCGGCCCGTTGAGCCTAGTGGGCTGGCGGGTCGAGTCACCCAGTTTTTGCGGGATCGAACCAGTAGGGGTGTCAGACCGGACCGATGATTTGTGCTGCCCAGCCCGAGGGACATGGGTCGGCCTGGCGGGGCGCTGCCCGGCTGGTTCGGCCCGAAGGTCGAGCGGTCCGAGGCGGGGGAGCGGCCCCCAACTGCCCGGACAGACAGTTCCAAGTGGTACCGCCCTCCCAAACTGGCCGGCTAGGCCGGCCGGCCTTCTGGCGTAAGTGGACAGCCAGTGCGGGTTGTGGGTTTCTTCAACGCGGTGCCCTCCTGGAACCGCGGTTCGGCTCCGCCTGGCTGGCCGACAGGCCAACCAGTTCTCCAGCGCGGCGCCCTCCTGGCGCCGCGGTTCGCCTCCGCCCGGCCGGCCGATGGTCTGGCCAGTTCTTCCGCCGATGTGGCCCACTCAGTCCGGCCGCGGTCTCCTGCAGTGCGGCGGCGTGGGGCGCCGCAGTTTCCTCCTTCGGCCTGGTTCATCCTCGGTTGAGCGGCCCGCGGTTGCGGGTCACAGTTATTCCATACATGTACGGCGCACGACCGTCACTCCCATCGCCACATCTTCCAACATAACTCAATAGAAAACAAGAGTCTACAGAGCGTCATCAGGATGTTTGCATTCGGCCCGCGCCCTCCACGTTAAGCGGTAGCAGCGGTCCATATATAAACAATGATTTTCAACGAAGAACGGGTTACGAAAACATTAACTTCAAATAATAAACCCCTACATCGAATATGGTTCTTGGTTGACAAGCATTGTGGATGACGGTTTAATTTCCGTCGTCATAGGAGTGCACCTGAAGAAGAATTGACGTCTCCTCTCTTCTCGTAGAGAAGAGAAGAGAGGGTGTGTCGTCATTCTTCGTGGTATGGAGTGTCGTTCTTCGCCAGAGGTTTGGTGTTCTTCCACAATGGATAAAATCCCCTCTTCCTTCACAAAAGCTCTCTCTCAAACGTTACCCCAACAAAACAAGTGCCAACCCAATTAAAACAAGGCTTCCCCTTATTTTAATTAAACATGGCAAGCATTCAAAATTCAAAATTTAGAACACTTAATTAATTAATTGAATAGGTTTCATTAATTAATTACGGTGTGTTGGAAAGAGTTAAAGAGGAAGAGAGATAAGAGGAAGAGTTACATAATTAAGAAAAGTTAAAAAAATTAAAGAAGGGGGTTTAAGGGGTTTTGGGGGAAATGAATGTTTGGGGCTCGTGTGGGCCCCACGTCTTATATATCCAGACATGGGAAGTTGGGAGGGTGTGTGCCCCACCAAAAACTTCCCATGTGAGGAATTAACCTCCTTAGATATAAAATAAAATTGTTCCAAAAATTTTATTTACTTCATAATTAATCCCCAATAGTTAACTTATCCTCTCGGGCAAAAACAACTATGGTAAAGGTCCCCTTAAGCAATTACCGGAGTTGCGAGTTCATCGGTGCCCTCATATTTCAATTCTGAGCATCGGTTCAAATGATAGAAAAACCCACTCATTCGTTTACTGAACGTACCCAAGATAATACTTCAGAAATTAATTCCGGGCACACCGGGCCTTAGAATCAAGTGTCGTCAGAAGCCACAGACTTGTAAAATTCCAAAGTATTTAAGAAAAAAATCCTTTGAAATTTTTGGGTCTTTACAAAATTAATGGTGAGAAAAAAGGATACTACCAACTAATATTTCAAATGAGTAATTAATACTATGAGATCATAGTGATTCCATTAGAAATCACTAATTTTCGATAAATATTCTAGACATAATGAATAAAGTAATTAAATATTTCATCAAAAAATATTTTGTAGTATTTATTGATGATATTATGATATAATAATAGATAAAGGGGGAACATGAGTAGTATTTGAATATTGTAATAATTAAATTATCAAAGGATAAAATTATGAATGTTATAGTAAATTTGATATCTAGATGGAGGAACTATCATTCTTGGGACATGTTATCATCGAAAAAGGAACATTTAATGACTTTTATTATTCAAATGCAATCGAAGAGTGGCCCATGACAACATATGTCATTAAGATCCATAGTTTATGGTTTCTAGTTAGGTATTACTACTAAAATTTGAATAACTACTCATGATTTTAGAACCCAGTAACCAAGAGGACTCATAAGGGTGGTAATTTTTTTCAGTCCTATGAATGTGAAATTATTTATTGAATTAAAAAATAGGATAATAAATACTTCTATACACATACAATCAACATGTGGGGATGTTTTTGTTGTATTCAAAAATATTTTAAATATGGGATAAGTTTGTGTACTAGTGAAAAATGATAATGTGATATCCTAAACCACAATTCAATTGAAAACTCATTAGAAAAAGTATCCCACACTATATTTGGAGTTTGAATCTACGATACTGCTGTTGGAAATATTGCAGCATTATTTATTTGGAGAGTTGTGATATATATATACTGATAATATAAGATTTAAATATATATTATCATAGAAGGATATTAATATTATCTAGTTTGTATGTTTAGAGAACATCAAGTATTATGACTGTTGATTCCACTACCATATTATCATAGAAAATAATGTTTAGGGTGAAATGAGTTGAAATGATCCTATAGAATTATAAAGGATGAGAATAATGAAGGATCCAATATACATGGAATTATAATAAATGGAAAATGGAGTCATTAAAGATAGAACAACATCAATACTTTCTCAAATAATTTCTCAACCATCCCTCATGGATAAAATAAAAGATTCTAGGAAAATTGATGTTGAAATTCAGAAGAATATGGAAGGTGGTACAAAGGGGAAATCCCCAATGTTCAAAATTAACGAGGAAGGATATCTTTGTATTTGGTCACTATAATTTGTACCATCCTATCCGGATAGAAATACTGAAAATATGAATGACTCACATACCTTGTAACACCGCAAGATTTTGAGAATTATATATTTCGATATAATTTTTATTCTCATTATTTTTTCAATTCACATGACTCTATAAATAGTTATATATATATATATAATAAGTCAAAAATTCCTTTAGCATTCACTACCAACATTGTATTCACTAGAATAAATACCATATTTTCTTTCACTACAAGAAACACTACTTTGTTGTACAATGCATGCACTACTGCATTACGATGAGACATCATTTATTATATATATATATATATAATGAAATTAAATATTTATATGATAAAAATTATATATATTTATATGAATATTAATAACCTCATTCCAAATATATTTTAATTTATACTTATTTAAATAAAACACATTGCAATTGAAAGATAATATTTTTTTTCATATTGTCTATTAATGTTTAAAATAATATTTTCTTGAATGCACCATCATTAATAATAAAATTAAATTTATCAATATTTATAAATATAATTTAATAAAATTTCGATCATATTTTAATTCAAAATATCAATGTTATACTAGGGTGAAGTTTTTGTATTTTTCGGAAAAACATCATTTTTCGATGAATAGTGAAAAATACTTCATTTTAGTTAAAAACATCATTTTTTTAAATAATAATTCATTATAAATGATATTATAATTTTTTTTAATTTAAATTATAAAAATATTACATAAAATAATAAAATTTAATTCATTATAATCAATTTCACTTTGAAATTTAATAGAAAATCGTAATGAGATTTTGAACATTTGTCTAATTTAAAACCTCATTATTTCGTCCCATCAGTAGGATTGCACTAATTTTAATTTTTACACTTCTGTGAATTTAATTTTCAAAATCCCTTATACACTACTATATTGAGTTTAATAATAATATTATAATATCAATATGTTTATTTTTTTACCAAATATTTAGTTAATGTGACTAAAATATATCACTGTATTTATAGAAAAATAAATCTTAATTAAAAACTAAATCATAAAATTAAGGGCCCAAATGACCAAGATACATTTCCAAAACCTATTTTCTATCCATATGTTGGACATTATACATACATTATTTTTTTAGGATCGTTTTTTAAGACATTTTGTTTGGTATGAAAATGTGGACCCCATATTTGATTATAGGAATTTCACATGAGTTTATTTCCATTACAATAAAAGGTCCCCACCACTAACCATTCCACAAAACACTTGAAAATTATATGCTATACATGATCTTATCAAGTATCCTCCAAAAAATACGCTTTTATACCTTGAATCCTCCCCCTTGGTAGAAATATTCTTAAATAATCCTTTTGGTGTAATGCAAACGGAGTTACTTGATTTAGAGGTAACATATTCTCTCAATTTATTTTCTATTATTATTATTCCACATAAAATACCCTCTATTTAATACTTTATTGTGTGTAAAGCCATTATCTTACATGAAGTTGTATTTTTTTAGCCAATGGTTATGTCTTACACTTACACACGCCTCCATATTATAGATTTTAAACATATTGTTTCTTTGTATGGTGAACTACAACCTAACGAAATGATGATTGATCATCTCTACATTACCACTAATCATGGTAGAAATTATGATGGAACATATGTATTTATTTATCATATATTATATTAAATATTTACTTATGCTTTTTATTCCCTTTACATGACACAACTATTTACATTCTATTTTGTGTTAATATAATAATCTCGTTTGAGGTAGTGTGCACTACCACACCCTCAAAGTGATGTAATTCATTTAAGAAAAAAATTCTATGTATTAATGACGGGTTGAATAAATATATATTATATATATGATATTTGAATTATACAATTATAAATCTATTTATACACATACATATATATACATACATCATTTACATTCATTATTTAAAAATGACAATAAAAATGGAAAAAAAGTTCATGCACATGTACTGAATACAACCTCTATGAATGGTGTATTCCATTTCATAATCATATATTTTATAGTTTATTAATAGAAAAATATAATTTATATTACTGATATTTATATCATGTATTACAATCTGGATTCATGATATATCTATAAGGACCAAAGATGTAACAAATAAAGACACATGCAAATAACAAAGTGAATATTTACCAAAGAGAAGCCTTAACATAATTTCATTAATGATTCGGTAATATATGGTTATAATTGTCACGACCCACCTTCACCAAAAGGAGAGAAGGGTCAGCAAATTGCCAGACCATTCCTTCTTTAAGTTGAAGGAGAGATAATGACCCCCGAAACCCACGTTCAATAGGTCCCGGAGTGGCAACCAGCACCAAGGGTATAAAATCACACACTAAATGGAAGGAATTACCCTTTTTCTTTAATAGGATTGGGAGAAAAGATAGTAAATCCCACAACACAAAAACTGAAAGTGCAAAAATGGCTGGAAATAAAACATTCCCGTATGCATGTTCAAAGGTAAAAGATACAAGTCACAAAACTCCAAAGGTAAAAAGATACCAAGAAAAGGGGAACGACAAGAGCAACTGCCCCAAAGGTCCAAGCTAGAACGGCCCCGCACGATCCCTGAAGTACTCCTGGAAACCTGAAAGTAGTTTTATATACATAGAGTGAGCATAAAAGTATACTCAGTAGGGAAAACCAAATACTCTCGTGCACAAGTGGGGAGGCATACTAGTGCCCTCTAAGAAAAGTGATATCCAAGAACCCAACAAGGAAACTAACCACCCAAGCCTCACCGAGGAACACTCCCCAAATAACGCTAGTCAAGTAATGTATAATAATATCACATCGATGTTTGGGTACCCCGCGCCACATTCCCACTGGTTATTGAAGACATCCTATGCATCGGACTAATCCTTCCATTCTCATCCCAGTCCCACTGCCATACCCCGCCCGCACACACCTGGGCCACAACCACACATCCCGCCCGCAAACACCTGGGCCACCAACACTAACCAGCCCCGCAGACACCTGGGCCACAACTGTCACACGTAACCATTCCAACAAACACCTAGGCTAGAACATCCACTGCCACGCCCGAAGACACCTGGGCAAGATGAACTACTGCCACACCTAAAGACAACTGGGCCTCATCCCAAAGATACTTGGGAAAACACCTACCCGCACACAATTGGGACAACCACCACACTACCCTGCCCAATGATTCTTGGGATAATAATGGACATCAGGCCATCACATCCTGCCCGTAGAGTCTTGGGCTATTCGGGAAAGGGAGCAGAAAAAGAACTAATAACGAGCCACTCATAGGAGTGTTGGGAAAAACACCTTCCCCCAAGAAATGGGGTTGTTCGACACTAAGTGCTCAACTTAGATGGGGCACGGATAAGAAAAACAAAAACTACAAGTATATGTATAGGTAACAAGCACTCACCCAATAAAGGTTTTTCTTCAACCAACCTAAAGAGCACTATCCTTACTATTCATTCATAATAAAAGAGAACATCACCTATGCCCAAGTCATAACTCACACCAAACTAAAAACCCATTTGTCCCATCCTTATTTTCATGTTCAGTAATAATATTAAATAAGTTTCTGCACCTACATGGGGAAATAGTAAGCATAATCACAAGACAAGAGAAGAGTACACCCAACAGCAATATAAAAATTCACACCCATTTCTCTTGTAAAGTCACAACTACAAAGGGATGAGTGAGATCCCTCAAAGTAATAGAAACAAAGAAAACACCAAGACACTGCCCCATGTCCCCCAAAGTCCACGAGCTGACAGCTTGTCAACAACAGAGGATTCCACCCCAATTCATGATATAATAAAAGTAACCACATGGTCCTCAAATTCAAAACCTATGAAACTATAACAACAGGGGATCCCATCCCCACCCATATCAACCCAGAAAACTAAACCCCTATCTAAGAAAACCATAAGGTCAGCCACAATCGGTGGTGGAGGAAACAACCAAACCAATACTACCAACACAAGGAAGACTCAACATGTATTTTTATATTTAAAATATTTGACACACTCCATGATTTCAATTCCACTGGGCTTAAACTGGGGTTATCATGTAAAAGGAGTTGATCCTGGTGCTTCAAATTTGTTTAGACGAATATACGCAATTAACCAATTTCCATTACATAGCAAAGGTTAACCACCAAAATACAAGACATTCAAACATCACAAGAGGTAAGGTTTTATTAGTGCACAGAGAAAGACCACCAAAAACCATGATTTTCAGTAGGCGTCAACCCTCACAATTCAGAAATCATTAATCATGAAAGAGGAGAAGAACAGAGCAGCGTCATCGATCACACCCCTCCCCTTCATTTTTTAGAATCCTTTTATTATCTTCATTATTGTTTGGTTCATCCAATTCTACAGAAGCAGTAGCATACCCACCTTGAAAGATACACAAAAAGGAGAGATGAAGGTGAGACCCCTATTTGATTGATCAAGGATCGACGTTTCTCTCCACGCGCCAAGAACCAGGGATGCACGATTTGTAGGGGAGAAATGTTGGGAACTCCAAGGACGAGCAGACGACTTCAGCCTAGGCGCACCACAAGTGTGGGGAAGAAGGACTTCAAGCGCACCACAGAGAAGAGAGAAGTTGGAAAAAAGGGAAGAAGGAGTAAGAAGAAATTTTTCTGCGATATATAGATAAAATCTCGTTGTTATTGGATATGAGAAATTTGAACACTTTAAATTAGTATCGTGGTTCCTCACACGGTTGGGTGGTTACTCACGTCTGAATTAATTGTTATTAAATATGGAGGTTTCTCGGGATTTTGTTGATCTTAATTATGGTTTAAAAAAGACCTTGAAATGACTTAGAAGGTCAAAAAGGCCTAAAGAGGCATTACAGGAAGAACTATAGAAGGAAAAAACCCGACAAGGCTGGATAACACCGATCAGTCGCACCGATCAGTTGCCCCGATCGGTCGCCCTGATCAGTCACACACCGAAATTTGCAAAAGGGAGGGGTCATGAGGGTTTGGCCATTACATTAGATACCTCTCAAACCATTCTCTCCCTCAAGAATCAAAACCTAGACCGAAGGAAAGAGGGGGGTCCGAACAGCCACCCCAGAAGATACCTCTCAGGAGTGAACCTCTCCGACACATGAACACCTTATCCCCTGAACTACAAAAATGAAATACTTCTCCTTTCCCATGTAACCACATAAAACAAAATGGATAAACCTTATGATCCACTGGGTGAGGGGTTACCTTTCCTTCATGTTAAGATACTATCCACTTTTGGAGGCACTGACACACCCGCACGGGTTTAGGCGCATCTGCTTTAATGCGTCTTAACTAGGGATTAGGTCCTCCGCTCCCCATTCTTTAGGAAACTTCACACAAACATCCACAGAAAATGAAACTGCACATCCATATCCCACAAGGTAAGTATTACACAGTAAACAAGTACAGAACAAACATGACAAAAATTTAAAACAGCTTGGGGTATTGGGAACGCATCTGTGCCTCCCTCTCCCATGTACTTTCCTCAATCCCACCATGTCTCCATAACACAAGAACCAAGGGAATGGTTCACCCACAAAGAACCTTCTCCTCATGACCCTCGGTCATCACTGATCGCTCCACGAAGGTTGCATCGTCCTCGATATCTAGCCCTCCCTAGTCGAGGACGTGTGAATCATTGTGCATATATCATCGAAGCTGGGACACATGGAATACATCATGTATCATCAGTAGTAGTGGTGGTACCACTAGCTGATAATACACTTCATCGACCCATCTCAACACTTCAAAGGGCCCGATGAACCTTGAAGAAAGCTTACTTCCTCTGCCAAACCTCCGATGTCCACGCCGAGGGGAGGCCTTCAAGAACACGTGGTCCCCGACCTTGAACACCAAGGGTATCCTCCTATCACCGACATATGTCTTATGCCGGTCCTGAGCCGCATTCATCCTCTCTCTTATAAGTTGAACCTTTTCGGTCAGGCTCTGAACCACCTCTGGGCCAAGAACACCTGCTTCCCCAACCTCAGTCCAGCACACGGGTGAACGACACAACCTTCCATATAGGGCTTCGAACGGATCCATGCTAATTATAGAGTGATATATATTATTGTAATAGAACTCTACCAGAGGCAATTGTAGCACCCATGATCCTCCTGAGTCCATAACACATGCCTATAGCATATCCTCCAAGGTCTGGATGGTGCACTATGTCTGCCCATTTGTCTGGGGGTGGAAGGCAGTGCTAAGGCGCAGCTGGGTGCCAAAATCATGCTACAAACTCCTCCAGACTCACGAGGTAAATTGTGCATCCCTATTCGAGACTATGGAACTCAGTACTCCATGAAGCCTCACTACTTCGTCCACATATCTCTGTGCTTGAGATTCCACTTCACTCGACTCATTGATTTCCAGAAAGTGATCCGATTTCGTCAACCGGTCCACTACTACCCAGATGGCATCATAGCCCCATTGCACTTTGGGTAGTCCCGTGAAGAAATCCATCGAGATGTCGTCCCACTTCCACTCGGGGACATCTAAAGGTTGCAACAACACGCCTGGGACACGATGTTCATCCTTCACCTGCTGACACACTAGGCACTTGGCCACAAACTCTGCCACTTCTCCCTTTACCCCGAGCCACCAAAACAGTCACTTCAAACCCTGGTACATCTTGGAAACTTTTGGGTGCACTGAAAGGGGTGAGTTGTGGAACTCACTAAGAACCTGGCCACACATCGCCTCTGGAGCAAAAATATTTCCACAGAAAAGGATATGATTTTGACCATCCTCTATCCACCCTTCTGGGGCATCGACTTGGCTAACCCAGTCATGCATCACTTCAATCATTGAGTCTCCCCACTGAGACTCCTCCACCTGACGCAACAGAGAAGACTACACTGTCATCTGATACAGGCATCCCCTACCACTATCCATCCTTTCATCTAGGTGAAAGGCATCAAACTCCTCCATCGCTTTCCAAGAATCTACCGACTCTCAGACCACATCCTTCTGCGACCTCCTGATCAAATCATCTGCCACTACATTCCCTTTTCTTGAAGTGTAGGAAATATCAAAGTCGTAATCTTGGAGAAACTCCATCCACCTTTGCTTCCGTAAGTATAGGTCCTGCTGGGAGAAGATATACCTCAAGCTTTTGTGATCTATGAAGACCACAAAGCATTCTATAATGAGGTAATGCTGCCAAAAATTTAGTGTGAAAATGACCGCTGCAAGATCCAGATCGTGGGTGGCATAATTACGCTCATGAGGGAGTAGCTTCCTAGACCCATAAGAGATCACCCCTTTTCATTGCATCAACACACACCTGAGGCCTTGCCCTAAAGCATCACAGAACACCTCATATTCCGCCCCTTCTTCTGGTAGTCTCAACACTGGGTCACTAACCAACTTCTCCTTCAAATAGATGAAGGCTGCCTCGCACTGCTCACTCCACATGAAAACCTTGTCCTTCTTGGTCAAGGCCGTCAAAGGTGCCTCAACTTGAGAGAAGTTGGGTATGAACCTCCGATAGTATCCTGCCAGCCTGAGGAAACTACGATCCTCTGCCACGTTATTGGGTGCTGCCCAAGAAACAACTTCCTCAACATTTGATGGGTCCACCACTACCCCCTTCTCGGACAATACGTGCCCAATGAAGTGCACATATCACGTCCAGAACATGCACTTCGACAACTTCCCATAGAGCTGGTTCTATCGGAGGACCTCCAAAACCATCCTCAGGTGCTCTGCGTGGTCCTCCTCTGATCTTGAATAGATCAGGATGTCTTCTATGAACACGACTACGAACCGATCCTGATACTCCCAGAAGACGTGGTTCATAAGACCCATGAACATAGCCGGAGCATTTGTAACACCGAAAGGAATGACTAAAAACTCGAAGTGCCCATATCTTCACTTGAAGGCCATCTTCCAGATTTCACCCTCCTTCAACCTCAACTGGTGATACCCAGACCGTAGGTCGATCTTGGAGAACCTTCTTTCCCCCTTCAGCTGGTCAAAGAGATCGTCTATCCTCAGAAGAGGGTAGTGATTCTTGATCGTCACTTGATTCAGCCTCCTGTAGTCTATACAAAACCTAAGTCCACCATCTTCCTTCTTTGCGGACAAGACTGGAGCACCCCATGGTGACACACTTGGTTGAACATAACCCCTCTTCATCAGATCATCAATCTGTATCGGCAACTCCCGTAGCTCCAAAGTTGCCATCCGGTTGGGAGCCATCGAAATCCAACGAGCACCAGGCTGCAAGTCTATCCCAAACTCGATATCACGTCGTGGGGGTAGAGTCGTCACCTCCTCAGGGAAGACGTCTATAAACTCACTAACGATCCCTATTACCCCCACCATCTTAGCATCTACTAACTCTACTGACAGCTCGTCTAACAAGGAGAGGAGGGGTTCCCCTCGCCTGCTGCCCTTCTGGCCTCTCCGCTCACCGGTGAAAGTCACACGTTGGCCACATAGGTCGGAGAACATGACCCTTCTTCGGAAGCAGTCGATGACGAAACATACAGATAACAACCATTCAATGCCTAGGATGACATCATATGGCTATATATGCAATAGTAGAAGATCCCTGACTGACTGATGTGGCCCTATCATTAGTCTACATCCTCTACAAACATATAACAAGTCGGTCTGACCTCCGACTGGTGTGCTCAGCACCAGGGCACTGGAAGTCTCTCGGCATATAAACCCAGGGCGTGGGACAAACCGGGTGTAAAAAAGGAGTGCGAAGACCCTGTATCGAACAAGGAGTATGTATGGGTACTAAACAAACTGATTGTACCTCGAACGAACTCCAGCCCTGCCGGAATTACTGCATCTGCGGCGTGAAACTTCCCACACCCGGTTCCTCTACCCCTCGCCTGTCGGCCACCCCCAACCACTCCCTGGTCGAGGTACCTGAGGAGCGCCCTGGGGGCGGCCTCCCCCTACAACGTCTGCCCTCGGAGGAGCGGGAGCTCGCTGCCCCTATTGCTACTGGAAGGGCCTAGCTGGAAGCTGCTGCTGGGGCGGGTGTTGGTCCTGTCCTATGATTCCGTATTGTACTCAGTCCGGGCACTGATTCCGGAGGTTCCCATGGCTTCCATAGATGAAGTATCTCGGTCCTGGTCCCGAAGGAAAGGGGAAAGGGCTGGGAGATCGGAACTGGAACTACTGGGGCCTGCTCCTTGCCGGTTGAAACCTAGAGGGCCCTAACGCAAGAGGCCTGGTGCTGACGGCCTTCCCCTTCGATGATCCCAGCTAGATCCCCTCTCATGTCACACCTCCTAGCACATGAATACTCTACAACACTTCATCCTTCTTCTGGACCTCCAAGTATGTCGGTAGGGTGAAGGGGGTAACAATGTACTTGAGGGAGGGTCGGAGAGCCTCCTCTAAACGTCTCGCCCGAGACTCATCATTTGGAAAGAGGTCCGGAGCAAAGCGGAGGAGGTCATTGAACATGATCCCCTGCTCCCTTACTGACTTACTCCCCTGCTGGAGGGTGAGTAGCTCCTGCCTCTTCTCCAACTTCATCGTAGAAGAGAGGAATTCTGCCTGAAACTCCTTCTCGAAATCATCCCATGCCACCTCAGCCTCTATCCTCTCCCCCAGGTAGAGCATCCACCACTGATGCACTGCTCCCTGCATCTGGCTGACGGGCAGAGGAACCCATCACTCTGTCGGAGCCCGAATCAAGACGAATGATACCACCAGATCCTCTAGCCATCTCTCAGTCTTCATGTCACAGGTACTGCTCGCATACTTCTCAAGGGTCTATCGCTGGAAGGCTCGAAGCATCTTCTGCCACTGGTCGTCCACCTCCTCCCGATCAGCCCTCTGCCAATCGGCCAAGTCAACCTCCTGGGCCTTGATCGCCCGTACAACTCGTGGTCGTCTCATAGGTTCCATAGCTACAAGGTAAACAAAGAATTCCTAAGCCTAAGTAGTGCAGAATAATGTTCTTAAAACTCCTTAATCTTCTCATTCATTTGAATTTCCCAAAATAACCCAGAAACATGAGATCACAAGTCATTATGATGCATGTACCTTTCCTAGGGTCTTTACCCTACAATAATCGTGCCCTCACTTAGTAATTCGGTAGGTCCAATGTACATGCATCGGATCATGGGGGGCCCTAAAATCACATGTCCTAGCCGGTCTTCCCTGGCCTAATTCACGCACCAAGGTAACCCAAAACTGTCGCCCTGCCATTCCATGTAATCCTCCCTGTTGCTAACTCCAGACTCCATCCAATATCTCAACCAGCTACCTTTGAAACCATTCTATCACAACCCGCCTTCACCAAAAGGAGGGTAGGGTCACCAGATTGCCATGCCCTTCCTTCATTATGTTGAAGGAGAGATAATGAACCCCGAAACCCGCCTTTAATAGGTCCCGGAGTGGTGACCAGCACCAAGGGTATAAAACCACACACTAAATGGAAGGAATTACCCTTTTTCTTTAATAGGATCGAGATAAAAGATTGTAAATCCCACAACACCAAAACTGAAAGTGAAAAAACGGCTTGAAATAAACCATTCACATATGCATGTTCAAAGGTAAAAGATACAAGTCACAAAACTCCAAAGGTAAAAAGATACCAAGAAAAGGGGATAAATAACAGCAACAACCCCAAAGTCCAAGCTAGAATAACCCCACACAATCCCTGAAGTCCTCCTAGAAACCTAAAAGCAGTTTTATATAAGTAGGGTGAGCATACATGTATACTCAGTAGTTAAAAACCAAAGACTCTCATGCACAAGTGGGGAGGCATACTAATGCCCTGTGAGAAAAGATATAACCAAGTACCCAACAAGGAAACTAACCACCCAAGCCTCACCAAGGGACACTCCCCAAATAACAGAAGTCAAGTAATGTATAATAATATCACATCGATGTTTTGGTACCCCATGCCACTTTCCCCTGGTTATTGAAGACATCGGACACATCAGACCAATCCTGCCATTCTCATCGCAGTCCCACTACCATACCCCGTCCGCACACACCAGGGCCACAACCACACATCCCGCCCGCGAACACCGGGGCCACAACCACTAACCCGCCCACAGACACCTGGGCCACAACTGTCACACGTAACCACTCCTGGAAACACCTAGGCCAGAACAACCACTGCCACACCAGAAAACACATGGGCTAGAAGAACAACTTCCACACCCAAAGACACCTGGGCCTCATCCCGAATATACTTGGGAAACCACCTCCACGCACACACCTGGGCCAACCACCACACTACCCTAACCGAAGATTATTTGGCTAATAGTGGACTTCAGGCCATCATAGCCTGCCCATAGAGTCTTGTGCTATTCAGGAAAGGGAGATGAAAATGAGCTAATAACCAGCCACTCATAGGAGTGTTGGGAAAAACACCCTCCCCCAATAAATGGCGGTGTTCGGCACTAAGTGATCAACCTGGGTGGGACACGAATAAAAAACACAAAAACTCCAAGTGTATTTATAAGTAATAAGCACTCAACCAATCTAGGTTTTTCTTCATCCACCCAAAATAACACTATCCTTACTATTCATTCATAAGAAAAGAGAACAACGCCCATGACCAAGTCATAACTCACACCAAACCAAAACCCCATTTTCTCCATACTTGTTTTCATCTTCAGTAATAATGTTAAATAAGTTTCTACACCTACTTGGGAAAATAGTAAGCATAAGAACAAGCCAAGAGAAGAGTACACAAAACAACAATATAAACATTCACACCTGTTTCTCTTGTAAAGTCACAACTACAATGGGATAAGTGAGATCCCTCAAAGTAATAGAAACAAAGAAAACACTGAGACACCACCCCATGTCCCCCAAAGTCTAGGAGCCGACAACTCCTCAACAACAGAGGATTCCAACCCAATTCGTGATATAAGAAAAGTAACCACACAGTCCTCAAATTCACAACCAGCGAAACTATAACAACAGGGGATCCCATCCCCACCCATATCACCCCAGAAAACTAATCCCCTATCCAATAAAACCATAAGGTCACCCGAACTTGGCCGTGGAGGAATCAACCAAACCAATACTCCAACACAAGGAAGACTCAACACGTATTTTCAGATTTAAAAGATTTAACACACTCCATGGTTTAAATTCCACTGGGCTTAAACCGGGGTTATCATGTAAAAGGAGTTGATCCTGGTGCTTCAAATTTGTTTAGCCGAATATATGTATTTAACCAATTTTCTTTACACAGCAAAGGTTCACCACCAAAATACAAGCCATTTAAACATCACAAGAGGTAAGGGATTATTAGTGCATAGAGAAAGGCCACCAACGACCATGATTTTCAGTAGGCCTCACCCCGCACAATTTAGAAATCATTAATAATGAAAGAGGAGAAGAACCGAGTAACGTCATCGATCACACCCATCCCCTTCATTCTTTAGAATCCGTTTATTATCATCATAAAAGTTTGGTTCATCCAATTATACAAAAGTAGTAGCGTACCCACCCCGCAAGATACAAAGAAAGTAGAGACGAAGGTGAGACCCCTACTTGATTGATCAATGATCGACGTTTCTCTCCAGGCGCCAAGAATAGGGGGTGCACAATTTGCAGGGGAGGAATGTCGGGAACTCCAAGGAAGAGCAGATGACTTCAGCCTAGGTGAACCACAAGTCTGGGGAAGGAGGAAATCAATTGCACCACATAGAAGAAAGAAGTAGGAAAAAAGGGAAGTAGGAGGAAGAAGAACTTGTTTCGCGATATAAAAATAAAATCCTGTTATTATGGGATATGAGAAATTGGAACACATTAAATTAGGATCATGGTTCCTCACATGGTTGGGTGGTTACACATGTCTGAATTAATTGTTATTTAATATGGAGGTTTCTCAGGATTTTTTTGATATTAATTATGGTTTAAAAATGACCTTGAAACTACCTAGAAGGTCAAAAAGGCCTAAAGAGGCGTTACGAGAAAAACTATAGAAGGGAAAAACCTGACAAGGATATATAACACCGATTGGTCACACCAATTAGTCACACTGATCGGTCACCCCGATCGGTTGCACCGGTCGGTCGTGCAGATCGGTCGCCCCGATCGGTCGCACTCTGAAATTTGGAAAAGGGAGGGGTCATGAGGGTCTGGGCCATTACAATAATAAATTCAAAATTTATATATATATAAGAATATTTTTCCCTAAAAGATTTATGATAAGGATTTATTAATTATACATGAATATTGTACGAGTACAGAGAGTGTCATGAAAAAATGTAAGAAGAATTTTTCTCACTTTTAATTTATATGAGATTCATGTTTTTTTCACAAATCATTAATTTTTTATGGTGTATGTACATACCATGATATAATTATATTTATATCATAATTATATTTATGGTCATTTACATTTAAATTCTATGATACTTCTTTCATTGTAGTTTAATTTTCATAGGTTACCAAATTGGTACAACAATTTTACCTCAATTACCCTTCTTAGAGAATCACAATTTTTTATGCACCAAAAATCATTCATCGAAGTCTATATATATCCGTTTTACAAGATATAAAATTAATCTAGTTCATTCAATCATATTTTATTTTAAATGTATTATATTTTCATTCATCAAGAGTTTGATTCCAAGTTACCATGTTATAAGAGTTCATTGAAACAATCTATTTTCTTTTCAAGATTATTTATGATTATGATTCTTTAGATGAATTATAATGATCCTTCTGTCAAGAATATTAATGATTTTCTCGGCCCTGTTTAATATAATGATATTATCATGTATTGGTACCGTTTTCATCACTTTGGTAAATAAGAGAGTTAAGAATGTGTTCTTAGGAAATCATGGCATTACCATTCCTTCAGTCAGCAATCTATGTTTTCTAAAAAGTGTTTCCATGAATATTATACCAATCCCCTATGATATATAAAATAATTTTTTACCCTTTTTCTTTTCCCAATCATTTCATAGTAATATTTATGTTGATTTCTGAAGAGTAATCTTTTTTACCATCTTTAATAGGAAATAATAATGTTCTATTACCTCATAGGACATATATGGATTTACCTATCATTAGTCCTTTTATTATTACATTTCATTTTAAAAGTTTAACAATTAAAAAATTATTTCTAGAAGTAACATTCAATTAATAGTGTTTTAAAAATGATTTCATGTCTTCATTATCAGTTTCAACGTATTCTCAATAAATATGATTTTTAAATAGTTTTATTTATTAAAAATACTTTTTTAAGAAGAAAGTATTTTTTACCGCAATAAAACTCATTATAATATATAAAAAAACTATTTTCCTTCTAATATTACATCTGATGATGATACCCATGACTTTCTAAGAAATTATATTCTGGTTTTATTCATATTATTTTTTATGATTTTGTTATGCTTAATGTTATTGTCTTTATGAAGCGCCTTTCCCTTTCATGGGTTACAAGTTTATAAACCCACTTCTTCTCAAAGGTTATGATTTTATGAAATGGTATTAAAACTTATGTATTTTTTATATGTTATTATTTGATGACATTTTATTGATACCCATTTAATTTCATGGGTTATGATTCGATGTTTATAAAACAAATCTTTTTTATGGGCCACGATATGATTAGTATATTATAATCATGTGTGACATGGATGAATGATTTTGTTATGATATGGGTGGGACCTATATCTCCCTATAATTCATTGGGTAATAATGGATTACGGATGAGTATAAATGTTATTTGTGATCTTGATTGCATGTTCACAATGTTATGAAAGTACATTACTAGTTGTCAATAAGTTTATTTGAGAACTTGATTACATGTTCAAAATATTATGAGTGAACCTTATTACATGTTAAAAATATTACGCATGGATTTAGTTGCATTTTCATAAGTTTATATGTGAAAAAGAATAAATATTCACAATGTTATATGTGAACATGATTACATGTTCACAATGTTATGTAAGGACTGGGATTCACATCTATAAGTTTATGTGTTAACCTGATTACATGTTCACAATGTTTTTTCTAAAATGATTACCTGGTCAAAATTTTATTCATAGAATTCATTTCACGTGCATAAGACTGTACGTGTACCTTGTTACCTATTCACAATATCATGTGGGAACCATATTACATATTCATTATGTTATGCATGGATTTGGTTTCACATTCATAAGATTATGCATGAATCTAATTAAATTTTCGCAATGTTACATGGGAAACTGATTTCATGTTCAATACGTAATTCGTAAACTTGGTTTCACATCCATAATATTATGTGTGAACCGTATTAAATTTTCAAAATGTTATGCATGGACCTTATTTTGCATAAATATGTTTAGTCATGAACCAGATTACATTTTCATAAAGTTATGCATGGACGTCGTTACATGTCCAACATTTGATGATGTGGAATGATTTCATGTCCATAACATGATGGGAGAACTTGTTTATACTTATACATGTTCACAATGGTATAAACCAATGTGCGCGTCCCATGTTCAATTTTTTATTCCTATGTTATGATTTCATGGAATATTCATTTATTTTCATTTGATTCATGTCTTATGAACTGTGATTATTTATCACATAACTATTTTTTATGACCATTTATAGGTAGGGTATGATCTCCTAAGGTTATGATCACATTATCATACTACTATGTTCATGTTTATGCTTCCATGTCTCCCTTGTTTACCCTAACAAAGTATATGATCTCACCCTTTTCTTATGTTTTCCTTTCTACCGGTAATGAAGAAAGGTTTTAAGTAGACATTCTAAAGGTGGAGATTTTTTGGGAGATGTTTAAGATAATTCACCAGGATATAAGATTTTGATTTCATGTTTTCAAATACACAAAACAATTACATTCCACCATCATGTATTTTTGTAATGTACTAAATATTCATCTAAAAATATGTAATATCAATGTATGATAAGCCTGGGTCCCAATAGTTGGTATCAAAGGAAATATATAGTAAACCATTAGAAACATGGAATAGAAAAAATTAATTATTTCCCTAGGTAAAATTATAAGGACATGTTATGGGAGTCTTTTTGGATATGTATAAGGATGAGTTAACATTTAGGAAAATTTCTTGGAGTTCTGGTTTATGATATAGTGAGAGGTTTACAAGAAATAAACCCTTATAATGATTCTACTTGTGAATGGGACTCCAAAATAGACTTATCGAGGGGTAAAAATTCCTAAAAGATGATCCGAGCATGACTCATGGTAATCTGGTACACGTCAGCGGGCCTTGATGCACACCTTGTTTGACACTCCCTGGGTGATATTATTTGCGAATTATCAAAATCCTCACGAACTATTATGAATGATTTAGATATAAGATAGCTATAAATAACCTAGATAAACCCAAGGAAACCTATATTATGGAAGGTGTCAAGATTTATACATACTATAAGTAATTATATTCATTAATTTTTGGTTTTCTTCTTGGATAAGTAAAGATCACACAATATATCTATTTGTAGTCACAAGAAGGAACCAAAAGGAACTGGATTAATGTTTAATGTGATAGAATATTTCTCGATGATTAGTGATTGTGGGATTCTCACTGGGGTGAATGATGTCATGATCATGGATAATAAGTCATCACAGTACAATAATAACAATGTTTACCTTAACAATCTCCAAGACTCACCAAGGAAGTGAAAGAATGAGTTCACTATGTGTTCGGGTAATAGAGTCCAAAAAGGAATGAATATTGGATTTCATTTGTATTAGTAATGTTTAAAGAATCAACTACAAGAATTTATTATATGAACAAGAACGTTTTTTGGATATAAAAAATACAGACACAAATACAATGACTTCAATGAAAAAAAGAAGAGTAAAATTTTTAAAATTAATTATAATTTTGTCCTTCCTACATGTTCTTAAATATTTATGTGTTTTAAGTGTAGATAAAATGGTAATTTGAAACTCAATGTCACAAAATGAGAGAACATAAAGAAAACAAGAATGTTGGTAAAAGTAATGGTAACATTTTTTATGATGGAAAGACTTCAAATGAAATGTGAATGTAAAAGGTATTTTGTATTTGGATGAGGTAGTAGTGTTAATTGATTAAGGACGATGTAATTGATGTATTTATGTATTTGGACTCATTAATTTTTAATGATTAATTATGTATGGAATATTCAATTTATTTATTTTTTCTACAAATTTAAAAGAATGTGTTAAATGTTAACGATGAAATAGAATGGATATATAATGAAATTTGACATTTTTACTAACAGATGATAACCCTTAACAAGTTCTTTATGTTAAGATAATATTTTATAGAATAAGATATGTGGGATTTGAGTAAGTAAATCATAAAGTATTTATTACCAGTTAACTATGTAAGGACTTGTATATTAGTGGATTATTCTACAAATAAAGAAGTTTAAAACATTATTTGTTTTAGGGAGTAAATCCAATATACATTAGAATGAGGAAGCATGCATGCTTTAATAAAGGATTTATGTTTATTCTAGTTTTTATCTGGTTTCATGAAAATATATGATGAGGGTATTCATATGATATGAATGATACAACCATGAACTACACTGTGATATAAAGGGGAATCATTGTTAAGCTGATTTTTTGTATCTCTTTATAATATTTTGGATTTTCTCCTTTGAGTAGGGTTTTAAGGATAACCGTTCATGAAACGTTTAAGTAATACATTTTAAGAAGTATTTATGAAATGAATTTTTGTTGAAAACCTGGTTTAAATGGATAATCATTGATTAACCTTATTTCAAGGATTTCTATCTAATATTAGCATTGTTTTAGAAAATGACGTCATGAATTTCATGTTACAACCAATCATGTCTGGCATGTCCTTGGATCTTGAAACCATGACCGAATTTCGATAAGGGTATCATGCCTAACATTGTTCTATGAGATGTCCTAGTTAAAATATTTTTATTTGTGTTGAATAAATATTTATGAATAACTTATAGTGTTAAATTTTATTTTTAGTGCACGCTGATATTTTTTAAGACAGAAATATTAAAGCATTTTATTCTTTTATGAGACTTTATATAATTAAACATTCCATTTTAGTTCGTAATCATCATGGTTATATTATGTACATTCATTACTTGAAGTAATGGATTTATTAAAAAAAATTATTGAAAAACAGAAGAATGAGTTTTTGTTTATAATATTATATCATGAATTACTCAACATTCTGAATGTGATACAATAAAATGTTGTCCTAATACCTTAAATTATTTTAAACCATTTTCTTATTGAATCTTCACAGTTTTATGAAATCAAGGCCCTTAAAATTACATTGTAAATTAACTTGTTTGATATTGATGACCTCGATCAATTCATATAAATATTTAATCTTTCCCCCCATATCCTATCTTCACTCCCATCATATGTTCTCCTACGTGGAAACTAAATTGTATGTTACATTGGTTAACCGTTATGGCTCCAGATTTTCCATTTTTAAGTTATTTTATAGTAATCAGTTTTACAATATGGTTTTTTATGAATGAAACATTCATGTATAAAAGCATGTATAACTCTAATGAATTTGTAGGGATAAAGTAATTTTAAGGGTGGTAGAATTTAACACCTCGAGATATTAAGAATTATTTTTTTTCAAATTAATTCATATTTTAATTATTTTTTAATTTCACACGAAACTAGAACAAATTATATATATACATTAGAACACCATTTGAGACATTTCTTTCACATGAAATACCAACATGCTTTGTTCTACATGCTACACCAACTTGGCTTCACTACAAGCAACCACGATTTGGCGTATGATGCACACAATGTAGTCTATAGATGAAACACATTTTAATATCTACACACACATATATATATATAATTAAATTATATATATATATAACCTAATGATTAAACCAATTTATAGTAATATTAACAAATAATTTCTAAATATTTTTTATAGTTAATTTAAATAAATAATTCATTTTTATATTGAATGATGATATTTTTTGGTAAAGTCATTTTATGTTAAAAATTTTGTTTTGTTGAAAGAACTGTCATTAATAATAATATTAAATTTACTCATATTTATATATTTAATTTTATCAAATGAAAATAATTTTTGGATGAATAGTGAAAAATACAGAATTTTTTAAAACAGCATTTTAGATTGAATAATTATTAATCATAAAAGATGTTATAATTTTTTCATAAAGTAATATTAAAAAATTATTACATATATTAATAAAATTCATATAATTAGAATCAATATCACATTGAAATTTATTATATAAACTTAAAATAATTGTGACCATTTTTCTACTTTCAATCACTATTATTTCATCTCGTCTAAGGGATTAGCACAAATATAAATTTTTCTAAATCTGTTATTTGGAATTCCAAATTCCTAAATTCAAAATTTTAATATATATATTATTTATATTATATTATTTCCAATTTTATTTTTGTACAAATTATTAGTAAAAGTGATTAAAATTAATCACTGTTGTTAAGGCCAAATTAAGCTTAATGAAGCACTAAATCATAAAAATAATGGCACAATTGACCTAGATACTTGCCCAAAACCCATTGGATATTCGTATTTCGTCCATAAACCTTCCATTATTGACTTCTTTTGGGATTTTTATGACTTTTTACGTAATAAAAAGTGCACAATTATTTTGTTTCTAAAAATTATTTGAGAGTCCTTTTCCATCACTATAAATGGAAACTACCTAAAACCATTCAGAATAGCCCTCAAATCATTTATGTTCATCCAGGATCTAAACTAGTAGACTCTAGAAAATAATAACTTATGACACTAATCCTACCTTTGGGCATAATTCTACTCAAGGAAGATTTTTTCACAACCCAAATGGAGTTACCTGATTTAGATGAAACTTCTTCCCTCAATCAATATTCTTTTATTTTTTTTAACCACCAAGAAAATATATTTATTCAATTATTAGGTGTAAAAAACCAGTATAATAATTATTCTATGATATTTTTATGAATTTGTTCTGACATAAACAAACACACACCTCCATTTAATATATGTTTATCATACTATTTATGTGTAGGGAGATCTACTGCCTCATGAAATGATGATTGTTCATTTCTCCATTGCCGACCATCATGGAGGCCATTATGATGGAAACTTGTTTATATATGTAATATATTGTATTTAATATTTATTTAAGATTATTTATTCCTTTTAAATCAAACATCTCTTAGATTTCCATTTTGTGTTAATACGATAATCTCGTTTGTGGAAGTGTGGGCTTGTTCCCCCTCAAAGAAAAGTCATTTGTTCCCACACCACATTGAATTTATTAAGGATTGGTTTAATGAAATTATATTATATATATTATATAGTATTGATATTTTAATAATTAAATATATTTTTATATATACATTATTTAAATAATTTCTTTTAATACGATAATAAAAACGGACACAACATTACGCGTATGTATAACTTGTAGTCTCCAAGAATGGGGGATTCCAATTCTTTATCAAATATTCTATAGATTATTATAATAAAAATATATTTTTTATAACATATATTTAAATTATTGTCTACATTATAAATTCATGATATAATTATAAGTACCAAAGATGTAACAAATTGAGACACATGCGATGAAAAAACTGAATATTAATCGAAGTGAAACCTTAACATAAAATCATTAAAACGATGGTAATATAATGTAATAATAAAACCATATAATTTAATATATTTAATATTATTATTCTTTTAAATTATCTATAATGAACATATATTTATTAGATATGAAGCTTGTATGAGTACAGAGTATGTTAAGACACAAGGTAAGGGGAATTTATTTTCGCTATTAATTTTTATGACGTTCTTGTATTGTTCAAAAATTTTTCCATATATGTGCTGTATGTACTACCCTTGATAGAATTATTTTTTTCTTTTAAAAACATTTATGGGTATTAAAATATTCCTTCAATGATCATTCTTTCATGGGGATTATGATTCAAAAGATACCAAATCGGAAAAATAGTTTTCTCTCAATTTTCTTTCTATGAGACTCATAATTTGTAATGCACCAAATATATTTCATACAGGTATATATATTTCAATTTTACATGATATATCAGGAAAATAAATATTTTCATGATTTTATTTGATTAATGTAATTTAATTTCTTAAAAGATTACTATTATACCATGATACCATGTTATAGGAGTTTACTGTGACAATTTCATTATTTTTCAAGATTTATTATGATTATGACTCCATTGATGAAATATTATGATCCATATCTAAATAATATTCACGAGTTTAATTATCCTCTTCTATTTAATTATATTTCATTTTTTGGTATAACAATCTACTCTGTAAAATAAGATAGTGAAGAATGTGTTCTGATGTAACTACATCATTACTAACTCTACAGTGGGAAATATATGTTTTCTAAAAAGATATTCCATGAATTCTATTCCACTACCCTATAATATCAAAAAGTCATTTATACACATTTTTTATTTTACCAAACTCTTCAAGGGATCATTCTTGTCACTTTCTAAACATAGAACTTTTATAACCATTTTACTATGAAAAAGTAATGTTCTTTTTACCCCATAAGTCATATATGGATTTACTCATCATTATTCCATTAAAGATTCCATTGCATTTGTAAGTGGATAATATTTAATAAATTACATTACATCGTAATTTCCAATGAAAAAATGTTTTCAAAATGATTTCAAGTCTTATTTATATGATTTCATGGTATATTCAATGATAAGGTTTTTAAAATTGTTTTATATATTATAAATCTATTTTTGAAATAGAAATTATATTTTCTTCAAAAAAATCATTGAAAGATATTTTAAATTATTTTCTGTAAAAGATGACATATATTGATGTTACTCATGTAATTATAGTTAATTATATAAAGGATGAATTCATATTCATTATATGAATTGTTTATGTTTTAATTCATTGAATTTATGAATCATTTTTCCATTTCACGGGTTACATGTTTATAATCTCCAGACATATTCACAAGGTGTGATTTGATGAAATGGTTATTAAAATATATCTATTTTTAAATGTTAATAATACCCATTTTATTTCATGGGTTATGATTTGATTTTATAAACACTATTTATATTTATGGGTCATGATATGATGAGTGTTTTGTTATTTTATGCCATGTGAAGGAATTATTTTGTTATGAGATTGGTGGTACCTATATCTCACTAAAATTCATTAGGTAATGATCGATGACTCATGAGTATAAATGTTATGTGTGAACCAGATTACATTTTAATAATGTTATTCATGGACCTGATTTCATGTCCATATGATTATAAAGGTACCTGATTAGAAGTTCACAATGTTATGATTGAACCTTATTACGTGTTATCAATGTCATTCCTAAACCTTGATTCATGTTCAAAGGTTTGTGTGTGAACCTGATTACATGTTTAAGATGTTATGTGTGAACCTGTTTAAATGTTCAAAACGTTTTGGAAGGGATTGGTATCACATATATATGTTAATGTGTGAACCTAATTACATGTTCATAATGTTATGTGTGAACATGATTACATGTTCATAATGTTATGAATGCTCTTGGTTTCACATCCATAAGTTAAAGTGTGAACCTAGATAGATGTTCATAATGTTATTTTTGAACCTGATTTCACATTTACAAGGTTATTCTTGGAATTGTTTCACATCAATAACATTATGTGTGATTTAGATTACATGTTCACAATGTTATGTGTGAACCTGATTACATGTTCACAATGTTATGCATGTAATTGGTTTCAAATCAATAAGGTTATGTGTGAACCAGATTACATGTGAACAATTTAATGCATGGACATTGTTTCACTTCTATAAGGTAATGTTTAAAGCTGATTACATGTTATCACTATTATGAATAGACCTAGTTGAATGTCCACAAGTTTATGATAGGTCTTGATTTCATGTCATTATCCAAATGACTAGACATGATTTTCTTATAAATGTTCACAAGGCTATAAATCAATCAACATGACAGAAATTCCAATTTTTATTTATATGTTATGCTTTCCTGTGTTATGAATTTTTATCATTATGATTCATGTCTTATAAACTACTAATATTTTCCCCATAACTCATGTTTATTCTCTTTGATATGTAGGTTATGATCTCCAAATGTTATGATCGCATTATCATAATACTATTTTCATGTTTATTCTTACATGTCACCGATTTTCCCCTTACTGATCATATGATATCACCCCTTTCTTACATTTTCCTTTCTCAAATTAATTATTTATAGTTATAGGTATAAGTACTAAATATGGAGATCATTATGGGGGTAGCTGAATGAATTTAAAAATGATAGATGATTTTGATTACAAGATTCCAAAGATCCTAACCTAGTATGATCCTCTCGCATGATATTTTTAATTTACTAAATATTGATTTAGAAATATGTAATATCCATGTATGTTAATCATTGGTATCTATATACCTCAACCTTATCTATTAATCTATCGATCAAAAAAATGTATCGAGATCTATTAGAGAATTATTGGTGTGAAAATATGATGATGAAGATCATAGAATATACCTCTAACATCCTGGTATGTAAAAACATTAATGTGGAAAGAAAAAAGTATATGTAGGTAATTAAACCATTTGATATACTAACATGAAAATGGTAAAACATCACTAGGGAATTTAACAATGAAATTATGAAGAAATAAAGAACAAATAATTATATATGGGTTATTGTGGATAATCCTTCAACAACAACACAAAATATCACAATTTTAGTAGACATCTCACTAGATCAACATGCATGAATATAAAATATAAAAATTTTAAGGATATATTGATTAACATAATAAATTATATATGATCTTGTTCTATGATACTCTTATATGTTCTAGAAATTATTTAACAAGATTTAAACAATTATTTTCTATTTATTGTGTCTTATAATCCTCAAATTGATGCCCAATATAAGTGGACTATTCTTGTAAATGGAAGAAATGCTGAGATTATGTTATATACAATTTGTAATGGGATTACACATATATAGTCCCCATCTGAAGATCCACCTGATGTGTTCCCCATGCCAGTTTGGCCACATAACCTCAAGTGCATATCCTTGAATGCGAGAGGCTTCTGACTATAAGTGAGATCCTTTTGGTGTCCTTGGGGGGAGACTATGCCATCATAGGTAATATGTACTATCACAACAGAAGTGAAAATAAATTAATAATAATTAGCGAAATAATATAATTGAATAAACTCTAGATGATGGAATATGAATAATCCTAAAAAATAAGATTCAAGTTGGGAAGCTCACAAAACAGAAATTCATGTTATGATGTCCATTAAACTAAATGTATAGAAAATAGAAACCCAAGAATTTTGTCAAAAAAGACAGAATGTGCAATAACTTCATCATAATCATGTCTCTGCCCTCTACCCCTATTTCTATGCTATGAAACAATAAACAATCAAGCATCTGAAGGAGAACACTTCCAATTTTCAATAACTAATATAATGTAATCTACTCAGGTGTCCACAACGTCAGAGATTGGAGTCAGATAAAATCCCAGTAGGTCGACACCCAAAATGTCTAAAACCTTCAATTTCGTGATATAATAATATGAATTATGTCATTATATAATAAATGAAGATAATTAACTATTTGCAATAAAATTAATAACTCATCCCGGGTTCCCAATGACACTCGTCCCTATTCACAAGCTTCGGCATATGATAGATGGTTGATGGATGTACCTATAATAAGAAGAATGCACATATATAGATATATATTCCTGGAAAATCATGGTAAACAAAGAATATGTACACCCCCTAAATTGTTCTTTAACATGGGGTCTAAATAATTGTCTACAATGTGTGCTTCAACAAACTAGAAAAATAACACAATTCTCAACAGAATCAAAGGGTAATAAAAATTATCCTACAATGCATATTTATTGATGTTAAAGGTGAGAGTTGGAGTCTGATCATTTCCAATGGTATATCGATGGTACATCCTTCAAATTGTCCAACACCAATGATCCCGTTCAAGGGAATATTTAGAAAGAACATGTATCACATGGGCCATGGTTTTACCATGAGTCCATTCCAATCTCCAGAAAGGGATTGAGCATCACCTGAGGATGTCTTAGCCAAACTCCCAATAGATCTCTCCATGATGGGCCCTTCTATAACTTGTATAAATCATAATTATTTAGATAGCCCGAGAACGTCTTGGTTTGGAAAAGGCTAAGACACTGCCACCCGACTCGTCAGGAATGAAGAGCCTATTTGTGGCCCTAAATATGAATCCCACATTCTCTCCCCACCTTTAATTTAATTAAAATTTCATAGTAGTAAATATGACATATCATCCATATGTATTATTAGTTTTAATTCCATGAACATAATCCTGTGCAACACAAGGAATTAATTTAAAATTGTAGCATAACAACATAACAAGGCATGATACTATACCAAAAAAGTAGATAAATTAACTATTTAATAAATAAATAATTCAGCACCAATAACAATAAAAAATATAATAATTCAATGTTCATAATTATTAGAAAATAATTATTTAATTTAAACAAAAAATGGGCTATACAACACATGAAGTAAAATAAAATAAATGCCCAGGATAACATAATTTATTCCAATAACATAGACATAATCAAATGGGTGTTCTAACAATTTTCAAATATGTATAATTTTTAATTTATGATAAATATAGCTATAATAATTATGTGAATGAATTAAATTAGAATGAATGGGTGAAATTGCACATAGTCGGTATGCACTGACAAATGAAACAACCATATGTTTTTATAATTCAAAATTAAATAGAGGGAATGGAAGTTAAAACCCTACCTTATGGTATAATATAAATCTATGATCCATGGAAGGATTTTATTTGACCTAAAATTGATGAAAACAAATGATCTTAAACAACCCCAAAAAGGGTAAAATCCATCAGTGAAGAACTTCATGAAAGACACTCAATAGAACTCTACGATTCCAAATTCACATTATCAGCCTTACATTGAGGTTTATATCTCACCTAATGGAGATGAAAACTGATGAATAATAGAGGCGAAACAATCTTAATAATAGGAGTCATGGGGGTGTTCCACCTAAGGAGTGGGAGAGGCATGACATGCTAGGGAGGATAAGAATAGAGTATATAAAAAAAGAATGAAATGAAAGAAAAAAAGAAAAAATAATAGAAAAATAAAATAAAATAAATGGTGAAATAAAATAGAATAAAAAGTATGTAAAAAGTAAAATAAAAATAAAAATATGAAAATATCAAATTTTAATTATTTTTAATTCTTTTGTAACCCCCATTCTATTTTATTTCTAATTTTTTTTATCACATCTTTGTTTATTTTATATATTTTTTAAATCTATTCTTATTTATTTTTAATCCTTAATTAATTATTTTAATCTAGAACACTGTGCTGAAGCATGATAAATAATTTTTCATTAATCCCATGCACTCATTTAATTAATTTATATAGCCTTCCAGGACCTATAGTGGGGTGCATAGGCATGTGCCCAGAGTCATTTTAAAGTATTACAAAACAAAATTTACAATGGTCCATACCCTATTAAATATGGGACATTACATCCTCCCTTATGACAAATTTTCATTGAGTTTCCCTTTCGTGGGTTGTGGAACGTCGTCAGAGAAATGATCTGGCCACTACGCACATACATCCATCTCTCGTTCCCAAGACTCATCCTAAACTCATCCATTTCTCCATAACACTTGGACCAGAAGAACATAATACCCTCAAAGGACTATCATTATAAAGTTGATGATACAAATTAGTTTCCTCTCAAAAGATGCATCTTTTTATAGCCTTATGTCATTGGGGTCAAAAGAATGGAATAGGACTGGGTGATATTTTCAGAGCTGAGATACATGGAAATCATCATTCATAGCATGGTACCTCTGAGTTAACAGTATCTAATAGGCTACCTGGACAACTCTCTCTACTATCTCGAATGGAATGATGTATCATAGCGATAACTTTACTTTTCTCTTGATCCAACAATGACCCAAACTCATAGAAACACGTTGAATGACTCGACGACCCACCGTGAACTCCATAGGATTGTGATGAAAATTAGTATACAACTTTTTTCTACACTGATCTATAGATATATAATTTTGAATCATCTAAAAATTATTAAAAGTCTAATGAATGAGATGAGGACCCAACAGAGTTTCCTCACTTCCTCCATCCCAGCATATAGGTGAATGACGTGGTCTACCATAGAGGGCCTCATACATATCCATTTGAATTTTATCCAAGAAGCTTTTATTATAGGTAAACCCAAAAATAGATATATGATTCTCGTAGGAACCTACAAAATCAAGGATACCAGCCTGTAACATATCCTCTAACAGTCATATAGTTCTCTCGAACTGACCATCGGTCTATGGGTGATATGTAGTACTCAGAAGTACCTAGAACCATGCACCATTTTTAACCATTTCTAGAATCATTATGTAATGTGGTCATCTATTTCTGAGACAATAGAATGAGGCATGCCATGAACTCATTCAATCTCCCGGATATACAGCCTTCACAACTCATCAATTGTAATGGTCTCATGGATATGTAAGAAGTGTGCAACCTTGGTCAACCTATAGAAAATCAACCATATTGCATTGCTGAATCGATGAGATATTGGAAAGAATATGATGATATCCACGGTAATGTCTTTCCATTTTCATTCAAGAATGGATAGAGGTTGTAGGAGTGTTGGAGGTCATTATTTCATTACCTTCACCTTTTGACAGGTGGATCACTGAGTGATGAAACCAGCAATATTTATCTTCAAACCAAGACAATAGTACCATTGAAACATTCCTTTTTTACTTAATTGTCATCACATGATGAATTTCCCAAATTAAGGTGTGATATTCCTTCCATCAACTCTTCTAGTATAACCAACAATACCCATAGATAGACATAGTAAAAGAGAGATTCACATCCATCAACAACACAACTAGGATGTATGTTCTCTCTTGTAATGCTTTCCCTAAGAACGATTCCATCATGATCATTCAACTACTTCATGCGGACTTGTTTTAGAAGAGAGGAAGTCGCCATTATAGATTCTAGAATAGATTGGCCTCTCTGTTCCTAAAACTCCTGATACATCTCTAAAAACAAATCCATCATCTTCCACTCACTACTGGATACCGGAACATCATGTGTAAGTGTATTGTAGTTAAAAGAAACTAAAATGACATTACCCTTACCAAGAGTATAATTAAGATAAAATTAAAATGACTGCAAGTATTCGACCTATCTATGATTCCTTATGTTCATGTCACGTTGAGTGGATATAGATTATAATATTTAATGTCTCTAGTAAACAATTAATCTTTCAACCAAAAAATAATATCTCTAGAAGAGAAGATTATAAACCATAGTCACCAACTCATGGTCATGTGTAACATAGTTCCACTCATGAGGTCACAACTGGCTGGATCCTTATACCATAGGTCGATCACCCAACATTTAAATTTCGCCCAGTACAATTCCTGAAGCATCACTGTGAACAGTGTAGCGTTTACCTAGTTAAAGAAAAATCAATATTGAGGGTGAGGATAGAATTTTATTCAAGTATTGAAATGAATTTTCACAATCTTTTGATCAGATGAACTATACAACATTCATAGTCAGGGATGTAAGTGGTGATGCATTGTGGGATAAATTCGGGATGAAACTCTTGTAATATCCTGTATGCCCCATGAAACTATGGATGTCAAATACATTATTGGTCTACTTCCATGAAAACAAGATGCTCAACTTTTTAGGGTTAAACGATTCTTATTCAGATATAATATAACCCATGAAGTGAACTTTATCAACCAAGAAGGGAAATTTGTTGAGCTTTGCGTATATCTGGTGCTCTCTCAGTGTACTGAGGACAAACTCGAGATGGGTTGCAAAGTCGTGTCTGGAATGTGAAAACACCATGATGATTTCTATGAAGACCACCACACTAGAATCATGATATAGGTAATAACCTTAAATAATCATATCCATGAATATTATCATCTCCATCATGAGTCCATGTGGATTCAATATATACTCATACAAGCTATAACTTCATCGTAATTTTGTATGTCAGATGGTCACACATGAAGCTGGAGATAACCAAACCCCATATCAATCATAGAGAATACAGTTTCTCCCTAATTATAGTCAACGAGATCATCTATACAAGGAAATGAATATTTATTCTTTACTATAAGTTTTTTTAGTCAACAATATTTTTTGAATAACCTAAGGGTACCGAATTCCTTATAGGTGAAAAGAATATGTGAACACCATGACATAGTTTTAGGTCTGATGAATCCCTTATCCATGAGTTCTTCAGGATGCTTATTGACTTCATGTTTCTCTATTTGTGTCATCCTATAAGAATGAATAGACACTAGTTCCACACCTATCACAAGATCGATAGTGAAATACACATCACTCATAGAAGTTAATCCAGATAAATTGTGATGGAATACATCCCTTAAATGATCCAAAAGTGGAGGTAATTCAACTATATTGGTTCCATAATAACTCAAGGAGAGACTTGCTAACAGTGCTTTCACATGGCCCAACCCCATATATTTTGGAAAATCATGGTCTGCCTGTGTATCCAATTATCCTTTATGTAGATAAGTGTCACCCTGAAGGGATGTAATGGAAAACAAAAAATGATAGAAATCCACTTGAGCAAAATAAAGAGAAAGTCATCTCATACATAGAATAAATTAGATGGCAGTCATATTAAAAATATAGTAATTCCAAATGAATTTTTACCCACCGATCTCAAGGGGATACTCTTAGCACTAGTGTATACCGTCTATCCTAAATCTAAATGGATTGTCGAGAAGCATGACACTACAATGGTAATCAATTGAAAAACCAATAATTTCAAAAATAATATAAGATTAAAAGGATTATGATTCCTTGCATTCAACTAAAGTAGAGGATACTGGAATTGTACCTCTAACAGTAGATGGTCCAACACTCTACTCATCTTGTGTTGATTTCTCTGCATACATGCGACTAGAACCATGACACTATGATGCTATCTAGTTTCCCTAAGAAATTTCACTATTCAAAAAAAGATAATATAGAATAATATTTCCTTAAACATGACCTTCAACATTACCTTTTCTAGATTGGCTGGTCGAAAAATAACTTCCAACCTGTTATGGAGTCATAGATCCGATGCCTGATGGAAGTGAATGTGCAGATCTTCAACCAGTAAATGATGAAGAGAATGAATGGAATAAACATTGAAGGTTACTCATCTTGTTGATATCTCGACACTCCTTCGTGACTCTCATGCAACGTGTCTTTTTTTGACCACCTCTTTCACACTGATGACATGTGGCAAAGCTATCAAAACCCGTTATTTCGATAGAATTCCCCCCATATTCACGATCCTAGTGGCATTTTTCGCTTCCATAAGATTCGTCAGCCTGTCTTGGAACTGAACCACCCTATATCACCAGTTTAGCATCCATGATATTTTTCTCTGAAATTAGAGCTAGATGTGAAATCTATGTGATAGTAGTCAAATGGAAGACATTCACCTATGAGTGGATTGTATACTCATGTCCATCCTCAAAACATCTCACAATAGTCTACTCGTCTCCAGTTAGAGTGGGGGAAAACACTAATGCTCTATGAATCGAGTAGAATGCTCTGACATAGTCATATTTCCCTTCAAATGATGTATAAATTCTCAAGCATGATTTTCTCTCAGATTCTACTGGAAAATGTTTCCATATAATTCTTCTTGGATGTTAGCCGAAAATATGTCACTATCCTGCTTAGGCTGATAATCAAGTTCCCACAAGTTCTAGGAAGAGTAACGAAGCATGTAGAATTCTTTTTTGAACCCTATGTTTAGAAGTGTCTCAAGGTGATCTAATATCCTGCGTCAGGTCTTCCATGGATAGGGATGGTATGGGGATATTCTGAACTAACGACATAAACCTAAGGAGGTTAACCCTGAAATGAGCATCAGGGTCCCTAGGAAGAATTTAAGGTGTTAGTACCCATAGAGGAACTACAAGAGGTACCACTGGTGGTTCAGGTCCCACCATCCCTAGAAACTTATCATTGCCACTCTTTTGAGTCAAAGAAAGAAGACATCACTGCAGAATGGGCATATAACAGAAATAAGTAGACCTCTTGATAAAAGGTAATGAATATGGTGAAAATAAGAAAATAACAAAAATAGGATAGGTACGCGGCCTACCTCTAAGAAATACACTATAGACAACCTGCTTTAGGAGTATGGCTTCGATATGGAATAGAAAACAAATGAGGATTTATTGAAAGATCCATTGTCCATTTCGAGGTTTTTTTAGGATATTATCTAATAGACTATAACTAATGTATATTTAAAAAACCTGTGTATCCTAATTTTCACCTCTAGTCCCAACAGTAAACACATGAAAACATGAAAAATCACACTAAAAGTATATATGGAATGTCAATATGGAAGTCATTTTAAATTCTATGGTGCCTAATATGCCGTATGTACTGTGTTGCCTCTATATCATCGTGATGAAATGGTAAAACCCATCATCTCAACAAAACAAACATAAATAACAATGTAAAAAAGCGAGTCACCCAAAGGTGAAATCATATCACCAATAACCGGCATAATAAAATACTATAATCCAAACCAAATACATTGGGGTTCCCCTGTTCATGGGTTAGCGACATTTATGCACAAGATTCATTAAAAACCAATATCATAGTCTCATGTCTAACTCAAACAGAAAGACAAAAGGGAAACCCCCCTTTGATAACAAATTGTATAGTAATTTTCCCAGGAGCCTCATGAAAGTAGATATGGAATGTCAATATGATAGTAATTTTCAATTACATGGAACCTAATATAATGCATGTAATGTATTGCCTCCATATCATCATACTACAATGGTAAAACCCATTATTTCAACAACACCAACACAAATAATAATGAAAAAAAGTGAGTCACCCAATGGTGAAATCATCACAACAATAACTGGCATAATAAAATACTACAATCCCAAACCAAGACATTGGGTTTCACTTGTACATGGGTTAGCGACATCATTTCATAGGCTATATCCCAAACCCTATACCGTATTCTTATGTCTAACTAAAACTGTAAGACAAAAGGGAAAATCCCCTTTGATCACAAATTGCATAGGTAATATTTATTATCACAATGAAAGTAAAATATAATTAATATTAAATACATAAGCATATATGTGAATAAACTACACCAATATCTATATGAATATTATAACTAAATAGGAATCAAGTGTAGAAGCTCAGAAAACTACATCATGATATGATGTCTGACTAAAATTAAGGCACAACTAATATAAAACCGATCATAATATAAAATAAAAAGGAAATACACAATGTGAAAAAATATCTGTCATGAGTATGGATAAGTCCTCTTGCCCAGTCCTTATCATATGGATCATGTAAAAATTAATCATCGAATGAAACATACCCCACTTTTTCAATACCTACAAGAATGTAATATACTCGGGTATCTACAACCCCCAACCTAGGTGTGAGATAAAATCCGAAATGGTTGTCACCCACAGTTTCTAAACCATTCCATTCCAGGCAGTAATAAAACGAAGTGTGTCATTATATAATAAATTTAGATAATGACCTAAGCCCAATATAATAAATAACATGGCTCGGTTCCCAACAACACTAGTCCCTAATCACCCACTTCATCCTAACAAAGAAGACTAAAGGATGTAACTATAATAAAGAAGAGTTCATATATGTAGATAAATAAGCCTGGGAAAGAAATGTAAAAAAGGAATAAATGAACCCCAAATCTTGTGTTTAACTCGGGGTCTAAATCATGTGTCCACCAGGTGTGCTTCAATATAAAAGGAAAATATCACCATTCTCAAGAAACTCAAAATGACATCACTATTATCTTTCAGTGCATCATTATTAATTTTAATGTTTAGATTTGTAGTCTAATCCCATATTGAAGGTATCGATAATGTACATCCTTCAATTTATCAAATACCACTATGTACATCCAAGGAATTTTTTTGAAAGACTATGTATTTCTTGAGGCATGGTTTTTCTATGAGTCTATTCTGATATTGGAAAAATGGGACAATCATCTTCTGAGGATGAAATAGCCACATTTCCAATAGATCTATCCTCGATGGTCCCTTTTGAATTTGGTATCACTAATATGTGTTTAGAATTCCCAATAAATTCTTGGTCTGGGAAAGCCTATGACACTTTCCCCTCTAACACGTAGTGGTAAACATTCAGGAATGGAGAGACCATGCGTGGACCTTAATATAAAACCAACATTCTCTCCATAAGATGAATTTATTTAAAATTTCATTGAAATATTTATGAAATTTTATGCATATGTAATTAATTCTTGAAATCCATGTATATACATCTGTCTAACACAAGGTATTAATTTAATATTGTAGCGTAAAAACTTAACAAGGAAAGATATTGTATTAGCACAAGTAGATAAATTATCATTTTGATAAATATATAATTCAACAAAAATAACTACCAAATATAAAACAATTCATGGTTTATAATTATTCTAAAATAAGTATTTAATTTAAACACAAAAAAATGGGTTACCCGACACATGCAGTTAATTAAATTAAATGCCCGGGTTAACAGAACATTTTCCAACACTGTCGGCACACCCATAGGGGTGTAAGAACACATTGAAACAATTTAAATAATTTAATTTATGATAATTAGGGTGTAAAAAATTAATCAAATCAATTAAATTGGAAATAATGGGTGAAATTTCACGAAGTCGGTTGGCACCGACGAACGGCACAACCATGCATTTTTATAAATCGAAATGAAATGGAGGGAAAGAGACTGGAAACCCTACCATATGGTCACATTTAATTATATGATCCATGATAGGATTTTATTATACCTTTAATGAAATTGATTTTATGATTTTAGAAAACCCAAAAAATTGGGTAAAATCCATCCACGACAAACTATATGAAGGAAACTCAACAAAACACTACGATTCCAAAAGATCATGATTAGCCTTACCTTGAGGATTATAGATGACCTCAAAACAATGAAAACTGATGATGAACGAATTTATGGTGGTCTTCCAATGATGAGGCAATGGGTGTGACACCATGTGATAGGGGGAGGCATGACATGAGAGGTTGGATAGGATGAGAGGAGAGAAAAAAGAAAGAATAAAAATAATTAAAAAGAAAGGAAAAAATAAGAGAAAAATAAAAGAAATGAAAAGTGAATATAAAAATGAAAAATGATATAGAAGAAAAAGAACATAAAAACATAAAAGATAAAAGTAATAAAAAATTTGTTATTTCATATTTTAATTATTTTTACTTTTTCCATAACCCCCTTTCTTTTTTTATTTCAAAATTTCCTTTTATCCCATCTTTAATTCTTTTAGATTTTATTTTAATATCTTCTTATTTCTTTTCAATCCTTTATTAATTACATTAATCCATAACACCATGATAATGTGTGATATAACATTTTTTCAAAATCCCATGATTATATTTAATTAATTTAAATAGATTATTGAGACCCATAGTGGGGTGCGCAGGTGTTCACCCTGGGTCATTTTAAAACATTAAACAAAAAAATTTAAAATGGTTCATATTAGATTTAAGTAGGGATGTTTGAAGAACATTATATACCTTTGGCCAAGATCTATTACCACAATAGTTTCCACTCCAGCATCTATATGTCTTGGTATTATGTCGATTATGGGAAAATTGGTAGAACCCTATAAGTTTGAGATGAAGTTGGTGAACATAAGCTGGTAGAACCTAAAATTGGGTAGGAAATTGTATAGAATGTGAAAAAAATTCAGAATCACATCATGGATTCCCAAATTATTTATAATATCAATGTATACAATAATAGATTAGATCTATAATTTGAGGTTGGAGACTAGAAATTTCACTATTTTACTCATTGGGAGAGGATCATGAGATTTCAGAAAAACATAATGATGTGACTTAGGTGCATTGGTCGCTCTAATATTCCTGACTGTGTTGTAATTTTTTTCCAATCAACATGAACATCCACATACCATGTCTCATGTACATGATGTTTTCCATATGTCCCTATTGAGGATGTATGTACAAGATCCACCACATGTACATATTCTATGGGTGGTACAATTGGTAAATGATCTCTCTTATGAGGATCATGTAGTGAAGATCGTGGATCATAGAGATAATGATCAATAAAACAAATATTGTCACCTATTCAATGATCTATAGAGAAACATATGTTTGAAGTGGAAACATATGAACTAGTTGATGGGATAAAGGAGTAGTAAACTAACATGTTTTCAATATAGTTTATAAAACTTAATTTTGAAGGTAAAATAAAATAATGGGGAAGAATTAAAAAAACAAAATTTTATAAATGCAATCTACCATGTTATAATTATATCATATATTATAAATGAAAACAATAGCATATGAAATTCAATATAAACATTAAAATAGAATAATTAATGGAAGAACATGTGTTTCTAGATTTTAAGACACATATAATAAGGGATAGTAATTTTACTGTTAGTATAGTAATATAACCATTAAGAATAGTATTCCTACCAATAGAATAATAACCTCATGTATGAATGTATAAATAAATTATATTTATATTATAAATGAGAATTTTATATAATTATATCATAGTATATGTAAATATATATTTTAATAATTATTAAATAATTGATGGTAATTTTATAAAATGAAGATTCTTATTTTCAATTTTAAAATTAATATAATAGTGTAAAATAAATTTTTTGAATAAAATATATTCATAATATAACATTTTTTTCATATTATTATTATTATTTTTATGATACCATAATTTATTTTTCAATGTAATATAAAATTAGAAATAATTTTAATATCAGTATATTCCATGTAAATTATCATTTTAATTTAATATTAAATTTCAAATATATAAAAACTTATATTCATAAAATTGAACCAATTTTTAATTATACCTATTAAAACCTCATTAGCATGAATTTTTGGGAATTTTAATAAATACTTTAATGTTTTTAAGTGTAATATACAATTATTTATGATGAAATCCAAATACATTAATTAATGACTCATTATTAATGAATCACATATGTATGCTCACAATCACGAAATATACATAATAATTAAAATATATTTAGTTATAATGTTAAAAAAATACATATTAATGATCCAAAATAATAAAATAATGAATAATATAATGAGAAAACAACCATCTCCTCCCCAATAAATACCACCCCTTTCAAAATATTCTCCTCAAAATGTCAAATCATTGATTCTTTTCAAATTTAATATTATTTCTCTTAAAATGATCATACCCCACTTATAGGATCCCTTTATATCATCAAAATGAAAAACCCTTTTCTACATGGATTCTCTCATGGAAGAAAAAATGTGGTGGTAAAATCATCTTTCGCTTTATTTTCATTTCTTTTTCTTGTCATATCCTCACCCCCACCTATCCATGATTCATGATAACTCACCTATCATTTATATAATAGAATTTTATTATTTAAATTGAATAATTCATCTACCAATCTATTCCATTTTCCTTTTATTATAAAGAATGAAAATGTTATAAATTATTTGTTGATTTACCAACACTGTGGAGGTTGAATTATTATTTTTCACTAACCCCATCAATGATGGTCAAAAAATAATTTTTCTTCTCAAGTAATATTTAATTTTACATATTATATGTTACATACAATTCTAGAACCAAATATATAAACATGTCTATAGAATCTCATAATTGTCCTAAAATCCTCCAAAATAAATTAACTCATCTTCAATAACTATTTATCTAATTATTCATCCTCATATAATATAAAAAATTAATGTTTTCTAGGCCCAATTGCAGCCTATGAAAGGAATGGGATGGGGGTTGCTTTCAAATATGGAAGCATGTGTAATACCCTAATGTATGGTCAATTATTCATGATGTTTTGGTTGATTTTAATTATAGACATCAACATTCTAGAGGTCGTCTCCCAAAATGATGTCACATGCTTACCCTGAACCATTTAGGAAATGTGTTTTTACCTCTATGACCACAAGGATGTCTACTTAAATTTGTTTGATCATTTTGAGGACATCAACAAGAAGTGATACATGGTTGAGTTTGTAATGCTTTTAGTGGCCCATCGACCTATGTGACCTAGAAACAACCAGATCCTTCAATAAAAATGCATTCAACGAATCATAGTGCTCTACCATATTACTGAAGGGTTTACCACACAATTGCAGATCTATGGATAGGGGTAGTACGATGTATTCCAATTCAATAATATCTGATAATAACCTAAATATCCTAGATACATTGGATATATTTATCGAGGAACATTAAAATTGAACATAGTTGTTACCATGATTAACTATGATAGGGACATTAGCATGGGATTCTAGGGAGTGTACCTAATCCCGTGGAGTAGGGCAGCATCAGGTTGACCCTACTGGTGTCCTTACATAATTGAAATGGAATGAGAATGGCCTTATAGATCTTTCAATGTCATTTCACGTTGGTATGAACACCAAAAAATTTAAAGGATAAGAAATGGACTTTATACCACCCAACATGTCCATTGTTGTGAAAGAGATGGAGTTTGATCATTCTACAACCACTTTTCTCTAGTATATCGAAGATCAATAGAGGATTATTGGAGAGATCCATGGTAAGAACCATGGAAAGTAGTTCCAAATTTATGGGGATACTCGACCGATTCTTATACCTCCTCCATTGTGGACTAGTGGAAGCCGGATTTCCTTCTAAGTTAGAAACCTATGATCGAAATCAACAATCTTGTGCATCCCAATACAATGAAAACGAAATTAAATTGAAATCATGTGTGTTATATGTTTCAAAATCTATAAAAGTGAAGGGATAACCCATGATTGTATTTGGATTTGGTGGCTCCACCAGCAACCCCACTAGCGGCCCCACAAGCCACTCACATATCCACTACACCTGCCCCTGATCCTGAATATCATGTTGATGAGGATTCATTGAGTTTTGGAATAAGAATCACGATCAAGATAGGAACCACCACCAGGACGATACAATAGCTACTCTCACTGCTAGTCTCAAATCCCTATTAACCCGATAGGTGGAAATCACATAAGATGTGTATCCATATCTAGTCTGGGTAGATGATAATGGAGAAACCCAAAACATTGGTAATTCTTCTTTTATTACCTCAACGGAAAGGGAGACCTACGGCATAATCATTCCCACCTTTTCTCAAGTTGAATACTCATGTTGGGAACTCTAGAATAGTAATAGGCCCCCAAGGTGTGTTTTTTTAAATATATTATATGGTATTTGGGTTATCTAGTACAAAAAGATTCCCATTGGGTATATTGAATATTGGGATGATCTTTACAGGATGTATCCCATCTAGTTAAGCTCAAGCATGCATTGGACTAGTACCAGCAACCTCATCATGGGATTGAAATTACAATAAAATCACACCACACACATTTCTACTAGGTCGAGTGGCCTCACATATTAACTCGACATGTCAATAACACATGATTAGATATTGATGATGTTTGTGGGTAACATTAATACTCAACTGGTCCCCTCCATCATCACCCAGTACATACTATTTGGTTTCTGTGATTTATTTTACAAGGCATAGTTCATAGATGAATTCATGGATCTTATAAATATGGTGTGTCTCTAGTCTCAAACATCACATACAAGAATATACGAAATAGATGAGAATTATTTCATTGTACATATAAATTCCCAATGATGCTAGAGATTTTTGTGGTGGAAACTCATATTCATCCTCCCTGAGGGAAACATCCTCAACCCCAACCTCACATTCTGCAAATCCAAGTGTATAATCTAGAAGCACCACACATTAATTCACCATCACAACCAAGGTGAGAGAATCCTTACACAACCCATATTTATGCTCTATCCCCTCGTCTGGGCTAAGATCCTAGATATCCCATGCTGACCAATAGAAAAAAAACCTACTCATTCGATCAGTCTCATGTTACTAGTATTATATAATGGTCCCTAGAAAAATTAATTATGAGGATTCTTGAATGAATGAAACTGTATATAGATGATCTCACAGATCACCATGACCACTACCCATATGATAGGATCCATAAGAATACCATCATGAAAATATATGTTCTTAGGGACTAGATTCAAGGTCTGGTATATAACACTATGGTCAGATTGGTTCCTTCCCTTGTATAGGTGGAATACACCTCTTCATTGACTAACAACAACAATAATGGGGATTGTTAGAAGGTCTCCAGCTTTGGGGTTCAGAAATTTAAGGACTGGTTGGGTCACAGAGTAGTCCATCATGCCCATGGATTTATTTATTTCCATTTTAATTGAATAAATAATCATGATGTTTCTAGACCTCCATCAGATACAGATTCTACGTCCACTTTAGTATCCACCTCATTACCTTCAACCTCTCAGAAAAGTATGCATCGACGGCACAACTGAAAGTGTGTTCTTGAAATGTATCCACCCAATAACATAGTTGAAGGTGTTGATGATATGAGAATCATTAGGATACCAAGTTTATTTCTTCAAATCATGTCATGAATGCTTCTAAGACAATACAATAGGTTCTACATATATCCCATCATGAACCACCCACTATGCATGTTATTCTAGATTCTCTACTACTGTTGATCATACTACTCGACCAGAAAAAACATTCACTAACTCATAATGATTAGATGCATCTAGATGTTGAAAAATATAACCCATAGTAGATTCATCATTTAGAGATCTTTCATGGTTCAGTGGATTAGTAGTATTAAATTTTTATCACTAGTTATAATAAACTAGTATGGACATAACCACCTGTTATAACTCATAGCAAAGAGAAACCACCATCCAGTGTAAATGTTTTCCTAGAATAGAAGTAAAATATTTTTATGAACCTCTCATGAATTCCTGAATATCTATAGATTCTTAACACCCTATTTATTTCAGAAATCATGTCTTAATTACTCACAATATCAATCAAAATACCCATATTGTTTTACGAATAGTTGTTGAAAACAAAGTGCTTCTATGTTGAATAAGTTAAGCAGGATGAATGCGAAGACATCATATCACTCACAAGGGAAGATGAGGGATCCCCCATAAATGTTCATAAAATCTCACTGTACATCACTATCATGCTCAATGGGGTGGAATTATATAACTTTGTAGTCAACAAAATCTCCCTTATCAACGTTAAAAAATCAAAGCTACTCGACATTCTTGGTTAGACCATATTATATCCATGTCCCTCTAAACTGAAAAAGAAGGGTTATTATAGAAACTCGTAGAGTCCATGCGGATAAATCCATTTGAAGACCCAAGTCATAGGTCTAGTTTTAAATAATTTATTTATGGTTTTCTCATTATATACCACCTAAAAAGATCAAATTTTTAGACCCTAGAATCTCCTCCATGAATTGTTTTCCTCCTTAAATCACCAATACCTCATGTACTAGATAAAAAGTCGAGTGGGTTTGATCCATGGTGATGTTTCTTTGTTTGCCTCATGTGAAAAATGATATCTATATGTAATCTATTACAAGGGAATGTAAAAATTAGTATACACCGATGAGGATGAACACCCTACCACATTGTATAACCCATGGATGGTCTTAGATGATGCTTTTTCCCAACTCATTCATTGATCAGAGACCACAACACCAAACATAAAAAAATACTCCTTTATATTATATAAGAAAGTTAGACTTGTTCCCAGGTACATGAAACATTGTAAGATTACCTCATACTCATTCATCGGATATGGTGGAGAGATTTTACAACCCCATACTCTTATGAAATATCATGATGTTTTCCCCATAACTACAACTATTTTCCATACATTTAAATCTGTAACATCCCAGTTAAATAAAAAATATTACTTTTTCATATTTATTAATATTTGGGAATAACATATTAATATTACTTTAAAGGTAACACTATACTCGATGGCATACCCAATACACAACAATGAGTTTCTTTTAAATCTTACGTTTCACTCTAATAATAAAACAGTATTATTTTAAATGGTAGTTAACACCTAGCCTTTGTAATGGCGGGATTGAACATAACTAACTACAAAATGATTATATATGTTTGTCAAATATTTTTAATTCTATCCAATAAAATAGAAAGGCTTAAAATAAGAAAATAATTCAATTTTAGGAATAGATACTCTAATATTCACTAAAAGGTCGACTTATTTGCTTTTGATGGTGAACACTCTTTAAATATAGTTTTGGTCACTCTTATAAATTCTATTGGTCCAAATAAAATTCTTCTTTAGAATCAGGACATCAAAATTTACTTTGTGTAAATTTTTGGTATTTTTCCGAGAAAGTTCAATTTTTAATGAATAATGAAAAATGTTGTATTTTAATTCATGACCTATTTTTAATCTAATTTATTTAAATGATTATATTATCTATTGAATTGGTTTTAAAGTGCAATTAGAATATATTTTTACCATTTAATCCAGTAGTGGTCATTGGAATTAATTTCACATTGAAATTAGACTTAAACTAGTGTCAAAATTTTGATATATATTGTTTCATAAAAACACGTTATTTGTTTTGACAATGGGAATTATTTATTAAATTTATTAATTCAACTTATATGTTTTGAATTTTGTAAAATAGACATCATTTATGAATTCAGAATATCAAATATAGCTTAGGGTGAATTTTTGGTATTTTTCTGACAAACTTCAATTTTTGATGAATAGTGAAACCACTAAGTGGTAGTTAAAAAACTGATTTTTCGTTTAAATGAAACTTTACCACTTCTGTGATTTGATTTTTAAAAATCCGACATACATGGTTGTCATTAGAAAGTAAAATTTGGTTCAATGGGATTAAACTTTTTTTTGGTGAATAGTAACTTTTAAGTTTTATTAATCGCGATTAAAGGTAATTAGTGTAATTTAAGGTAAAAATAATGTTATAATAATTTGAAATTAACTTGACACATGTCCTAACATTATTGGATGTGTCATGGCAGACCAAGAAAATCGATGGGTCAACTTGGGGACCCCATGGAGCCACTTGGGTTTGAAAATGACATTAATAACTTTTTATTTAAAGTTAAAATAAAAATGTCACAAACATGTATTGTTTTACTAAAACAATTTTTACATGGGGTTATAAAAGTCATTTTATTACTATAAATATTCATTATAAATATAAAAAGATTTCATACATCATGATATTTTTTTTATAATTTTTAGACATTGGATAAATTAAATTTTTTATGACACCATGATGATGCAGCGATTACCTCATTAATTAATGATTTAAATAAAATGAAAAGATAATGTAAAATCTAAGACTTACACTTATAAAAGAACTATTGGATGAGTGTATTTATAACCTGTATCACCATATCCTCTAAACATATCAATGTGGGACCTTTAAAATCCGAAACTCATTTTAAAATAAAGTAACATTTTATAACATTCCAAGAGTGCCCCTCCTCCCTCTTATAAAAGGCCCCAATCTCTACCTCCTTACCCAAACCTATCAATCCCTTCTCTCATCCAAAAATTGCTCATATTATTGCTCAAAATCCCTCTCTTACTACTAGAAGCCTCACTTTGGGTTGATGTATTTCCAAGGAAGCCTTTGAGCTAAAATCAAAAAGAGTTATCCGATTTGAAGGTAATGTCTTCACTTGTGTTCTTTTGTTTTATTTTGCTTCTCCAACCCCCTAAAATCTTTTTATTATTTTCTTTTGTAAAAATGCAAGTATCTAAAATATAATAGGATGTTTTTATGATAAGGATTTTATTTACCCTTACACACACACTTCCGTCTAATGGTTAAAGAACATAATGTTTCTGTGGTTGGCGAATTTCTGCCTCACGAAATGATGATTGTTCAATCTTATTTTAACACCTTTCATGGTGGCCATTAATATTTTACTCTATTTATATATGATATATATTATTTTTATGTTTTCCTTATGATTATTTATTTTTTATTTATGTCATACCATTATGGTTTCCATTATGGATAAACGCGATAATTTCATTTTTTTGGAAGTGCGAACTACCGCCGCCTCAAAGTGATTTGAATCGTTAATACCATATGTGAGATGTATAAAGGATGGATTTAAAGAATTTATATATTATATTATACTGTAATTATAATATTACTATGTATCATTATTTTTTATCATTCCATTAAAGTATGTAATATAAATGAAAGTAGCGTTCATGCGTACGTACGACTTACCGTCTCCATGAATGGTACATTTCATTTCTTATCTCCAAATGTTATGTACTATTATAAGTACATATATTTAATGGATATATATTTCATATATTACATATAAATGATGGATATAATTCGGAAATTATAATATATATATCTCTTATTTAGTTCTAATTACATTAATATGACAAAGAAATGAAAGTAGCGTTCATGCGTACATGCGACCTACCGTCTCCATGAACGGTGAATTTCATTTTTTATCTCCAAATGTTATGGAATAGTATAAAATTAATATATAATGGTTATATATGATATTTACATCATTAATACTATTCTGGATATGATGTACTTATAACTACATGGACATTTCTCTTCAAACATGTTCATTTTTGACTCATGTACCATAATCGACAAAAACGTCTGATATGAACTAACATAATTATATAATTATTATAACATGATAATATGTGATATTAATTGATTAATAAAATTTAAAGGATTTTATTATGAAATTATAATTGACCAAAGTTTATTATTCAAGAATATAAATAAATGAACAAGACAAGTTGGACTCGAGGTAAGGGATCCTACCCCTCTCTTTCTTTTTAAGTACTCTCTTTTATGTCACTCTTTTAAGATTCTCTTTATTATGTTGGGGGATGTTCTTCTATATTCTTATTACTGTACTTTTTATTTTCATATTATGAGAGGCCCTAATTGTTATCTTCAATCCATTTTTGGAAGTTTTAAGTGGCGTCGTTTGGATGTCGAATTCTCATAAGGGGATATCTTATCTCACTATTAATTCTGTGAGATTTCTATTGTTCTCCACTTATTTATTGAATGTGGTGTATTTTTTTCTTCCGTTTGAAATATATTATCATGATTCCATTTATATTCATGGTATTCTATGATTCATATTGTGTTTACTATCTTTTGTCATACGACTCGATTGATTACAATGTGGTATGGGGTTTTTATCTCACTTTTTGTTCCTATGAGATTCATACTATATTTTCCACTATTTCCTTTTGTGTGGTATATGTACTTCCCATGATTGTATTCTTTGTGTAATATGATTTAATTTATGTGTATTTACATCTTCATTTTATGACCCTTATTTCATGGGGTGTATGTTTCGAAAGTTACCCAAATCGGTAAGGGAACCTTTCACCCTCCTATTATTGAAAGGCTTATTTTTGTTATGTCTTTTAATTTACATCTTCTTATGTTGAGATATGTTCTTATATATCCTTATTACTGTAAATTTTATGTCTAAGAGATTAGATACCCTTTTCTCTCTCATCAACAAATTTTCTTAATTTTAATGTGATACCGTTTGGTTGTCGAATTTCTGTAAGGGGACTTCTTAACCCAATCTCAATCCTTTGGATCAAACCTCTAATTCTTGATTTTGTCGTACTATGAATATGTGTGGATGACCTATGATTGTTTTACACTTAATATCTCCCAATTTTAGGTGTATTTATGTTTTCCACACATAGTCATGTAATTGATTTATCCTTAATATAAGGATAACGACTTTGTATGGGACGTCGTCTCAATATCCTTTCATTGAGGCATATTTTGTTCTAATACAAAAATTTATTTTATACGGTGTATAAACCAATTTGTCTTCTACTCTTATTCAAAATGAATATTTTATATACGAAGCGTTTTACTAAACGACAAAAGGTATGCTTCTTTTTAACGCATGCGGTGACAACGACCTTTCCGCCGCCGCGAGTATTATTTGATCTTTGGCATCCTCAACAAGCCGTAATATTTTTAAAAGTAAATAAAAACCATATACTCTTTTATGTATTTTTGTATTGAAAATGGTTTTTATAATGGATTTTTTATGTCAATATATTTAAGTGATATATTGTGATCGAAATGTGGAAATGTTTTCTTTACATTATATTTGATTATGTCTTATGATTTTTATAATGCTACTTGGACATTTGACGGGTGGTTATGTGATAAACCATATGATGGGTGATGTCGTGAATACCAGGATGGGTGGTTATGTTATAACCTCCAATGAATTGGGTATTGAAGTCGGCTGTATAGAAATTTCATTTAGTGATATGTGTCGAAGTAAACCGTATGGTTATTCCATTTAAGTATGTTTATGTCCCAAGTTACCTTTATATGTTATGTGTTATTTATATGGGTTTTATGGTAATCTTTTGGTTAAAAAAGGGTAATTAATGATCTTTTATTCAATAAAGGGTATTTACTACTTCTTAAAGGTAAAAATTATTACTTTGATAAAGTATTCATGGTTTACTTGTTGTTTTGAAAAACTAACAGTTTTCCTTCTTTGTGTACCCTTTACTGGGCTTTTTATGCTCATCCCTAGTTTTTAAAAAGTTCTCCATAGGACTTAAAGATGAATACGGTCGAGGATGGGATCAAGGAAAGACATGCTATCTAAAACATGGAACTAGACATGTTTTTTTTAAGAGTTTTTTTTTATGGAAACTTAGTAGAAGCGTCTACTTTGTAATCTTTTGAGATGTAATAGTTATGTCCTAATTCTATAAAACTCTAAACATGAAAAGATCCTCTATGTGAATTATTCATTTAATTAAATATTAAGTAGTTTTATAAGGCCGGGTCCTTATAGTTGGTATCAAAGGTTATTTTAGATAACTTTAGAGGTTAGAGTGTTGTTTAAGCATAAGTGAAAAGTTGTGTATAACCACAATGGGTAGTATTTTAGATGGAGTCATTGTTTTTTTAAAGGTAGAATGAGATTGAGATAACATGGATAAGTATATATTAGTGTTTATCTTCTTCATTATTATATAATGATTTTACTGATATACTCACACTGACATTTTTGGTTTTAGTAAATGGATAGATCTAGCAGGCACCAAAGTGACAATGGGTTTGAAGGAAACTATAGTGGTTCTCTAATTAAGAGACTGGATGAAATGGGGGATAAAATGAGGAATCACATGGTTCTTATAAACCAACTATCAAGGAGTCATGATTAACCACTTGAACCTTGTTGAGTTCTCTGATACATCATGTACGAGATAACCAACTCGATGTGGAAGTTCATGTAATAATTATAAAGGTATCCATTACGGTTTATATAATCCTTACTTTTGAGGTAATTATGGGTTACTATATGGTATGATAGAAAATGAAAGGCATGAGATAAACTTGAGGTTAAATTATGTTATGGTTATTTTGATCATTTAATCTCTTTTTGGGGATTGTTTAAAGAATTATATAGTTTTGGAAAAAGGACAAAATGCAGACCGTGTGACAACCCGTCGCGTGGGATAAAGCTATGGGAATCGAACCCACAACCAAAGTGCAACTGGTATTTATCGCCTACCACTGGACTACGTGAAGTCCCTGGTTAGTTTGACTAATTCTTTTTAGTTATATGATTTTATGAATCAAGAGTAAGTTGATTTTGGGTTATCTATGGAAATTATTAACCAATCATGGAGGATATGTGATTAGGTAATTACTTGTCAATATGGGACTTTAACAGAAGATGATGTTATTTGGAGATAAATGTTTTGATTTACATTGGAAGACTATGTGATTAAATCCTTCAATGATTTTGGTTTAAATCTTAGTTTGGTTTATTTGAGTAATTTTATGGACAATTGTTTATTGAATGGTCTTTGTGGAACTTTGGGTATTTTTTGAAATTTTTTTGAGATTAAGAATATATTTTTTATAAAGGATTGTCCGTTTTGGGGATTATCAGATCTTGTACTAACCTTTTTGGTTTTGTTTTTGGATAAGGTCTAAATACATGGGAAATATACAGTTCACTTTTGTGTATTAGGTGATTCTCAAGAAGTTTATTATGATACTCTTAATGTATAGAAGTCTTCCTAAATACTCGTCTTTTGGAGAAAATATGGGTTTGTGTAAGAAATCTAGTAAAAGTTGAAAGTTAACATGACAAGTATGTATGTTTCGTTATGTTTTAGTTAATCTCATAAATAAATTCCTCAATGAAAAGTAACATAAAACAAAAATTTTGTCAGTTAATTTTTCCTACCGGGGAATCAAATACCATTTAACCCATCATAATTTTGTGATTTTCTGGTGGTTAACTTTCTCCTAAACATGTTTTCTATCACTCTCCATCAGAACATGAGCCTTTGTTTTCTCTTCTATGTCCATGCATTCCTAAATGGAATCCTAATATGGGTTAACTCGAGTGACCATTGTACTTCTCTCTCTTTATTTTAAAGTGATGGTTTTACTGACTCTTGTTCCGATGTGGGACATTTAATGATGTTTCCAAGCCTAATTTTTTTTAAAAACATTGAGGACGCAATTCCCAAAAGGGGATAAGGATGTAACATCCTAGGTAAATAAAGTATATTAATTTTTCATATTTATTAATATTTTTGAATAAAATATTAATATTACATTAAAGGGAACGCTATGCTCAATGGCGTACTGAATACGCAACAACGAGTTTTTTGAAATATTACGTTGCACTTTAATAATAAAACAATATTATTTTAAATGGTAGTTAACGCCTAACTGTTGTAATGTCGGGAATGAATAGATCTAACTACAAAATTATTATATATGTTTGTAAAATATTTTTACTTTTATCCAATAAAAGATAAAGGCTTAAAATAAGAAAAGGAATTCCATTTTAGGCACAGATACTCTAATATTCACTAAAATGTCGACTTATCAGATTTTGATGGAGAACCCTCATTAAATATAGTTTTGGTCACTCTTATAAATTCTATTGGACCAAATAATATTATTCTTTAGAATCAGGACATCAAAATTTACTTTATGTAAATTTTTGGTATTTTTCCGACAAAGTTAATTTTTTAATGAATAGTGAAAAATGTTGTATTTTAATTCAAAACCTGGTTTTAATATAATTTATTTATATGATTAGATTATCTTTTTAATTGGTTTTAAAGTGAAATTATAATATATTTTTACCATTTAATCCAATGGTGGTCATTGGAATTAATTTCACTTTGAAATTGGATTTAAACTAGTGTCAAACTTTTGATATATATTGTTTCATAAAAACCCGCTATTTGTTTTGACAACGGGAATTAATTATTAAAATGATTAATGAAACTTATATGTTTTGAATTTTTTAAAATAGACATCATTTTTGAATTCGGAATATCAAATATAGCTTAGGGTAAATTATTGGTATTTTTCTAAAAAACGTAAATTTTTTATGAATAGTGAAACCGCTAAGTGGTAATTAAAAAAACTGATTTTTCATTTAAATGATACTTTACCACTTCTGTGATTTGATTTTCAAAAATCCGACATACATGGTTTTCATTAGGAAGCAAAATGTTGTTCAATGAGATTAAATTTTTTTTGGTGAATAGTAACTTTTAAGTTTTATTAATCACGATTAAACGTAATTAGTGTAATTTCAGGTAAAAATAATGTTATAATAATATGAAATTACCATGACACATGCCCTACCATTATTGGATGTGTCATGGCCGACCAAGACAATCCATGGGTCAGCTTGGGGACCCCATGGAGCCACTTGGGCAAGAAAATGACATTAATAACTTTTTATTTAAAGTTAAAATAAAAATGTCACAAAAATGTATTGTTTTACTAAAACAGTTTTTACATGGGTTTATAGAAGTCATATTTTTGACTATAAATTTTCAATAAAAACTAAAAACATTTCTTTTATCATTATATTTTTTAAAATTTTTAGACATTAAATAAATTAAATTATTTATGATACCATGATGATGCAACGATTACCTCATTATTTAACGGTTTAAATAAAATGAAAAGATAATATAAAATATAATAATTACACTTGTCAAAGACCTATTTTATGGGTGTATTTCGAAACCTTATCACCTTATCCTCTAAATATATCATTGTGGGACCTTTAAAATCCGAAACTCATTTTAAAATAAAGTAACATTTTATAACATTCCAAGAGTGCCCCTCCACCCTCTTATAAAAGACCCCCACCTCTACATCCTTACCCACACCTCTCAAGCCCTTGGCTCGTCCAACCTCTGCTCATATTGTCTCTCAACATTGCTCTCTTACTCCTAGAAGATCACTTTGGGCATAAGTCTTTCCAAGGAAGCCTTTGAGCTCAAATCAAAAAGAGTTATCCTAATTGAAGGTAAGGTCTTCACTTGTGTTCTTTTGTATTATTTTGCTTGTCCAACTTCCTAAAATATTTTTATTATTTTATTTTGTAAAAAACCCAATTTCTAAAAAATACTAGGATGTTTTTATGAGAAGGATTTAATTTACACTTACACACACACCCCCGTCAAATGGATAAAGAATATACTGTTTCTGTGGATGATGAATTTCTTCCTCATGAAATGATGATTGCTCAATCTTATTTTAACACCTTTCATGGTGGCCATTACGATGTCAATCTATTTGTATATGATATATATTATTTTTTTCCTTATGATTCTTCATTTTTTATTTATGGCATACCTTTATGCTTTCCATTATGGATAAACGTGATAATTTCATTTTTTTTGGAAATGTGGACTACCGCCCCCTCAAAGTGATTTGAATCATTAATACGATATGTGGGATATATAAAGGATGGATTTAAAGATGTTATATATTATATTATACTGTAATTATTATATTCCTATGTATTATTATTTTTTTCATTCCATTAAAGTATGGAATTGAAATGAAAGTAGCATTAATGCGTACGTACGACTTACCGTCTCCATGAACGGTACATTTCATTTTTTTCTCCAAATGTTATGTACTATTATAAGTACATATATATAATTGATATATATGTCATATATTACATCTAAATGATGGATATAATTATGAAATTATAATATATATACATCTCATTTATATTTAATTCCATTAATATGACAAAGAAATGAAATCAGCGTTCATGCGTACATACGACTTACCGTCTCCATGAACGATGCATTTCATTTTTTATCTACAAATGTTATGGAATAGTATAAAATTAATATATACTGGTTATATATGATATTTAAATATTTAATACTATTCTGGAGATGATTTAATTATAACTACATGGACATTTCTCTTCAAACAAGTTCATTTTTGACTCACGTTCCGAACATCGACAAAAACCTATGATATGAACTAACATAATAATCTAATTATTATAACATGATAATATGTGATATTAATTGAATAATAAATGTTAAATGATTTTATTAAGAAATTATAAATTTACAAAAGTTTATTATTCAGTAATATAAATAAATGAACAAGACAAGTTGGACTCAAGGTAAGGGATCATACCCCTCTCTTTCTTTTTAAGTACTCTCTTTTATGTCACTTCTTTTAAGATTCTATTTCATACGTTGTGGGATGTTATTATATATTCCTATTACTGTACTCTTTATGTTCATATTATGAGGGGCCCTAATTGTTATCTTCAATCCATTTTTTGATATTTTAAGTGGCTCAATTAGGCTGCCGAATTCTCATAAGGGGATATCTTATCTAACTTTTAATTCCATGAGATTTCCATTGTTCGCCACTTATTTATTGTATGTGGTGTATTGTGTTCTTCAATTTGACATATATTATCATGATTATATATATATTCATGGTATTCTGTGATTCATATTGTGTTTACTATCTTTTGGTCATACAACTCGATTGATTACAATGAGGTATGGGGTTTTATCACACTTTTTGTTCCTTTGAGATTCATGATACATTTGCCACTATTTCATTTTTTGTGGTATATGTACTGCCCATGATTTTATTATTTGTGTAATATTATTTAATTTATCGGTATTTACATCTTTATTGTATGACCCTTATTTCATGGGTTGTACGTTCCGAAAGTTACCCAAATCGGTAAGGGAACCTTTCACCCTCCTATTTTTAAAAGACTTATTTTTTGTTATGTCTTTTAATTTACATCTTATTAATTTGGGATATGTTCTCATATATCCTTATTACTGTAAAATTTATGTCTAATAGATGAGATACCCTTTTATCTCTTATCAACTCATTTTCTTAATTTTAAAGTGATGTCGTTAGGCTGTCGAATTTATGTAAGGGAACTTCTTAACCCAATCTCAATCCTTTGGGTCAAACCTCTAATTCTCGATTGTGTCATACTATGAATATGTTTGGATGACCTCCAATTGTTTTACACTTAATATCTTCCTATGTTAGGTGTATTTATGTTTTCCACACATAATCATGTAATTGATTTATACTTAATAAAAGGATACTGACTTTGTATGGGACTTCGTCTCAATCTCTTTTCATTGTGGTATATTTTGTTCTAATACAAGACTTTATTTTATACGGTATATAAAACCCTTTTACTTCTACTCTTATTAAAAAGTAATCTATTATATACGAAGCGTTTTACTAAACGAAAAAAGGTATTTTTCTTTTTAACGTACACGGTGAAAACGACCTCTCCACCACCGCAAGTATTATTTGATCATTGGCTTCCTCAACAAGCCGTAATATTTTTAAAAGTAAATAAATACCATATACTCTTTTATGTATTTTGTTATTGAAAATGGTTTTTATAATGGATTTGTTATGTCAATATATTTAATTGATATATTGTGATCGAAATGTGGAAACGTTTTCTTTCCATTATTTTTGTTTATGTCTTATGATTTTTATAACGGTACTTGGAAATTTGACTGGTGGTTACGTGATAAACCATATGACGGGTGCTTCCGTGAATACCAAGATGGGTGGTTACGTTATAACCTCCAATGGATTGGTTATGGAAGTCAGTCGTATGGCTATTCCATTTAGTGATATCTGTGGAAGTAAACCGTATCGTTATTCCATTTAAGTATGTTTATGTCCCAAGTTACCATTATATGTTATGTGTTCTCTATATGGGTTTTATGGTAATCTTTTGGTTACAAAAGGGTATGTAATGATCTTTTATTCAGTGAAGGGTATTTACTAATTCTTAAATGTAAAAAGTATTACATTGATAAAGGATTCATGGTTTACTTATTGTTTTGAAAAACTAATAGTTTTCCTTCTTTGTGTACCCTTTACAGTGATTTTTATGCTCATCCCTAGTTTTTGAAGTGTTTTCCACGGGACTTAATGATGAATCGGGTCAAGGATGAGATCATGGAAAGTCATTCTATCTAAAACATGGAACTAGACATGTTTCTTTTTAAGAGTTTTCATTTTATGGAAACTAAGTAGAAGCATCTACTTTTTAATCTTTTGAGTTGTAATAGTTATGTCCTAATTCTCTAAAACTCTAAAACTAAAATGATCCTCTATGTGATTTATTCATTTAATTCAATATTAAGTAATGTTTTAAGGCCGGGTCCTTACAATATCTACCCTATACGATTTGTGATGAAAAAAGAAAACATTTCACTTATAATTTGACATTTATCATGGACCCCTCAAATTAATGCATGATGGAATAATGTTTACAGCTAAAATCAAAAAAATTTCATCATAAAATATTTTACATAATGGGGACTACGTATCCTCCAAAGAGAGAACAAGTGTTCCCTTGGATCACATGGCTTGGATGAAACATCTCCTCCAATTGATTACCCACCCTCAAATGGTAATTTTGATTTGTATACCTGTCATCCTATATTTTAATAAGGCATCTCCATAAACATCAAGGATTTGGTTAATGTGAATTATAGATTCAACATAAATATGTGGCCAACATTGATCAATTCATCCATTCAAGAATAGAAGCATTTGTATTACCTAGAATTCATGAAGAAAAACAATGAGCTTTTTTCTTGGACCAATGATGAAATTATAGGACAAGAACCAAGGGTCACATCCAATCATTATGGTCTCCCCACAATCCATCATGGGATCAAGCTTCCTACCATTAATTAATGTGATTATAATAAAAAATTATTTGGGGAATTTATTACTAGAAATTATTTTATAAAATATATGATGAACTAATAATGAAATTAAATTTAATAATTAATTATATAATTAAAAAATATTATTGAGATGATTATTTAATTGTTATATTAACAAATTGTATCCATGAATTTAACTAATTATGGAATGAAAAATGTAATTTATGTGGATAATTAATTGATGAATTAGTTATGAGTTGTTTAATGGTAACATGGTCATCCTTTTGTGAATTAATGAATGTGAACATGTTTAGTATAATTTGTGATGTGTGGATTGTAACATGGTCATTCAAGTGTGAATTAATGATTGTGGACATGGTCATTTTTTCATAGTTTTAATGGTTACATGGGTATTAAAGTATGAATTAATGAATGAGAACATAGAAATTATATTGTGTGTGGTATGAATTGTAACTTGTGAGTTCAATTATGAATTGTATAATTTAAAAAATGGAATTCCAACATATGAATAAACATGTGAATACATCAGGCTATTTCATGAGATAAAGTACTCATTTATAGGTGATATTACCTAGAAAAACATCATGCTCATGCATAAGACAATATAGGTATTAATATATAATTTCAACAAGAATACATCAGGATTTGACATTAACTGATGTAGGTATTGAGTCATGGGTTTCATTATGAACCTAGTAGATAAGGTGGTATAATGGAGAATAACTAATATCATGACAAAAGTCTAATTATGCACCATACATATTTTATTATACACCTCCCCACACTATTTTTACATCATATTATTTTATACACTATTGGTGGTGTCCTACAGAGATGTACTCATACCAACTCAGTCTTACTGATTGGTACCCAGAATAGACTATATTGTTGTAGTACATGTTATTTGAAAATTAATTGTGTTAGATGGTTCAGTTGGGATGTAGCTTGGATGAGGGAACTTGATGTGGTTCAGGACCCACATGGGAGTATTAAAAGTCTTAATTTTCATTTATCATTTGAGAAACATTGAACATATATTAGCATAGGAATCTATCTACTTTATTCGTATATTATATTTTCCCATATTTATTATATTGATATATTGACATTGTTTATGGTTATATATTCCACCAATATTTTATACTATTTCCCCTAGTAAATTACTATAAAAAAGTGAATATCCACTATATGATCTTCTTATTAGCATATCAATACTATTCATCATATAATGGTGTACAGTGAGGCAGGCTAGAGGTCATCTGACCGACAGGCTCGGGGAACGGGTGTGTAGTACCTATGATGAGACATTACAAGAGATGTTGTTGTACATTGTTTGGTATTTAAATTTAATGGTGTAATCATGATTCACTATCAATATCATCAAAAGAAACATTTCTCTTGTCCTAATGACACAATCATTTAGGAATGATTAACTAAATTGAGAGTTTACATTAACAAGAAATGGGACATTGAAATATTTCATTAATGTCATATCCTAAAAATTTTCCAAAATTAGGAAAGGAATTTATCATCAAGTTACAAAAGTCCAGGAATGAATTAATCCCATTTATAATAATTATAAATTGAAACATCTGTATCCCACATTAATTTTATACCATAGAAAAATTGATCCAAATAGTCATCAATATCATTTCACGGTATTTCTATTCCATATTTTACAATAGGAAGCATAATGTATTTTTTCATCATACATTACCAAATTGGGAAATCATAGTATATGAACAGAATCACAATATAATGTTCTTACTACTCAATACACCAAAATCATTTATCCATTATACTGATTAATTCAAGACACATGATTCATTCCACACTTCAAAATTAAGGATAAACAGAATCAGCAACCATCCACTAAGGAGGGTATTATAAATGATATAGTTTCCCTTCATGAAAACATATATCTTTATGAGTTGTCAATTGTCTTACTATTTTAGGAAAATAATCATTGCATCTAAATTGTCTAATAATAGTAATTTATGATAAATAATAAAATATTCTTTATTCAACATTCTTATATTGATTCACACCATACATAGGAAATTTAATGATGGATTCACTATTCTTGTGAAAAAATATGAAATAATTTAGACTATAATATATATTTTAAAGATCATTTCCCTTTATTTCATCATTCATTTATTATCATATGTTTGATAAGGAAGTTATTTTTCTTATGGTATCATATCATTCCGGAGAACATGTAGTTATGTAAAGCTGGTTTCACCACATCTAGTACCATATATCACATTCTATAACAAAGATAAAACTGAAAATTTTGGGTATTTAGTATAACTGGTATATAATATTCTATTATAATAGGTATTTATCATCAGTAAATTTTTTAAAAAATCATGAATTATATCTTCAATTTCCATTTTAATTACTTTATATGATCACCATCGTGATTTACAATTGTATTCATATCGAATGATCTATAAAAAACTATATCATCCTAATCAATGTGAACATTTCTATTTTCCCAATGTGGTGTCCAATATTTATAGAATAATTATATTCTATAAAAAATCCAATCCTCTTTAAAATATTCTAGTAAACAATTTGTTGAATAAAAAAAATTTAAGTATAGTCCATGGATTTCATATTGGTTATATTCATTCTCAATTAAAAACATGATGAAATCATTAACTACATTTGACCAATATTTTGACATAAGATTTTCTTGAATCAATTATTGATTCATATCAAACCTATTGGGTTAAAAATTTATTCATTTTTTTAAAAAAGTATATACATAAAATATATACGTAATAACTAATGAGTTTTAAAAAAAATATAATACCAGGAACCCCAAAATTTAATATATTAAGTGATGGTTCATAACATGATATCATTTTATCCAAGGGTGTCATGAGATGAAAAACCCATTTTTAAACATGTATTTATTATTCTAGGTTTTCAAATTTATGTTTTATGGAACAATAATTTTGTAATTATATGATGGATTCATAATAATTTCTTAGAGGGAGTCCAAAAAAGAGGTCGGAGTTGAAATTGTTTTAGTTAATAACATAGTATGTTGTTTCATTTACATGGTTCCTAGAATATGATGTTAATGATATTTTATGAAATGATGAAATAATTAACTACAACACATGATGATGATGTGTGATAGAGGTATTATATAAAATCATTAATCAAAACTTATTTGTAGAATATAAACCTACCTACCTTGGATCACCTAGAAACAAAAATTAACATCATTGCAACAAAGAGGGATAATCAAAAATTGATAATTTTTAGAGTTTGAATACATACATTATATTTAAAATGATATAAGAAGACATGGTTTCCTTTAATGGTGGTCATGATAAAAATACTTTGATTACAGGAGAGTATTATTGGATATTTGAATATTGTTTTGGTGGCTCTCATCCCATAATTATATTAGTCATAATTGAAATTGATACTTATGAATGTATATACACCACAACTCAATCATGTCTATGTTATGTCAATAATCATTCCATTTTTGAAAAAATAACTATGAAATTGTTTCTATTATATTTCATGGATGGAGTGAAACATGTATGGTGATTTAGTAACAATGTATACTTGAGGAACATTTTTTTCATTCACACTTTCTTTTTTTAACATTAATTTTTTTTATATTTAATATATGTCATAAGAGGAGTTGCCATTCCAGTTTGATAATAATGTTTTCTTAATATCATTTTCACATTATTCTAAATAAATTAATTGAAATATTAGTTTTTACACATATTATTTCAATACATAATTGAATTGTATTGTAATTATATTTTATTATTAATAATTCAATAAATTTATCTAGTTTTCAAAATTTTCATTCATTTAGTATTTCATCATAATATATTAATCCATCAATCTTGTATATTTTTTATTTCATGCCTGACTTTAAATATTTAACAGAAAAACTGAAAATATTTTTATAATTTATTTATATAAAAAATTAATCTACTATAATTATAGTATGATTTGAATGGTAGATTTATAATGGTGGTATGAATGAATTAATGTGGGTTTAATTGAAAAAAGAAACTAAAACGTAATACCCAAATATTTATTGGTATATATGTTGATATTTTAGTTAATGGAATCCTAAAAGAGTTTAGTTGTGGGGAAAAAATCTTTGAGTAAAAATTTAATGAATTAGTGAACTACAAATTAAAAATTATGGTAATGAAAATATGAAATAAAAATTTGAAACATGCATAATAAATTAATCAGCAAGATTTTAGAATATAGTTTCCATTCATCCTATTGGTTGACTTTATATAATTAAAAAGAATTAAAGTTTTTTTTATAATAATTTATGGGGTAATTAATAAATATTTTAAATACTATAAATTAAATTCATCTAATCATTATAAAAGTCAGAAATAATTAAAAACATTATTAATGATATATATATTATTTTAAAATTTTTCTGATATATTTTCTCTAAATATTTCAGTTGATAATGAATAGAGTAACATATCACCGAATGTAAAATTAATAAACACTTTGTATTAATCATAATTTAATCCTAATTTGTCTTTTTTGGAAATTATATTCCACTTTTAATGGTCAATTTGGGTAATATAGTGTAGTGTATAGAGGATGGAGGGCATGATGGATTGATGTGAAAGGAGGTAGTGTATGTTATCATATGAGTAATGGAGTGGTTATTATATTTATATAGAAAGAAAATATAATCACTAAAATTTTATTTCATTATTATAAAAATTAAAAAATGAATATGTATAAATGTATCTGAATTGGTGGTTCTAAGGGAAATATATCTAGGAATATAAACTGCACAAAATGGGATAGTGTATGAGTAGTGAATATAGGACGATATCCTAGGAATGGATCTTGTAACATCCCTACATATAGAACTATCTAATGTGGTAGAAATTGGTTGGTTTTGAGACATAAAGCACACATCCAGGTTAGGAAGAGGCAACCAACTATTATCGAGGCTGACATGATGTAGTGGGGAGATAATACCCCTAGTATAGATTTTGGTCACAATTTAAATAATAAATATAAATAGATAAAATCAGTGTAATATACATATTATAGAAACAGTGATGTCACAATATTAGATTTTGATCCTAAAATGCTAATTGGAAAAATTACCATTTATCATTCAATTACACAATCATCTACAATTAAATTTATCAATAGTCATATCAGTTTCCCATAAGTTAATTCCAATGTAGTTCAATATAATGTAGTCACATTTAATCACATTTCATTCTATACATATCTTAACCCATTAATAAGCTCATAATTTACCTAATGTCTTTTCACCATATGGGTACCCAAAATCATGGTCATAGTAAGTTGTTTCTCAATTCGTCCAAGTATTAATACGATTAATTATGAAGATAATTATATAAAACATTATAATTAGGAAATATAAATATTTCTCAAGCGTAACTATCATTAAACCTCATCATTTTGATTTAGACCCCCAAACATTAATGGACAATAATCCCAACACATCTAATGGAAAATGTCAACGTGCATGAAGAAACATATGATTGCAAAAAGAACCCATATCAAAGGAAAAATTACAATAAGATTCCATAGTGGAGATTAATATAAAAACCTCTATAAATTCAATAAATATGAAACGGGAATAAAAATTAGTAATGGATACCTAATAAGGATGAAGCACCAAATGAAGATGTCCAGAGTTGATGAAATCACCAAAGAATCTACATGAGTCACCTAAGACTTGAGAGGGGGAATCACAAAATGTTGGAGTGATAATTATTTGTATGATTCTAGATCGATCCAGTTCACGTGATACATTAATGGATGGAAATCAACTTATATATCATGTATTTATTTTTAAAGTGATACCATGAAAAACATGTCACCTCGAGTTAATATTTATCACGATCTACAGTTACGCAATGTTAATTAGGATCATGATGTGTAGGAACATCACAACAATTAATTGTTTATGACATTTTCGTTGTTCTAGTTACCTATCAAGTTCCATTTACATGACATCTAAATTTCCTATAGATTTTTTTCATCCCATTTTCTACACATGTACCCAAACCATCGACCAATCCTTCAAACTATGATAAACCCTCATAAATAAATTTATCATGTTTATACCATGACTCTATTAATTCAAGAAATCATGAACTCTTAACATTATTTTATATAACAAACAAATACCATCCATATATGATCATGACTCAAAAAACATATTCTTCTAAAAAATCAAATACATATGCACTTAGAGAAATATATGATTTTATAAACTCCACATAATATAACAACTCATAGATGAGTTTTTTCTTGTATAACTATAGGGTATTTTTGATTAACTATTTCCATTATTCTCTCATATTAGACTCTCTCCCCATGGTCTCCTCCTTAACATTCCTGTTTATTAAATACCCTTGAACTTAAGGTATAATCATTCCCCAAAAATAGTTGTCACTATTTTCCAAAATAATTTTATGATGCTCTCCAATGTTGAATAAATACTTTACGTGATTTAAAAATCATTTATTACCTTAGAAGATATAATATATTATATATAAATATACGATATGTGAATAAAATCATTAATTCATATATTGAACTATGTAAGGGATAATTGGAAATCCACTGGAAAACACATACCCACAATCTCAAACAGCCAAACAAACATGGTTACCAGCATTCCATGATTCCAGATATGGAATTTCCCAAAACAGTGCTGAACATAAAGGAAAACCTGATAAAAACATTGAAAAAATAGATTATTTCTTTCATGATCATAATATAGTTTCAAAAATATCATCATGGTTACCCACTTCATCATGACCAACTAATCCTAATCAGAGTTCTCCAATATGAGATAAGGTCTAACATGTGATAACTCACAAGCCGCCAACCAACAAAGCGGTGAATGTAATGAAATTTTATATAAAGAAAAAAAAATTAAATCTAGTTATAATCATGGATGATATTATTTTCTGAAAAATCGTCAACTATAAGATTGTTCTAAAATGAAAATGATAAACAAAAACAGATGGGTCTAACATATCCTATAGAACCCAAAAAAATATTCTCATGATTACCATTAGTGTGATTGTGGTAGTTTATTGTCCAAATATCCTATGATCTCATAGTATTTAGAAGACCCATCCCAAAACATAATGAAAAAATTGAATCTATATGAGAAATGATACTCCCTAGAACATTGTTGAGCTCCAAGACAACAAATGAGTAACCATATCATAATGATTGATGGCCCTTCTGATATGTATGAAGTGGACTAAATTTTTCAGTCAATCTAGGGTTAAAAAAACAATACCATTCATAAAATTTAATATTGTAATTCATATCTCATAATCCACACTAACATCATCCCATTCCTCATATGGAATGGAAAAATAATGCCAAACCTAGCTGGCCTCTAATTATCTTCACCCACTTGATGACATGTGAAACATTATTCCCCAAATCATGTTAACTGGTTCATCATTCTAGACCACTAATACTCAATTGGTTGATATTTATACTTATTTATGTGTTTGGGATGTACCTCCAATATGTTATTATTCATGCCTTTCGTCAAGTATTATCACATGCGCATAGAAACTCATACTTAGTCACTAAAATGAATATAATTTTTTTATAATGATACCTTTTTTATGTTGTCTCACCACCATATATGTTATCTCTTAGAAATAATCATCCTAGATAATATAAATAATATATATAAATCCATTCAAGAAGTATATATATAAAATATATTCATGTTATATCTACTCATATGTGGATCTCCATAACATATATATATATATATATATCAAGATTCTAATGATTTCCATTGACCTCCACTCATCAAAAGACTCATTTAGTGCGTTTTTATACACATTTAGGCTTATGTAATTAGTAATGGAATATACATTTCCCAGATTATAATAAAAATGAATGTTTAAATATTTAAGACACTCAACCCACATACTTTGTTATATGTTCAGGTCAAACTGCTAATTTCTACCTAATGATCTTTTGGACTATTTACACCAAAAAACAATTTTCAAAATGATTGTGTATCTAATGTCAAAGTACATACACTATCCCAAGTAGCTTTAGTTGATGATTAGGGTAATTACTCTCATGTGGCTTCTGCAATTTGGATCCACTAGTAGCCATAAAATTCTCTTGTATCAAAACAACTTTTATTCCATCCCAATAAGTCTCACATTACATGGTATATGATTAAGGTCTCTCCCTTAATCATTACATTATCAAGTTTTATATTCCATAAGATTAATTTTATTTACATTTAATATATTTTTTAGATTTATCTTTTATATAATAAGGTCATAACAATTCAAATTTATAAAATGTGTATAATAATAAAACTGTATCCATTTCATCGAAAATATAAAACATATAAAAACCATTATTATTTTTCATGATAATTAATCATAAAATTATTTTTGGATTCCTTAAATCTATTACACATCCTTATACCCATTGAAATATATATTAATACATTGGATGAGAAAAACATTCTCAGTAAGGGATACACAAAGAATGAAATATTTTTGTCTTGTTAAAACATGAATCCCTTGAAAACATTATCATAATTCAATATCATTAACCATTAAAAACATAAAATACTTTTCATTGAAAATACAATCATTTCATTTTATTTATTATAATCATAATATTACCCTATACCTCATATAAAGAATATTAAACACATAAAGGTATTTTTGGAACATAATTATACCTTCTAATCTTATAAATGGAATAATCTACTGTTCGACATCCATACATGTCACATATAAAAATATAATATCCATAAAACCAACTTCTATACCCAATTCATTGGACGTTATAACATAACCAACAATATATGGTTTATCATAGAAAAAAATCCTTATATTATGATTTAACCACTCATAAAATGTTCCTGTAACATCATATAAACATATCACATAAAAAATTAAATTTTTACAATTTCTATCATACAATATCATTTGAAATAAAAATAAATAATTTCAATATATAAAAATAATAATTCAATTTTCAAACAAATATTTAACACCAACATTCTCAAAAAATTCATTAATGGATTTATTATTCTTTTAAAAACATTATGTCAAATATTGGAATCCAAATATCAAATAAAACTAACTGAGGAAGAGTAGTTTTTTTCACCTCATGTGTATAAAAGAATATTCATTTTATCTTTTGTCAATAAAGTTAGACATTATCAAAAGAGTACATAAACAATTAAATTTTGATAAACTATTATTTAAATTAAAAAAGGAATTAAATTTCTTATAAATTTTTTATATAAACAAATATATAAAATATTATATTGAATATTTATATGAAGGATATATTTTGAAATTAAATATTTAAACATTCAAGGTTTTCCATACCACTTTGAACATTTAAATCATATATCATATGAAATAGAAAAATTTATAATACATAAAATTACAAGATTATTGATATTTAATGTATATGTAATGTCATGGGTATGCATATAAACTTTATAAATTACTAATGGATCAAATAATCAATAAATATATCAATTAATGGAGATTTGATACGAAATCTATTACATTTAGTCAAATTCATTACATATGTTCATTATGTTCTCGATTAAAAAAAACATAGTTCAGTAATTTACATTATTTAGAACCATATAAATGTAAATTATTAATTTAATTTACCTTATTGTAATTATAAATCGATTGCGTAATTATTTAATCTCCCATTGGTCATTTTGACAATATTGGATACATGATTGAGAATAATTTTTTTATGATGTCCATAGATAATGTGGTTATATCTCCATAATTTATAACATAATATTCATGAAATAAAAATATAATTTACAAACAAACTATACTAATAAATAGATTAATGAAATATGGATAAGAAAAATGAACTATGTTACAATCATAGAGATGGTATGACATACGTACACAAGTGTGATATTTTTATTTTTAAACGATCATTATAGAAAGATCATAAATATTATTCATCATTCCATAATGATAATAATATGATAAATATCATATTATTAATTTAAATATACTTTTATATATCAATCAGTTCATGTGGCTATGAGAAACCAATCACATTGCTTTAGGGAGGATATAGTTCCCACAAATACAAGAAAAACAATTTCATTTTCATAAACAAGGAAATGTAATAACAAAAATGATATATTATCCTATAATAATGATAAATATATCATTAATATAAGATAAAAAAATTATTTCTCTCATTATTATATATATTTAGATATGGTGATGGAAAAGGAATTATATCAATTTGTAAGGAGGTAGTTCGCTATAAACACAAACGATATTTGTTTCTTTGTAGATGGATGTGGAGATGGATAAAGATGATTATATCAACATTTTACATCATACAATATTTATGATAATGAATTTATTATTTCATTAAGGATTAATAATATTTAAAGGATGCGGGAGAAGAAATTAAATACAAACATAAATTTAAAAATGATACATTATATTTAGACAATCCCCTTTGACAAACAAATTTACATATATAAGGTGAGTGTTATGCCTATAATTAGAGCTATATAATTTTTTAGGGGATTTTAGAAGATATTTGGGTTGATATTTTCCATATTATATTTTTTATTATGTGTGAATAAAATAGATAAATGTGTTCCCTTTTACAGGAGGGGCACTTTTTTAATTCTTTGATAAATTAAAATAATATTAATTAATTTTCATTTTTAAATTGATAAAAACATATTTGATTCAAATATATATTAATTTTGGGACCTAATATATTAATAAAATAAAAATTATTCCATTTTGACAATTATTTAATCCTCATATTTTTATTTTAGCCCATATTTATTGTTTTTAACTATTTTGTGCTATCATGTTATTTACACTTCAATGGATAATATAATTGCAATAAAATGAAACATAAAAAATTAGTTGTTAACATGAGGAACATTATTGTTTATAACAATTAGTTTTATTATATTGTGTTTTTTAGGAAATGTTTATCATTTTTTAATTTATTTTTTATTTTATAATATCAATACTGAGAATTTTTACACAATTAATTACATGACACTATAAAAATATCATACCATCATGATAAATTCATACCAATACATTTAAAACATCTCTAATAAATAAAATAATTTGAAAAAACATTAATGTATGACATTATAAATTTCATATTATATTTATTTTAATATTTTAAATATCATTTTTTCATATTTCATTTAATTAAACAATTATTGCATCATCGATGTGAAAGCATTTAATTAACATGTTTATTCTCAAAAAATTAAAAATAAGTTATCCTATTAATGATAATGATTTTAAATTCCAAATCACTATTTATATTTGAACATATCCCCAATATAACTCTATATTAAAAATATTCCACATGGTAAAAAAATGTGACAAAATTGATGTTTTATATATAATATTGTAAAGGTCATAGAATCATCCATATAGATTTCAATGGTCCAAAATATATGAAAAGAATTATTTTATACTATAAAAACTCGTAAAATAAAAAAATTTAAACTATTATGGTATTTTAATATAGGTTACAATATTATTTTTACCCATAATTACCTTATTAACCCTTAACAGTTGTAAAAAATTATTAAATAAACAATTTGTATTGCACAAAATTAAAAGAGAATTATTTAATAAATTTTTAACATATTATTAAGAATATTTAATATATATTTGAATATTATAAACATATAAAAATTTGAAATTAGTTAAAAATTAATCAAGTACTTGGAAAGAGAAAAATATTTTTTAATGAAAAAACATCAAAAGATTGAAATGAATTTATATAAACATGCAATGTGAAATATATTACAGTGACCTCAATTTAATTAACTAATAAATAATTGTTCTCATAAATCATTAAAACAATTAAAATTTATAATTTATCATAAAAAATAAATTTGATGAAATACATTGTTTAATTAAAATGCAAAATTTTTTACTATTCAATAAAATTTGAAACATATTAGAAACCTACAAAAAATGGACAAAAGATATATTTGATAATGAACATTTAATTAAGAAGTTTAGTTTTTCAAATATATTTTATAATACTATTAATATCTTGATTTAAAACATGTGATATATCAAAAGGTAGGAAAGAAACCTTTTTAAAAAAATAATTGTATGCATCAAATTGGTTTTATTCTTGTAACATTTCTAAAATTTATATGAGTTGAATTTTAAAAATTATATTTAATAATACATATATATATATATCATAAATATATTCTTGAATGCGGGATTTCATTTTTTATTAGTAGAAATAAGACATTCTCAAATTTATAATGTTTAAAAAAAATGATTTCCATTAATTTTAAAAAAAATGGTTTAAATTCATTTATAATTAATTATAAAATGATTTATATATACACTTGTAAATCATATTTTCCTAATTCAGTAAATCCTATTCATACCCCCCAATATAATGGCTAGGTTATAATGAAAGCATTTAAATAGTAATATTTAGTTTTTCATTATAACCGAGTTGATATCTCATGTATGTTATTGAACATAGTATTTCTTTTTGAAAATGTGACACTTTACATTCTACCCCACCAAAATTAATTTATTTTATCCTATAAACGTGAACAATGAAATGGTTTCAATGGTTTTCATTTCAATGTACCTTTCTGGAAAAACCATATTAGAACAAGGGTTAATAAAACGCCCAAATTAATAGAATGAAAGTAAAAAATGATTTTCATATTATAAAGTGCATATTAGGGTTCCAAGTAGGGAAACAAGTACATTTAATAAAAAACAACCAAATTATGATCTCTATTTATAGCGAACATATTCATGAAAATGTTGAGATTCACACAACCATAAATCTATGAGAGGTTAAATGTTAGAAAATCTATTAATAAAAACAGTAAACATTTATGGATTTAATAAAAATTGATAAATTTAGTGAATTTTTTTACTAAATTTATTATGTACATAAAGTAACATAAATAATTAAATAATAGATTTAAAAAAATACAATTATTATTTAACATATATGGTTATCTTAATCCCATCATTTGTATCCCAACATGTAATTACCACAAATTATTATTTAATGAAGTCTTTTATATCATGAAATTCGAGATTACATATCCTAGTGATTTAAAAAATAAATACAAAGAAGAGAGAATATCATACATCGAACTTTTTGTCCATAAAGGTTCATTAACATTTCTTCATGTATATAGACTATCCATGCATTGAAATAATTAATTATTGTTTATTAAACGTCTCTTTATTCCTTTTTAAAATACACCTTCTGAAACTAGGGTCATATCGATGTTCAGCCAGAAATAATTTTTCAAAATAATTTTAAAAACATATAACTTAAAAACATTTTATATAACATGATTTTTATAAAACATTGAGTCCTAATTTGTTATGAAATTTTTAATAAATGATATTTTTATAATACCATAAGTATATGCTCGAATACCAAAAGAAAAAACATGAAGTGTGTTGGATTAGAAAAGGACTCTTTCTTAGGTAGCATTATCAAAATCATAATATTCTTCGACACCTTCTGATAATGTAAAATATATAAAAATTCCAAGATCATATTTACCTTTTATAAATATATGAAAACGTTGGGAAATTAGGATCTGATTTAAATGAACGGTGTAACTAGTTTGTATCGAGGTATAAGGGAGTTTTATGATATTTTATAAATATATTTTCATGATAGTTCTTTGTTATAAAATGTTTTTGAATCATCCGGATATGACTTTTCAATATTTTTTCAAGAAAGACATTATGAAGATATAAAAATGTTTATTTAGATCCTCCTCCTTCAATTGTTAGCTGACATTCCTCGATCTGAAGCATTAATAGATAAAGTACTTAACTAAAACAATATACATTAAAGATTTAACTATTTTAAAAAAATCATATTCCCTAAATTTGTACAAACATTTTCATTGATATCAAATATAAGGACCACAGCTAGAACATTAAAGAATATTGATTTTTAATGAATAAAATTAATTTGTATTACATTTTGGATGTTTTCTATGATTATAGTTTTACGGAACTAGGTCATTAAATTACATATTCATATAATACTGATAAAAATAAAAAAGAATTATTTTCTTCCCAAACATAAATTTTTTAAAATAAAACATGTTTTCTATTCCATGATAATGATTCATAACATTAATCATGACTTCCTTATTTCTCTTACTCATACTTATATCCATTGAAGATAAACTATAAACATGGTACAAGCACATAAATTTTACAAAGGTATTCCAATATAAAGGAAACTATTAATGTTTTTAAAACAAGAAAACCATGAATACAAAATCATAAAATAAAAAAAATTCATATTTAAAAAGTGATAACTTCTTTCTTTTGAATATTACATCACCTAAAACCCTTATTTAAATACTAATATTAAACTAAAAGTAATATTATGAATATATAAAACGTAAAAATTTCATGAGACATAATTATACTTTTAAATCTTATTAATAGAATAACAATGTTGTAGATTTATACACATGTAACTTATACAAATGTAATATCCATAATGCCAACTTTCTTACCCAATACAATCGATGTTATAATGTTACTACCCATACATCATTTAACAAGGAACCAATCATCCTTTGTTTATCATGGAACTTTACATAAACTTTTAATGTACCATGATATAAACAAAACATATAAAATATTACATTTTTCATCAAATCACACCTGAAATTTAATTTTCAATCACAAGAAATAATTTTTATATATTTAAATAAACAATAATTTTCAAAACCATTTTCAATTCAAAAATACCCATAAAGGGGAAAATATATTTTAATTTAATTGAAAACATTATGGTTTAAATATGAATATAGATATAAAATGATTGTAATAGAGGAATTGATTTTTTTATCATCATATATGTTGAAAATAATATTCCTTTCGTCTTTTTAAAGGAAATGAAATGAATCGTAATGAAAACATAAAATAATTAATTGTTAAAAAATTTAATTTATAAAAAAATATATGAATAAAATTTCCATCATAATGCTTTTAAATAAAATAAAATTTAAATAAATATCATGAATAATTACTAGGATGAATGATTTTAAAATTTAATCATTCAAAATTTAGTGTGTCCCATACAACATTTAACATTTATATACTAAATAACATGAAATAAGAACAATAAATAAATAATAAATTATCATGGTAATAGACTTATTATGTATATGTAATTTCAAGGGGTGGTATATATAGTTTGTTAAAGTGTAAAGGTTTATGTCATGAATAAATGTTTCCACAAAAAGTGATTGAGATGAAAAGAGAACACTGATACAATAATGGAGATGGTAAATCGTACGCAACAATGATTCTCGTATTTATTTTCCATTGATCGTTATTGAATGAAGTTAAATATTATTTATCATTAAAAATGATTATTATATAAATAATATTATATTAATATTTTAAATATAAATATATATATATCATTCAAGTGATGAGGTGACGATAAATGAATCACATCGCTTCGTGGTGGACACATTTTACATGTTCTCATGAAAGAAGTTATCATTTTTATTTTCGTGGAAAGGTAAAAAATAAATGAGATATTTTCATTTAATAGTTATATATGTGTCAGAAATATCATATATAAAAAATAATTCAATCTTTATAACCTACCATGATATATTGTGATTCTAATTGAGTTATATCGCTTCGCAATCCAGTAGTTCACTGTACATATGATTGACAATTCTTTTTCTGTTTGATTGAATTGTAAAAGAATAAAGGACCTGAAAATAAGATAACAAATTATAAGTATATTGATGATTGTTGAGTTATTATTTCATCATGTTTTATGTTTATTTTAATGAATTTAATTAATAAATAATATAAAAACATTTAATTAAAAAAGGATACATTTTATTAATATGATATCCTTGGATTAACCCCTTAACAACTATAATATGAGTGTCTTTCCAAAAACAATATCTCTATAATGTGGGGAGGGATTATAATAATGCATTGGGTAGATATTTTTTTATCCATATATGTTATGTTGTGTGAGGACTTGAGTAGAATGACTTTCTTTTTATAGGATATGGGAGGGGTGCACATGGACTTCATCAAATTATTAAACTAATATAAATTATTTATCTATTCCAATAAGATAAAACAAATTTATTTTGATTACTTTATGATTATAGAATGAAATAAATTCACACAATGAAAATTGGATATTTTTGAAATATTTATTAATCCATATCTATTTTTATCCCTTGTTTATCTTTTTTCCTTCCCTTATATAATTCTATTAAAATTTTCAAGGGAAATATAATTACAATAAAATTACACACAAAAAATAAGTGAGTCACTTATAATTTTTATTACTTATCAAAATAGTTCAATAAAATTTGTGATATTCCTATATTTTAGATCATTTAATAAATATTTTTTTATTTTAAAATATCAATAATGTTAATTTGTAAAATATTCATTATTATAAATTTTCAAAATATCATAATATCAGGATAAATGTAAAAAAATATGCATCTCAAACTTCATTAAATTTTATAATTTATTATTACATTTCTTTAATGACATAAATAATTTTTAATTATAATTCAATGTATTTTTAATATCATTTATTTAAATTTTTATTTTAATTAATCAATTACAACATCATCATTGTGCAATCCTTTAATTTATTTATTTCTTCTATAGAAATTTAAAAAAATGACAATAATGATAAGTATATTTCGTTCAATAATAAAATTTATACTTGTACATACCCACTATATAACCCCAGATTAAAGATAATTCATTTGTTAAAAACCAAAGAGTGACAAAATTGACATTCTTTTGAATATAATATAATTAATATAATACCCTATTCCATGTGTCTTGAAATGGAAATAAATTCCCCCCAATTAATTTTTGATCAAAACACACTCATCAAATGAAAGTAGTAAAACTATTATATTAATTTTAGGTTAGTTATAAAATTATTTTTACCCTTAATTAGGTAATTTACTATAAACTATGGTTATAAAAAATTACTAACGACAGTATTCATAATGACCACAAATAAAATTTACCAATTTTATAAATTATTAAATTATTATTCTTAATGTAGAATTAATTTTTAAAAGTTCCAAAACCATAAATTTAATAATTTAGTTAAAAACAATTCCCATTGACCAATTGAGAAAAAGTATATTTGAATTAAAAATCCAGAAAAGATTGAAACTGTTTTTATTCAAATTCAAAATGAAATTGATTCAAATGGGAAAAATTATATTGAATGATAAAACAGTTATATAATTATACAATAAATCCATTCAATATATATTTTTGCACTACAAATAAATATTATCAAAAATATGTTTTTTATTAAAATGTATTATTTTTTAACTATTTATTAAAGTATGAAACATCACAGAAAAAAACCAATGTAAATATTGATATATTTAAATCAAATAGGTTCTTTATTTTATCAAATAGAAATTATAAATTTTTCATTAACTCAATTTTAATGATGTTCTCTATTAATTGTTTTCAAAACATCCTTTTATGAAAAATATATAGTTTATGCATAAAATTTACTTTGTTCACATATAATGTCTAAAAAATACATAATATGAATGTCAAACATATTATTTAATATTATAAATATAATTAATATAATCAAAAATATTTTTTTCATATTTATTTCTATAAAACAGACTTGTTCACATTTAAATAGATTTCTGAGAAACATTTCATTTTATATTAAAAAGTGTTTTAGATTAATTTATAAATAATTGTTCAAATAAATATATATATTTGTGTGTATTAAATATATTTTAATTATTTAGTTACCATATACATAAATATTTTTAAATCATTCTAGTTATTATTGTAACATTTTAATAATAATGTTTAGTTTTTCTTTTAATCTCTATATGGTGTATCATTTACTCACTCGAACATTTCTTTTCCTTTAAAATCTAGAAATATTAAAATATGTTACACCCTAAATATGTAAATTTATTATAGGTACTAAGGTATTCATTCCATTCAATTTCTAAAATGATCTCTTATTATCATCAAAATAAAAAAACATTACCTCTTTCTTTTTCAGCCCAGAACATAGTGCACCGAGATTTGATGTTTCTGAGGTAAGTAACATATATTTACTAAAAAAATCCAAATAATTATATGAATAATGATGACATTCATGCCCCCCCTGAGATTCCACAACATTATCATTCTCTCTATCCACATGAACTGCTGACTCGGACATGAAATGGGCAATTAAGTTGACATTATAAATCAAAAAACAACATTTGGTTAACCTAGTGTAAAGATGAATCTATGTCAGTATACTCAAGATGGTTTCACGATTTTTGGAATGATCATCTACTAAAAAGGAAAATATTAATGATGTAATCAATAATAACCATGAGAAAATAGACTACAAATTGATGAAATACCTAATTTATCATGAATATAGATATCATTGATGTGTTTTCAATCCCAAACAACATCACAAAATATTCATAAAATACTTAAATATTGATAAATCCATAATAATGTATGTATGATTTCATACCATCATCTAGTTGTATACAAATATCATATTGATCATAAATAATATCTGATCACATATAATAATATCGAAGATATCATCAATGCATTCAATAGGATATAGATTCTTGAATATTATATGGGTTAATCCTTAATAATTCATACACATGTCAAATGTACTATATGGATTCTTAGGGAATAAAATTGGGGAACCCCATGGAGAATAACTTTCCCATATGAACTCTTTAGGTTCCATATCATCCAACAATAATATCAACTTATAAATCCCTACAAGAACTACTCTGTATAGTAGGATAAAAATTAGATCTTATACCTATTCGAACAAGATCATGAACACAATCTCAATATTATATAGTTATCCAAAAAATACATTATAAACAATCTAGTAAAATGTTCTACAACTGGATGAGAATAATATTTACACATCAATCCATCATCTATATTATGAAAGGTTGTCTAACAAGAAGCACTTTCAAATCGGCACTTGAATTTTCCTCCACGACTTGACCAATGATATCACTCACCCTTGTGAGTGGAGCTTCCACCTTTTAGAGATATAATGGGAAAAATACTTTTTTTAAAAGTCTATTTGATCTTGGAATAGGACCCCCTAATCCTTAATATGAATTAAATCTTTACCTTTCATTTCCACCAAAAATAGTTCCCAAAAAACATGTTAGGACCATTCTCTACAGAACATTCCATGAAACATTTTATATTCATTGATTCCATTCTCAATGATTATTCGATAGTTAAAAACCAATATAATAAATTCACAAGCAATACGAAACTTTTTAAAAAAATTATAACATAAAAATGAATTTTTTATCATATATAAGAAACTACATACAAGAAAAGGTAGGTTATACAAGAATCATAACCTTGATGGTTTAAGGTTTATCATCCATAATAGATTTAGTAGTTGACATAGTGTGCAATCGAATATCCCCTCTCCGTTAAGAACCTACATGAATTCCATATGCTATTATCTCTTCATGATGTTTTTATACCTATAGTAGGGTATCAAATCCCCTTACACAACCTAAATGTCCTATGGAACATTGGATACTATTATGTTGATATGTAGTTAATTCCATCATAGAATACAGTACCAACCTTGATCCCCTTTCACTTCTCTACTACTGCATTCCCCTAAATCACTTCTTTAGGTGGAAAATCATTCATCTGAAATGACAGTCCAAATAAATTAACTGACATTATGTCTTATGTGTCCCAAATATTCACAATAAAATCACTATATCCCCACATGATCATGAAATAGATACCTACTCCCCTATCTAATTCCTTAGAAAATATTATTATTACAGTAATTCATGTGACCTGCTAAATTGATCCAAGTTCTTTCTATTCAAAAAACACAACCAATTATTTAGTCCTATATTAGATTCCCATCCATAATGAGTTTAGGATACACCAAATATGAAATAATAATGATGGGGAAAAGTACCACCTATGAAATGATATCCTAGTGAAGGATGTACTAAAAATAACACACCCAGTAAATATCATCAATACATAATGATGTTTTAATGTGTAGCAGGTTGGTGACATGTTTAGTGTAGTACATCCCTCACATTCACTCCTACTTTAGATACATGAACATGTGAGATGTATCATATATCATCAAATTTAGATAGAAGTGTCTTATGAACATTATCTATAATTAATTAAATGATTTAACATAATGCTACCCATTCTATACTAGAATATCCAAGAAATTATTTTTAGGTCCATTGAGCTTGTACACATAAACCATCACTATAAGGACCTGGACATAAGAATTACATAATCTTGATTTAAATGAATAGTTCATATTGAGTGTCATTTATGGTTTATAGTTTTATATAATTAGGACATAATTATTACATTACATCTCAAAAATTACAAGGTAGAAACTTTTACTGAGTTTCCATTTTTTTCATAAAATAAAAACTGTTGAAAAAAAGAGTCACGTCTAGTCCCATGTTTTAGACAACATGACTTTTCCTGGATCTCATCCTTGAATTTATTCATCATTGAATCATGTGAAAAACATTTCGAAACATGAGATGATTATAAAAAGCTCAATAAGGGTTATAAAACAAGGAATGGAATCATTGTTTCATCGTTGAAAACATTTCATAAGCTTTTTAAAATACCTTATAAAATCATGAGATTTATGAATAAAACAAAGAAAACATAAATCATAATGGTAACATGTGGCATCCATAACATAATTATGTTGTATAAATCATAGCTATATAGTGATTTACATTTTGAAATCCCATCATAGTACATTCTATAAATCACATTTACCTTCTTCAGGATACCCAATGCATTATAGAGCTATCTTGGGCAGACCCGCCCAATGTTTATCAAGGAACCACCCATATACAAAAAAATTCCCAAGAACCATAACATATTCATAACACATAAAACAAACATAAAGTAAAGATAAAATTTCCATATTTCAATCAAAATATATAATTTAAATATTTTGAAATAATCAATCCATTATCAAAACCATTTTCAATTCCAAAAAATGTAAAAAGAGTAAAAGGTATTTACTTTCCTTTTACAAACATTTCAGCTTGTTAAGGATGCCAAAAATACAATAATATTCATGGTAGAGGAAAGTAAATTGTCACTAATTATGATATAAGGAAACATTAATTTTTTTCATTTAGTAAAATGCTTCGTAGAAAAAGATTCACTTTGAATGAAATGAGAATAAAAATGTGTTTATACATCATATAAAAGAAAGTAGTGAATTAAAACAAATTATTCCTCAATGAATAGAGATTGAGAATAAGTCCCTTACCTCATGTCCGACATAACCAATTTGTTATTTAATCACTTGAACAATAAATTAAAGATAATTTCTACTTTCTTAAGAACCTTTTTCAAGTTTATGATTCCTTTTAAACAAATTATTGTCATATTATAAACATTATGTAATCATTTAAGTCAATAATGGTCATTTTGATGATATTTGGTACTTGAGTCAAAAATGGATTTCTTATAATAACAATTTGTTCATGTGGCCAAATGTTCATTATATCAAGAATTATATTCATTATTTAGATATCATATATATATTACATCTCTAGTATATATATATATTTATATCATTATATATCATTTTTAGGTAGGAAATGAAATGCACCATTCTTGGAGATGGTAAGTCGTACGTACGCATGAACGCTGCTTTCATTTATATTTCTTATATTAGTGGAATTAAAACACAATGATACATTGTAATATTATAATTACATTATAATATAATATTTAACATCATTAACTCAATCCTTTATACACGCCACATATGGCATTAATGTTCCATATCACTTTGAGCGGACGATAGTCTACATTTACTCAAATGTAATTATCGCGTTTATCAATAATGGAATCCATAATGGAATGATATAAATGAGAAATAAAAAATCATAATGAAAACATAAAAAAATATAAATCATATACAAAAACCGTTCCATCATAATGTCCTCCATGATAGGGGGTAGAAGATAATTGAACAATCATCGTTTCATGAGGCGTTAGTTTTCCATCCACATAAACTATATCTTCTTTACCCATTAGTTGGAGGTGTATGAATGTGTAGTTTAAATACTTATCATTACAACATTATAGTATATTTATTATACTGGTGTTGTTATAAAAGTAATTAATTATATGATTATAGTGGTTGGAGAAGTATAATAAAAGGAAACAATGTAAGAGGAACTGTAACATTTAATTCGGGTAACTCCCTTTGGTTTGAACAAAAAGTATTTGTTTATATGATTCTGCCTAAGTGAATGATTATAGGTGTAAGAGAGGGATCTTGAGAGATTATTTGGTCAGGGTTTGGACGAACCAAGGGGCTTGAGAGGAGTGAGGAAAGAGTTAGATGTGTGGGCTTTTTATAAGTGGGGGAGGGGCTCTTTTGGAAAGTGTGAAGATATTATTTTATTATATAATTATTTTTGGTTTATAATGGTCCAATAAATATTAATGTCATATATAAGATGACTCATGGTTGTAATAAAGTAATCTAATAATAATTGGACAGGTATTGGATATTATTTTAATCATTATAATATTTTAAATTTATATCATTTATTAATGAGGTAAGCAATACATCATTATTGTGTGATAAATAATTTAATTTATTTTTTTTCTTATAATTATAAAAACATTCCACGATGTAAGAAATAATTTTATCTTTTAAAATAATATTTATAGATGATGATATAACTTATATAACCTTATGTAAAAATTTATTTACTAAAATATATTTTTTATGTCATTTTTTGTTTACTTTATGTTAACAAAATGAATTGCCATTATCACTTTTAAATTTCCCTATGGGGTCCCAAAATAGACTCAAGGATTCCCATGGTCGGAAATGTATCAACCAATAGGATTAGGACACATTTTAGGGTAATTTTATATTATTATAATAAAATATTTTACCCTTATTTACCAGATTTAGCCCTTAATCATGGTAATTAAATTTTAACTGTAGTAAATTTTTAAAATGTCTAAAAAAAGATACCTTTTTACACAATTTGGAAATAATGATTCCAAATATGGAATCCATTTTTTTGAATTCAAAATAGAGAAGTGGTGTAAATTAATTTAAAAACAATTCCCGCTGTCAAAATAAAAAGCGTGTTTTTTAAGAAATAATAACTATCAAAATATCGACACATGTTAATGTCCAATTTCAATGTGAAATTACTTCCAATTACCATCATTGGATTAAATGTTAAAAATATAATCTAATTACTATTTAAAACCAATTAAATAGATAATATATTCATATAAATAAATTTAATTAAAAGGTAGTTTTGAATTAAAATACAATATTTTCTACTATTCATCTAAAATTGAATTTTATCTGAAAAAACCAAAATTTTACCCAAATTGAATTTTTCTGTCCCAATTCTGAAGAAAAAATTATTTTTTTAAAATGAACATATACAAGTGTCCAAAACTAGATTTAATGTGGGTTCTACATCAAAAGGCGGTAAATCATCCTTTAAAAGTAAATTATTCTTAAAATTAGATTACTTCACATTTTATGCCTCGTAATTTAATTGGATAAATGTAAAACAGTTTAACAATCATGTATATTCATATTGTAGTTAGTTCAATTTATTCCATCCAATAAAACAGCTATGTCCTAACTACATTTAAAATAATATTAATATATTATTAGTGTGTAATGTAAAATTTCAACGAAACTGTTTGTTACATATCAGGTAAGCCATCAAACCTAAAACCCCCTTTAATGTAAAATTAATTTTTAATTCACAATAATTAATAATTATGAAAATGTTTTATTCGTTATTTAGATGGGATGTTACATCATTCCCCTCTTTTGGAAATTACATCCTTGAAATTTTTATTCACATATAAAATAAGCGGGGGTATTTATCCCTCATAGCATTTTTACATTCCCACATTTCCTCTTCAACCATATGGTTTTTCCAAAAAAACATTTACATGGTGAATCACCATATTCCAAAACACTTCCACTATATGGTTATGAATCTAGACTGTCTATTCCTCATAAAAGATATTCTCTTCCAAATGAACTATCTCTAGAGTAATAACATGTGATGGATCTGGCATATACGTTCTTAACATTGAAACAGGAAAAACATTGTCTACATGTGACAAACATGGTGGTAATGCCACTCTGTAAGCAATTTATCCAACATTCAAGAAGATTTCATATGTTACAGTGATCCCCATACTAAAATTTCCCTTCTTAAAAAATGCATCACACTTTTCTATGGAGAAAATTTGAATAGACCTGATCACCTACCTCAAAAGTGAGATCCTTCCTCCGATTAGCTGCATATCTTTTCTTCCTGCTCTGAGCTGTTCTTGTTTTCTTTTGAATCAACTAAACCTTTTCTGTCATCTCTTGTAAAAATTCTTATACCATCCAATTCCTTTCATCTACTTCATCCTAAAAATATAGAGTTTGACACCCCTTCCCATATAAAAAAGCTAGAGTTTGACACCCCTTCCCATATAGTGCAGCAAATGGAGCCATCTGTATGTTGCATTGAAAATTGTTATTATAAGAAAATTATACAAAATCAATATATTGGTCACAAATTCCCTGGTAATCTATTGATCAATCATGTAGAATATCCTCCAAGGTATGAATTGTTCGTTCTGACTACCCATATGATTGCAGATTAAAGGTGTACTAAAATTTAATTTAGTACCCAACAACTTCTGAAGGCCTTTCAAAAAGTTTGAAGTAATCCTAGGATCACAATCAAATAAAATGGAGAGGGGAACACCATGAAACCTGACTATCTCTTTAACATGCAACCGAGAAAGTTGATCTTGAGACAAACTATCTATAATAAGAAGGGAATGACCAGTTTTATTCAACCGATCAACAATAACCCAGATTTCATCATTACCTAGATATGTCTTTGGTAATCCCACAACGAAGTCCACAGAAAGATTTTCCCATTTCCACTCTGTAACTAGTAAAGACTGAAGCATCTCTTTTGGTAAATAACACTATTCTTTAACCTTCTGACATGTCAAACACTTCACAGTAAAATCAACAATATCTCTTTTCATTCCATCCTACCAGTAATACTCTCGAAGATCTCTATACGTCATAGAACTACCAGGATGAACTGAAAATGGAGAACTATGAGCTTCACATAATAACTATTTCATCAACTGTTAATCACAAGGAACACATAATCTCTTTCTAAATCTTAATACACAATAATTATCAATATTAAAATCAGGTAACTTACCCTTCATACCATCTCAACTATTTTCAAAAACTCACTGTCTTCCTTCTACGCTTGATTTATTCTTTCTGATAGAGATGATTTCACTAACACCTGAATCAAAACAAAACAATTTCTTTTCCCAACAACATATATTAAAAAGTTCATAAAATGGAAAACCAAAGGATGTTATTCCAATCATAACATGGTTAATGAAGCATTACATTATGTACTAAAAACATCATCCACATTATTCACTTTTCCCGAATGGTAAAGGATCGTGTAATAATAATACAAGATTAATTACAACCATCTAGTCTGTCTCATGTTCAATTATTTCTACCTTAATATATACTTTAAACATTTTTGGTAAGTATATATTTCACATTTTACTCCATTCAAATGATGTCTCCAAATTTTTAATCAAAAAACAACATCATTCAATTCCAAATCTTGTGTAGGGTAATTTAACTCACGTGGTTTCAACTGTTGTGAAGCATAAGCAATTACCTGATCATTCTACATAAAGACACAACAATTTACTTTTAATGATGCATCACTATATATAAAAATATCATCATTTCTAGAAGGTAATGCCAAAACTAGAGAATTCACCAATATTATTTTCAAATTATGAAAACAATCATCACATTCTTTTCTTCCAAACAAACATAATACCTTTGTCATTTATCATAGTCATTGGACTAGATTACCGGGAATAATTTTCAACAGACCTATGGTAATAACCTTTCAAACCAAGAAAACAATGAATCTCAGTTATATTTGTGGGTCTTGGCCATTCTCCAACAACTTTTGTTTTAGAAGAATCAACAGTTTTTCCATTTTTTGAAACAATGTGACCAAGGAAAGAGATTTTTTGTAACCAAAACTCACACTTGCAGAATTTACCAAATAGTATATTTTATTTTATGGTTTGCAAGGCAAGCCTTAAATGAAATTCATGTTCCTTTTTAATTTTAGAATAAACCAAAATATCATCAATGAACACAACCACAAACTTTTACAAGAACTCATGGAAATTTCTACTCATAAGATCCATGAATACAATTGGTGAATTCATTAAACAAAAGGCATAACTACAAATTCATAATGGACATATCTAGTAAAAAATGTGGTTTTTAGAATGTATGTTTCCTTTACATTCTACTGATGGTACCCCGACCTCAAGTAAATCTTTGAAAAATATTATGCTCTCTGGAGCAGATACTACTTCATTTGATGGTTCAACATCTGTTGAAGTAGTTTTAAAGGACATCACCACCCCTTTTAACATGTAGTTTGGTTTAATTCCCTTAGTTGAGTTCTTATCTGGACATTCATTTTCATAATGACCCATTTCATTTCACTTAAAATATTTTACTGATTGTAAATCAGATTTTTTCTTACCATTACCCTTCCCTTTTCAGTGCAATTACACGCTTTATGTCCCATTTTACCACATTGGTAGAACTTATCAGAATTCAAAAGACATTCCCCAACATGATTTTTAAAACTATTTTCACAAACTATAATCTAAAGTTTCTTAACATCATAATTTTTGTTGAAGAGTTCTTCCCTTTCATCTACCACCTCGACCTCTTAATTTTTTGTTTGTTAAAGAAGACATGATCAGCAGAAAACTCTATTCCCACCATCTCCTCACATCGAACAAGATTTTCATAACTTTTGAACTCATTAGAAGCTAAATATAATTGATCAATTGGGTTTAATCAGGAGTAAAAAGGGTGGATATTACTATCAAGATCTCATATGAAATTTGTAGAATACCTTGAAAGTCGTGTTAATTTGGCTTCATAAGAAGCCACTGATTCATCCTGCTACCTCAATTCTAGGAATTATTTTTCCATATGAAGACGAACCATTTTAGGAAAATATTTCTCAAGAAACATACCTTTTAATTCATTCTAATCAAGATCATCTAACTACTCAATATACCTGATATATTTCACCATTTACCACCACTAATCAGCTTCACTATCAAAATGGTAAACAACGTGGATAAAATTTTGATATTCAGAACACCCCATGAAATCAAATGCTTTCTCCAGTGCTTTAATCCAACCTTTATCTAGCACAGGTTCAGATGAACCTATGAAAGATGCTGGATGTTTCCTCATAAAATGATCTACTACTGAAATGTTCCTCTATGGTTGGTCTTGATGATCTCGTGCATGGATACCACCAACATTTATAGCCTGAGTCAATTGTGACTTCAGTGCAACAAACTATTCAGTTCTGATTATGACCATCTCAAGATGCTGATTTGCATGGTTGTCTTCCACCAGATGACATCCCAACATAACTACCCTGATTCCTCCTTGGAAATCCATTATGAACACAGAAATATCTTAGGAAAATCAATATGGTAATCTTTAAATTATATATCATTTCAATATTATCAAAATGTAATTTATAGATATTAATTTAACAATACCCAAACTATTAATGTTTTCTAAACTGACCTCTAATGACAACTATAAGGAATCAGCCTTAAGAATTACATAATCATGATTTAAATGAATAATTGACAATGAGGATCTTTCCAGGTTTAGAGATTTAGAGAATTATTCCATAATTATTACATTACTTCTCTTAAATTACAAGGTAGAAACTTCTACTCGGTTACCATTTTTTTAATAAAATAAAAACTGTTGAAAAAATATTCATGTCTAGTCCTATTTTTTAGACCACATGACTTTTCTTTGATATCATAATTGACCCTATTAATCTTTAAGTCCTGTAAAAAACATTTCAAAATGTTGGATGAGCATAAAAACTCAGTAGGGGTTATAAAACAATGAATGAAAACAATATTTCATCATTGTATACAAAACATAAGCTCTTTAAAATACCTTATGAAATCATAAGATTTATGAATAACACATATAAAAATTAAATCATAAAGGCAAATTAGGGCATCCATAACATACTTATGTTATAGCTATCATAGCTACATAGAGAGATATATTTGCAATACCTATCATAATATATTCCCTAAATCACTTAGGAGAAACATTCACATTTACCTCTATCGTGTTACCCAATGCATTGGAGTGCTATCTGGGTCTCACCCACCCTATTTTTATCACAGAACCACACGTATACATAACAATTCCCATGAACCAAAACATATCAATTACACATAAAAAACACAATGGAATGATAAAATTTCCACATTTCAATCACAATATATCATTTAAATATATTGAAATAATAATTCTATTATCAAAAATATTTTCAATACCAATAAATGTAAAAATATTAAATGGTATTTACTTTATTTTTAGAAATATTTCGTCTTGTTAAGGAAACCAATGATCAAATAATACTCGCGGCAATGAAAAGGTCATTATCACCACTAAAGTTAAAAATAAACATTATTTTGTGTCATTTAGTAAAACTATTAGTTGAAAAATATTACCTTTGAATGAAATGAAAAGTAAAATGTATTTATACAAGTTATATGTGAAAGTCATGTATTAAAATAAAATATGCCTCATTGAAAGGAGATTGAGATAAAGTCTATTACCTCATGTCTGGCTTGACCCGTTCATTCTTTAATCTCTTGAATAATAAACTATAGTTAATTTCTACTCACATAATAACCTTATTCAAGTTTATGATTTCTTTTAAAATAATTATTACCACATTATAATCATTTTTTAATTATTTATGTTAATAATGGTCGTTTTGTCGATATTTGGTACTTGTGTCAAAAATGGGATTATTATAATTAGTAGTTTGTCATTTGGTTAAAATTAAATTATATACGGAATGATATTCATTATTTAGATATCATTTATATCTTATATATCCGATATATATGTGTAATTATTACAGTACATCACATTTGAAGGTTAGAAATAAAATGCACCATTCATGGAGACGGTAAGGCGTACGTATGCATGAAAGCTACATTCATTTATATTTCATATTTTAATATAATTAAAAAATAATGATACATAGTTATATATTAATTATTTTATAATATCTAATATAAAAATATTAACTCAATCTTTTATACATCCCACATATGTCCTTAACGAGTCATATCACTTTGAGGGGGTGGTAGTCCGCACTTCCTCAAATAAAATTATCGCATTTACCCATAATGGAAACCAAAAAGGTATGTTATAAATTAGAAATTGACAAGAATAAAGAAAACATAAACATAATATATATCATATATAAATACAGTTCCATCATTATGGCTACCGTGAGATGTGGTAAGAGATAATTGAAAAATCATCGTTTCGTGAGGCATTAGATTGTGATCCACAGAAAAGTATGTTTTTTACCCATTAGATGGAGGTGTTTGAATGTGTAGTTTGAATAATTATCTTAGAAACATCCTAGTATAATGAGGATACAGGTTTTGTTATAAAATAATATAATAAAAAGAGTTTAGGGGTTGGAGAATTAAAATAATAGAAAATAATTTATGAGAAACACTTACCTTTAATTTGGGTAACTCTCTTTGGTTTGAATCAAAAGGGTTTGTTGAAGTGACTTATACCTATGTTAAGGATTCTAGATGGAAGAGAGGGATATTTAGAGTTTATATGTTATAGGTTTGGTTGATCCATGGGGCTTGAGAGGAGTGAGGAATGGTTTAGAGGTTAGGGATTTTTATAAGGGGGAGGAGAGGATTTTTAAAAAAGTGTGAAAATTATATTTTATTATATAATGATTTTCGGTTTATAAAGGTAAAAAACATATAATATTTGAAGATACGATGACTCATGGTCGAAATAAAATCATCCAATAAGAATTGAACAAGTTTGGGAAATAATTCTAATCATTATAATATTATTAATTTAAATCATTTGTTAATGATGTAAACACTACATTATTATTATGTCATAAATAATTTTATTGTTGTGATGTTTTAAAATTATAAAAAAATACCACGATGTATTAAATATTTTTTGATTTCAGAATAATATTAATAGTCCAAGAGATAACATATATAACCTTTTTTAAAAATTAATTTACTAAAAGATATTTGTTTTTGTCATTTCGGTCGTTACTTTTAGTTAATTAAAATAAAGTTCCATTATCACCCTTATGTGCCTCCATGGGGTACCAAAATCCACCCAAGGATGCCCATAGTCGGAAATATATAAACCAGTAGGATTAGGAAACATTTCAGGGTAATTTTATATTATTATAATAATATTTTGTTACACGTATTTCCCAGATTTACCATTTAATCATGGTAAATATAATTTTTACTGTAGTAAATATTTAAAATGACAAAAAATAAAAGTTAACTATTTAAATTTTTTCGGACCTACTAATTCAAAATATGGAATCCATTTTTTCAAAATTCATAACACATAAGTGCCAGAAATTAATTTAAAAGTAATTCCCGCTGTCGATACAAAAAGCATGTTTTTTAAGAAATAATACCTATCAAAAGATCGACACTTGTTAATGTCCAATTTCAAAATTAATCTACATCCAATGACCAAAATTGGATTAAATGTTAAAAATATACTATAATTACACTTGAAAACTAATTATAAAGTTAATCTATCTATATAAATAAATTAGATTAAAATCCAGATTTGAATTAAAATACAATATTCTCTACTATTCATCAAAAATGCATTTTATTAGAAAATTATGAAAATTTTACCCAAAGTGAATTTTGATGTCCCTATTCTGAAGAAGAATTTTATTTTGTCAAAAAGAAAATATAATAGTGTTAAAAACTAGATTTGAAGAGGGTTCTCCATCAAAAGGTGGTAAATCAACCTTTAAAAGTAAATTATGCTCAAAATTAGATTCATTCATATTTTAAGCCTCTAACATTTATTGGATAAATGTAAAAACATTTAACAAAAATTTTAATCATATTTTAGTTAGTTATATTCATTCCCTCCAATACAAAGGCAAGACATTAACTACATTTAAAATAATATTATTATATTATTACTGTGCAATGTATGATTTAAATTAAATTTATTTTTACCTATCAGGTAAGAAATCGAACTTAGAAACCCCATTAAGGTAAAATTAATATTTAATTCAAAAATATTAATAATTATGAAAATGTATTATTATTTATTTACATGGGATGTAACAATCACACTCATATATTTGGGTGTCATACAATCCTAACAGACCATCAATTACAATTAAATATTGAATTGGGTTTCCTATGGTTATCCCTACCCTAAGAACATAGATGGATGATGCAGATAAATATCTATCATCAATACAGTCAACAATGGCATAGTTAAAATAGGCTCCTTTTTATTAGAATGCATTAATCAGAATAAGATTTCAAGATGTTGAACCTCTATATGGTACATATGATCCCGAGGAATCTATTGTTTATCAATATTAGTATAATGTTAATTAAAAAAATAGTGATACTCAAATATTTGAACAAATAAGGGATATTTATACAAGAAATAAAATTATAGTGAAAAATGGATATAATAATAACACAAACTAAAAAACGTAAAAAAATAGTGAACCATTGTTCACGATCTCTCTAATCAAATATTAGATGTGTTTTAGCATGAAGAATTTATTCATTTATTCCCATTTATGAAATATAAAATGCATCTCATTTATAAATATATATAGTAATGTATATTACAAATGCACTAAATATGTTCATTCCATTATAAATTCATTTCAATATATATACCAATTTGGATATCATGATGCATGAATACTCATATTGCTCCATACTAGGTCACAATAAAATATTTCATGAAACCATACAAAAAAAGAAAATGTGAAGAACCCATTGGGAAATTAAAAACACTTTAACAGTTAAAAAACATAAAAACAATCTCATCTTGGGGTACTCGGATTTTCCAATGTATATTGGTTATCTAATCACATCCGTGTGGATATTTCCATATCTTTAAAAAATTTAATTTTATATCTATCATTCCTAGATAGAAAATAACTAAAAATTAAAAAAATCTTCTGATATCACATTGAATCATTTCCATATACGACACTCTATCATGTTTAAAAAACTAGTTGGTTATGTGACCTCAAGTATGCCTCCTAATATACTAGAAGCTACTAACTCTCACTAGGGGTGTCATGATATATTAGGGAAACTATAATCTAAGGGGTCAAGATGGATTATAATGGAAATAATAAATATAAAAAGATAAAATTAGATTAATAGAAAAAAATGGAAACATCATATAATAAATATATGAACCCAAAAAGAAATATTTAAATTATCCAGTAACAAAAAAACATGTAATGAAAAAGTGATATGTATATATAATTCCAAATTAATGAAATGAAAATAATTTAATCATCTGAAATAAATATACTAAAAAACCCTGGTCCAAATTCATAGGTCGGTCTGTCAACCAACTTCCTCCCATCTAGTAATCAGCAACGAACAATAAGGTTCCATTACATTTCCCAAAGGGATGACCAAGTAATCTACAAGGGTACTAAATTTTTAGCAAGTTGGGGTTTGTGTAGAACATAGTTGGTCGAAATGGATGTGTCTAAAAGGAAATTCAGATAACAATTGAACACATTATATGAAAAATATGTGTCTTAATTTATCAAATAATACAATATAATAATGAACCTTCTTTGGTACAATGATAGAATATATCTGAGCATGTAACACAACCCTGATAAACAACAAACATATATCTATGGAAAAATATAAAAAATTCATGAATTATAAGGAGATGTGATAATTTATCCATGGGACTAGGTAGAGAACATTCAACATAGTCATTAATACATAAGACTGCATAGACCTCACTCAATATAACCATTACAACATAGGACTGGGAAGTGCCTGCAAAATGAAACCATTACTGCATGGAACTTGAAAAATAACACAATATATAATAATTTCAAATAGTGACTAGGGAGATACCTTTAAATATAATCATCTTATAATATAACACAACACACACCATAGATATATTTATTTTAAAATTTTACACCATGAAACCCAATGGTTAATTATAAAAATTTAAATTTTAATATCAGATAGAATTTCAATTAAACATAAATTTACTAAATATAATATAATTATCCCATAATTATTAACAATGTTATTTTATCAAGAAATCCTTTATGATATCATGTCATGCTAGAAACTCCTTGTACCATTAGAAAAATCATAATTTATCAATGGTTTTTTCTCCAAGCATGTTGCAAAAATCCAGGTCATAGTCTGTTGGATCCAAAGTGATCCATTGATTAGTCCAATAAATTATTAAATTAATTAGCATGAATCTTATAATGGATCATTCAAAATATTTTAAATAATTTACAATAATAAATACACAAGTTAAATATTTAGAACCATATTCATTAATCTAAAATTAAAAAACACTTCCAACAATGACAAAAACATAGATTAATTCACAAAGGATCACAAGAATAACATAGATCAAACAAAATCAATAAAATGATAATTCTACATCAGTGATAAAAAGAAACCCCGGCTTCAATGTAAAAAACAAAAAATGCGGTATAATATTAATTCAGTGATATCTTATTAGGATTAAACACCATTCTAAAATCCCTAGATATGATATTTTATTCACCAAATCACTTGAATGTTCTGAGGTCTTATGAGGAGGGACTGTAAAAAATGTTGGAATGATAAAGATGAACACAGTGTAAAATAAAACCACTACTCATGATAAATACATGGTGTGTAATCTATTTACACACCGTATATTTATTTTTGTTGGTGTATTATAGTATACATGCCACCTTGGGTTCAATGTTTTCCTTATTAACATAAAATTGATGTGAATTAGGTGCACAAAATCTAAGTAGTTCACATCAATTGCTAGTTGAAGACATATTTGTTTTCATAGTTACACATAATTTATCATTTACTGACAGTGTAAATTATCTATAGAAAATTTGAACCCAATATTTTTGATATGGATCCAAACCACCTCAAAAGAGATCCCATGATGTAAAAACCTCAGAAAACCTTTTAAAATGATTAAACCGAGACTCCATTAATTCAAAAAAAAAATCATACATCCATTACCATTAGTTCATTTTAACCAAAAAAGGCTTCACACCATGGAATAGACTTTAACCAAAAAATGGCCAAACAAAAAACACAAAGTGGGAAACACTAGAAAAAATTACAGGATTATAAATGTCCCCAATAGAAAGATCTAGATAATCAGTAAAATGCATTACTACTGAAAAACATGTTAAAAATTTGGTGTTTTCTAGTGAATTAACTTATATCAAGACATGGAAATAATTTTTTATTAGATCATTGATACATAAGATAGATGAATGAGAAAAAAACATGTGGGACTGGATGATGGGGAGGAAAGATCATGAAATTGAATCCCTTCAAACAAATTAATAAATAAAATTGAAGAAATAAAATTTATAAAATAATGAAATTCCCTAAACAAAATATCACTAGTAACTCTCCATGTGTATTGAAATGGATAATTAGTCTGAGATATTCGATAACAGGTGAAAAAAGTGTTAATTCTATATAATATTGAATGACTTGTGAGATAGGGATGTTGGGGCTCGGAGCCCAGAACCGCAGTGGAAGTAGTCTTTGCAAAAAACAAACAAGAGGAGAAGATTTCACCTGAAGGTTTTTTATCACTTGAGGTCATTTGATCACCCGAAGGAATTTTACACACCACACCGATGAACGTACCATTTTTGTTTGTACCACTGATCATCACAACCGGGACACACTACTTGATCTCCGCAACCAAGAGGACATTCAATTAATGGCACCGTAATCATCTTCATCTTCAATCATTATCATTATTGACACGCCGTCATCGTCAGAATCATCACCACTACTTCATTCATCTTCATCATGTCTAATTTTCACCAGTTACCGCAAACATGGAAACCCCTTCCTCATTTCTCTCTTTCCAGCTACATCTTTTCCATCCCACATACCAAAACATGCTACCACATCCTCTTATATAGACACCCCGCCCATATTTTAATTAATGTGGTCAACATTCACTATTCTATCAATTAATATTTGGAACAACTCTTCATTAATGTTTGGAGAAAATCCTCCATTAATGTTGAGAAAATCCCTCCATTAATTATTTTCTCTCTCCTTGTTAATTAAATTTTAAATCAAAAATACCAACAATATCCACCTTGATTTAAAATTCAAATACTCCAAATTCATCTCCACCATCTGGGCAAATTTAATCGCCAACTCTACCAAGCTCTAAATATCATCCAATGAACAGAACACGACGCATGAAACCTGATGCCAAGAAGACTTTTGATATTCCAGCAACACCGCTGATATCGCCATCATTTTCCGATGACATCCGAGGCCTTGTGTCCTTGATAAGATGCTCCACCAGATGCTTACCACCGTGTTCTGCAATCGATCACATCAACCTCCCTCAGATACCACTGTTGGGGATTGGAGCCCGGTGCAGTAGTTGATGTAGTCGTTGTTGGAAACACACAATTGGAGAATATTTCACCCGAAGGCTTTCTATCACCCGAAGGAATTTTACACACCACACCCATGAACGTACCATTTTTGACCGTACCATAGATCCTCACAACCGGGACACGCCGCTTGATCTCCGCAACCAATAGGACTTTCGATACATGGCACCGTCATCGTCTTCATCTTCAATCATTGACGTCATTGACATCCCATCATCGTCAGCATCATCACCTCTTCTTCATTCATCTTCATCATCTTCATTTCGCACCAGTTACTGCAAATGCGGAAACCACTTCCTCGTTTCTCTCTTGGAAGCTACATCTTTGCTAGCCGACATTCCAAAACATGCTACCACATCCTCTTATATAGACACCTCTCCCATATCTCCATTAATGCGGTCAACATTTATTATTACATAAATTAATATTGGGAATAACTCTTCATTAATGTTGGGAGAAAATCCTCCATTAATGTTGTGAAAATCCCCCCATTAATAATTTTATATGTCCTTGTTATTTAAATTTTAAACCAATAATACCAACAAGGGAACCCCATTAGGGATCCATTTAATTTAATATATTATTTATAAATTCTCTCTTAAAAACACTTATTTAAAAATATATTGTCACCACTAAAATAAAATTCAATGATATAATGTAATTTAATCATACTTTTTGAAGCCCATCTAAGGATATCTTCTATCAATAATTATATTTTAGGATTAACAATGAGGGTTTTTGGGATTGAATTTTTATGAGAGATGATGATATATCATTATCAATATTAAAAATTCATGAGAAAAACATATATAATTAATTTTAATAATATAATTAATTGAATTAAAAAATTTAAATTTATATAATAATAAATAAATATTAACGTATAGAATTATAAACTAAACATTATATAACTATAAATATATTTATTGAATTTTAAATATTTATTTAGAAGTAAATATAAATATGTATTTTTTCTAAAAAAAGAAATAATTATATAATTATAATTAAATTTAATTCATTTTAAAAATATTTTGTTAAATATAAATAAAGATATATTTTTATAATTATAATTATAAGAAAATATATTTATAAATATATTTATAACTTATTTTGTCTGAATATAAATACATTAATATATATATATATATATATTAACATTTAAAAAGAAAAAATATGTTTTTATATAAATATATTTATTATATATTATCATTCATAAAATATATAATTGATTACTTATAATTATATACATATTTTAAAAAAATAACTTTAATTGATAAATGAAAAATGAATAAAATATAAATTCTTTTGGAAAATTGATATTTTTTAATATTTATTATAAATTATGGATATATACAATTGAAATGAAACAATATATCTATAAGGTCTCTTTATAAATTAATGATAAAAAATATGTAAAATACATTAAAAATAAATAAATAAATAAATAAATATAAATATTAAAAATGTATATATAATTTAAAAGGTATAAATTATTAAACATTATTATAGAATACAATATCTTAATTACATTTAATGCTATTATTGAGTGTAATTTTATTAGAAAAATGTATATACATTAAAAAGGGTTAAAATGAATGAGTTTAATTAATTAAATAAATATTTAAAAACCTTAAAAATAAATAATTATTATAAAATTAAATGAATTCATACTAAATATGATCATTATATCCACATTAAAAAATTGAAATTGTAATGAATAAATAAGTAAAAATAAATTTTAAAAATCAGGAAATGAATTTTTTTTGAAAGAATAAATATTTGAATTAATTAAATTAGATAGAAATGTAAAAAATTAAGTATCCTTATAAGTGAAAAAATAACACTAAATAATATTATATTAATTAATTTTAATAAAAATCGAAATTTAATTAAAAAAATAGAATATTTAAATTTTACCAAAATGAAAAAATGTTCTTAATTATATAGATTTAAAAAAATTAAAACATAGTATATGTTATTTTGAATATATAGATATATATATATTTATTTATATATTACAAATATATTAAAAATATTAAATGATAGTGAATATAAATGCATAAAAAATAATAAAATTGGATAACATTATGAAAATATTGAATAATGAAAAATGGAAAATGAAAATTTTCATAAATATTGGAAATTGTTTTTTGTAATAACGAATATATAATTTTTAAAATTAATAAATTGATTAAAAAAAATTAAATATATAAAAAATAATTTATATATCATAATAATATAAAATATTTGTGAAATTTAAATATTTGAAACATATTAATTTTCAATAAATAAATATAAATAAATTATATAAATGATTAAATTTCAGAAAATATTACATAAATATAATTCCAATCATTTTCAAAATACATATTTAAATACATATCATTTAAAAAAAATAGTTTTTCGACATATTTTTATCAACACATATATATATATATAATTGGAATGATAAAATTATATACTATTAAAATAAATATAATTTTTAAAGTATAAAACATTAAAAAAATATTTTTTATATTAATATATATATATATTTAAAGAATTAATTATTATGAATATTTTTTAATATATTTTGTAATATTTCTTAAATTTAATCATTTATTATTATTATTTTTCATTCTTTTTATGTTGTCATATTTAAATAATATAATACATATTACTATTTATAAATAATATATTTCTTATAATTTTATAATTAATATTGATAATTATACAATTTATAATTTTTTAAATATTTTTGGGATTTATACTTTATTAATTTTTCTAAATTAGTACATTTAATTCAATTTATATATTATTATTTAATATATATATTATTAATAAAATTATATAATTACTATATATAAAGATAAAATAAATGATTACATTTTTTGTAATACATTAGTAAATCTTATATTTAGTATTTTTCAAATTTCTATATTTTTATTTTTTATTTTTCTAATTGGGATACTCAATTGATTTGATATATTTATATTTAATATAAAATATTTTTTAAAATTTATAAAATTTAGATATTATTTAATTATTTTTAATAATTATTTAGTCATCAATATTTTATTTATATTTGTGAAATTGATTTAGCTTTAATTTTTATTTGTATAAATATTTAATATTTCCAATTATTATTATTTATTTAATTTTACATTTTTAATGGAATCAATAAAAAAATTGGGGGAGTTTGGGTTAGTAGGTTGTGTATAGGCTCAATGTATGTGGGTCTCGAATAACGATGGGGTAGCTGGATAGACATATGTATGGGTTGAACCATGAGACTCAGGTGGTAGAATGTTTACAAGTTTAGATCCCTTTAATCATGGGAATTTTATTATGGTGTAGTTCCCAATGTTATAAAACAATTCTTAGGAAAAGGGAATGTCTGATGTGGGATGAATCCGCATTGTATAACCCTATATCAGCACCATATAAAAGCACAAAAAATGTCCTTCATCTGTCGATGAAAAATAACAGCTCTAATAAAGGGTGGCCTTTTTCAATGATAAATAAAATCAATGATAAATAAGGTCCTTTATTTGAGAATATAAAAAAGAAATGACAAATGGGATCATTAATGATTATTTTATATAAAACTAATAATTCCACTAATATTAACTGTCTGTTTTTTTGTGGTGTTCCTCCTCAATATCCTTTATCATTTTCGAAAAAAATTAGTTGATGGCTTCTTTTATGAAAAAAAAGAAATTAATCATATTTCTAAATCAATAAATAAAAATTCAAAATACTAAATAAATTTAACATGATTATATTTTAAAATTTAGTGAAAAATAATATAAATGTAGTAACTCATATCATTAAAAAATTATTAGAGGAATTTATTTTTTAGGAATACAATTTATTTTTATTATTAAATACAATGTAATGATTAATATATATTTATCCATATATATGTTAATTAAATTTAATTAAATAAATTTTTTAAAAGTATCACAATAATTTATTAATAAAAAAATATATAATAAATTTAAAAATCTAGTATTTTAATAACTATGATTTTATAGAATTATATTATTGTATAAGGATTAAAATTTTATAATATGTTTCCTTATAATTTATAATCACTACGTATTAATAAATTTATTTTAAATTATTTATTTATTAAATATGATGAAAAAATAGGAATATATTTTATTTTAACATTAAAATGTTTATATCATCTTATTTCAAGTGAAACCTCACTATTGAACTCATCATAAAATATATGGGTATGATATGAAATGTTTACCATCACATTTGGTGATTCATTTTTCCATGACCCATCCCCCGGGCCCATGTTGTGACTACCCCAAGCCCTCCTTCCATAGGTCAGGGGCTGGCGACTAGCACCAAAGGCGTAAATCCCTAAACATTGAAGGCATTTCCTTTAAATCTTGAAAACACACACAACAGAGTACGATATGGAAGCAAAAAACTAAGTAAAACTATATACAAAGAGTGATAAATGTAGAGGGGCCGAAATACAAACCCAATAGTAAAGCACATGTACAACTGAAAACAAGTACAACTGAAAAGGAAAAAATAGTTGAAAGGTGAAGAGAAGCTCCTGGATCATCCACCAAGGATCCTACCTGAAGGGTAGGTGTAGATATCCTCTTCAGCACTCCACGTCTGTTGTTCTCCTCTGGGTACCAACACGTTGTATGGTCCACCTATGGGTACCGTCCAGTCCTGGTCCTCTCAGCCTTAGTCATCGCTATCCATCGTCTGCAACCAACAAAACGAGGTGCGGGCATAGCCTGTGTAGGGGAGAATATAACAATACTCTGTAGGGACCCTGAGACCCTCAAGGTATCACAAAATCCAACAAGGATAAACCAAAACGTATGAAATCAATAGATAACCCCACATAGCTATATTCCCATACATATACCTAAGTTATTAAGTAATCCATCCCAATATTGATGTAAATACAAAAAAGTTACTGACTCAGCTCAAATAGGATATTATTCTAGGGACAATATCAATATGAACCCTCGGCTGCTGGATAACGCCTACTCTATCGATTACAGTGGACATGCTATCTCACATAGAGGGACTTCCCCTAACCTTGGACTGGTGAGGTACTTCTCATGTCGAGTACAGTGGGTCTCCCACATCACACAGAGGCTCTCCCCTCTGTGGATCTTCCCTAGCACACATAGGCGATTCCCCTCATATCCTGTTGAGGAACTCCTATTATCGAGTATAGTGGGTCTGCTGTGTCACCAAGGCCCTCCCCACCGTGGGTCTACCGTGACACCAAGGCGCTTCCCACTAGGCCAGTAGAGTTACTCAGAGTAAAATGGTCAGTAGTGGTCAGGTCTCAGCTGGCTACTAGGTTTCTGTATAAATGCTTGCTTGACTCCGAAAGATCCACTCCACAAGCTATTCGTTGATTCTCAAACTTCCACTATTTCCCAAAAATAAGTATCTCAATGGTCTTCTACATCATAAAGGTCTCAACTCAACAGACGGAGCGTCAATCAGATGCCCAGTTAGTGAGTTATTATCCTTTTAGTCCCGGTGGCCCGGTTGGATTCGTGTATGATCAAACCTAAACATATCTCAACTTTACCCCGAACTCTAGTCGGGTATACTCAAATGGACCGTCACACTCCATGAAAACCAGTACCTCTGACGGTTCGTCAAATGGTCATCCTATGCCAATGATATGGCCAAAGAATGTGAAGGGTCAGAGTGAGCTCGGGTCCGATCCGAACCGGTCGGACCCAATCAGCCCGACCCAGTCTAGGCCAACCGTGTCTGGGTCGACCCAGCCAGACATGTTGGATTTGGCTTGGCCCATTAGGTGGGCCAGCCTGTTAGGTTCACCCCAGAGTGAGGAGTGGGCGTGGCCCGGCCTGGAGGGCACGGCTGGGCCGGTTCGACCAGGGCGCCGCGAGTGGGGCCGCAGGCCGGTTTGGGAGGCTAGTAAGTATGGTGGCGGTCGGGCAGGGAGAGACCAGGCCAACACGCGGCCGGGCAGGGCGGCGGGTGGGCCAGCGGCCGGTCGGGCAGAAAGAGACTAGGCAGGCACGCGGCCGAGCAGGGCGTCGGGTGGGCCGGCGGGCGGTCGGGCAGGCTGTGACCTAGTTGGAAGGCAGTCAGAAGGTTGGGAGGCCGGGCCAGTGTGGTTCGGGCCAGCGTGGTTAAGCACGGCTCAGGCTGGCGTGGGCCGGTGGGGTTCAGTCGGGGTGCACGGGAGGCAGGAAGTGTTTAGGCCAGTGGAACCGGCTCGGTCTGGGCACCGGAACACCACGGGGCAGTGCAGTTCATGGAGGCCACAGTAAGCACGACCTTTTCTTCTTCCTTCTTCACCTTCAATGCCGCTTTGTCACCATGCCGAGAAAAAACACAAACAAGAATGGAGGAGGGGTCAGGCCATGTTGGTTTAGCCCGCACCATCCTCCTTTAGGGTGGAAACACATGGCTCATAAAAGAGTAATAATGGTGAAAAAAAATTGTTTTATTACCTCACAACGATTCCTTTCCAATCCGAAGAAGAGAAAATGAAAAGGAAAGTTACTCAAAAATAAACCCCCTACCTTTGATTGTCAGTTTTTGATGTTGAAGTCGCGGGAAGAAGTCGAAGTAGTTCTTCATTCGTCACATCCACCATGCACTCCCAATCCCGAGATGCATCGGCTCGTTGATGATGATGCGGAGGGTAAGTTGGTTGATGGAACCCCATGTCAGTAGGATCTAATAGAGGAAGTCGAAGAAGGTCTGCACTCTTCGTACGTGGAGCTTTCTTCATCGGTGGAGCGTTCTTCGTCGGTGGATCATTCTTCTTCGGTGGAGAATTTTTCGTTTGATGAATTTTTCTCCCAAGATCATCTAGTCCCATGCTCCATTAAATGTGAAATTCCATGAAAAATAATATTAGATTGAGTTTTCTATTATTTAGTTGCTGACACAACAATCAAATTGGTGAATTAATAACTTGGCTCCCCTAATTAATTCATGAGTGTTGGTGCAAATTAATTACGGTAGTTGGCACCAATTAATTAAAGGGGAGGTCAATAGGATCACTCTCATTAATGGGGGAGAGTTGAGAGGTTTTACTCTCCTCCAACAATAGGGGTGTTTAGCCCCATGTGGTCCTGTTTCCTCCAGAAATGGGGATGACCTAGTTTATTTAAGGTTCAAACATTCCAAGCGGTTTCTAACGGGTTTGTTCATCGAACCAAAAATATCAAATGATTTTACATCTATTTGGTTGGACCTACTTTCCAATGGTTGGTGCTCATTAGTTATGAACCGATGAGACGTAAGAATTTGCATTGGTCAAGAGGATGGGAGGTCCGACTCATCACACCTTTTTTGAGGGGAATAATTGTCTACTCTAGGACACTCATTATATATTTAAGTTTTGTTCATAAATCCTTATTAAATTACGAAGTATAAAATGAGCATTTTTTTAGATCTAACAATCAATGATTGATATGTAGGAAATTTAGATAATCTTTTATATGTATTCTAGGTTCTTCATCGATAGAGAATCATCTGTATTTTTTAGATATTCTTAGTCAATGGTTTCCTTTAAAACATTATATCAAAGTCTCTTGGTCATTATGATGACCATACTATTTTTAAAGCCACTCAGTGGGGCAATAGAAGTTTATTATAATTCAGAAGGACATGGTTTATTTTAGAGTTGGGATTGTACCCGCAGATGGGCTACCTATGTGTCCATTATTTAGAAAAGGAATCAGAACCCACATAGTTCGAGTGTTTATGTATGATTGATGGCTCAAAGAAAGATGTCATAATTACTTTTCCACTATAAGATCACATGAGTCATGATCGGTGTGAGAAACAAGAGGTATTGGTAAAACCAGACAATTGTTCCATGAAAGATGAAATCATAGAAAATGATGTGGGGCTTATGTATGTATGACTGCCCAAATAGATAGAGATTGGGACTTATTTCAAAGAAGAAGTCTGGGAACAGGGTCTATAAAGGTATATGTACTTTATGGAGATTTGGATACTCTATCATGGGGCTTACTCCTAAGGAAAATGACCAAATTAATAGGGACTTATGATTGGGTTTTATTCCTTAGAAGGAAGCCTATATCAAAAAGTAGATTAAGACTGGTTGAGAGAAATTAAGACTGGGGATTACTCCTGAGAATGAGGCCCAGGTTAAAAGGGATTTGAAAACTAGGGCTTACTCCTGAAGAGGAGGCCCGGGATAAGGGAATTTTAGAATTAAGGGACTTGGGGCTTACTCCTGAAAAGGAAGCCCAGGTTTGTAGATTTTGAAACTGGGGCTTACTCCTGAAAAGGAAGCCCAAGTTGAGGGAATTATGGTTGGGGCTTACTCCTGTGGAGGATGCCCAGATTTCGGAAAGTATTACTGGGGCTTACTCTTAAGGAGGATGCCTCAATTAAGAGAATATGGACTGGGACTTATTCCTGAAAAGGATGCACATGTTAAGGATTCTCTCATCTTAAAAGATGAGGTTGAATGAATGAAATCTCTATCCTTAGTGACATAAAGACGTGTAAATCACTACTTTTTGAGAGATCTTCCACGGAATTCCTTTCAGATAAGGAAGACAACAAGGGAGCCATGATAATGAAAATGCATTTGAAGAGTGTTCTGAAGGTTGAATCTTGAATAGGAGAGGTGGATAGGCATAAGAGATGTGAAATGGGCAGGAAGGGAACCCAAAAAAAGGGGGGTGCGCAAGTCCTGCATGGTCGCACAAGTCCTGGTCGTGTAGGTGTACCTGTGCGACACATGGGTACTTGTGTGGCGGTCAATCCTTAGGGTACAACTTGGGTGAGGCTTGGATCAAGCCCTTAGTACTATCCCTATAGGCTTCTACAAAATAGGTGTGAAAGTTTTGTTGAAGGGGTAAGGTGGCGCATAAGTGTGGCCATTTCCCTTAAGGGATGAACACCTAGGCGCACATGTGTTGATGAGTTTCAACACTTATTACTTACTACCCCTCTTTAGATATTCTGTTCTAGGTATGAATTTACCTTATAAGTGTTCAAAAGCTTTGAGAAGAGACTAGGGTGCCGGGAGCTCAAATATGAGTTTCGGGAATTTTTCCACTGAAATGGGGGGGGGACCACAGGGGGTATTTATATGCTGGAGATGACCCTGGGTGAATTTCAAAGAGGGCATGCAAGTCACCTGCGTGACCAAAGGGCGACACACGAGCATACTTGCACGACCTTGGTGGATCTTGTGCGACCCAAGTTCATTTGAATTTTTGTTCATGCCTTTGTCAATTTTTGATGTTTCTCCAAAGGATGAATCACATTGGGTTCAAGGTATTTCCCTTTTCAATTCATTTAGACTCTGTGATGGAAAGGAGCATCAACAAAAGTCCCCCCTCAGAGTTGGATCTGAAAGAAATGAGGAATTAACTCCGCGGAAAGAACCAAACCAAGGAAAATTCTCCGCGCAAGTGTTGAGCGCGCAGATGGCGTCACATAGGTGTTGATCATGCTGGATTTTAGGCAAGTAGGGTTGGGGCTTGGACTATATATATGCGGCCATTCTCTCGCAATGTACCCGGATTTCAAATTTTCGATCTCTCACAGCGCAATTTACCTTCACCATGCAAGTTGCTTTGTTTTCCACTATTTCTTTGCTATCGCGCTGTTTTAGAGGTATTTGGACTTGCGTGGTTATACCTTCATGCCAAAAACTTGCGCGGCACATCCATAATTGCGCGACACATCCATACTTGCGTTCCAAATATAGACTTGCATGCCTTAATGCCTTAGAATTTTTTTTGAATTTCATCACAAATATTATGAAAAATCAACCCATTTAAGAGTTAATTTATTCAACTTTTGTGCAGGTTCAATGGCTCCCATGAAAATCATAATGGCTGATGAACTGGCTAGTAAGTGAATTGATGATATGATGAGAATTGATGGCCATGATTACTATACCGTCTGCGACAACAATCTCCTGGATTTGGCAAAGTTTTTGAAGAAGTATCATTGTGACTTCCCCCAGAGCAATTATCTGCCTCTGTATGGCTATGGTCATCTGCGAGAAGTTATCATTCAAGAGGCAAAGAACTATCTCCCAATTTCTTGGTTTCAGAATTACGCCTATTTTTCTTCAGAAAATATCTCATGTAGAGGAGTATTTATAAATGTTGGAACAGTGGAGAAGGCCTACATAATGCATCATAGCCCATGTACGCCAGATCTGAAACCTCACAAGCCCGAGCTGCAACAACATTGTTATCCCTCAATTTTCTGTAACTCTCAGATGGATCAATCCAAAGGCTGGAAGAGAAGTTGGGACTTTCATCCTGGAGGAGGTCTGAAGCCAACTTGGATGTGGGCATACTGGGTGTGACAAACCTCTGCAGAGTTTGTTGATGATTTGAAAGAGTTGCAAAATATGAAGCCGTGTGGGGTGGGCAAACATATGTTTATAGGCATGATAACTTTGTGCTGGAGATATTCATCCATTGGAGCCCAGAAACCAATTCTTTCCATCTGACTCATGGAGAAGTAGGCATCAGTCTGTGGTATTTCCACAAGATATTAGGGGCTCAAATTTTGGGTGATATGTATGATGAATTCATTCCACCCAAGGCGGCTTGGAATGATTCGGAGAAGACTCCGGCTTTAGCATGGGAATTATTGAAAATCGTCCACAAGATCAAGAGTTCATAGACCTCCTTAAATCATTCTAGAAAGGATATTCATCCAGGGGAGTGGATGAATATGTTTCTTATCAGGAAGCAGGAGAAGGAGGCGAAGGATAAGGGATCGAAGGATAAGGGATACAAGAAGATGGGGTCCAAGTAGAAGAGGCCCACTCGTCCTACCACCTGCCCCAAAACAGAGAAGAGGGGTGCTCCGGGCACATTCTGGCCGACCCTAGAAGCAGGAGAATTTGAGAAGTGGGGATATGAAGTTAATCAGAGAATCCAAAAGAAGACTCGTCTGGCGGGCTTCTTGGCCTTGTGGATGAGTGTTAATCTTTTTCCAGTTAGGGACTCTAAGGGAGGCGTCATGCCAGGGACCTTTGTTATTGCATCCAAGTTGGTTGAGGGGAAAATGGTTGGGTTGGCTACCCCCAATTTAGCAAAGATTCACAGGAGTTTACTCGATGTATTCATGGATAAGTCTACTTTGAGAATAGTGGGACAGTTCCATGTATTGTAGGGATGGATCACCACTCACTTCAGGACGTAAAATGTACAGAATAGAGTAAATATTCATGGATGTTCTCTCAAGAGATCAGTGAATGAATTATCTGGAATTTCTCCACTAGCTCTTAATTATTATGACATGTAGGTGAGGCTAAGCATGCATAAGGAATTCAACTTCCTTCCTTATTGAAATCTGCCAACCAGGCGGTTTGTTGATGATGGAACAACCAGTCTGGAATTAAGGGCATACATGCTGGCCTGCATAGATGGTGTACTGGTCACCAGGATTGACGGAGATATTACATGCAAGGCCTGTGCTCCATATTGATTTGCACGTCTATTCAAGTGTTTACAACAGACTGCTGTATCTCCCCCCGTTCATGTCAGGTCATAACAACACCCGATGGTTTCCTAGGAACTACGGTTCCTCACATCTAGGGAGAAGACTGGGGTAGTGTTTGATCTACCAATTGATAAAGCGACAAATAACTTGACTACATGGTATGCCATGAACTGGATAGCATCATACCATAGAGGGGTGCTAAATCACCCAGTTTATCAGGTGGGGAAAAGGAAGAGAACTGTAGAGAAATAAACCCTTCCTCAGGAAGGTGATGCTTCCCCACCTGAAGCCGATTCGACCGATTCCTAATCTAGGACTGACTCACCGGATTCCCAAGATGGGGATGATGAGGCACAACAAGCGGTAATGTGGCCTCGTGCCCGATATAATACTCATGTCAGAATCAAAAGACCCTCTCCATCAACTCCTGGTGAGTTACTTCATTGTGGAAAATTAATCACCATTACTTTATAGAGAAATAAGTATTATTTTCTTATTCTCTATATGTAGTTTCAGGAGCCGGGAAGAAGCTAAAGTCCAAGATTGTAGAACCATTCTTGCAGCCTTCTGGTACACATACTGAATATCTATGACCAGAGGCTGTCTAGACATGGCAGAGTTTATACTGTGATGCTGAAAATACCTGGCAAGATTTGTGTGAGGGGCTACACCTCCTTGGAATAGGGAATCTTTATGCTTCTACAGATATCTGTTTCAAGGATAACCCAGATGATGTGAGGGCTTATATCAGAGAGCTGAAAATGCTCATATATGCCACCTATGATTCCATTCATGTCACCAAGCGGGTGAAGGAAATGATTGATTGTGGAGCCACTGAGGGGACTGGTGGTTATGGAGATGAGTATTGGCATGATTATGTGGCTCTTGAAGATGTAATTTTCTTTCCTTATTTTCTTTGCAACTTGATTTCAGTCAAAGCATTGTTACTCAAGGAAATTGTTTTTCATGCATCTTGCAAAGAAAGGAACCGTTGAGGTTCCTTCACCACAGTATAACTTTGGTGGTACTTCCATCAGGGCTATTGCTGAATCTACTCGTTATTCGGGCGAGATATCTCCAGGATAGCAAGCCATGGATGAGGATTTGGATATGGGTTTCCATTCTCAAATTAATGTACCTGTAAAGGAGACTGCTCGCACTCCCAAAAAACCAAAGAGACAAAGGCATTTAAGGAAGAATTCCACAACTAAACGCTTCATCAGTAGTGGTAAGTCTTTAAGATAATCATGAGTCTTAACCCATGAAAAGGTTGGTGATAATTCTGGGGATTGTAGGGGCTTATTCAATTTCCCCTATGAGGGAAAGGACTGACTCTCCTTTGATGATCACAGAGGGTACTGGTGAATAATTACAAGTTTAGGATGACTTGGATGCTCTTAGAGAAGAGACAGCGTCTGTTCCCAGTATCCCTTCTGCTGCTGTTGCAAGAAGAGAAGAGCCTGCTTCTGGTAAGTTAACAATGTTTCATAAAATGTTGAATAAAACATTAACTGACTTCTATTCTGTGATACTTTAGGTTCAACCCCTGCACTCAAGATTTTGGCATCCATTGTAATTGACACCGCGATTTTATCTAAAGATGTTGTCCAGGTTCAGAGACCGCAGGATGAAGGTTTCCAAGAAGACATATCGAATGCTCCCACTGGTGAGATTAACCAGGATTCTGAGATTACATTGGTTGAAATGATGGGACTTGGTGTATCTTTTGATGATTTTTTAGATCATGTTAAATTACCATGTAATTTAGAAGATTATGGACGTGAGTGTTATCCTTTGTCCAATTAAAAAATAACTTATTATTACATGTCTAATCATGATCGGTTGAAATGTGCAGTTCTATCTGAGAAAGCTACTGGACTACCAATGCCTGAAGGGGGTACAGAAAACCCTACTATTGTAGAGACATTAGCCCAGGTGGAGCTAAACCACTTAGAGTTTCCTCAAACCCCCACTGAAAATCCTGTTAAAGCTTGGAAAGATGGGGAGGATCCTTCTCAATTTAATGATCTCCCATTGGGTAAGGGAAAACAATTTTTGCGACTGTACTTAATTTCTAATACAACCAATCAATTATTTTATTCATTGAAACTAACCAAAGCTTTAAATTGATTATGACGGGCCATCAATTTCAGTGTCTAGATCGAGAGGTGAAGCCTCAGGCTCCACCCCAATAGGAATTGAAAGTGAAGAAACACGGGTCAGGGGGGAAGGAGCAGAACATGGCACTTCCCTAAGTGCATTAATCCCGGATTATATTCCCCCCTATGACAGTGATGATGAGTCAGATCCAATAGTACAAAAGGCGCTCCAATTTTCATGATGCAAGGCATGGAAATAAATATGTAAGATCACATATGATGTGCCTCTTGAAGAGATATCATCAAATATATCATGACTGTCATCCCTGTTTGTCATTCTGGGACATGGCGGTTTGGGATATCAGAAGATCTATGTCACAGTGAAGCAAGTCATCCTAAAAAGGTAGAAGGAGCAAAAGTGCCATCAAGATTTGACCAGGGTGAGGCTGTCAGCCAATATCAGCAAATTTGAGGCTGCAGTATCTCGAGCTGAGGCTGATTATGCTGCCAAGATGATGGAGTTGAAGCATAAAATCAAAGATAAAGTTATCCAGTAGATGAGTCTTCAGCAATAGTTTTATGCTGTTACTGGGGAACATGACCAAATAAATAATTCACTGGAGTGAGCTCAAACGAATGGTATGAAAGACATCACAGATGCTAAGAAATCACTCCATCAAGATGAAAAGAGCGAAGTTGGTCGAGTGCATGAGCTTCAAGTGGCTGCTGATGAAGCTCGGGATGTTGTACATCAAGTGAAGACTTATGTTGAAAGCCTATTGTAATTTCTTAGAAAAGAGAAGAGACTCCAATTTGTGGATTTCCTTCTAATTCTTGTGCATCAAATAGAAAAAATCTTTTATCTTCAATCATTTGTGCATGCATTTTCCTTCTACCTGCTTAAATTTTTTTTACCTAAGCCAATGGGCCTAGTAAGAATAGTTTGATTTTTTCTAGGTTTATTATAAATAACCCTACAAACTTTTGAAACTTTTTATTTGTCAATATTACCTAAAATCATACAAAATGTATGTTTAGTGAGATGGAACTTGAATTTTATTCAGAATTCCCTTGTATTTTGTGGGTAGTTTAAAGTCATACACGTCGGATATAAAAAGGCTAGTGTTTAAGGTCGAAATAGCTTTGACCGAATGCATTAAAATTGACTAAATTCTTTGAAAATTTATCTGAAAACATATTACCACACTCAAGTATGAGGGAAAATATGTAAACTATGAATTAAGAAATTTTGAATCTGAGGATTGATAAGAAAAAGGGATAAAAGGCATTTGAATAAGTAGTTCCAAAGAATGATGTTACCATTATTTAACAAACTTGTTAGGGGGTTGAATTATACAGGTCCACCTAAGGGCATTGGCGGCATAGTTAAATAATAGCATCTTTTGGCTGATAGGTCTGTTATGTAGACTACTTATGCAAGGCCACCTAAGGGCACGTTCTAATTAGTCAGGAAAAATGACTCTCATAAATTTTCTTTTCTACTACTAAAAAGCCAGTGAATGTTTATGGGGATTAAAATTTTCCAAAGCATAGAGTTTGTTGTATGGAGAGAGGTAATTGAATATGGAGAAGACATTTCCTTACAAGATTGTCTAAGAACAGGATGAACATCACTCCTACGAAGGTCTGACCCAATCCTAGGGAAGAAAAATATAAACCATAGACATGAATACTTTCAGATCCAGAAAAAAGAGTATGAGACAAATATATTAAGGATGTCTATTTTTGCGGATCCCTACATATTGTCATTAAAAATCTAAGGACAAAAGAGGTTTTGTTCCCATGAATGAAGTTACCATTATTTAACAAGACCTGTTAGGGGGTTGAATTATGTAGGGCCATCTAAGGGCATTGACTTCATAGTCAAATAATAGTATCTTTAGGCACACAGGTCTGTTATGTAGACTACTTATGCAAGGCCGCCTAAGGGCACATGATGCATAGTCTGGAAAAAGAAATCTCAGAAAGCGGACATTTTGTGACTAGAAGATAGGAAAAGGGTTATGAAGATCTGAAAATATTTAAGGTTAGGATTGTGACACATAAAAATGGTTCTTGTCCAATGTATGTAGAGATACACAGATCAATGCTAACCATAATAAAGTTGTGGTTGGGTGCTGAATTGAAATGTAGAACTTCACTACGTATCCCATAAGGATGGGAATCAAGCCATACGTAGTTCTTGAAATAAAATTTAATGTCGGGTGGGAAAAAAGTATGGAAGATCTTAGTTTAGGGTCATAGAGTCCTGACCATAATAATGAATACACAGTGTGTGTTTTCACAGGGAATTTTCAGCCAGGGGATTGAAAGTGGAATTTGGGGTTAGGTCCAAAAAGACTTCGGGCTGGATTCGAGTGACACTCGAACGTTCCTACGTATCCCATAAGGATGGGAATCAAGCCCACATAGTTCTAGATATACCCTCTATACAGATTTGGTTCGTTTATGTGAAGGGTGAAAGGGGACTTTAGTGCAATGATTGTTTTACCCAAGATAAAAGGTTTAGGCATTTCCATGTATGCACATAGTCTTAAAATATAACATGATTGGGAATCAATGTAAACAATGATTCCCTCTCAGGTGAGGGTATCAAATAATGTTGTAGTTTGTTGTCGTACATGAAAAAAGTTCTATACAGTTTAACGTCATATAGCAAGGACAATGGTGAACCAATGTAAAGATATTGATTCTGGGGGCGGTTTCACGAATCCACATTGTATGAGATGGAAGTGAACCGATGTGAAGAGATTGGTTTTGGGCTTGAACCTTGGGAGGTTACCAACGTAACCTTCCTAGAAGGTAAGGATCAAAGTCCTCGAAGTTCAATTAAAGAATGAATTAGTGATCAAGTTGTTTTTGGGTACAACGACCTAAAAAATGGTGTTGGGACTTACGCATGGTTAGCAGCCTAGAGAGGGTGTTGTGGTTGAAGTTTCCTATAAGCTCATGTGATTTATACTCGGTGTGGGAAACAAGAGGTAGAAACCACCATAACGATGCACAGTTTAATGTCATGTAGGACATATGAAGGGAATATGCAGTTTAAAGTCTTGCAGTGAGGACTATTGGTGCTGAACAGTTTAGTGTCCTATAGCAGGGACAAAATAAAATTTAACGTCATATAGGACGTATTCATGGATTTTTGTACAGTTTAACGCCATGTAGTTAAGATGATACAGAAAATAAAGTTTAATGTCATGTTGGATGAATGGGGGACTGTGCAGTTTATTGTCATGAAGTAAGGACAAAAGAGGACACAATTTAATGTCATGTTGGACGTATTAGGGATTTTTTTCCACAGTTTAACATCATGTTGGACGATGGAAATGAAAATAGTTTAAGGTCAAATGAATGAAACATTGTTGTATAGTTTAATGTCATATAACAAGGATGATGAAGGGGACACCGTTTACCATCATGTGGGATGAAATTGTGAATAGTTTAAGGTCATATGCATGGACCATAATGGTGCAGTTTAACATCTTGCTGGACATGAGGCATGAAAATAGTTTAAGGTCATATTCATGGACCATTAGTGATATATTTTGTGATTATACAAAATACTTCATCAGAAATCTGTCATTGGTTGGAGTAGTGATGAGTTCTCCATCCATTGAGATTAAAGAATATGCTCCATTGGAGTAGACCTTATGTATTGAGTAAGGTCCTTCCCATTTTGGTTCAATCTTTTGAGGTTTCTTTCATAGTATCATTGGAGTTCTGAGAACCAATACCAATTCTCCCTGAATGAATTAATGAAGACAACCTTTTTTGCTGAAATCTTGTGCTATTCGATTATGATAGACTTCCAAGTGGTGTAGGGTGCACAATCTTTCCTCATCTAACCCTTCCAATTCATCCAATCGCTTTTGAGATTGTTCATCGGTAGATGACTGATCACAAAAGGATACTCTGAGCGAAGGTAATTGAACTTCAATGGGAAATACTTCTTTCATTCTATATACCAGTGAATATGGATTTTACCACGTTGCAGTGATGGTGGTGGTCCGATAAGCCCATAAAGGATGAAAGAGTTTGTCAGGCCATGGCTTCTTATCTTTATCCACCATCTTTTGCAGTATGTTTGAAAGAGTATTGTTGAAGGATTCTATCTGGACATTGGCTGCTGCATGATACCAAGATGAATGATTGGATTTGATGTTTTATTCTTAATACAACTTATTCACCTCATATGAACAGAAGTTGGTGCCATTGTCTGTCAATATGGTATGAGGGACACCAAATCTGGAAATGATGTTAGACTTGATGAAGCTAAGAATGCTTTTAGAACCAACTTCTTTGAGAGGTATTTCCTCTACCCATTTGGAAAAGAAGTCCGTAGTAGTAAGAATATACATAAACTAATTGGCTATACTTGAAGGGTAAGGTCCCACCACATCCATTCCCATGTGGAAAATGGCCACGATTATTTAGCTGTATGAATCAACTCTAGGGGCTGATGAATGAAGTTGGAATGTACTTGGCATGAATGACACTTCATTGTGAAATCAACACAATCTTGTATCATTGAAGGCCAAAAGTATCCAAGTCTTCGAATTTGATCAGATGGTCTATTTCCAGAATAGTGGGCACCACAGACTCCTGCATGCACTTCTTTCATGACATCCACTGTCTCTTCACCATCAATGCATCTGAAGAGAACTCCATCAAAACCAATCTTGTAGAGAATTTTCTCTAGGTGATCTGGGCTATCATAAAGAGTAATGTTGACCACATGTCTCCGGACTTGTTCTTTCCCAGCTCTATCAGGAGGAATTGTTCCATTTTTAAGGAATTCCCTGATAGGTGTCATCCATCCTGTAGCATAACCATATGGTTCAGGAATGGGATTAATTTCACTAATTTCCTCTATTCTGGTTTGAACATAAGGTGAAATTGTACGACAGTGGGCAATACTGATGGATGTTTTGTCCCGATTTGTATCTGCCAGAGCTGTGGCTATGTTATCTAGTGCATCATCTTGGGAATTTTGTGACCGTGGGACATAAGAAAATTTCGATTCCGTAGGAAATTATGCCATTGACACTCTGATGTAGTCATACAAAGGGATTAGTTCTTGTTTTCTGATGGCATAATCCCCATTGAATTGATGGATTACCAGGTTTGAATCACCTTTCTCCTTTAAGTGATTCACATGTGCTTGAAGCGCTAACTCCAAGCCTGCGATGAGAGCTTGGTATTCTGCTTCATTATTTGTACCTCCACCCAACAATGAGAAGGAATAAGGTAACACTGCATTTTCTAGAGAAATGACCACAATTCCTAACCCAATATTGTTGAATTTAGGATTTTCCATTTTCCTTCCCGTTGGACTTCTAGAAGCACCATCAATGTACATTTCCCATGTTTGAAGACTATCTTGAACAAAGAATACTTCCTCATCAGGAAGTTCAATAACTGAAGACGTATCTTCTACTGAAGGGTGTTCAGAAAGGAAATTAGCCACATCTTGGCCCTTTATTGCCTTTTGAGACACATACTAAATGTCAAATTGCTGCAAAATAACTGTCCACCTTGCCAGACGTTCTGTAAGCATTGGATGACTAAGGTTGAATCTGAGCGGGTTATTGCGAGATATCAATTGGACCTCGTGATGTTGTAGGTAGTGTCTCAACATATGAACTGCAGAAATTAATGCTAGGAAGCACTTATCAATAGTTGAGTATTGGGTTTCTGCTTCAAGCATAGTACGACTGAGATAGTAGAGGCTTTTTTCATTCCCAGCATCATTCTTCTGAGCAAGAAAGGCACCCAATTATCACTCTAAAGTTGTCACATAGAGGACAAGTGGTATTCCTTTAAGAGGTGGAATTAATACCAGTGGAATCAGGAGATATTTCTTGAGAATATCGAATTCTTCTTAACATTCTTCATTCCACTAGTATGTAACTCCCTTCTTCATCAATTCGGTGAAGGGTAAACTTTTGCCTGCCAAATTAGCGATTAAACCCCGAATATAGGCCAAGTGTCCTTGAAGCCCTCTCAATTATTTCAAATTTCAAGGAGGTGGCATAACAAGGATTGACTTTTTCTTCTCAGGATCGACTTCGATACCACGATGGCGTATAACAAATCCGAGAAATTTTCTTGAGGTTACCCCAAAATCACATTTTAAGGGGTTCATCTTCAAATTGTGTTGTCGAAGTTTGTGGAATATGATTTCCAAATCAGCCAAGTGATTAGAACGTTTCCTGGATTTAACCACCAAATTGTCCACATAGCATTCAAAAAATTTCCCTAAAGAGGGTTTAATGATACGATGCATGGCATGCTGATATGTTGCGCCTGCATTCTTTAGGCCAAAGGGAATTAACCTATAGCAAAACACACCCTGAGGGGCTATAAAGGTTGTATATTCTTCATCTTCTAGAGTCATTCGGATTTGATTATACCAAGAATATCCATCCATGAAGGAAAGTGCTTCATAGCCAGTTGTTGCATCAATTAACAGTTCTGTGATCGGAACTGGAAAATCATCCTTAGGACAATACCGATTAAGATCTCTAAAATCAATACAAACTCTAATTTTTCCATTGTTCTTTTTCACAGGGGAAATATTTGCCAACCACTTGGGATATTGAACTTATCTGACGAAGTTATCTTTGATAAGTTTGTCCACTTTAACTTCAAATTTGGAAGCATAAGTTGGGTGTGTTCTTCTTGCAGCTTGCTTGAATCCTCGATGTTCTTCCAGAAAACCCAAACGATGAGTAGCAACATCAGGATCAAGGCATGACATCTCTGTATAGTTCCAAGCAAATATATCTCGATTTTTCTTCAAAAATGAAATATAAAATTCTTACTCTTCAAGAGTCAAGGCCGCACTAATTAAAGTGGGACGTGGATCTTCTTTTGTACCTAGATTTATTTCTCTGAGTTCATCCACAGTGGTAGAGATACCCTCTTCAAATTCTAGAGGAGCATCCCTGAGATCTTCCTCTTCTTCTTCAACATATATTGTTTCTTCTGTTTCTACTTGCATAGTAGATGATGAAGTATAATTTCTATGATTTTAAGAGATGTTAAAATTTGAACATCTTGAAGAGGAAGCTTCCATTTCTGACCTAATTGATGATGAAGGGTCTTTCTTGGGTAATAAAGAGGAGATGATGGATTGAGAATCGACATCATCGTTCACCTCTAGAATTGCTATAACATCTTCTGGCCTGATTGGTGAAGTATAGACTTGTTGAATTTCAGCGGATGAAATGAAGACATCCCCATTTGATCTTTCATCATTGCTTGGTAAATCACCAATTTCTCCCATGCTATTTGTCTTGATTTCTGTAATTGACATTATGGAAGTTTCTATAAGAGTAGTTGGATTTGGGTATATCCTGTCAATTTTACTGATAGGCAACACATAATCTGTAATCACATGTGTAAATGGATTTACTGGAATCTTTTCCAAACCATAGGGAGCATTAACTTTGGTAATCTCCTTTGTTGTGGATTTCTCCTTTTCCTTCATGTGATAGAATTCTGCCTCAATGTATTGAGATTCACATGTCTTGAACAGGGCCTTATCACCATACAATGTCCCAAATTGACCATCAAAACAATATTTGAGACATTGATGGTATGATGATGGGATAAACACATGTTGATGTAGCCAGGGTCTTCCAAGAAAGATGTTGAAGGCTGAGTCTTGATCAAAAACCATGAAATATGAATTGGATACAAGATCTCCAAACTGAGTTCTGAGTGTAATCTCGCCCAGTGGTTCTTGTTCATTTTTATCATATCCTTGTAACATCATAGTAGAAGGAGATAAAATAGATTCTGTGAGGCCCAATCGATGAAGTGTATGAATGGGGATGAGGTTTACTCCTGAACCATTATCAATGAAATCTCTTCGGATGTCTACACCATTGACCATGCGAGATAAATACAAAGGTCTAATATGTCCATGCACAACATCATATTCATCTTCATCTATGAAAGATATCACTTAATGGAATTCTGCAGGATTATTCTCAATATGGTAGGCTTCAGCTGCAGCAATTTCAGTTTCAAACTCCTGAGGACTTGATAAAGCCTCAATGACTGCCTCCAGAATATCCTTTGATAAATTCAAGGCATCCAAAATTGATAACTTGGCTAGTACTTGATCTAGGTGTTTCAATACATCATACTTTTGATCCAAATGTCTTCGTTTCCCAACAGGAACATGTGGTTTAGCAGGTGCCTTTGAAGTTGATGCTTTGGAAGATGAAGCATCTTGTATCGGGGTAGGAGTTGGTAACACTACTGTCTTTGGACGATTAGACCGAATATGTCTATTTTCTTGCTAAGAGAAAGAAGGTGTAACTTCCAACCGATCCTCTAGAATAACTGTACAAGGATTGAATCAGCCTTGTGTGGAAGAACATGCTTGTTCTTTCTGAGCCCGTTGAAGGGCTCTTCCATGTTTTTCTGCCACATACACAGTTCTAGCAGGGGTAGAATTGGAATAGTGGCCTTTGAAATATCCATGTCTTCTCCTATATCCTGAGCCTCTGGAACTCCCTCTGATTCCTCTGTATGATGTAGAAAAACCAGGTTCATCATGGTCTAAACTATGACTAGCATAAGTATATGTTAAATGAATCATATTAACAGAATCGAAGATTAACACTTCATCTGATGAAGACTCTTCTTGACTAGCCAATTTAGGCTGTTCCGTTTGGTGGGACGGTGCCCATGGCTTCGAAGTAGATGGCATAAAATCGACCAGAGTCAAAGACAACATGGGCTTTGAAACAATATCATATTCTTATGATTGTTCCTCTTTATTTGAATTATGTCGTTTCTTTGATGATTTCCCTCTGATGAAGAGGGTTTTGCTGTGGCATTCATAGTTGAAGAAACAATTGGTTTCTTCAATTGTGTTCGGAATATGGCATGAGTTCGGTTGATCATTTTTCTAACCATCGAATCATTATATTTCTGTGTATTTTTTATTTTGAATTCCTGCCAATCGCCTTATTCCTCTGTATTTGTAGCAGTAACACATGCTACCTGAGCTGAAAAACCTTTCAATTTGACTTGTCCCGAGTCGACCATTTTTTGCAGGAGGTCCTTAAAGATAAAACACTCCTGAATGGGATTCCCCAATGATAAAAAACTATTTTATTAAATATTTTATTGATAATAAATGATATAATTTCCTCACATTGTGTTACATATGTATAATTAGATTGTATTTGGGATTAGATCATTCATTTGAATATTTGATGAAAATTCCAGTTTTACCCTTTCAAAATCACTGTAGTATTTCAATCATAAATATTTTTATATGAATTATTTGAACTTAATATTTTGTAACTATGTTAATTACTTCATGGTATACTACTTTTATTCAGGACACTAGATAAAACGAATGAATTTGAATGGAGTTATTGGGCCACAATGTCAAAGTTGGGATGGACACACCAGAATGGAAAAGATTCTGTATTTTAACCATAACTCCTTAATCTGGGCCTTTATTAAGCCCAAATTTTGGGAAGAGATAGAGAACCCATATCTTCACATATAATCCATCCAGAAGGATGACCAATTAACGAGTTTTGGTGGTAAAATGGGTAGTAAATTTTGACATAAAATATTTGTCCGAGATTCCCCATTCACACTTGAAACTACTTTGAACCTAGCCTCCCCACCACTCTATAAATTGGTGTTTTTATCATTTGGTGTGGTTGGGAAGTGCATTGGGAAGGTTAGGGAAGAGGAGAAATGGATCCACTCCAATTCTCCAACCATTTCAATAATGGTATCTCTTCAATAAAGAATCCCTTCGAGGAAGCATTCTTCTTCTCCTTCATGTTGTAATGCTTTTGTTTGTGCAATAAGATTCTTTGTTATTATTTTTTTCTTCCCTTTTCTTATGTTTTTTTAATTTTTCTTCTATTAATCTTCCCCTTTGGGATGGAATTCTTGAGTAGAATATTTATTGGGTTATACCCATTATAATCTTTTTCACATGCAAAACGCTTCAACGATGATTACGCCACCCATGGAAGAGTAGTCTTTTAGTAATCGATCTATCTTCTACCCTCTTCATTTAATTATTTTGAATCATTGAGATACTATAATTCACTTAATATGATCCATGAATTGTGTTTTTAAATTGTAAGAAACTAATAAAGCAATTGAATAATTAACACAAAAACACGGGAGGTCGAGATTTTGTGTAAATTGTGAGAGCACGATCTTAATCGGTAATGCCAGACCACACGGGATAAATTTGTAGAGTTCAAATATAATCCCTAAAAAATTCATCCTCATTTCCAGAATGGATATTTTCTCCAATTAACCACTGAACCTAAGATAACATTAGAACAATATTCAATTTAGGGTGCTGTGATTGTGTGTTCCTAAGCTAGCCTAGGTTTTAAGTAATTCCATCTTTGGGGTTAAGTTAACTCTTGTAGGGTTCGTGGGTTAACATATTAGGGGATAATAATTAAGTGGATATTGATTTAAATGATAATGATTAATAAATAAATGAAGAGGGAGAGTTAGATCGATTATGCCTTTTAAATATTGTCTAAAAAAAATCTTCTTGCCGTGTCTTTTTAATCAAACTTCATTTCAAAATTAACAAAAATGCAATCTTCTTCCAGAAAACTTCTTCATGTTTTATAAACGATAAACAACCACCCCCATCCTTTAATGTAGTGTTTTAATTCTATTCTATTTTACTGTTACAATACCTTTAATATGTTGTTAAATTCACTTCGTCCTTTGAGATACGACCTTGGTCATCAACTCTACTGCACCTAAGTACCCCAAAATCACACTAATCATTTGAGGGTGCCCACGACAGTGATATTTTAAATTGGTACTGTTTCCAGGGAGGCAAGTAATTATTTCAAATAATTAGATGTATTTATTTTAATTTACATTTTATTCTCTTCCTCTCTTCTTTCTTCCTTCTTTACCCAATCTAAATTCTTTTTTCTTCTTTCTCTTTTATTTTCTTCTACTTCTTTTTAGACCAACAACTCAAACTTCTAATTTTTGTTTTAATATGGTCTACTTTCCTTCTTTTAATCTTTCATTTATTTATTACACAAACTAATACTGAGGATCTCTTAGATCTTGACCCTGAGATTGAACGTAGCCTTCGAGCTCGAATCAAACATTCTCAGTCTACGAGAAGTTTTAAAGTTCTACCAGTTGGAGAATTACTCCAATATCAGAACATTGAAAATGGAAGAAATTCAAATTCAACCATAAAACAAGAACCAATGGATGAAAATAATGGAAATGAAATAAATAGAACCATTAGAGAATTGGCTGCACCTGATATTAACTATCAACCAAATTGTATTGCATACCCAAATCTTGAATCGGACTTTGAACTAAAATATGTGTTAATTCACTTACTTCCAAAGTTTCATGGCCTCTTGGGTGAGGATCCCAATATACATTTGAAAGCATTTAATGTGGTTTTCTCAACCCTAAAACCTATAAATGTCTCTGAAGATCAAATTAAATTAAGAGTATTCCCATTTTCACTTGATGGAGCTGCGAAGGATTGGATGTACTATTTACAACCTGAAGATGTTACATGTTGGAACAATTTGAAACATATTTTCTTACAAAGATTTTTTCCAGCATAGAGGTCCACTTATATTCATAAGGATATCTCTGGGATCAAGAAATAACAAGGGGAGTCAATGTATGAGTATTGGGAGCGATTCAAGAAGTTGTGTGCAAGCTGCCCACATCACCAAATCCGTGAGAAACTCCCCATCCAATAATTTTATGAAGGACTCACACATATGGAGAGAAGAATGGTAGATGCTGTAGCTGGAGGAGTATTGGTGGAAAAGACACCAGTAGTTGCACGTGCGTTGATAGGCAAAATGGCCCAAAACTCTCAACAATTTCACGATTGAGGTACACCACATGTTAGGGGAGTACATCAGGTAAGTCCATCTTATATTGAAAGTCATTTTATTGATTCCAAGTTGGAATAATTGAAAACTATGGTGAGATAGATTTATTTGGCACAAAAGAAATCCCAACCCCCTCCTTCAAGGCTCAGTGGTATTTTCACTGAGACAAGCCACCCAACTGACTATTTCCCACAACTCCAAGAAACAGAAGATTGTACAGCAGTGTTCACTGGGAGACCATATCAGCAACAACAGCAACAACCATATCCCCAAAATAAGTTTGATCCAACATAAAACCAAGGGTGGAAGGATCAATCAGACATAAGGTATGGATCCGGATAACAACAAAGGCCCACTTTTCAACCAAACTTCCAGCATCCTCCACATTACCAACAGGGTTTCCAACAACCCTAGAGGAGATTCGAAGCTCAAACATCAACAAGTCAGCAACAAGGTAATCTCCAACACAAGGTAGAATCTAACACTGATGATATTTTGAGACAAATTTCTCTTAATCAATAGAATGAGGTGAAGAGTCAAGGTTCAGAGTTGAGGGAGTTGAAGACTAAAATGAGCCAGATTTCCACTTACCTCCAGGAACTGGTAAGTAAGAATTCTGGAAATCTTCCTTCTCAACCTACTCCCAATCCAAAGGGGAATGTAAGTGCCATTATATTGAGAAGAGGGAAGCAAATAACTGATGCTTCTTCACCAATCATTCCATCGTGATTCACCTCAACTCCGGAGAATCCCTATTCCATTCCAACAGATGAGAAACCAAAGGAGAAATATAAAGGTAAGAAAAATATTTATGATATTCCTCCTAAACCTCTTCCCTTTCCAAATAGGATTGTTCAAACCAAGAATATTACTGAAGAGGCAATTAAAAAAGAGGTTTTGGATACATTCAAGCGTGATTAGATCAACATCCCTCTACTTGAATCCATCAAACAAATCTCAAGTTATGCCAAATTCTTAAAAGAAGTCTACACCAATTGAAGAGGGCTCAACGAAAATGAGAGTATCAACCTTGTAAGGAATGTATCATCACTCATTACACCAACTCTAGCAATGCCAACAAAGTGCAAGGATCCCAGTACATTCACCATCTCATGTACCATAGGGGAGTTGCACTTCTCTGATGCTCTTTGTGATTTGGGAGCATCCATAAATGTGATGCCTCACTCTGTATTATCTTCTTTATAGGTTGGTGAGTTGAGGTCGACTAGAGTAGTGGTGAAATTGGCGAATAGAGCTACGACATATCCATCCGGAGTCCTTGAGGATGTACTTGTCTTGGTAAGAGACATGATCTTTCCAGCAGACGTCTATGTGCTCAAAATGGAGGATGATCAGGAAAGTTCTCATGCCCCCACTATCTTAGGTAGGCCCTTCCTCAAAACTGCACAAACTATCATAAATGTCAATGAGGGTACACTTTCCATGGAATTTGGGGATGAAGTTGTGATATTTAATGTTATGGATTCCATGAAGTACCCCTCAGAGGATGATTCTACATTTTTTATCACCCATTTTGAACCACGAAGTAAAAACACCATGGAATATGATTGTCCTGTGATTAGGGAGATTATGTGTATTGGTTCTAGCTTGATGTCTAAGAGTACTTCCACACCCGTTTCTAAGGAACAAGACTCTCTAAGATTTGATATTGAAATGGAATCATATTCTAATTTTGATCATTTGAACTCTGATTATGACCTGGCTGTTGAGTATGGTGATGGATTTGATGCTTTATTCTCTGATTTTGATGATGAATATTCCGATACTGATGCTCTTTGTGCACATATTTCAGTTCTTTCTAGGTCTCCATCCATACACCAACCCCTACACTAGAACTCAAGCCATTTCCACCAAATCTCAAATACTCATACATGTTAAGTGGTGAGAAATTACATGTTATAATTTTTAACAATCTCCCTTTTGAACTTGAAGAAAAAACATTAGAATGTTTTAAGGGAGAACATCCGGGCAATTAGGTTGACCTTGGCTGACTTATCAGGTATTATCACCTCCATTTTCATGCATAGGATTATTTTGGAGGATGAGGCTAAACCGATGAGACAACCACAAAGGAGACTCAATCCAAACCTTCTGGAGGTTGTTAAAAAAGAGGTTGAAAAATTTCTCGAGGTAGGTATAATCTATCCCATTTCAGATTCTCAATGGGTAAGTCCTATTCAGGTTGTTCCTAAGAAAAGTGGTGTTACTGTTGTTAAGAATGATAAATATGAGTTAGTTCTAATGAGGGTACAAAATAGTTGGCGTGTGTGTATTGATTATAGGAAAATAAATCATTCCACTCGCAAAGACCATTTCCCCCTCCCATTTATTGATCAGATACTTGAGAGACTAGCTGGGAAGACACACTATTGTTTCTTGGATGGATTTTCTGGCTATTTTTAGGTTCCCATTACAGCAGAGGACCAGGAGAAGATGACATTAACCTACCCATTCGGTACCTTTTCAAACCGAAGGATGCCATTTGGACATTTCAATGCCCCATGTACCTTCCATAGATACATGGTGAGTATTTTCTCAGATTTCATTAAGACCTACATGGAGGTATTTATGGATGATTTTACAGTTTATGGATCCTCATTTGATGAATGTATCTCTAGTTTGGGTGATGTGTTGCATCATTGTATTGAGAAGAATATGGTCTTAAATTTTGAAAAATGTAATTTCATGGTCGAAAAGGGAATTGTCTTAGGTCATATAGTCTCACCACATGGAATTGAAGTTGATAAATCCAAGGTAGAAATTATTTCAACTCTTCCATATCCTACATGTGTGCATGATGTTCGATCATTCCTTTGACATGCTGGATTTTATCGATGCTTCATTAGAGATTTTAGTAAGATTGCTCTACCCTTATCTTGATTGCTGAAAAATTTGTTGACTTAAATTTTGATGATTCATGCAGGGTATTATTTTATGAGCTAAAGAAGTGTCTGACCACTCCACCGATCATACAACCCCCACGGTAGGACCTTCCATTTGAGCTTATGTGTGATGCGTCCAACTTCGAGGTTGTAGCTGTCTTATCTCAGAGGGAGGAGGGACGTTCACATGTGATTTTGTATGCATCTAGGACGTTAGATTATGCCTAATAAAACTACACCAAAACAGAAAATGAGTTTTTTTTCTGTTATATTTTCTTTAGATAGATTTCATTCATATTTATTGGGATCTAAAGTAGTTGTTGTTTCTGACCATGCAGCTTTGAGGTACCTCTTGAAGAAGCCAGATGCAATGCCACGACTTATCCATTGGATGCTCCTTTTTCAAGAGTTTGACATTGAGATAAAGGAAAAGTAGGGGTCACAGAATTTGGTGGTAGACCACATGAGTAGGATTACTCACACACCAGAGGGTGACACCTTGGACCAGGTACCACTTAAGGACACTTTCCCAGATGATCATCTCTATACCATCTCAGGTACGCATCCTTGGTATACTAATTTAGTTAATTACATTTTTTCCTCTGAAGTCCCAATAAAATTGAAGATGAATCAAGTCCAAAAATAAAAAAGTGAGTCTAGGTTTTATGTGTGGGATGATCCTTACCTCTGGTGCATGTGTAGTGACCAAGTCATTAGGAGGTGTGTTCACGATCATGAGTTTGAGTCTGTTTTTCATTTCTGTCATACACTTTCTTTTGGTGGACACTATGGACCCCAACGTACTACTAGAAAAGTCTTAGACTCGGGATTATATTGGCCTAGATTATTCCATGATTCCCATGTGTTTTGTTAGTCGTGCTCTCGTTGCCAATACACTGGAAACATTTCAAGGAGACACGAGATGCCCCAACAACCCATTTTATTATGTGAGATTTTTGATGTTTGGGGAATTGATTTTATGGGACCTTTTCCAAGTTAAATTGGTTTCTTGTATATACATGTTTCTGTATATTATGTGAGTAAATGGGTGGAGGCCAAGGCCACCAGGACTGACGATTATCATGTTGTAGTGGATTTTGTCAAGGCTCAAATTTTCTGTAGGTTTGGAGTACCAAAGGCCATCATCAGTGACAAAGGGACACACTTTTTCAATAAGAATTTTTCATCCCTCCTTCGAAAGTATGGGGTGACACACAAAACATCAATACCATACCACCCCCCAAACAAATGTCCAGGATGAGGTTTCAAATCATGAGTTGAAACAAATCTTGGAGAAAACCGTGGAGCCAAATAGGAAGGATTGGAGAAAGTGCTTAGATGATGCATTGTGGGATTATAGGACAGCATAAAAGACCCCCATTGGTATTTCCCCATTTTATATTGTTATGGGGAAAGCATTTCATCTCCCAGTGGAAGTAGAACATCGGGCATATTGGGCTATAAAGAAATGCAACATGGGTTTGGCCCAAGATGGAATTCAACGGGATTTTCAAATTCAAGAGCTTGAGGAGATTCGAGTGTCATCATATGAGAACTCAAGGCTCTACAAGAAAAGATCAAAAGCAGTTCATGATAAAAAGATCCAAAAAAGGGAGTTTCATGTTGGAGAGAAAGTCCTACTCTACAGTTCACGACTGAAGTTGATTCCTGGTAAGTTGAGTTTTAGATGGTTAGGTCCTTATGTTGTGTCTAATGTTTTTCCTTACGGTTCAGTGGAGATCAAACAAGTGGACACTAGAAGGAGCTTTACAGTTAATGGAAAATGTTTCAAAAAATAAATCGAGGGACTTCCTACCGATGCAGTTGATTTCATCAAACTGCATGACCCCATCACCACTTGAGAATATCAGGCTGTTCCTAACCCTTTCACTTTTATATTACTTGTAATAAATAAAATTATGCATTTAATGTGTACATATCATCTCATGGGTTCAAATTGAGGAAAATGAAATATTTTAAATGTGGGGGAGGGAACCTTTATAGTTTAGGATTTTAATTTGTTGTTTGTTTAAAAAAAATGTGTGTTTTCAAAAAAATTTGTGTGTTTATTTATCATTTTTTGTTTTTTTTAATTTTTTTTTGAGATGAAATGATTACCATTTTTATTTTTGAAACTTGTCTCAATGATTAAACCAATTTATTCTATGAAACTGAGCTTAAATGAATACTGAAATTACTTTGACTCAAGTTCAAATATTTAGTAATTTCATGAAAAGTACACTGAATTTTGAATCCCATGCCACATCTAACTGTCTTTATATTTGAAATCACTTTCCTGTGAGGCTTCTGAACCATAATTTTCATATTCTTTACATTCACCACACTTCTTGAGAGAACCAAACCATGATTGATTTAACCAGAATTTGATTTATTCTTGTCAAAACTTGGGGGTTTGAGATACATATGTTTAAATGATTGAGGCATTTGTTTGGTATTAAAGCCTCTATTTCAAAGAATCCTTTTTTATAGTGGACTACCTTGAACATTTAATCCTTTTAGACCATAGAATCCATGCACAGCCTATTAGGTTTTCCACATTACAAGCCAATTTTCCCTATCCAACCAACTCTTGAAGTGAAATTTCATAATCTAGTTAAGCTTAAGTGTGGGGGAAGCTTTATTGTGTTGTGCTACCACATTTTGTGATAATTCGGGTGAAAAATAAAATTCATAAGATATATTTTTGCTACTGAAAAAAAATATTATATTGGAAGTCGTGCCTTTCTGAAGCTTTCATGATAAAATAAGCTTTTCCTTTCTGGAGCTTCTAATAGAGGGGGGAATGTTGTGCCTATCTGGAGATTTTAAGAAAATCATGTTTGAGAAGATTTCCATTTTTGATGCTGAAATGATGAATGGTGTAAACTTTCCATGATGATGGAGCTGAATTGATTCTATGGGGATTGAGGAGAAGACCATATTTAAGTGAAAATTAGATTAATGCAATTTTTCTTCAAAAAGAGTCAAGCCCTCTTCATTCAGCCTCATAATTTTTCACATATAAATCCTACCAATCGAAAGCCACCGAACAACCCTGAAAAGTCCTCATGATAAAAATATGTCAATTACTCACATTGGTTGGTGATGTAGGAATTTATCAAGCCTATTGTGGCCCTTTTATGAGTTTGGATGAGAAAGACATTGCAAAAAAATTGATAGCTGTGTGATAAGAGAAAATTCAAGTGAGGTAAGTGTTTTGTGCATGGGAAGATTAATGAAGTGGAAATATATTGAATGATATAAATGGAGAACTTGAAATAATGATTTTTTATGAGTCATTATATCTTTTGTTTCTTGGTGTGTAATTGTTTGATCTCAAGGATATGTGTTTTAAAATTGGTTTTGATTTGATATTGATGTTTACTTGATATGAGGTTTTGCTCAGGAGTGAAAAAGGATAAGTGTTGGGGAGTTGATAAAACACTATTTTATTAAATATGTTATTGATAATAAATGATATAATTTCCTCACATTGTGTTAAATATGTTTAATAAGAAAGTATTTGGGATTAGATCATTCATTTTAATATTTGATGAAAATTCCAGTTTTACCATTTCAAAATCACTGTAGTCTTTCCATCATAAATATTTCAATTTGAATTATTTGAACTTAATATAATTTAACTATGTTCCTTACTTCATTGGCTAAAATGTTTATTTAGGACACTAGATAAAAATAATGCATTTGAATGGTGTAATTGGGCCATAACGTCAAAGGTGGGCTGGACACGCCAGAATGGAGAAGCTTCTGTATTCCGGTCATAACTACTTCATATGGGCCTGGATGGAGGACACATTTTGAGAGGAAATAGAGGACGCATATCCGCACATATTATACTTCTATAAGGCCGGACAATGCATGCTTTTTGGTAGTAAAATGGGCGGTGAAATTTGGAATAAAATATTTGGCCTAGATTCCACATTCACACTTGAAACCACATTGAACCTAGACTCCCCACCACGCTATAAATTGGTGTTTTTCACATTTGGTGGAGTTGGCACGTGCATTGGGAAGTTTAGGGAATAGGATAAGTGGATCCACTCCAATTATCAAACCATTTCAATAAGGGTAGATATTGAACAAGGATCCCTTCGATGAAGCCTTGTTCTTCTCCTTCGTGTTGTAATGCTTTTGTTTGTGTAATAAACTTATTTGTTATTCTTTTATTTCTTTCCTTTTCTTCTGTTTTGTTTAAATTTTTTATTCTATTAATCTTCCTCTTTGTCTAGAATTATTGAGTAGAAGCGTTATTAGGTTATACCCATTATAAACCTTTGCACATGCAAAACGATTCTACGATGATTACACCACCCTTGGAAGAGTAGTCTATTAGTAATCGATCTATCTTCTACCCCCTTCATTTAATTATTTTGAATCACTGAGATACATTAATTAACATAATATGATCCATGAATTGTGTTTTTAAATTGTAATAAACTAAGAAAGCAATTGAATAATTAACACAAAAACACCCGAGGTTGAGATTTTGTGTAAATTGTGAGAGCGAGATCTTAATCGGTAATGCAAGACCACACGGGATAAATTTGTAGAGTTAAAATATAATCCCAAAACACAATTCATCCTCATTTACAGAATAGATATGTGCTCTAATTAACCAGTGACCATAATCTAACCTTATAACAATATTCAAAGCAGGGTGCTGCGATTGCGTGTTCCGAAGCTAGCCTAGGATTTATGTAATTCCATCTTTGTGGTTAAGTGAACTCTTGCAGGGTTCAAGGGTTAAAAAATTAGGGGATCATAATTAAGTGGATATTGATTTAAATTATAATTATTAATAAGTAAAAAAATATGTAGAGTTAGATCGATTATGCCATTTAAATATTGTCTAAAAAAACATCTTCTTGCTGTGTCTTTTTAATCAAACTTCATTTCAAAATTAAAAACAAAAAAAATTAAATATTCTTCCAAAAAACTTCTTCATGTTTTATAAAAGATAAACAACCACCCCCATCTTTTAAAGTAATGTTTTAATTCTATTCTATTTTACTTTTACAATAACTTTTATATGTTGTTAAATTCACTTCCTCCTTTGAGAGACGACCTTGGTCTGCCACTCTACTACACCTAAGTACCCCAAAATCACACTAATCATTTGAAGGAGGCCACGACAGCTCTCTTTCACCCAACAATTGATGAAATGGAAAATAGTTGGGATGATATTCATCTCCTCCCTTTTTTTCCCTTTTGGCCCATGGAAATCGAACCAAATTATTTTCCAGAGCCAACATGAAGTAAACAAGAACTTGTTCATTTTGAAAAGAGTAAACTTTCTTTTTCAAATCCTCAAATTGTTTTCACATTTTATATATTTGATCATCTTGATGAAACGACCTCTGTTGTTGATGCTCAGGAGGTGGATCCCTTCGACAAGATGAAGGTTCTGAAGTAGAAGTGGGTATAGGTGCTTGTTTAAGCATAACTGTAGCAGTCTCTGGTTTACCCATTCTCCTTCATGGAGCTGATTGAATTACACGAGTTTTGTCCTTATACTTTATAAGAGAATAATCAATCTGTTTAGCGATATAAGTAAGGTCTCAAAACCCTCCTGTGTATTTCACAGGGATCAACGGTGTTCATAACTCATCACACAGATTTTCTACACAGATTGGCAATAGTCCCTCTTGAGGGAGTGCTAAGATTAGGGAATATGTTAATCCTTTCCAGTGAGCAATGAAATCCGAAACCCTTTCATTCTACCTTTTCATATAGTTTTTAATATCAAAAACTATTGTCTTTGGAATTGTTGAGCAGAACTAAAGAAGGAATCTTTGATGAAGATCCTCCCATCCGGTAATTGACTGGGATTGCAAGCATGTGTACCAGACAAAAGCAGACCCTTGTAATGACTGTACAAAAAACCTAAGCTTAACATCTTTTTGTTGCTGAGGGGTTCCCATCATAGGATCGCAACGAGAAACAAAATGTGTTAAGTGTTTCTCTGGATCTCCCGAACCATTAATGTTTGGGAATGTGGTACTTGAAAATTTTGATGGGGGAGGAATTGCATCAACCCATTCAGGATAAGCTATCTTTTCTGGTTGAATTTGATCACGCTTTCCCTCCATAGCCTCAAACCAAGTTGTTAATGACTCAATAGTATTTATTAACTTCTGAGAAACATCCGGTTGAGCTTGGACCTGAACAGGTGCACTGACTGGAGCTTGGGATGATGTGGCAGCTGGTACTGAAACCGATGGTAGAACCACCGATTGTTGTTGCAATTGACCCGTAGGATTAGAACTATGATGGTGTACTGATAATGGAAGATATTATTGATCCATCGTAGTAGCTATAACAAATTCCCTTGGCTTACTGACTCCAGCACACTTAGGAGGAAGACTACCCTGAAGTAGTTTTGCATTCAACCTCCTTAATCCCTTCATTTCTTCTTCTTCTTGCACGAATCATTACTCTAATGAGAGAGATTGGCCTTCTCTAGAGGATGGGTATGTAACCTGATTCTTTCCATTCCCCTTGTTGAATCCCTTTCTAAGAGGGGGATATGGGTTACTTGAAGGAACACCCATATTCTGGGTAAGCCTTTGATTTCATGTACGCACACCTTCTTCATATGTGTCTGTGCGTACAACGTCTTGAGCATGAACCTCTTCATCTGATCCCTATGAGTGAACCTCATCCAAAGGATCAGTAATAATGACATTGATGACATTTGTTGATGAATAACGCATTGCATCCCTTCTATCGACATTTCTGTGATATTTTTTTCTTCCATGTCCCTGACGAGACATTGCCTTTTGTCGATTTGACCCCTCAGGAACTTCTTGATGAACCGAAATTTGGAGGGAATATCCTGATAATTTGGCTATTCGTTCCTCTTGGGGCTTCTTCCCTAACTGAGAGAAAACTGACTTTCTCTGAGGAAGATATTGGGAATTTGAAAAAGTCCCCAATCCGATGGACTGGGGCTATTCCTATTGTTCCTACTCAACTCTTAGAATCCTATTTGTTGATTCTGAGGGTTGGGCTAAAAGAGTCCCCAATCTGGAAAGTTGGGGTTGTTCATGACATGCCACAAATGAGACTTTCTTGAATGCTCTCTTGTTCTTGTGGACCTTAGTTCAGAAATTAGCTGGATGCATCAACCTGAATCCACTTTTATCACCCGGTTAAAAAGACCGTTGGATGATTTCTGACACTTCTGTTACTTGATGATATGCTTGCTCCAAATGAGATGCTTGTTCAATATTCTCATTTTCTTTATGCAGGAGTAATTCAACAACTTGTTCTCTGTATGCTTGATTTTGAGAGGAACTAGTTGAGGCCTGTTCTTGGGCAAGCCATTGATTATAAACAATGCCAACTGACTGCGGCCGGACATGGACAATAAAATTATATAAGACCATTTTTTGCGGGCTTTGATGACTGGATAGAACCATCAAATGATGTTCTCCATGAACACCCCATCCTCTGATATGAATACCAGATGGGGCATTGTCAATTAACTAGCACAATCTTCTTAGTGCACCAAGGTATGAACGCTGAAGAGATATCTTCTGCTTTTCAGCCTTTGGATATCGAGAAACTGAGAGAGATGCCAAGTAAATTTGCTGTTATAACCCTTCTATTATCTTGACATGATTTTCATATTCATCATAAGATAATATTTTCTTTTTCAACTGACAAAGTGTTTTCCATATGTTGAGACGAATATCATGAATTCCATCTTCCGTCAATATCTCTGGAATGTCATACTGAGTGTCAGCCAAAGGCCAAAACAAGACTGGTACTTCACCTTTCACCAGTTGTTTTATAATATTCACTACTTCCTATTTATCATTCAATGAATATTATTCTACCTGATTAGACAAGAGATGGTGCTTTCTTGTTGCTTCATCAGATTCAATAAGATTGGTAAAGAATTCACTAATTAAACGAGAAGATGAACGACCCAGGGGTGGTTCGGAGAATGACCTACACCTTGTGCTATCTTCTGATTGAGAATGTATTTCACCTGCTAGTGGTAAAGCATCATACATGCCTGACCTCACATTTGAAAGTGCCTCAAGATAAGAGGGATTTCTCGTCACTACATTGTCCATTGGAGAATTTTCTAGGAAATGTGCATTATAACTACAGAGATGACTTTCGTAGCTAAATTCATCATCATGGGGCGGATCACTATGGTGGGTTACATAAAAAGATAAAACATTTTTCTCCTTGGTCTTTTGGCCACATAGAGGGTTCCTGTGGCTCTCATCTAAATACAAAACTTCGAGATCGACCGAATTGTCATGAAGCAAGCATTCATGATGAAGTTTATGATGAAGACCTTTAGAATTAATGTTCCCACTATTGGGAACTGAGAGAATAGAATCTTGAATTTCAACAGATAATTGTCTGAGTGCATCAAGAACTTCATCATCGAGCAAGGCCTTATTACCAATCATCTCTTGATTGCTTGACTGTACTGGGAGGGTATTCTTCTTAGATGCCTTATTACTCAATTTAGGAACCCCTTGTTGACGAAAGTGGTCATTATGGGCAGGTGTATGTGTCTGCTTAGGAGAAATGATCAGGTTAGGCTGATTATCTCTACTCAAATCAGGTGTATGTGCCTGACTTGGTTGTCTGTATGATATGGGGGAGTACACCCACAAACCTCTTGGACAGGAACAGAGGTATGTGTCTATTCCTGAGTGAACATTTGATGTGTCACTCCACTGGTAGGGATAGATTTATGTGTCCTTCCCTATGATGTTGTTGAAGCTATTATAATATCCTGGCAGGCATCCAGAATATGAGCAGGTATTTTCTTCTTCTATTTCACCATTGGAAGAATGTGCTTGGTGACTTAAGCTACCGTAATGGCGATATAAGTCCATTCTGTTCTTGTAGTAGGTGTGCGTTTGTGCTTTTTTCCTCCTTTTCCTATCAGTAAATCCTGACAGTACTCAAGTGTGGGGGCAGATAGTTGAGTCTGCCTCCTATTTGTCGTCGGATCATTCCGACTGACTTCTCCGAGTGCAACCAAATGAGACTGTTGGCAGGCTTGATCAATAATTGCAGGTGTATGTTCCTTCTTATTGCACTCCACTAAACGTGGTTGACGAGCTTCCTTTAATACTGACAGACGAGGCTGCTAGCAGTATTGATGAGTGTAAGAAGGTGTATGTGCCTGTTTACTGGTTGTCAACACATTGGGTTGGCGGGCTCCATCATATGTAGTTAGAGAAGCCTACTCACTAGCTGATGATTTATAAACAGGTGTATGTTCCTATCTATAGTACTCCACCAGAATTTCCTGGTGGGATTGGTCTGTTGCTGCCAGATGACTCTGCTGGACAGCGGAATTAAAACGGATGGGTGTGTGTGCCAACTCGTTGCTTGCCACCAAGTTAGGTTGGTGGAATTCTCCGGAAATGGCAGAGATGAGAAACTTCTCGTTGTTGACCGGATTTCACCTATGGAGGTTCATCATGCCTGCTCGAGTTTGAGGAACCTGAGCCGAATGCCTGGAGAAGATACCCTCATCATGTTGAGGGTACACTGCCACAAGAGTCTGATAGAGATTTTTGGTGGGAGCCCTCGAGAAGGACTCCGACTTCCTTGAATTAAGGTCTTGAGGGACCTTCTCATTCAACTCCCAAGAATATAGAAGGGAATGGTGATTGCATTCCAGGGATAACGACCCGAAATGGTTGGAGACGGTGGTTGGAACCACATGCTTCTTGGTCGTTGGTTGTCGCTGTCCGGACAACTAGGGTGAATTATTGACTTGGAGGTCTTGTCGAGTAGCCTCCAAAGTCGGAATAGTACCGTTTTGATGGTACTCCTCAACCAGAGCATTTTATACCCATCGTTGAAGATTCTGAGTAAGTGATGTCATCCTCAGAGCAGACTAGGATCCAACAAGAGTAGCAGTAGAGGCATTCACAACAGAAATATTCACAAGAGAAGTATTCATGGGTGTGAACTTCAGAGAAGCCATTGTAGAAGATCTTGGAAAAGAGTGCCTATTTGATATAATAGACGTAATCAAGATAATTCCGGCCACTAAATCTTTTGGATAAGAACATATGTTATTGATTGTCTTGTTTAACCTATTATTGAGTTTAAATAGGGGCCTAACAAATAGGGAAAACATCATTTCAACATGGTTAAGGATTCACATCATGTTCACCATTTTTTGTTACCTCTGGAAATGGGGATGACCTTATTGATTTAAGGTTCAAACAGTCCAAGAAGTTTCTAATGGGTTTGTTCGTAGAAATGGAAACAACCAATGATTCTACATCCATTTGGTTGGACCTACTTTCCAAAGGTAGGTGCTCATTAGTTATGCACCGACAAGACTTAAGAATTTGCATTGGTTGAGAGGATGGGAGGTCAGACTCCTCACACATTTTTTGAGGGGAATTATTGTCTAATCCGGGACTCTCTTTATAGATGTAAGTTATGTTCGTGAATCCTTATTAAATTACCAATTATAAAATGAGCTTTCCTTTAGATATGGCAATCAATGATTGATATGTAGGAAATTTATAGAATCTTTTATTTGTATTAGAGGTTCTTCATTGATAGAGAATCATCTGTATTTGTTAGATATCCTTAGTCAATGGTATCCTTTAATACATTATATCAAAGTATCTTTGAAACGACCCAAAGTTTCATTAATGGAAAATCCCTCTTGACCTAATTAATTGTCACTTTATGAAAAATGTTTATATAAAATGTCAACTTTCTTGGTTTTATGTTAAGAACTGTGACCGTTGCTTTTATAGACGTTGAATAGTGATCACATGATTAGTATAAATATAGGGCTTTTACAAATCCAATTTACTTTGACAAAAGAAGCGATGACCTCATCTAGTAGAATTGCTCTATACGAAGCCCATTTGTCGGAGCTCGGAAAAGAGGTGGTGTCTTTGGGCTTCACTCTTGACCAAGCCCAAGCTGAGCTTCATCATGTCAAGCTCGAATGGGGCCGTCTACGGGAAAAGTGGAAGTTGATAGAAATTACCACTCGAGCGATGTTATCCGAGCCACCCAAAGAGTCCATCACTGTCTCACACCATACCCTTAGGTCTTATGTGGCTATTTTAAGGGGTTATGTAACAAATCGATTGTACTATGTTCATGTACATTATTTTTTATATATAATAATGTATATACTTTCTTGTCATTATTGATACATTGTAAATAGTTTTTAATGTACAAATAGTATTTTTAGTTATTATTTAATTAAGAAATCTATTTTATTAAATTAAGGGATTTTTTAATTATATAATATTTTAATAAAATAATAATAATATTATATTAATTTTATTATATATAAATGATCATATAAATTTAAGAATGCAATTATAATCTTTATTAATGTTTGAAAGCCATTTCTGTCAAAACCTGTGAATTTTCGATAAATGTCGGTTATTATTTTAAAATTGAAAATTAACATATTTAGAAAAATTATTTAGATAAAATAATTGTTATTTCTGGAATCAAGATGTCGAAATTATCTAATGGAGATTTTTTTATAATTTTCTGAGACAGTCAATGTTTTGGGTAAAAATTCAATTCTGTTTAAATATATAATGTGTTTTATGAGATCATAATGACCCAATAGTGATGTAATAAAATACTATAAGCTTTATGTTCTGCAAATATATGTTTTACCATTAAAATAATGTAATTTTTTCTTTGTTTGAATTAGTTTTCAAAGTATTAATGGACCCCTCAAGACTTATTAAACATCTTGTCTTTTTTAATTGTTTTCCATGGGAATGTGACTCACCTCCACATAAGAAACCCTATTATTTTAAGAATTTCGGACATTGTCCATTTAAAATATTGTTTTCCTCTTTCCTTTTCCAAAAACCATGTGAAAAACCCAAGGGATGGTTTTTGGTTTGGATTAATTTAATATAAGGGGTCCCAAACATAAATAATAAAGAATTCCCTCACCTTTCCTATATAAACCCAACCACGCACCCACTTCCTCCTCACTCAAAGCCTTTGGAGTTCATCCAACCACTTCCCGACTCTCTCTATAATTCTCCCAATGTGCGCCAAGCTCCTATGAAGCCTCTCTCAGGCCTATCTCTAGCCTTTGGTAGCACACTTCCAAGTAAGGGTTTTTTCATCCTTTCTCATTTTTGTCCAATTTTATCCATATTGTTATGACCTTTTAATTTCAATTATAAATACTGGGGTATGGTTATGAACCTCCCCCATGATACCCTATTATTGTTTTAATGATGGTATACCACTTTCTCTCTCATTAAAGTCCTCCCATGTACACCCATTACTATGCCGAAATTCCGAAAGGAACTTCTCTCTCCTCATTTACATTCAAGAAATACTTTTGTATCATTAATCTAAATTCCATTAAAATTGTTGTGAAATGTATAAATATGACCTATTTACTTTCCATTACATGTAAATATGATGAATATCCCCTTTATCTCTCATCAACCATTTTTATGAATTCTTATGTCACGCCGTTACGCTGCTGAAATCACACCGATTTCCAAGCCAATGCCATTGTGTAGTGAATACCATTCCCATTTTTTCATCAAGGTTATTCAACTTTATGCACATTTACTTATTTATTATAAAGTTTCATGTATAAAACACACATTCCTTTATTGTTTAATAAATTATTATGTTTTATGAATCCATGTTTTATGATCCATGGGGCACACTTATGCATGAAATGAAATGTTTAAGAAGGGTGTGCCCTTATAGCGCTCCAATGCATTGGGTAAAGTATAGTATCATGATACGTCATGTGCAATGAGTGTTGACTCATGCTAATTCAAGTGAAACAAGGGTTTACTCATGGTTTATGTGCAATGAGGATTTACTCATGCTCTATGTGCAATGAGCCTTGTCTCGTGCTAATTCCATGTTAAGTGTTGTTGCCACATTTCCATGTTATGATTATCATGCTTTATCATGCCTTTATGGTAATGTTTCTCTTATGATCTATTGATATTCTTATTTTCTAACATTTATTGTACTCCTCATGTTATTCCATGTGTAATCCCTTACTGGGCTTCATAGCTCACCCTTTTCTTTTGCATGTCCACAGATTATCCCATGCAATGATAAGTACGAGGGAATGTAGTGGTCATATAAAGGATTTTTTCAATAAAGATGTTGTATTTCAGGTTTTATGTTTTTAAGTAAGGATCCTATTCCTAAAAGACACTAAACCACTTGATCTTTTTTGTTGTATCAAGTGATGTTTTATGTAATAAATCATGATTAATATTGTAATAAAAGCAGGGTTGTCATACTATTGGTCATTATGATGACCATACTGATTTCAAATCCAATCAGTGGGGCACTTGAAGTTTATTTCCATTCAGGAGGACATGGGTTATTTTAGAGTTGGTATTGTACCCACAGATGGGCTACCTATGTATCCTTTATTTAGAAAAGGAATTAGAACCCATGTAGTTCAAGTGTTTATATATGATTGATGGCTCAAAGAAAGATGTCATTATTACTTTTACACTCTAAACTCACGTGAGTCATGCTAGGTGTGAGAAACAAGAGGTATTGGTAAAACCAAACAATTGTGCCATGAAATATGCAATCATAGAAAATGATGTGGGGATTTTGTATGTATGACTGCCCAAATAGATAGAGATTGGGAATTATTTCAAAGATTAAGTCTGAGAACATGGTCCATAAAGGTATATGTACTTTATGGAGATTTGGATAATCTAACATGGGGCTTACTCATGAGGAAAATGACCAAATTATGAGGGACTTATGATTGGGTTTTATTCCTGAGAAGGAAGCCTAGATCAAAAAGTAGATTAAGACTGGTTAAGAGAAATTAAGACTGGGTATTACTCCTGAGAATGAGAACCAGGATAAAAGGGATTTGAAAACTAGGGCTAACTACTGAAGAGGAGGCCCTGGTTAAGGGAATTTTAGAATTAAGGTACTTGGGGCTTACTCCTGAAAAGGAAGACCGGGTTTGTAGATTTTGAGACTGGGGATTACTCCTGAAAAGGAAGCCCAGGTTATGGGAATTATGGTTGGGGCTTACTCCTAAGGAGGATGCCCATATTTGGAAAATTATGACTGGGGATTACTCGTGAGGAGGATTACCAAATTAAGAGAACTTGGACTGAGACTTATTCATGAAAAGGAGGCCCATGTTAAGGATTCTATCATCTTAAAGAATGAGGTCTACTGAATGAAATCTCTAACCTCAGTGTCACAAATATGTGTAAATCACTATGTTTTGAGTGATGTTCCACAAAATTTCTTTCAGATAAGGAATCCAACAAGGGAACCATGCTATAGAAAATGGATTTGAAGAGGGTTCTGAAGGTTTAATCTTGAATAGGAGAGGTGTATAGGCATAGGAGAGGTGAAATGGGCAGGTAGGGCACCCAAAAAGATGGGGGCATAGGAGTCCTACATGGGAACGCAAGTCCGGGATGCGCTGGTGTACCTGTGTGACACATGGGTACTTGCACGATGGTCAATCATTAGGGGTAAGGCGGCGCGCAAGTTTGGCATTTCCCTTAAGGTCTGGCCACCTAGGTGCCCAAGTGTTGATGAGTTAGGCCTTACTCCCCCTCTTTAGATCTTCCGTTCTAGGTAAGAAATTACCTTATAAGTTTTTGGAATCATTGAGAAGAGACTAGGGCTCCCGGAGATCAAATATGAGTTTCTGGAATTTTTCCCCTGAAATGGGTGGCCCATAGGGTGTATTTATTGGCTGGAGAAGACCCTGGGTGAATTTCAAAGAGGGCGCACAAGTCACATGTGAAACCAAAGGGCGGTGCAGAAGTATACTTGCGCTACCTTGGTGGAACTTGTGCGACCCAAGTGCATTTGAATCCGTGTTCATTCCTTTGTCAATTTTATATGTTTCTTCAAAGGATGAATCACTTTGGGTTCAAGGTATTTCCCTTTTCAATTCGTTTAGACTCTGTGACAGAAAGGAGTGTCAACATGTCCCCACATGATAACCTCTCACGGGAGGTTAGGTTCGGGTGGGCCCCACCACCATAACCTTTCATTGGAGGATAATGTGTGGTGTCCCACCTCTAAATTACATGAGGAGGTTTTTATTCAAAAAACACCCACATGGCGGCTCAAAAAAATATAGTGAAGCTCAATTTATTTATTATTTTCTACGAAAACCCAAAAACTAACTTTTATTCTGGACCCACTGTCGTTGAAGTGAATGTCTTCTGTAGTGAATATCAGTGCTGCAAGTTCAATGGTGCCCTCATATTTCAATTCTGATCAATGTTTCAAAATTTATCAAAACCCACTCGTACGTTTGCTGAACGTACCTGAAAAAACATCAGAAATTGATTCTGGGAACAACGGGTCTCGGAATCACGTGCTGTCAATTTTCGCGGACTCGTAAAATTCCCATGTATTTAAGAAAAAATAATTTCCCACAAAATTATTGTGCCTTTATATTCCCCCATCTCAGGGCTTTACATCCTCGTAAGCTAAAACTCGAACTAAGGGAACATGTGTGGGTACAAATCACACATCTGAGTCTCCCACTCTAATGTGCTCTATTAGAGGTTCTCGTGCTGCCAGCGAACCTGCACCAAAGTTATCGACCGTCCATGAAGTACCCACTCATGTTGATCTTCAATATCCACTAGAACCTCTATAAAAGTCACCCCATCATCGACGTCCAACTCTCCATGGTCGATGATGTGGTAAGGTTCATGCATGTATCTTCTCAGCTGAGATACATGGAAGACATCGTGCACCCGGTGCAACTGAGGGGGAAGAGCTAAGTGGTATTCAACCTCACCAACTCTACTGAGGACCTGAAATGGTCTAATGAAATGCCGAGATAACTTGTCGACTCATCGAAATCTCCATAGACCACGTCGACGTGAGGTCCATATGAAGAAGTGGTTGCCATCCCCAAACTCCATAGGTATCTATCTCCTGTCCACATATGACTTCCGCCTGATTTGTGTAGTCTTCATCCGCTCCTAGACGATCTTCACCTTATCCATGGAAGCTTTTACAATCTCTAGTCAAACTAGTGCTGACAACCCAGGGTCATTCCAGCACAAGGGTGATCTGCAAGGTCATCCGTATAACGCCTTGAATTTTGCATTCCTGATGGTGGAGTGATATATGTTGTTATATGAAAACTCTACCCAAGATAAGTGATCCTCCCAGATGTGACCTAAGTCGAGGACACAAGCATGTAGCATATCCTCGAGGGTCTATATGGTCAACACAGTATGACCATCCTTCTGAGGATAGATGGCGGTGCTCAGACGAAGCTGCGTCCCGAGAGCCCCCTGCAACCCCTTCTACAGCCCAGAAGTAAACCGTGTGCATTGATCGGAGAAAATAGAAGAAGGTAATCCATGTAGCCTCACAATTTCCTGCACATAGAGGCGTACCAAGATTTCTACTGAACCGGCAATCTGATAGGTAGGAAGTGGGCCGACATAGTGAGTCAGTCGACGATCACAAAGATAGAGTCGTGACCCCTGGATGTATGTGGAAGACCCATAATGAAGTCTATGGATATCACATCCCACTTCCACTCTAGGACCTCTAATGGTATATCCAAGCCTGCTGGTACATGGTGCTCTGCCTTCACTAGCTTACAAGTGAGGTGCCGAGAGACAAACACCGCTATTTACTTCTTCAAAACTGGCCTCCAGTGCTATCATCGGAGGTCCTGGTACATCTTCACAACTCATGGATTTTCCGCTAAATGGGATGTGTGGAACTCCCTCATCACTTCCTCATGATGTAACACAGATACCGTAGTACATCCGCTAAAGAAAATGATGTGCTCCCGACCTTCATAAAATCCATCAGGTGCCTACCCTGTGGATATCTTAGCACGTCATGTCTCGTAGTTAGCGTCCCTATGCAGTGCTTCCCTAACTCGCTGAAGAAGTGGGGGAGTGACTGTATGAGGATGAAGGAATGTTTCTCTATCTAGGTCCACAAAGGATATCTGTAAAGTAGCCAGCTGCTATGTCACCTCTCCTGGAAGTTGTATACCAGATCTATTATTGAGTGCATCTGCTTCAATGTTCCCATTTACAGGATTATAGACTATCTCGAAGTCATAGTACCGGAGGAACTCAAGCCATCATCGATGTCTCAGGTTCATGTTATTTTAGGGAAACGATTTACCTGAGACTCTTGTGATCAAAGATCACTGTAAAACGTTCCCCCATTAGATAGTGTCACCACATATTCAAGTCAAAGACCACTACTACTAACTCCAGGTCATGGTTATCGTAGTTATGCTCATGATGTCTCAACTACTGAGAACCATAGGCGATCACTGCTTTCTCCTGCATCAGGACACACCCTAGTCCGGTCCCTCATGCATCATAGTATACTACGTACCCTACGCCTTCCTTTTGAATCCTCAAAAGGGGGAACTAGTTATCCTATACCTCCACTCCTGAAAGCTCTGCTGGCATCTCTCCGACCATATGATGGGTTTCCCCTTCTTCGTCACGGCTGATAGTGGTGCTACAACTCTGGAAAAGTCTGTAATGAACCTCCGGTAGTAACCATCAAAACCCAGGAAACTCCGTACCTGCGTCACACTAATGGGTGGCTCCCAATCAATTACCACCTCAATCTTCGCTGGATACACTGCAACTCCAGCCTCTGAGATGACGTGTCCCAAGAAGTGAACCTCTCGGATCCAAAACTGAAACTTCGAGAGATTACCATAAATATAGTGCTCTCAGAATGTGTCCATTACTACCTAAAAATGGTAGGCATGCTCCTCCTCAGTAGTCGAGTATATCAGAATGTCATCGATTAATACTAAGACAAAGAGATCGAGGTATGGCAGGAGAATCATGTTCATGAGTCCCAAGAACACTGTTGGAGTGTTGGTTACACTAAAAGGCATAACCAATAACCTATAGTGGTCATACCAACATCTGAAGGATGTCTTCTTCACATCATAATTTTGAAATATAAGCCGATGATAGCCTAATCTGAGGTCTATCATTGAGAACCACCATGCTACTTTTATCTGATCAAAGAGGTTTTCAATCCTCAGAAGTGTGTACTTGTTCATCACGGTCACCTGGATCAGGTGACAGTAGTTGACACAAATCCTTTAGCATCCATATGCCTTCATGGTGAATAGAATAGGGGCTGCCAATGGAGAAACACTGTGTTGAATGAATCCTTTCCCCTGCAAGTCCTCTAACTATACCCGCAGCTCACGAAGCTCACTAGGTGCCATCCAATATGCTGGTGTAGTTATCAGTGTCGTCCCGGGGTACAGGTCAATGTAAAAGTCCTCCTATCTGTGAGGATGTAGACCTAGAACATCAGCAGGGAAAACATCTATGTACTGGTCAACCACTATAGGATAGCTCTAACTCTTCACATCAACTTCTCTAGGGGTAAGGCAGGCCAACTGATGAGTGATTGGCTGCACCCTCCTCTGAGTAAGTCCATCCTATGCTGCAAAGGCTCCCTTCTTTTCATGACCCGTCTCCCGAGGCCCTTTCCGTGATTACCCCAAGCCCGCCTTCTATAGGCCAGGGGCTGGTGACTAACACCAAAGGAGTAAATCCCTAAACTGGGAACACATTTCCTTTAAAATGGGAAAACACACACAACATAGTACGATTTGGAAGCCAATCACTAAGTAAAACTGTATACAAAGAGTGATGAAAGTAAAGGGGCAAGAATACAAGCCCAACAAAAAGGTACAAGTACAACTGAAAAAAATGTACAACTAAAGAATAGTAAAGCAGCTACTAGGTCGTCCACTAGGGATTCCTACCTGAAGGGTAGGTACAAATAGCCTCCTCAACACTCCACATCATTCATTCTCCTCCGTGTACCGAAATGTCATTATTTACACTTCCGGGTACCGTCTCGTCCTGCTACTCTGATCCTCAGTCTGCATTGTCAGTCGTCTGCAACCAACACAATGAGGTGCGGGCATAGCCCGTGTAGGGGTGAGTATAACTATACTCGTTAGGGAACTAGAGACCCTCAATGTCTCACAAAATAAAACAAGGATAAACCAAAAAGTATTAAATCTATAGATAGCCCCACTTAGGTATATGCCCATACATATACCTAAGTTCTCATGTAATCCATCTCAATAATGAGGTAAGTACAAAAAGTTATTAAATCAGCTCAACCAGGATTTTATTCTACGGATAGGATCAATCTGATTCTTCGGCTGCTAGGGAACTCCTCCTCTATCGAGTATAGTGGGCCTACTGCATCATAGAGAGGCGCTTCCCACTAACCTTGGACTACAGAGGTACTCATCATTTCAGGTATCGTGGGTCCACCATGCTCACACAGAGGATCTCCCCACCATGGGTCTGCTGCGCTCACCCATAGGTGCTCCCCCTCGTAGCCTGCTGAGGTAATCCTTCAGCCGAGTACCGTGGGTCTGCTATGCTCACATAGAGGCACTCCCCACCGTGGATCTACCGCGACACCACAGTGCTCCCCACTATGCTAGTCGAATCACTCCGAGTCAAACGGTCAGTAGTCATCAGGTCTCAGCCAGCTACTAGGTTATCACACAAATGTTGGCTCGTCTTCGGAATATCCGTTCCACAATCTACAGGTTGATTCTCCATGTGCCATGAAGTCCCACGAAGATGTTTATTAAAGGTCGACCACATCATAGAGTTCTCAATGCAATAGATGGCGCGTCAATCAGATGCCCGGTCTTGGAGTTATTAGCCTTTTAGTCCTAGGGGATCGGTAGGTTTCGCGTACGATCCAACCTGACCAAATCTCAACTTTACCTCGAATTCCAGTGAGGTATACTCAAAGGGACCGTCATGATCCACGAAAACAAGCACTTCTGACATTTCGTCAAACAGTCGTCTAGTGCCAAAGATATGGCCAAAGAAAGAAAAGGTTCAGTAGTGGGCCTGGGTCCAGTCCGACCTGGTCGGACCGACTCGGCCTAACCCAGTATGGGTTGACCCGGTCAGACATATTGGGTCTGACCCGACCCATTATGTGGGCCAGTCTATTAGGTTCGGTATGGCCCGCTGGGCCCCGCCCAGCTGGCCGCGAGGGAGGATTGGCCTGGGCTTGGGGACAGTTCGGCCCAGAGCGTCGCGAGGGCGCGACTAGGCGTGGCTCGACCCGGAGGGCACGACCGAGCCGGTTTGGCCAGGGTGCCATGAGGGGTTCTGCGAGCTAGTTTGGGAGGTTGGTTAGCTGGGAGGCGGCCGGGCAGGGCAGGGCTGGGTGGGCACGTGGTCGACCATGGCGCCAGGAAAGCCGGCGGGCAGCCGGGCAGGGCGCAACCAGCTCGGGAGGCAGTCGGGCAGGGCGCAGAAGGGCTGGCAGGCGGCTAAGTAGGGCGCCAGGCGGGCTGCCGGGCAGGGTGCCAGGGGGGTCTGCGAGCAGCTGGGTAGGGCACCAGGTGGGCCGGTGGGCAACCGAGTAGTGCACTAGGGGGCCGGTGGGTGACTGGGCAGGGCATGGCATACCCGACCCGCGGTCGGGCAAGGAGCCTGGCGGGCCGGCGAGCGGCTGGGAGGCTGGGTCGGTGCGGTTCGGGCCGGCGCGGTTCAGCGAGGTGCAAGACGGCGTGGGCCGGTGGGGTTCAACTGTGGCGCGTGGGAGTCCGGTAGTGGTTCGGCCCGTAGATTCATCTCGGTCGGGGCACCGGAAAGCCGTGGGGGTAGCGTAGTTCGTGAAGGCCATAGGAAGCGTGACCTTTTCCTGTTCTTTCATCACCTTCAACACCACTTCATCGCCATGCTGAGAAACAACACAAACAAGAATGGAGGAGGGTTCGGGCCATGTTGGTTTGGCCCACACCCTCTGTGTTTAGGGTGGTAACGCATGGCTAATCAAAGAGTAAGAATGATGAACAACAATTTTTTTACAACCACATAGAGATTCCTTTCCAATCCGAAGAAGAGAGAAAGAAACGGAATGTTACAAAAAATAAACCATCAACATTTGATTGTCGGTCGTCGATGTTAAATTCGCGGGAAGAAGATGAAGGGGTTCATCGTTCGTCTCGTCCACCGTACATATCCAATACCAAGCTATGTCGGCTCATTGAAGATGATGCGGAGGGTTGGTCGGTTGAGGAAAACACTCCACATCGGAAGGATCCAAGGAAATAAGTCGAAGTCGCTCCTCACTGGTGTTCTTCATTCTTCATTCTTCGTTCTTTGTTGGGATCTTTTCTCCCAATATCTTATCTTCCCAATCTCCACCAAATGAGAAATTCCATCCAAAAATAATATATTGTCTATTATTTTATTTATTGGAATGAAATTCAAATTGGTGAATTATATTTAATTGGCCCCACCTAATTAATGCATGAGTGTTGGCACAAATTAATTAGGGGAGTTGGCAACAATTAGTTAAAGAAAAAGTCAAGAGGCTCTCCCTCATTAATGAGGGAGACTTGAGAGGTTTTAATATCCTCCCATTAATAGGGGATGGGTGGTCCCCACCCCTGTTATTCAAAATGGGAGGTTATGTGGTCTCTGGTGGTCCCCAAGTCGTAAACTCTCGCGGGAGGTTAGATTATGGTGGTCCCCACCACCATAACCATTCTTGGGAAGTTATGGTGTGGTGGTCCCACCAAGAACTTCCATGAGGAGGTTTTAACCACCAAACACCCACATGGAGGCTCAATAAAAATAGTGTGAAGCTCACTTTATTTTATTACTTTCCACGAAAACCCAAAAACTATCTTTTAAACTCGACACACTACTGTCGAAATGAAAGTCTTCTTATGAAAATACTGGCGTTGCGAGTTCAGCGGTGCCCTCATATTTCAATTCCGAGTACCAGTTCCAAATTTATAAAAACCGCTCGTACGATTAATGAACATAGCAGAAAAAACATCAGAAAAGGATTCCAGGCACACCGGGCCTCAGAATCGCATGCCGTTAGTTTTCGCGGATTTGTAAAATTTCCACGTATTAAGGAATATAAATTTCCACAGGAATTTTGAGTCTTTAAATTATTCCCACCTCAGGGATTTCGTCCCCATAAGCTACAAATCTAACTAAGGGAACAAGTGGGGGTAATGAGCACACGTCTGAGCCTCCCACTCCCATATGATCTCCTAAAGATTCTCGTACTGCCAGCAAATGCACACCATAGGTATCGAACATCCACATAGGACCCGCTCCTGTCAATCCTCAATCTACACTAGAACCTCTATATACGTTTCACCATCTTCGATGTCCAGCTCTCTATGGACGATGATGTGAGCAGGGTTATGCACGTATCTTCTTAGCTGGTATACATGGAAGAGTTTGTGCACCCAATGCGACTGACGAGGAAGATCTAAGAAGTATGCCACCTTGCCAACTTGGATGAGGACCTGAAAATGTCCAATGAATCATAGAGATGGCTTGCCACCTCGGAAAAATCTCTGTAGACCTCGTCGAGGTGAGGCCTGTAGGAAGACGTGGTCGCCATCCTCAAAATCCAGAGGTCTCCGTATCCTTTCAACATATGACTTCTACCTACTTTTTGCAGTCTTCATCCTCTCCTAGATGATCTAAACCTTCTCTGTGGTATCTCGTACCATCTCGGGTCACACTAGCACTGACTCTTGAGAGATATTCCAGTACAAAGTTGATCTCAAAGGTCACCCGTAGAACGCCTCCAAAGGGACCATCCCGATTGTGGAGTGATAGCTATTTTCGTAGGAAAAATTCACCAAAGGTAAGTGATCCTCTCAGATGTGACTAAAGTCGAGGACACAAGAATGTATCCTGTCCTCGAGGGTCTGAATGGTCTACTTAGTCTGACCATCCGTCTGAGGATGGAAGGCGATTATCAATCAAAACTGTGTCCCAAAATACTCATGCAACCCCTTCCATATAAGGAAATTAACCCATGTTTCACGATCAGAGACAAAAGAATAAGGTATTACATGTAGTCGTACAATCTCCCACACATAGAGGCGTTCAAATCTCTCTACTGAACCCTGCTCTCTGATCGGTATGAAGTGGGCCAACATGGTGTGTCGGTCGACGATCACCCAGATCGAGTCGTGACCCCTAGATGTACGTGGATGTCTTGTCACAAAGTCCATGGATATCCCATCCCACTTCCACTCTGGAACCTCTAAAGTCTTAACCAAGCCAACTGGTACGTGGTTATCAGCCTTCACTTACTGACAAGTGAGGCTTCGAGAGACAAAATCTGCAAATGCCTTCTTCATACCAGGCCTCCAGTGCTGTCGTCGGAGGTCCTGGTACATCTTCTCCTCTCTTGGATGTACCGCCAGAGGGGATGTGTTTAACTCCCTCAACACTTCCTCCTAAAGTGATACTGGTACCATAGTATTCCCTTTGAGGATGATGATGTGATCCCCACTATCAGAAAATCTATCAGGTGCCTACCCTGTATATATTTGAGCATGTCATGTCTCGCAGTCAACATCCACATGTTGTGCTTCCCTGAATCACTGAAGAAGTGGGTGAGTAACTGTAAGTGACTGAAGGAATGTTTCTCCATCTTGGTCCACAAAGGATATATGTAAAGCAGCCAGATTCTATGTCACCTCTCCTAGTAGTTGAATTCCGGAATTCCTACTGAGTGCATCTTCACCAATGTTCCCCTTTCTAGGAGTATAGTCTATCTCGAATTCATATTCCTGGAGGAACTCAAGCCATCTCCATTGTCTATGGTTCAGGTCCTTCTGAGAAAATATATACCTAAGACTATTGTGATCATAGTACACGGTAAAAAGTTTTCCCATCAGATATTGACACCACATCTTCAAGGTGAAGACCACTGCTGCTAACTCTAGGTCATGGGTAGCATAGTTCTCCTCATTATATCTCAGCTACAGAGAACCATATGTGATCACTGCTCAAACCTCCATCAGGACACATCCGAGTCTGTTCCCTGATGCATTGTAGTAGACTACATACCATACACCTTCCTTTGGAAGCATCAAGATGGGGGAACTAGTCAGCCTCTACCTCAGCTCCTGAATGCTCTACTGGTATCTCTCCAGCCATACCAAAGGGTTGACCCAGCTTTTTTAAGGATGATAGTGGTGTTGAAACTCTAGAAAATTCTGGCACATACATCCGGTAGTAACCAGCGAAACCCAGAAAACTTCGTACCTCTATCACACTCCTGGGTGGATCCCAAGAAAGTTCCTCCAAAATCACCACTGGATCCAATGAAACTCTTGTCTCTAAGATGAAGTGTCCTATGAAGTGAACCTCTCGGATCCAATACTGGAACTTCGAGAGCTTACCATAAAGCTGGTGCTCTCAGAGTGTGTACATTACTACATTCAAATGGTAGGCATGATCCTCCTTAGTAGTCGAGAAGATTAGAATGTCATTGATGAAGACTACGACAAAGCGATCGAGGTATGGATGGAAAATATTATTCATGAGTCCCATGAACACTGCTGGTGCATTGGTTACGCTGAAATGAATAACCAATAACTTTTAGTGGAAATACCAACATCTTAAGGCTATATTTTTCACATCCTCATCTCGAACTCTGAGCTGGTGATAGCCTGATCAGAGGTCTATCTTCAAGTAAAACCATGCTCCTATATGCTGATCAAAGAGGTTTTCAATCCTAAATAGTGGGTACTTGTTGTTCACAGTCACTAGGATTAGTTGACGGTAGTCGACACAAAGCCTATAGCTTCCATCTGCCTTCTTGGCGAATAGAAATAGGGTTGTCCAGGGAGAAACACTTGGCCGAATGAATCATTTCCCATATAAGTCCTCTAGATGTACCTGTAGCTCACGATGTTCAGCAGGAGCCATCCGATATGCTGGTGTAGATATCGGCGTCATCCTGGGGTATAGGTCAATGTAAAATACAACCTCTCTACGAGGAGGCAGATTTGGAAAATTATCTGGGAAAACATCCACGTACTGGTCCACAACTATAGGGTAGATCAGACCCTCCACATCAATCTGCTCCGAGGGTAAGGCAGGCAAACTGATGAGTGATTGGCTCCACCCCCCCTCCGAGTATGTCTGTCCTATGATGCAAATTCTCCCTTCTTGTCACGACCCATCCCTCGAGGCCCGTTCCATTACTACCCCAAGCCCACCTTCTGTTGGATAGGGGCTGGTGAGTAACACCAAAGGTGTAAATCCCTAAACTGGGAAGGCATTGACTTTAAAAATTAAAAACACAAACAATAGAGTACGAGCTGGAAGAAAAACACTAAGTAAAACTATATACAAGGACTGCTAGATTTAAAGGGGTTGGAATACAATACCAACAGGAAGGTACAAGTACAAATGAAGAAAATGTACAACTGATGAAAAGTAAATGAGATACTGGATCGTCCTCTGGGGATTCCTACCTGAAGGGTAGGTATAGATAGCCTCCTCAGCACTCAATGTCTATCGGTCTCCTCCATGTACCGACACATCATAAGATTGACCTCTAGGTACCATCCAGTCCTGCAACTCGGATCCTCAGTCAGTGCTGTCAGACTTTTGCAACCAACACAACGAGGTGAGGGCATAGCCCGAGATGTGGTGAGTATAACGACACTCAGTAGGGACCAAGATTCCCTCATGGACTCACAAAATCGAACAATTATAAACCCCAATATATGAAATCTACATATAACACCACTTAGGTATATTCCCATACATATACCTATGTTATCAAGTAATCCACCTCAATCATGAGGTAAATACAAAAAGTTACTGACATAGCTCAACTAGGATTTTATTTTAGGGATAGAATCAATCTGAACCCTTAGCTATTGGAAAACTCCTCCTCAGTCGAATACAGTGGGCCTACCGCATCAAAGAGAGGTGCTTCCCACTAACCATGGACTACTGAGTTACTCCTTTCTTGAGTACCCTAGGTCTTCCGTGCTCACACAAAGGCACTCCCCACCATGGGTTTCTCGCGCTCAGACATAGGCGCTTCGAATCGTAGCCTGATGAGGTACTCCTCCTGTCGAGTACCATGGGTCTTCTACGCTCACACAGAGTAACTCCCAACATTGGGTCTTCGGTGACACAAAGGCGCTCCCCACTGTGGGTATTCCATATCAAAAAGGCTCTCCCCACTAGGCTAGTCAAATCACTCCGAGTCAAACTATCAATAGTCATCATGTCTCAGCCAGCTACTAGGTTCCCGCACAAATGCTCGTTCTACTCCATAAGATCTGCACCACATGATACTTGTTTATGAACCAACTTCCACGAAGTCCCATTAATAAGTATCTCAAAGGTCCACCACATTATAGAGGTATCAATGTAATAGACAACACGTCAATCAGACACCCGGTCTTGGAGTTATTAACTTTTTATTTTCGTGGGCTAGGTTGGATTCATGTATGATCCATCCTGACCGTATCTCAGCTTTACCCTGAATTCTAGTGGGGTATACTCAAAGGGACCGTCGCGCTCCAAGAAAACCAGTGTCGCTAATGGTTCTTCAAATAGGCATCCGATGTCAATGTTATGGACAAAGTATGAAAAGGGTCAGTAGTTGGCCCAGGTTCGATATGACCTAGTCAGACCGACTCGGCACAACCCAGTCTTGGCTGACCTGGTCTGGGTCATCCCAGTTAGACCTATTGGGTTTGGTACAACCCATTGGGTGGGCCACCCTATTAGGTTCAGCTCAGCCACCTGGGCCCAACCCAGTGGGCCACAAGGGCGGATCGGTGCGGAGCGTCGCCAGGGCGCGGCCCAGCACGGCTCGGCCCAGAGGGCGCGATCGAGCTGGTTTGGCCACAACTTCATAAGGGGGGCCACAGGCTGGCCACGAGGTCACAAATCAGGGCGCAACCAAGTAGGCACGTGGCTAACCAGGGTCACTGGTGGTCCGATGGGTGGCCGGGCAGGGTGCAGTTAGGTCGTGAGGCAGCTGGGTAGGGCGCATCCAGGACTGCGGGTGTCCGGGTAGGGTGCTAGGAGGGCCGAAGGATGGCCGAGAAAGTCACCAGGTGGTCCTTCAGGCAGCCGGTAGGCCGGGAGGCCGGGTCAGTGCTGTTCGTGCCGGTGCGGTTCGGCATGGCACATGCCGGCGGGGGCCAACGGGTTTCGGTCAGGGCGTGTAGGAGTCCGGTGGTGGTTTGGACCATAGATCCAGCTCAGTCGGGGCACCTGAATGCCACTGGGGAAGCGTGGTTCACAGAGGCCACGAGAAGCGTTACCTTTAAATGTGCCTTTGTCAACTTCAATGCCACTTCTTCGCCATGATGAGAAACAACACAAACAAGAATGGCAGAGGGATAGGGCCATGATGGTTTGGCCCGCACCCTCTGCGTTTAGGGTGGTAACACTTGGATCATCAAAGAGTAAGAAAGAAGAAGAACAATTGTTTTACAACCATGCAACTATTCCTTTCCAATCCGAAGAAGATAGAAAGAAAAGGAAGGTTGCACAAATTAAACCCCCGAGCTTTGATTGTCAGTCATCGGCATTGATTTCATGTGAACAAGATAAAGGAGTTTTTCATTTGACATGTCCTCCATACACATCCAATCCCGAGCTGCGTCATCTCATTGACGACGATGCGGAGGGTAGGTCGGTTTTGGAAAATTATCCACACCAGAAGGATCTAAGAAGGAAGTTGAAGTCGCTCCTCGCCGGCGTTCTTCGTTCTTTATTCTTCGTTTTTTGTTGGGAGCTTTTCTCCCAAGCTCTTCTCTTCCTGAGCTCCACCAAATGAGAAATTACAACTAAAAATAATATATTGTATATTATTTTAGTTGTTGGTACAAAATTAAAATTGTTGAATTAATTTTAATTAGACCCACATAATTAATGCATGATTGTTGGCACTGATTAATTAGGGGAGTTGGCACCAATTAATTAAAGGATATGTCAAGAGGCTCTCCCTCATTAATGAGGGAGAGTTGATAGGTTTTACTCCCCTCCCATTAATACGGGTCAGGTGGACCCCACCCCAATTATTCAAAATGGGAGGTTATGTGGTCTCGGGTGGTCACCGCATTGTAACCTCTCGCAGGAGGTTATATTTGGGTGGAACCCACCACCATAACCTATGTTGGGAATTTATAGTGTGGTGGTCCCACCTCCAACTTCCATGAATAGGTTTTAACCAACAAACACGCACATGCAGGCTTAACAAAAATATAGTGAAGCTCACTTTATATTATTACTTTCAACAAAAACCCTTAAACTATCTTTTAAACTCAACCCACTGCCGTCGAAGTGAAAGTCTAATTAAGAGAATATTAGCGCTGTGAGTTCAACTGTTCCCTCAGATTTCAATTCTGAGTACCGGTTAAAAAGTTATATAAACCCGCTCCTACGTTTACTGAACGTACCAGAACAAAACATCAGAAAATGATTCCAGGCACAACGGGCCATAGAATCACGCGTCGTCAGTTTTCGCGGACTCATAAAATTTCCATGTATTTAAGAAAAATAAATTTCCATAGGAATTCCGTGTCTTTACATTCTCCCCACCTTAGGTATTTACATCCCCAAAAGCTATAACTCGAACTAAGGGAACATGTGGGGGTACTGAGCATTCATCTGAGCTTCCTGCTCCCATATGCTATCCTTGAGGTTCCTGTGCTGCCAACGAATGTGCACCATAGATATCGACCATCCTCAAAGGACCCTCTCTTGTCGATCCTCAATCTCCACTGGCACATTCATAAATGTTTCCCCATCATCGACGTCCAGCCCTCCATGGCCGATGATGTGATAAGGGTCTTGCACATATCTTCTCAGCTAGGAAACATGGAGAAGGTCGTGCACCCGGTGCAACTAATGTGGAAGAGATAAGGGGTGTGCCACCTCACCAACTCTACTGCGTACCAGAAAATGTCTAATGAAACACATAGATAACTTTATGCCTCAACCAAATCTCTTTATACATCGTCGATGTGAGACCTGTAGGAAGACGTGGTCGCCATCTTTGAACTCCAGAGGTCTCCATCTCCTATAAGAATATGGCGTTGGCCTACTTTGTGCAGTCTTCATTTGCTCATGGATGATCAGAACCTTCTCTGTGGTAGCTCGTACCATCTCAGGTCCTACTCGTGCTAACTCCCCAAGGTCAGTCCAGCACAAGGGTAATCTGCAAAGTCTCACGTAGGATGCCTCGAATGGTGCCATCCCGATAGTGGAGTAAAAGTTATTGATGTAGGAAAACTCGACGAAAAGGAATTGATCCTACCATCTGCAACCGAAGCCGAGGAAACAATCACGTAACATGTCTTTAAGGGTCTAAATGGTTTGTTATGTCTGACCATCCGTCTGAGGAATGAAGGAGATGCTCAAACAAAGCTGCATCTAGAAAGCCTCATGCATCCCATTCCATAGTTAGGAAGTAAACAGTGTGTCACGATCGGAGACAAAAGAAGAAGGTATTCCATGTTTCCTCACAATCTCCCACACATAGAGGCATCCCTATCTCTCTTCTGAACCTTGGTCTCTGATCGGTAGGAAGTGGGCTGACATGCTGAGTTGGTCGAAGATCACCCAGATCGATTCATGAACCCTAGATGTATGTGGAGGTCCTGTCATGAAGTCAATGGATATCCCATCCTACTTCCACTCTCGAACCTCTAAAGGTTGAACCAATCCTGCTGGTACATGGTGGTCCACCTTGAATTTGCTGACATGTGAGGCATCAAGAGACAAACTCTAAAACTGCTTTCTTTATACCTGACTACCAATGCTGTCGTTGAGGGTCCTGGTACATCTACACCACTCTAGGATGTACCGCTAGAGGGGATGTGTGGGACTCCCTCAACAATTCCTCCTGAGGTGACATGGGTACCATAGTATGTCCTCTGACAAGGATGACATGTTCCCCGCCTTCAAAAAGTCTATCATGTGCCGGCCCTATGGATATATGAGCACATTGTGTATTACAGTCAACATCCCCATGTTGTTCCTCCCTGACTCACTGAAAAAGTGGGGGAGTGACTCTAATAAAATGAATATAGTATGCTCCTTCTCTATCCACAAAGGATATATGTAGAGTAGCGAAATTATATTTCACCTCGCCTAGTAGTTGTATACTAGATCTCATACTTCGTGCATCCACAACAAAGTTCCCTTTTCCAGGAGTATAGACTATCTCGATGTCATAGTCCTAGAGGAACTCAAGACGTCACAGTTGTCTCAAGTTCAGGTATTTCTAAGAGAAGATATACCTGAGAATCTTCTGATCAGAGTACACGGTAATACTTTCGCCCATCAGATAGTGTCGCCACATATTTAAGGTGAAGACCACTGCTGCTAAATTCAAGTCATGGGTAGAATAGTTCTGCTAATGCTATCTCATCTGTAGAGAACCATATGCGATCATTACTAACTTCTGTATCAAGACACACCTGAGTATGATCCTTGATGTGATGCAGTAGACAACATACCCTACACCTTCCTCTGGAAGCCTCAAGATGGTGGCACTAGTCAGCCTCTGCCTCAGCTCCTGAAAGATCTGCTGGCATCTCTCCGACCACACGAAGGGTTTCCCCTTCCTCGTCAAGGCTGATAGTTGTGCTGCAACTCTAGAAAAGACTGGCATGAACCTCTTATAGTAACTAGCCAAACCCAGGAAACTCTGTACCTTCTTCACAGTACTGGGTGTATCCCAAGCAAGTACCGCATCAATATTTGCGGGATCTACTGCATCACCAGCCACCAAGATGGAATGTCCCAAAAAGTGATCTTCTTGGATCCAAAACTATATCTTCAAGAGCTTACCACAAAGCTCGTGATCTTGGAGTGTGTCATGTACTACCTACAAATGGTAGGCATGCTCCTCTTTAGTAGTTGAGTATATCCGAATTTCATCAATGAAGACTACGACAAATCGATCACGGTATGGCTGGAAAACCCTATTCATGATTCCAATGAACAATGATGGAGTGATGGTTACACCAAAAGACATAACCAAGTACTCGTATTGGTCAAACCGATATCTGAAGGCCTTCTTTTGCGCATCCCCATCTCGAAATCTGAGCTCGTGATAGCCTGATATGAGTTCTATCTTCGAGAACCACAGTGCACCCTTCAGCTGATCAAAGAGGCCGCCAATCCTCAGGATTGGGTACTTGTCCTTGACGGTTACCTGGTTCATGCGATGGTAGTTAGAAAAATGCCTCAATATCCCATCTGCCATCTTGTCAAACAGAATCAGGGCTACCCAGGGAGAAACACTAGGCCAGATTAATCCTTTCCCCTGCAAGTCCTCTTGTTGTAACCAAATCTCACGAAGCTCAGAGGGATCCTTCTGATATACTGGTGTAGGTATCAGTGTCGTACCGAGGTATAGTTCAATGTAAAATTCCACCTCTCTGCAAGGAGGTACCTGGAATATCATCATGTAAAACACACACGTACTGGTCCCCCAGATAAGATAGCTCGGACTCACCACATCAACTGTCCCAGGGGTAAGCCAGGACAATTGATGAGCGATTTGTTGTACCCTCCTACGATTAAGTCCTTCATGTGCTGCAAAGGCTCCCTTCTCTTCAGTGAAAAAAAACCTGGTCCCATCCGTGATGACACACTACACTTTGTACCAAATAAAGTCAATCTAATCATGGACTATAGATAACCAGTCCATACCCAAGATGACACAGTAAGGCCTTGACGCTGCTACTACAATATCATAGTGGAATTTCTCACCTCCTAGAGTAAGCTCACACTCCCAGTACCAGTGAGTAATCATCGATTCTGCTCCCATTTTAGTCTCTATCCGTAAGGATCGAGCGAACGGCTATGTCAGAATCTCTGAGCTACGAAGGAGGGAAGTGTAAATGAAATATTGACTAGAACCTGTGTCTATAAGAACTATTGTTGAGTTGGTGAAGACATATATCGTACCTCAAATCATCTCCGGAGCACCATGATCGTAAGCCTCATCTGCCTGAAGATGAGCTCTCCCATGACCATCTGCTCCCTACTGTCGGGGTGGACCTCCTGGTGGTGGTGGAAATAACACATCGAAACATCGCGCACCGCTATCTTCATGGACCGTTCCTCTGCCACGTCCACCTGCTCCATACAGGCTGCCTCAATCGAATCTATACCTCTGCATTGGTGGTCCTTCAACCGTCTGATGATCATATAAATGGCGAGTCTGACAATCACGAGGCATGTGACCATGACCGCCACATTAGTAACATTGCATGCTCTTGTTATTTGTGTCTCTGTCCCAGGTGCCCCATACAACCGATCCCGTGTCATGCTTTTGACCACCCGTGGGTCTGGTCCTCTTGGACCTCTGTGACATCTGTCTACTTCCAGTTGAAAAAGACTCCGCTGCATATCAACTAGTGTTGGTTCATGCTACATGAGCCTTCCCAGCATGGAAAATATCTATTAAGAGGGCTCGCTCCAACACCCCTGCCTGCATTGGGATACAGAGGGAGATCATCTAAGACATGATCTCTTGCCTGAGCCCCTGTTCGAAGGTCTGGGCCCTAAATAATGGGTCCCACACCATATCTCTGGAGTAGCAAAAAAGGTCGGTGAAACTCGCTATATAATTTTCCACAGTCACGACGCCCTGCTATAGATGAAGTTGGTCCTGTATGTGCACCGCGCGAAGAGTCACTGGAACAAACTCCGTCTGAAATAGGCTCTCGATGTATGCCCCAAGAAGCATCATCTCATCGTGAAAATGGAGCATCAAGATCCACAATCTGCCCAATGATACTTTTTGAAGGCTGGAAGCAAGAATCCTCATGAAGTCGGCTAGTGTCCCTACCAGTCTGAAGACACTCACAACATCCTCTAAACAATACTCAGATGTCTGTGGGTCCGTATCTCCCTAGAACCTCGGCAGTATAGCACTGGAACTCATGCAAAGTGATCAAGCGATGTGAATCATATGCTGCTAGTGTTGGTGGCATCAGTGGCACAACAGGGCGTGGTACAGTCGGTGCCTCTGCTGGAAAAGGGGCCCTGAACCAAGGCCTCATCGCTCGGTGGGATATCTGTGCGTACAACTCTTGGGGATCTCGTTGGTCATCAGCGGGGAGGCATCCTGAAATAAACAGATGTGACATGGTCAAACGATTAAACCTGGTGAGGTGACCTAATTGAGATGATTTAAAGAAAACTTTGGAAAACACACACACAATCAATGTTTTCATGCAATGAGTCGGAAATAAGAAGTCAGGGACTTGGTGTATGGATACGTCGGCCGCAACACCAATAGGAAGGTACAAGTACAACTGAAAAACAAGTACACCTGAAGAAAATAAAAGAAGCTATGGGGTCGTCCTCTAGGGATTCATACCTGAAGGGTAGGTACAGATAGCCTCCATAGCACTCCACGTCCGTCAGTCTCCTCCATGTACCGACTCGTCATAAGGTCCACAATTGGGTATTGTCCAATCTAGCTACTCTGATCTTCAGTCAGTGTTGTCCGTCGTCTGCAACCAACACAACATGGTGCGGGTATAACCCGTGCAGGGGTGAGTATAACGATACTCAGTAGGGACCCCAGGATTGTCAAGGTCTCACAAGATCCAAAAAGGATAAACCAAAAAGTATGAAATCAATAGATAACCCACTTAGGAATATGAAAATACATATACCTATCAAGTAATCCATCTCAATCATGAGGTAAATAAAAAATATACTGAATCAGGTCAACCAAGATATAATTCTAGGTATAATATCAATCTGATCTCTCAGCTACTAGAGAACTCCTCTTATATCGAGTATAGTGGGCATGCCGTGTCACACAGAGGCGCTTACCACTAACCATGGACTGCTGAGGTACTCCTCCTATTGACTACCATGGGTCATCCTCACCCACACAGAGGTGCTCCCCACCGTGGGTCTGTCGTGCACAAATAGAGGCACTCCCCCTCATAGTCGACTGAGGTACTCCTCATGTCCAGTACCATGGGTTTTCCGTTCTCACACAGAGGCACTCCTCATAGTAGGTCTGCCGTGCTCACACAGAGGCGCTCCCCACCATGGGTCTACCGCGACACCAGGGCGCTCCCCACTATGATAGTCGAATCACATCGAGTCAAAAGGTCAGCAGTTGTCAGGTCTAATCCAGCTACTAGGTTCCCATATAAATTCTCACTCGTCTTCGAGAAGATCCTATCCACAAGCTAATGGTTTATTCTACAACTGCCACAAAGTCACATGAAGAAGTATCTAAATGGTCCTCCACATCATAGTGGTCACAACGCAACAAATGACACGTCAATCAGACGCTCGGTCTGTGTGTTATTAGCCTTCTAGTCCCAGGGGCCCAGTTGGATTCATGTATGATCCAACCTGATCGTATCTCATAATTACCCCGAATTCAAGTAGGGTATACTCAAAGGTACCGATGCGCTCAAACAAAACCATCACTGCTGATGGTTAGTCAAACAATCGTTTGGTGCCAAATATATGGCCAAAGAAATAAAAGGGTTAGTAGTGGGCTTGGGTTTGGTCCAACCTGGTCAGACCGACTCGGCCCAACCCAGAGTGGGACGACCCAGTTAGACATGTTGTGTCTAGCCCACCCCATTGGTAGGGCCAAACTTCTAGGTTTGGCTAGGCTCGCAGCAGGGAAGGCCGCCAGGAGGGCCGGCGGGTGGCCGGGCATGGTGCAGCCAGGCCGAGAGGCGGCGGTGCAGGGCGCCAGGCAGATGGCCGGGCTGGCAGGCGGCCGGGCTGGGCCCTAGGCGGGACGGCGGGAGGTCGGGTCGTCGTGGTTCGGGCAGGCGCGGTTCAACACGGTGCGAGCCTGTAGGGTTCGATCGAGACATGCTAGAGGCCAGAGGTGGTTCAGCCCGCAGATCCGGCTCAGTCCGGGCAACAAAATGCTGTGGGGGCGGCACGGTTCGCTGAGGCTTTGGAAAGCACGACCTTTGCCTGTGACTTCGTCACCTTCAACGCCACTTCGTCGCCATGCCGAGAAACAACACAAACAAGAATGGACGAGGGGTTGGGCCATGTTGGTTTTCCCACACCATCTACGTTTAGGGTTGTGACAGTTGGCTCATAAAAGAGTAAGAATGATGAAAAACAATTGTTTTACAACCACGCAATGATTTCATTCCAGTCTGAAGAAGAGAGAATGAAAAGAAAAGTTACATGAAATAAACCCCCCAATATTTGGTTGTCGGTCGTCGACGTTGAAGTCATAGGAAGAAGATGAATGAGTTCGTCATTCGTCACATCCACCATACACCTCCAATCCCAAGCTGTGTCAGCTCATTGATGATGATGCAGAGGGTAGGTCGATTGTGGAAAATGCTCCATGTCGGAAGGATCTGAGGAAGGAAGTCGAAGTCGCTCCTCACCAGCGTTCTTCGTTCTTCGTTCTTCACTCTTCATTAGGAGCTTTTCTCCCAAGCTATTCTCTTCCCAAGCTCCACCAAATGAGAAATTCCAATAAAAAATAATACATTTTCTATTATTTTAGTTGTTGGATAAAAATTCAAATTGGTGAATTAAATATAATTGGCCCCACCAAATTAATTCATTAGTGATGGCACCAATTAATTAGGGGAGATGGCACCAATTAATTAGAGGGGAGGTTAAGAGGCACTCCTTCATTAATGTGGTAGAGTTGAGAGGTTATAATATCATCCTATTAATAGAGGACGGGTGGTCCCCACCCCATTTTTTCAAAATGGGAGGTTATGTGGTCTTAGGTGGACCCAACATCGTAACCTCTCGCGGGAGGTTAGACACAGGTGGGCCCCACCAAGATAACCTCTCTTGGGAAGTTAAGGTGCGGTGGTCCCACCTCTAACTTCCATGAGGAGGTTTTAACCACTAAATACCAACATGGTGGATCAATAAAAATAAAGTGAAGCTCAATTTATTTTATTAATTTCCTAAAAAACCCAAAAACTATTTTTTAAACTCGACCCACTGTCGTCGAAGTGAATGTCTTCATAAGAGAATATTGGTGCTACGAGTTCAATGGTTCCCTTGAATTTCAATTCTGAGTACCAGTTCAAAATTTATGAAAACACACTTGTACTTTTACAGAACGTACCTAAAACAAACTTTAGAAAATGATTCCGGGCAAACCGTACCTCCGAATCACGCATCATCAGTTTTCGCGAACTCGTAAAATTCGCATATATTTATCAAAATAAATTCCACAAGAATTCTGGGTCATTACACTTCTCACCGGTGAAGGTAAACCTGGTCCCATCCGTGATGACACACCACACTTTGCGCCTAATATAGTCAATCTGAGCATGGACTATAGATAACCACTTTAAACCAAATATGACATCGTAAGGCCACGATGCAGCTACTAGGAGATCCCAGCCAATGCTCTCTCCTCCAAGAGTAAGCTCAAACAATAGTACAACTTATTATAGTCTCCCATTTCTTGATTCCTTTTCTTATCATTTGTAAAAAAAATCATTCATACAGATATTTTTATGTATACCAATATTTTCATTGTCTATATTATGAACATCATATTCAATAAATGTATTTTTCGATATATCATCGATTGTTTTAGTTTGGAGATGTGTTTTATATAATTTATTTCTGATTATATTTGTTAGATGAAAAAAAGATACCTCAATATTTACAGCTTTTATTCAGCAGCCATATATAATTTTTTACCTCACAGTGTTAATATCTCTCATAGATAAAAATAGTTATTGGATCATTGTAATGAATCTTGATCAGAGTTACTTTTTTTATGATTTTATTTTGCAATTCCCACTTTATCCTCAAAAGTTATTTTTAAATTAAAATTTAATTTTCATTCAATGAACATGTGATTAATCTAAATTATATTTATAATGACTTAAATATAAGATGATCACTTAGGAACAATTGGTTCCGACCATGTGATGATAGAGTTAATAACCAACCACTATTTTTTAGGGATATCAAACACATATGTATATAGGAAAGAGTCTATTTCAACTAACTTATTTATAGATAGGGATATCGATGGTTGAAAGCAAGAGACTCCATACATTACTAATTTTTTCATATATTTTTATATATATATATATATATTTATCTATAATGATTCCAATAATATATTAAGGTATTAATTCCCAAAAATGGTTGTCCGTAATTTATAATGTTATTTTTTACTACATTCTAAATCCAAATTCTATTGAAATCCATGATTATATATTTCAACAATATAGTTTTCCAAAAATTAAATAAGATCATATATTAATCTGTATACCTTAATCATTTAAATTATCCAAAATATATTAATAACATCAAAAAATAATATGAAATACCATTACAACAAATTAATTTCTATTCTTAATAACTAAAAATACCTATATCATATATTATTTTTAATTCCCTATAAACATCACCGTAAATATATTTAATCCCCTTAAAATCAAATCACATAAGATCATAAAGAGGAGTTAATTCCATTTATATTATGATTTAGAATAATTATATCAATCCATCATGGAATCTAAAACATATAGAATATCATTATCTTATAACATTCTAACTGATAATGTAATCTACTACATTCTTTGAGACCAACTGAGACACCATATATCAACACTCTCAAATGTGGTGTTAAAACCATTTTATTTTCATAAGGGTCTATCTATCAAAAAATTAATTATCAATACTAAATACTATTTCCCTTATATACCCACATATATTTATGATTATAATTTTATTCAATTTTTTTTAAAAAAAAAGTACAAGTCCAATATCAATCCTATCAAATGTAAATTTCTAAAATTAATTAGGGGCCTCATTAAATAAAAATATATATTGAACAACATTCACCCAATATTCTAAACATGACTCCACTATAGACATGTCATCATAATAATCATCTTTGAAGAAATTGGAAATGGAAACATAAGAAAGGTTGAAAAACATTATTATTAATGAGTAATATAAAATAGAATAAATCAATGAATAATTAGACAATGAACAATATGAAAAGAATAAAAGACAATATAAAATTTTCATATAAATAAAAAATGACCATATGACATATCCATTGTGGAAAACAAAATGTAAAAATTTATGTACAAATAAATTATTGATTTCAACGTATCATAATTCATAATTTTGGAAAACATGAACATTATAGATAGCCTTTATTCCATGATATCATATATAAACAAGTAAGGATTATATCAAATAAAAAGTCTAGATAGTCCAATTAGATCTATCAGTGCATTATGAATATATAGATTTTTGAGCCTAACAAATCCTTGATTATTTTAAATCCATTAATCAATTTCAAATAAAAATTAAACCATAAAGTACATTAAAATATTCCCTTAGTAATCATAATACATTCATAGTAAATTACCAATTATAACATTTTTCCCATTCAATAAATGGGTGAATATTCATATAAATAATATGCATGACTAAATATATATATTTATATGGTTATATTGATTGGGGAGTAATAAAAAAAATATTTTTATCATATATATTATATAAATTACATTAATTAATATGGATATAATGCATAAAATTATTGAAATAGTTATATAAAAAGTGATACAGAATGTAACACATACTAAAAAGTAAAGTATAAAATACTGATTTAAACATAATATAGTGGGAAATAAATTAAACAAAACACTCAACGAAACTAATATTTTACAGTTTGATAGAAAAATATATGTAAAATTATAAAAAATATTATTATAATGATTTAGTAATGTGGCCTTAAAAATAATCTTCTACACCATATTTCAATTTCAATTTCATTGGGAAAACTATTTCATTGAAAACATCTATTTCATATGATATCATATATTTAAAACCACAAAATAAATTTTGTTTTAAAATTTTAATAACGTTTTGTATTTTAAAAATATACATAATTGCCTTAAATACTATTATGAATTCTTATACCATAAAAAAATATTTACAATGAATATATTCTTTAATAATAGGAGTATTATATTCAGGAAAAATCAAGGAATCATAAATAGAAATATCTAAAACGAAAATTATTTATAAAATGATTAAAAAAGTTGTGAAAAAAATTTATGACCCTAATAATGTGATATGTTTGAGTCCACTTAAAATAAAATGATTGGAAAAAATTTGAATGAATGGGAAATTGATTGTTAAGAAGGTTTATAAAAGTATAAAATTTATAAAGGAATAAAATATAAAAAAATAATCAGGTAAATGAATTATATATAATAAATATATAGTTCAAGAAATAAAGATATAATATAATGACATAATATAAAGTTAATAATAAAAATATTGATATTGGAAATTAAAGAATCATGGAAAATGAATTGGGAGAGTTATGATAAAGGTGAAACTCCAAAAAATTAAAAATTATATAAGTTATAATATTTATATGTGAAATTCATTTCAATTAGTTATCTTAAAATTGTTAATAATAAATAAAACATGTCTCAAATAATTGAATTTTTTTAAAAAAACACGTACTCTATTTTCTTACTCCCATTGTATGTAATTATATCACATGGAATAATCAACTTAATTAAATAATATACACGATTATGAATTCTTTACCTGTAGACTTTTTCCATTTTTAATTAATTATCACATTTAAATGATTTCCATTTATTCTCTAATCAACAACTTGTAGAACTTCTAAATATTACTATAAAACTAAATTATATCATTGATCAGGGTAAACGGAAATATAATTTTTTTTCATAATAATAATTCTTCAGAAATCCATTTTCATTATCATTCCAATATAATTATTCATATATAAATAAAAGGTGTCAAAAAATATAAAAATTAAGGATTTCTCTGTATAATCATTTCCTATTGTCATATTTCTAATGAAAATTTATTGTTAGTATTACTAAAATAAATATTATGTTTTATTTTTAGATTCATTAAATTGTAATGAAATAATTTTAATTTATTAGTTTTACATTTATAATGAACCATGCGTTGTTTTATGGAAAAATGAAATGCATAAGTTTTGGAGGTTGAAGTCTTACCTTTACATGAGTGACACATTCATATTTCATGGAATGAAAAAATATAAATAATAGTAAAAAATAAACATTATAACATATTATTATACTCACATTAATTATTTAATTATATTTGGATTGTCGAAAAACATTTTTAATATGTGCAATAAGAATGAAACTATGTAGAAATTGGATTATGATATTAAAACTACATTCAATATCCATCGGTCCTACACTAGTTATGAAAAATTAGACTATTTATATGTATAAATACTCATCTAGGATGTGTGATAGGGTATTGGGAGGGTTTTCATTGGATTTTTAAGCTATATTTATTATTGTGTGATGTAATGTGGGCAGTAAAGGGGACCATTTATATGCAGATGGGCATAATTTTTTAAAATATTATTTTCAAAATATAATAAATGATAAATTATTCAAGTAATGTTAATATAAAATATAGAATTAGACTAGAAAATTTATTTTATGGTTTATAAATCCATCATAAACCCTATTAATGCAATGTATTTTAGATTATTATGTGACTTAAACACCATAATTATTATATTTAGATCATTTTTAAATTCAGAATTGTTACTAATTTTTTAGGTTGGTAACATATTTTGATGAAAAAATTATATTTATCTTAATTCAAAATATGAAAATATTATATTCAAATAAATAATCTATTACACTTGGTTCAACATCTATATGTAGTAATTTTTTTCAAATTGTAATATATAATAGTTGAAAATTAATTTTTATAAATAAATATTTTTTAAGCACACATTAATTTTTTTTATTTCATGTCATGTAATAACCATTAAAATTGATTTTAATATCTTTTATTATATATATTATTAATACATAAATTTTAATTCATTATTTAATGATTTCATTTTTTTATAATGATAAAAATTCATAATATATAAAAAAAGAAACCCAAATATTTTTTTGAAAAAATAATATGATTTTATTAATAATCAAAAAAAATTTGTTAGAAATTTAATAGTAATTAAAAATCATTTTAAATATGTAAAAATTTTAAATTTCATTTTAAATTTTTTTATAAAAAAATACAAATAATGTTAAAATATATTATATAAATAAACTCATGATTATATCATCACAAAATATACATAAAAAAATCTTGATCTCTAAATATTATATATAATTAATCTACGTAATAGTGGTTTTCAAGTTTGATGATTCCACTAGGATATAACTCATAGTGATTTCCCTGATCATGATCATCACTTGTATAAAAATAGAATCAACTAAAACATGTTGAAACTCATCGATGGAATTTCCTGTGGAAATCTGTATGAAACCAAAAAAATTAGAATAGATAAATGCACCACATATTGAGTACTACCATAGATTTAGTAATCATATTTACTTTTATATTAATATTTCATAAGGAGATCAACACTATTTGATCCCTCCCATTAAATGGCTATGTTAAATTGTTCAAATTAAATATAAATAATTTTTTCATATATGATTATTTATTTATGTGTTTCATAGGATACAAGATATTAAATGTAGTATTTTTATAATGGAATACATAAACAAAAATATAATGCAGTTAAAAAAGTGAAGTATTTTTTATTCTATGAAATTTCATGTTACTAATTATTTTTCATTTCATTAGAATTATACATGAATATGATGAAATAATGTTATTTATTATTATCCATTAAAAAATAATTTTAATTTATATGGATAATGTGGTTATAGTTTCTCAGTTTCCTTACATAGAACCTTGCTAGTAGTTAGAAGACCCTAGAATATGGGGAGGCAAGCTTGAATCCAATAAATCTGTTTAATGATATAGTCGACAAGGGTCAATACATTTACATTTTTTTAATTTATTAGTGCATATATTTCTTTGAATTATAGAATATATGTATTAAATTGGTAAAAATATTTAATTAAAAAATGTATTTATCATTATGAATATTATAAAATTGAATTTTAATGATATCATCATTAAAGGATTATTATTTCAATTTTCATTAATAAAATTGATTTCTTATTTAACAATGACATAATTATTATTGATTTGTTTATTTACCAGTCAAATGGAGTATAGATTGGTGATTATACATGTATAATATATAGAATTCCTTATTACATGACCTTTTTATGATATTTTTCTAGAGCAAAGCAGATCATAAATAATACAGTTTCAAAATAATAAATTTAACTGTGGAAATTTTTTTTTCTATAATAATTTATAATTTATACATTATTAATTGTTTTCGTAAACTTTTTCTTTTTACTTTTATAAATAATCTGTAGTAGGATTTTTAATTACAAAAATTATTGTTGTGATCGTATTAATAATTTTGTTTGATTAATTCTATGATGTTGAAACAATTTTAATCAATAAATAATATATCTCTATTACATGTGGGTTAATGAAATAAAATATATATGATGGTATTAGACATAATATTTATTCTAATAGTATATTAAAATATGGAATTGTATTCCCGTAGAGGATAAATAATAAAATATTTATTTTTGGGTTATATGTTCTATCATAGGATAGTTATTTATAATTATCATTGTATTTAGTTTTGTTGAAAAAAAGTGAATGGATTAAATGTATCATAATTTTTTTTGTCGATAATGAGTCGTATTGTATATTAATGAGATATTTCACTTTTCTATGTGGAAATTTTTATGTTAACATTTTTATAGAATAAAATAATATATTATTTTTTTAATTTTCATTTTGGAAGCCTTGATACATGGTTTTCTATATTATATATTTTATAATATTATTGCACTTGAATTAAAGTGAACTTCATGAACTAATGATTAATAAATAATGAATATATTTTCAATTTTAATTTCTATAAATATATTTATTAAATTGAATAGAAATAAAAATATACATTTTTGGTTGTATATCCTATGATAATGTTTGGTAAACTTTCAGTAGGGATTCTTTTCCTGGAGATTCTGGTGCTCCATCCAATATCTTTTTTGTGACTGGATGTTTTTATCCTATTAGTTATGAAATAATTATTTGGATCCTTTGAATTATTCTTGGAAAATGGATAATATGTAATCATTAATCCATGATTAATTTATATATGTAATACCATATTATATGTTTATTGAACATGGGATCTCAATATGTAAAGAATAGATATAAATATTCCAATGCATTGAACATTAGAATTAATAATGTAACTGTAGAATTATAATAATTATATTTCAATGTTAGAGACTAAATGAATGATAATGATTCATTTTATCACATCCATTAAGGGGAACAATTTTATAATTTATCATTTTATTTAGAATGTCATAAATTATTGTTTCTAGTTATATATATTATATTCTTACTATAACACATTTTAAGATGGTTTCATATTGAACACGGTTATCAGTAATGATTATTCCTTAACATATCATTTTTTTGATATGTATAGTTGTTTAAATGCATCAATAGAGGGATGTTTTAGGAATTATGGGAAATATAGTTTGATATATCATGGAGTATATTTCATTATCAACACTATAGAGTGGAATCAATTTCTATGTCTCTCAAATGTATATAGTTATGGTTTATTTTTTTACAATGGATGTGAATATTTGGAATCATTATTTCTATTGTAGTATTGTTGTTATATATAAGTTTTTATGGTAGAACCGTTTTCTAGATTATTCAAAGCCAACATTTTTTGTTGAATCCCTAAGAATAATAAGTTAATTTTAAGTAACGAGAATTTTTATTTATCAATAATAAATTTATTTATATTTTATATTATATTTATTGACTTCTCACATAATCATATGTGGTTGATTTCATTTTCATATAATCTGAAATTTATAAGGGAAATCTGATACTGTGGTTTCTATCAACTATGAATTCGTCCTTGTAGTTAAATTTTTTTACATATTGAAATTAAATCGTACAACCATGACTAGAAAATGATGATCAAATAATTTAATTAATTATATAATTGACTTTTAATTGACATGAAATATTCTCATTATTCATATTTACATTATATCAATATGTTCATTCACATTAAACCCTATCATGATTTTGGTAATATGCAGATAATATTGGGAGACTAGATATCTGATGAATATTTTCTCAATGAAATAACCTATAACACCAAATGTGATAATAAGAATCAGTAATGAAATATTTAAATTCAAGTTAGGTATAAAAATTCAATTTCATATTCATATTTCATTTTGATTCATAATGTCAAAGGATTTACTATTAATTTACAAAACCTCAATGAATATCATTTATATTTTTTATTATATTAAAATTTTAGAAAGGAAAATATATTATTCACATTAAATTATTTTTCCTTACAATATTAATGACATTTAATTATTAATAGATGATAATATTAGATATCAAGATTTTATTTTCCCAATTATTACATCATTTCAAAATTCCTTCATCATAAAAATATATACATTATATAGTGTGTTGTGAATTTTCTCATATTGATGATGTTGTTGAATTCATGCCAAATATTAATAAAATAGACTATATAATGAGGATTAAATCATATGGGAACAAACATAGAAGATGAAGGATCTCTCAACGAATTCATGTGTAGTTTGTGATGACAAATTATATTTATTTGTGTTGGTTCTACCTATAAGGTGATTACAAACTTAATTTCATTATGAGAATGATTAAAATCATCAATTGGTGGTCATAAAATGTTTTTGATTTTTTTGGAATTTTAGAACTAATATTAACTTTTAATGGTGATAGGTAGAAAAATAAATTGGTCTTCACTTCAATATAGAATCAAATACAAGAGCCCACAATTTGTGATACCTGGGCAAACCCCGTGTAACCTATATAAAACAACAAGAGTGGTGTCAAAGTATATACATGTAATGAAGTTTGTGGCCATGATAGTTACAAAACATATACCTGAATATTACCATCTTAATAAGTATTTGGATTAATTTCAGTAGTTTTTATTTTCTAATACAATCCATGATAGTAAGGAAGACATTTCACATAGCACTGGAAATGATCTCCCTCCAAAGAAGTAGACACTGAGTTATCCAATGGATTCCATTCAATGTTTATAAACCATCAGACACAACATGAATGTCAAACATTTAATCACTCAAAAGAAGTTTTCATTATTCAATTATTATACTAAATGGATATATTTCATGTAATTATATAATATATTTCATTAAAAATTCGATATATAGTGTATTTTCATAACTCTAGTATTAGAACTCTTGTTTTATTGAATGAATGTTCCATCATATGTGTATTTTGATAATAAAATTGATGATGAATATCTATTTAGAATATAATGTGAGATGTTTTTAGTTATATATATATATCTACTTTTTATAGATATATAAGTTTGATTATAAGGATTATGATTGGTAATTAGATGATTATAGGTGTTATTTGTACATCATATATGTCCTTATGACGTGAAATATGTTACAAAGAATAATGATAAGCTTCATCACACCATCGAGTAGTTAGGGAAAAGATCATTAATCTATAAAGCTATGTATTCTCTTGATTATTAATTTTTAATTGATTATATGTCAGACACCATCAATATTCTAGTAAGGTGTCATGGGATTCTAGATTGTGTAGATTGTATAAAAGTGGATACCAAATGATTCTCTTCCATTAAAATGTGATTAGTAATAATCTATCATATTCCCCATGATTTTAAAATTATATTACATTTGAGTTATTAATTTCAATTAGACATATGGTTATATTCTGATTGGTCATCTGATATTACCCATATATTTCTATAAGAATCCAATTATCAAATAATTAGAATACCATACCAGTAGAGACATTTATAACATATGTCATGTCTAATGAAAATGACATAAATATAATTATATTCCATTCTAATTTTTTATGTACATTATTGGTACTATAAGGTGATTGTAGTATGAAATGTTTAGGTCTACAGCTATCTCATTTAGGAGGGCACCTCACCGAAGAAGTTTTTCTCTATTTTTTATTCATGGTATTTTTGTGTGTACCTTCATCATTTTAAAGAAGACTAATGAATTAATATCCCATTATTGATACATAGTAAGGTTTGTATAAATTAAACAAAATAGATTGTTTAATTGTACAATTTCCCCTTATTATGTCTCAATGTCGGGGTTTTTTTCATAGAAGTGATTTATTATACTAATTTTCCATTATATGAGGTATTTATACACTTTTCAATAACTATCCCCATGATTATTTACGGTTGTAATGAATACATGGATCACTAATGGAGAGGATATATCATAGAGGGTCGAGGTTCGATATGGTTGGAATAACATAATTTTTAGTGAGTTGTTTCTAGTGAGTATTATTTTTTGAGTTAGGAGATGTTGTTTCAAATGTTATAATGATTTTATATTGGACCATGTAGCATGTTTTTTCTATTGAAACTATGTTATCCATTTTAAAGGACACAATTTTCATAAATATTGATGTGGTTCAACAATGTAACAACACCAACTCCAATAACACATAACTGGAGGTCATTTAATTACAATGTCCTAGATACAATATATCAAATCACCAAGGATCGGTCATTTTAGTAGTATCAAAAATCTAGAAAAATAAATAGTTCTTTTATTACATTTTTTTATTAATAATTATAAAAAAAAATAAGAAGAAAATATTCTTTTTAACTAATTCATATATTCATTCTACATTACTTGTGGAAGGAAAAAAATAAAAGCAGGATGTTAAATGCGTAGTAATGGTAACATTGAAGAGTAATAAGTTATGTAGAGTAAATAAGGTATAAAAATAATGTCAATATAGGTAATATAAAAACACATTCCATTAGTAATGTTGGAATGAAAATGAATCCATAGATCTTATCAGAGTGAAATCATCATAAAAAATAATAACTGAATACTGAATGATGAAAATGCTTATTTCGTGGATGAATTGTATCTAGAAGATGACGCATTATACTGTCATGATGGATTTATTTTGTGGTTAATAAACCATATTCTACTATTTTGATTCCACAATTAATGGATATTAACTAACGGTTTTGTATCAAAATACATATTTATTCATTAATGGGTTTTTTATATACATGCCGCTACTACCACTGCAAGATCAATGAAATATTTATACATAGATTCAATTCAATGAAATTTTTTTTTGTAAAATTGAAATAATACTAAGAAACTACTCATAAAAATTCAATAATAAATATGTATATTTTACTAATTAATATCACAATTATAAGGTAAATATGCATACCCCACAAACAAGGATTAAGTTGTCAAATGGAAAATCAAACTCAATTCTATAAATGAATGGATTTATTTAAAAATTATATATTAATATGGGTAATTAATCCTTTTTCATGATAAAAAATGTCTAAATAAATTGAAATAATTTATAATTTGTTTTTAAGAAACATATGAAATGAACATATTCAGTGCATTTTATAGAAAATATTAAATAGTCTTTAAAATGAAAAAAAATATGTCGATAAAATATGAAATGAATAATGATTCTTTTTTATCATAAAATGAGTTATTATATAAAAATATTGGTATATGAAAATAGATTATATTTGGGACTATAAAATGGGTTTGAAATTTCGAGGTTCTCTGAAAGTAGGATAACTTATCGCGAGGATTTAAAAATAAGACCATATAATTAATGAGTTAGAAATAAACAGAAAATGATATATTATTGTTGCATGATTTTGGAAAATCTTAACACAAAATAATAGAAGAATATATAAATAATTAAGGATAAAAATAGTGAACAAATAGAGAAAACGAAACCTGAATGAAAAGTACAATTATGGGGAGAATCCCTTACCTTATGTCCAAATTTGTTATTCACTTGTTCTTAATGTACTGGATAATAAAAATTATGTTAATTAATGAAAAAAATTAGAAAAATTATTACATTAATTTTATCATGTAATGTTTTTATAATTTCATTTCTATCTTTTTGAAGTGTTATAATATTCTATTTTATCAATCAATAGCATTTGTATTCATCGTTTTCATGATTGGTATATATATATATATATACATGTATGGAAATTCATTTAAAATGAGAATAGTTGTCCCAAATTGAAATTTAATATTATTAATGAACATCAATAATATTTTATTATTTTATATTCAGTTTGGTTATATAATATTAGGGTAAATCATTAGATAAAACATTTGTGATGAGTGTTAGTTTATATTGGTGTATTTTCCAATGTCACAAACTCTTTTTGTTATATTAATTAATATAATGAAAATATATAATTATTCTAGAATATTTTATTACCAAAAGTATTTATAATATTATATGATTTATCTAAAATAATTGGTCAAGGACCTGTCGTGAAGGCGATAGTGGATAATGAAAATGCATCGTCGATGATGGTGGTAAATTCATACATCACAAATTATGCATTCATATTTTGAATAAAACGGAGAGGATAAGGGTATTGATGATGTATTGTAAATTAATATAATAAATTTCTAGTATATATAATATATTTTATTAATAATCCATGTATTTACGGTGGATCAAATGAGAGTAAATAATGAAAAATAAATTCACAACAAAATAAAGAATGATATAGTGGATTTTACCTGTTGAATTATTCTCCTTAACATCCTCATTAAGGAAAATGGTCAGGGTTTTTTATTGAGTCCAAAACCTCATAGCCATGGGGAAGAAGATTTATAAAATTATTTGTTGAAATTTGACTTGCCTGAACCCGTATTAGGTGTGAAGAGATGGAGTTGTGTGGAGTTGTATTTATAGTGGTGGGGATGGGTAGTTCTTCATTACATTATTTATTGGTCTATTATTATTCCTCAAGAATATTAATAAAATGATAATTTACTAAAAATAAACTAATATAATTAATTATGGATTGAGATTATTATTATTACGTTAGCAATACTTCAATAAATATTGTGTTTAACTAAAAACTTAATTATTTAGTATATTACACTATTATAAAATCCATAAAAAATATATATTCTTTATAAAAAATAAAATAATTATCCATTGAAAATTTTTTGACAAGTAAAATTAAAAAATTATAAAAATTATATTCTCAATATTATAAATTTAATATTGAATAAAAATATTCAATTTTGTGAAAATTAATTATTCTATTATTATTAGTGATTTTATAACACAATGAAAATTTAATTATTCTCCCATATAATTATATTATAATATGAAGGAAACAAAATATTAATTTATGAATAAATGTCATGAAATTTTTTTTCCTTCAAATAATTATTTTAATTAAATACATGTGAATAAATATTTGTGTTCCTTGAAAATACTATTAGACAATTTATCATATTTAAAACATTTTTAACTTATTCCATGATATAAATATATTATATTCTCATTCATAATATCCCTAATTTTTATCTACGAATTAATAGTTTTTCATAATATTGAAATCATAAATATAAAATTAATATAATTAAAATTATAGTTTTTTTAAAAATCTTGATTTTTTATTTATTCTCTACAAAATAAATATTTTCTGAAAATTTTCAAGTATTGTGCTCTATGATAAATTTTAAATTAAGATTTTATAATTAATGTTTTTAATATAAATTGTTTTGGTGTAAAGTATACTTCTAAACAAATTTCCCCATTAAAATCTAGTTTAACTGTGTAATGGATAAAATATTTTCTTTTGATGCATAAAAATTGATTCATTCAAAAATTATGCCTATTAATTAATTTTAACTAATGTAAACAAATATCCTAAGTATATAATATATAAATTTAATAATTTGGTTTATACTATGAATTCCTACAAATTTTACAGCATGTTTTTAAGAGTTGTTTAAAAATAATGATATTTAACTTTATATCATTGTTCAATTATGGTTTTTGATTATTGAAAGCTATGTTGTCGAAGAAATTAATTTGAGGAGAGATATAACATAAAATATTGGTGTGTTACATTATCCCCTCTATCCAAAAATGGAATCCATATAATTTGAAATTTTACCTTCAAAATCAAAGGTTGATACCTCCGAATTTCATTGTGGTAAACCAACATACGAAATAGCTGTAATAAAATATCCTCACAATAATAGGGAATGGTAAATTTGAATGTAATAATAATAAAATTATTTAGGGTAGTAAGTCATTTTTGGGAAATGATAACATGCACGGGGAAGATAAACATGACCATCAATTTCTGATAGTGAGTGATAGATAACATCATAACTATAAATATTACTATATGAAAACTATAAATGTTTTAGTTATATAAAATATAATTAGTTTCTTAAAATGAATAATATATGGATAATGTTTTAGTTCCAATTGTTTTCTTAGTTTTCTTTTATTATTTTAATATTTTTATATGGACACCTGAAAATAAACATACTAGATGAATTTCTATGTCATATATATTATTTCATTATTTAGACTATTTTTGCTATATCCCTTACACTTGGAAATTAATTTTCATTAGTAATTTATCATACCTAATACAATTTTAATGAGTCATAAGGTTCCTATGTCATTCCCTCATCCTTTAATTTATTAATGAGACCATGAAATCTTAAAAATGTTATCAATGAACATTAATTTCCAAATATTAACCTGACATATTCCATAATAAGATAATCATATATACCATCTAAAAGATATGGTTCCACCTTCACTGACCAAACAATTAATGGATGTTGAAAAAATTTAATAAATCTACTTAACATAAGATTCCCCATATAATGTATCTATAAATTAATCATGTAAAATATATTAATAACTAGATCACCTTAAATCCTTAATAAAAACATGGAATATTACAAATATGTAAATATAAAGGTATTCTAATTCTTATATACCTCATAATCAATATAGATATAATATCATAACATTATTCTTGAATCATTAAATTGTAATAGTTAACATTACCATTCTTATATGGTAGAATCATAAGCTTGACCATGACCCATTTTATTATTTTGGGACACATTCCATTGCAAATCTAGTCATTGATTTTCATAGTGTCCCATAAACTTTTAGTTTATTAATTTTACATTGGAAACCATTTTATTTACCTCTAAATCTATTGTGCAGTTTCATTTGTCTACACACATGTAGGAAACTCCCATCTATTTCATGAAATTACTATTTGGTTTCTTTCCCAATTGAGAGCATTTTAAAAAACAATTCATTATATTAATTAATTTATCTATATTATTACATTATTTACACTTGTGATCATGCATACCTATGAATCCATAATACATAGAAAAATCATTCTCAGTATCTTTTGTATATGATATTATGTCCACATATGATGATAATGTTTGGGATTAATGTTCCCTTACAATTATTGGTATAAGAACATAAAATATAATATCATTCTTACACATTGGATCTTGTGAATTGATTATTTTCTCATTAATTCTACTAGGTCCTATTTCTAAACAATATAATAACTTAAATTGTGTTAGGAATAATAATTCATAATTTTGAACAATAAAAACTATTAACATAGATTCAAAATTAATGAACAACTAATTTCATATACATGGTTTCATTGGGGACATTTTAGTTTTAAATCCATCATAAATTTTTTGTAATGGGAATATGATTTATTATAAGAATATACCCCAGGGAATTGAATCTAGTTTATACTAAGTCCCACTATCATGTACCAGGTTACACTGAGTATGACCTGACACACCATGTCAGAGTTATTACACCTAGATACATCTATTCATGAATTTGATCCACATGTAGAATCTAGAGATGTATTTATTTCATGGAAGGCCACACAATCATTACATTACAATAATTAATGAATATTATTATATTCTTATTCAAAATTGTCTTTCACTGAGTTAAAATCCATAATATAGTTTCTAGGGTTTATACAAAACTTCCTATAACACTAACAATAACATCTGAGACCCTGGTAAACAAGAGTGAGAGGTTAATTTATTACAATGAAGTAGATAAAAAATAACACATCACCAAGGATTTATTAGTTTAGTTGTCTTGAAAAACTTGATATGTACGTGGTTCATTTATTAAATTAGTAATTAATCATTGCACATGATAAAATAAAATCAATTTCTTCATCTCACATATTAAACGATTATCTCTTTACATCCTCGGGATGGTAAAACTAATAAAATGGTTAGATAATATTAACATTAAGTGTTATGTTGTTCAATAATATGATAATTAATGTAAATAAGGCTTAGGAAATACTTCAAGGAAAATAATCGGAAAAACACATGCCATAAGTACACTAGGAATGAAAATGCATCTATATACTAGAAAAGTAATAATTAAATATAAATGAAGAGATTTTTCATTTATTAGAAAACATGTATATAATGCATGAAAAATTATACCATCATTACTTTTTAATTCTATAGTTAAAGACCCTGTCTGATTCTGCTTCGAAAAAAAATTAAAAGGATTTATAACTAACTATTTTGTGTCATGAAATATATAGACGCTTCAGAAGACCTCTAAGGGGAAAGTGGAGAGGATCGGACCACTTCTCCTTCCTCGCGATGGCGGAACCCTTGCGAATGCGGGGTGATGATTTTCCCCCCCTTCCTTGCGGCGGCGAGAGGGGGGAGGATGCTGTGGAGCACCCGAATTTGAAGCCACGGGCCGCTTTTTCTCCCTTCACGAACCCTAATTTTCTTCCGGAGTTCCCGGCGATTGCGCTCACCCCCAAGGTACCTAATCTTCATCTTGGAAACCCTCACCTCCAAATCTCAGTGTCGGAATTCTCTGAAGCATCGAGGCATCTGGGTCTGACCTTGGTGGCTCGATTCAACTCCCGAAGGCCGTCCGTGGATGAGTTTGACCGTTTCGTCTTCGCTAAATGGGATCTGAGAGACCGCGCAGTGGTAGGACTTCTTGACAATCGACAGTTCATGATCCGGTTTGCCTATGAAGAAGATCTGATTTGCGCTTGGTCCAGTGCTCCCCGGCGCTGCAATGGGTGTAGCTTCTTCTTGTTCCGATGGACGTTTGAATTGTGTATGAATCGCGACCCCACATCTCTTCTTGTATGGGTAAGCTTTCCTCATCTCCCCCTTCCCATTCAAAATCCGTTGATTCTTAGGATGATTGGTAATTTGGTCGGTCGTTTTTTGTGTCCTGATGCGTGCACGTCTGTGCTCTGTCATCCGATCAACCCACGGTGCTGTATTGAGGTGGATATCCCTCGGCCTCCGCTTGACTGGGTATGGATTTCTATCGGAGATGAGTTTAGATGGAAGCAAGAAGTCGTCTATGAATCCTGGTTGGGATATTGTTCCACATGCAAGAGACTGGGTCACTCATCTTCGAGATGTCACAGTGGAACCAGGCGCGGGAAATCCTCAGGCTCGACTGATGAGATGATGCAGGAGAGGCAAGCTGTGGATGTCATAAACAGAAGTGCCAATGTGGGGCAGCGGGAACAATTGCATACTGTGAATTCTGCTTCTAACCCTTCGGTGTCTGGGGTGTTTGATAGGCTGAGGAAGGATCTGAATTTTGGAAGCTTCTCAAAAGGGAGGCCCTCCGAGGGTGCTGCTGGTGTTGGTGTGGCACGCCCCCTTGTGGGGATAATAAACTCGGATCCCCTGCTGGAGCCGGAGGTCCCTGCTGTGCAGGTGAGGGCTGGCTTTTCCTCTGGTGGAGGTTCTCGGGATGGTGATGGAGCTGCTGGTCAGAACAAAGAGACTGGCAGTGGCCGCATGAATGCAGGAGGGATGGGTGATGCGGTGGATGCGGGCAAGGTGCATAGGAGATCTATGGCAGGGAAGGGGGCTGCTTCTGCTGCAGTGGTAGAGCCGAAGGCCATTGATGATAGGGGCAGTGGTCAGGGTGAGGCTAGTAATGGAGTTTTGGTAACTGTTTCTTTGGGTAATCGGTTTGATGTTTTAGGAAATGTGATTTTGGATGGGGCGCAGGAGGAGACAGTTGCAGGTGAGAAGGAAGGGGGTGTTGTGCAGGATGTTGTGGTGCTTCTGCAAGTGATGAGAAAGTCGCCGGGCAGAGGGAATGTTGTCCTGAGGCCTGCATCACAGAATAATGTTGATATGGTTGTTTTGGACTCTGATGAACCTGCTATCGAGGGACAGGGTATAAAGGAAGGTGGTAGTGGCAGTATGCAAGTTGTGGCAAGGGAGGCTATTGATAACACAAGGGTGGAGCAGCCTCAATGCTTGGCATTAATTGATACGAACAATCAGTTTAAGCAAATCCAAGAGTATCATGGGAAATGGGGGGACCTCACTAATAGCGACAAGGAGAATCGTGGGGATATGACGCGGCCTTCATACAGTGAGATTGCTCAAGTTGGGAATAGGTTAATGCCGATGGTCTCGGACAAGGGGACTGCCTCTTCTCGTGGAAGTATGAAAAAGGACATCACTCATCTGTCAAAACCGATGCTGACCAGATCTACTGCCAGAAGCATGCAATCTCCGAACGAGTTTCTTGTGTTGGAGAAGTTGAATCTGAGGAGGAAGTATGCCAAAGTACTGAAGCAAGATGAGAGTTCGGTGTGGGAAACGGCGACGGAGGATGAGTCTGTGTACCATGGTGGTGCTCAGGGGTATGATTTTGAGGACTGTATGTGACTCTGATGGGTTTGTAATGCATGTTTACTGTCTTTTTTTATTTTAATAAATGGTCAGGGGTTTCCCCTCTGGCTACACTTTCCTGGTATAGACCCTTCAAAGGGATATGTATAATCGATTCACACCCATCACTACAAGTCCACAGATTTATACACACAAATATTAATCTAAATAACAATGATGAGTGCTAATTTATATATATAAGATATTAATCATATCAATAATTCATTAAATATTGATATTTTAATGAGTGGTGAACATAATTCAATGGGAAATATACATATAGTGCAGACAATGAATAAGTGGTCAAATGGAAAATTATATTGTATTCCCAGAAATATAGAATTTAAATCATACATATAAATTAATAAGGTAATATAATTATAGGTAATTATAAAATTATTTCTATCTATAATGAGAAAAAGTAAAAGGAGTTTTCAATTAGATTTATAATAGAGTATCATTAGTGCATTTTAAAGACATTATAAAAGTGACTTTAAAATGGAAAAATAATAAATTTTTTTATAAACCTACTAATGAAAATTGATATTTTTTAAATATAAAATGATATAATTTTAAAAAAATTGTATCCTAAAAAATATTATGGACTCTTCATGGAAATTGCTATGGTATTGGGTTGTTACATTTAATCAGTCTTGTATATCAACCGTTTTTGAAAAGGAGATATTATAAAACATGAAATACCTATTAATTATAAATTAACTGATCTGGATTCCTATGTTTAAAAAAAACTAATAATGTAGAAGTTGTATACAAAAATAATTAAGGGACAAATTAGATCGATGAGAGATAAAACATTACCTGAATTAAAAGTGGAGGTTCGGAAAGAATCTCCTACATTATTTTTGAATGTGTTCTCAACATAATATTAATGCACTATAAAATTTAATAAAATCCAATAATTATTAAATTCATAACCCTTTATAAATTTAATTTAATGAGTATAATTTTAATAAGATCATTTATGTACATTTAGAAGAGTTGGAAGATAATATTTTATCGTTTAGGAGCGTTCATTTCCTTGGTTTTCATGATTGGTTTACATCTACACATGTATATAAAGCCATGTAAAATTAGAATAGTTCTCTAGAATTAAAATTATATGTTATTAATTAAATTCCATAATATAAAATGTTTATATATTTCCATTTTTTATATTGTACATGGATGAATCATTATATAATCTTCTAATGATGAAGAAAAGTTAGGTTTTCCGTTTTTTTGATTATCATGAACTATTTTTGTTTTACAAATTAATAATAAGTATGTATATATACTAGGTATAGAATATTATATGATTAATAATATTTATAATAAAATTTAATTTAACCATAATTTTGATTTAATGATAAACCTTAACGGTGGAAATGGAATGTAATATTCTCCATCCACGATGATTGAAAATTAACTCATCATTAATGATGTATTTATATTTTGGTTTTGTTTGAATCCTATGTTAAAAAAATAGATTTTAGAAAGAGTCATTCCTAAAAATCAAGGGTATTCACAACAAATAAAAATTATATAGAGGAAAAATAAATGGATAATGCATTATATATGAATATCACCTTTTCCCAATGTCATTAATGAGTCATATACATGAATATTATTTAAATGATGTTATTTTTTAAAAAAAAATATGGTTATTCTTTTCAGATAGACACATTTTTATCATTTGAGATTCTAATTTTATTTTATTTTTCTATTATTTTGAAAATGTAACCAATGAAAATAACCTTATTGAAGAATTTGATGAGACTCAAAAAACCAAAAAATTAATTTATATTTAATTTATTTATTTTCATTTATATATTTATTATTCCAAAATTAACTCTACCATATTGTTTAGAAATTAAATGAAATATTTTATTTTTTGAAAAAGAAATTGAAAAATACTAATTTATAAATACTATCATTTTTATGAAATTATAAGTTTATATGAATAACAATTTATTTTGTGAAATTTTATTTTAATACATAATATATACTTTGTATGTCATATATTTTATTTATAAATATAATTTCAACCTTTTAAATCATTGTCAAATATTTTTTAATACTTTTTAATGATTTTTATTAAAATAAAAAAACCTATTATAATCATGATTTATATTAATAGAAATGGTTTTTTATTTTTCTTAATTCAAATTATTTTCTTAAAATTTTAAATTATAATATTTTTCTAATGTGTATTAATTATTCTTTATTTTTACTTGAAATATTTTTCTCATCATCATGGATTAATTTTTTTTGAAGGTGATTTCATTACATTATTTAATATTTCTATTTAAATTATTCTATATCAATTCTAAAAATTCAGCCATGTAAAATCAATTCCATATTTTTAATTTAGATAATAGAAATAGGTAATACATTAATCCTTTAGTTTCATTTCATAGTGAAAATATAAATTTTTCCAACTAGGATAAGGCAATTAGGAATGAAAATGATAAAAAAAATGGAATATTCATCAAGATAATAAAAAAATACTCATAATTGAAATTTTATGGTATTATTAATACCATAGAATTCTGAAAATTTAATAGATGAGTGTTTGGATACTTGTTTTAGGAGTATGTTATATATTAAGTAATATTGTTTCAAATATTTTAACATTTTTTAAACACGTCATTTATATAATGGAAAATTCACCTCACCCATTACCCCACATACTGCGAAACATATTAACAGCCTCTAAAAAACCATCCCAGGAAACTTTATCTCTATTATGACATCCTTTAATTGAATAATAATACTTTATTAAGGGTTATGGTATATGAAATAACAAATTTTTAGAGTAATATTAATATATTGTTATCAATATTTTTAAAATACCATTCCTACAAAATATACCAATATAATGAGTTATCATCCTAATAAATATGTATATATATATATATTTAATTTATAATTTATTACATTAATTGTTTAAATTTTTTATATTTCTAATATATCATATTGAAAAGGACAACATCACCACTGTTTATTTATGATCAACTATCTCCCAATAGTAAGGTAATTTTTTATTTATTGCGACATCTCTTTGATGTGTAAAAATATGGAATAAATGAATAAATATAATTTATAGCACAACTATATTTTAATATTTATTAGATATCATATTCAATATTATCAAACCATTCATTAGAATATAATTACGTCTCTTATATATTGGTTGACTACCACCCCAATAAGTGATTTGTTTAATTTCAATATAACAACCTTTTGTAACTAATCCTAAAATTTTATTAATGGATTAAAAATTATATTCATGAGATTATTAAGATATTGTAGATGAAGAAAAAATATCATAACATTACTATCCAAGACACTTATTTATAACTATTTTTGGTAATAGTTTCCAAATAACCATAATTAGTTGATGCGTGAACGAAAAAAAAAGAATTAATGTTAATTGATTATTAATGAATCATAAAAAATTGAACTTTTTTCAAAGGTGTTATTAATATTATATTATGTCATGTTATAAATATTATTATATATATTATATCATGTTTGGTTATAAATGAATTTGTATTATGATTTTATTTTCTCCATTCGAGTCCAGTGATATATATTTTAAATTATTAACCAAATTACAATTGATTTTTTTATACGTAGAACCACTAAAATAATATTTCATCATTTTAAAATTATAAATGTTATATAATGTTTCAAATAATATTCTCACCATTAATAGATATTTTTTATATGTTATTTATGACAGAATTGATTTTACATAATCTAAGTCTTATTTGAGATTGATAATGACAAAATTTTTGTTAGAAGACTTATATATTCATTATAATTTAAATAATAAAATAGATTAATCACCAAATTTTTTCTATTTTGTTTAAAATTTTTATTACAAATATTATTTACTATGGTATTCGATGTATGAAATGACGTTTTCAATGAAAAAAATACAATTTAATTTTTTTTGTCATGAATCCTTCTCTCCCATATCAATATTAATTGGAAACAATTATTTAATTGATTATAAAATTCTAAACAGTTTCTAAATGAATATTTATAATTCTTTTATCATTCATTTAAAAATTCTAAAAGTGTTCATTTTTATTTTTTCAAACTAGTTAATATTTTAAATTTTTTAAAATTTTGAATGAACTTTTTTAAATCTATAAAACATGTTGTTTTTACACAAACAAAGAAATGATTTTATGGATTTATCATAATAATATTTTATATCGGTTTTCATTGAATATGTTTTCCGCATTATTCAATGAATTTTTTGTTTTGTTAACAAAAAATTCATTATTGACTAAAATTATCGAAATGATTTTTGATATCATTTAAAAACATGTTTTACAAAAAATTATTTAAGATCATTGAGTGTCTATTTTCATTATCATACCAAAATAATTTATTTTAATCCCATTTTTAACATGTAATAATGGGTTTAAATCATCTATTAAAAATTAATGTATTATGAACTCTTTTTTAAATCATTTAATTTATTTTTTTTCATTTTTATCACACTCAATTATTCATTGAACATGGTTTTCTCATATATATACTTATTTATCGTGTCAATGGTATAATCATTATAATTTCAAATAATTAAATATTTTATTAATTATATATAATTTAAATATATTGTTTTAGTTTAGAAGAGATTTCTCTTTATTTTATATTGTTTAAATAGTATATAATGATTTTTTGTATTCTTGGTTCAATAATAATATTTATTATTCCATAATGAAAATTGATTTTTATATATTTTTGATAATATATATGTGTAATAAATTGGAAATACCGAGGTTATGGGTGGTATAATGTTATAGATAGCCCCTTGTGGTATCTATAGTCCCCGTGGGAGAGAAACATATTCCCAAATTTGATGGTTAATACGCATGTAACAAACCATTCATTCAATTATTTTTGCCGAAGACCTTAACTGTAGGATTAATGATATCTTTCCAGCACTATTTGATATTTTGTCCATGGGGTAAAATATTATTAATTAATTTTATTATTTAATTAATTACTATTATCAATGAGATTTCTATATTGATATATTCCACTAATATATTTTTCATATCAGAAAACTAATTAATGAATTTTTTATGTATTATCCATTACACCATATTTTTTATGCTTTCTAATAGTGATAGCTTATAATGTATAGATGACAACAAAATGAACCTATGTTCACATGCAACATTGATTACATTTCTTATTGATATGAATAATGAACCATTATATGATCATAAAGTATGAAGTTTTTTTTTATATATAGCTTTTATTTTTATAATGTATTATGTAAATATGGTATGTATATAATACTTAATAATTGATACATTTATCGATCCTTTTTCAGTAAATCACTAAAATCATATGAAATTGTAACAAATTCTACATAACTATTAAAATACAGCTGTTGGAATAATTTTTTTTTGGTATTAGTTGATTATTAGTAAGTCCTTAATATAAAATAAATTTGCAATAAGACTATGTTTTATCAAATAATGTATAAATAACATTGATCCTAAAGAAACCATTAAATATAATTTAAAAGATACCATTATTATCATATCATTAAATTAGATAGTATGGATAAAATTAAAATCATAATTAAAAATAAATACATTTCATACTAATTTTTTTTTAAAATGATAGCTTTAGAAGTAAGAATATACTTTTCTTTAATATAATTTTATTCTATAATAAAATATCTCTTCCTAAAAATAATATTTTTTCAGTTTTTTTAAAGAAATGATAATTTATTTACTCTGTATATTGAAACTATATTCCTTCAAACAAACATTATTTTTTAAATTACTATGTCAAAATTAACATTGGGTGTTATTTTTTGTTTTTTTATAAATGATTGATCATTGAATGAATATATTGAAATAAAATATTCTCAAATATTCTTATTTATTTCCATTAAAATACGAATAATTAAATAACCATAATATTTAGTTGGTATAATCATTACATATTATCCTTTTATATTTATAATAATTTAATTGATTTCATTTGAATGTTCAATATTAATAAATAAATATAAGTTGGTTTTTATTTGTAAATACACAGTTTTATAAATAAAATATTGATATCACAATTATATTAAAATTTACTTCTACCATAGAAAGAGAATTATTCACGAATATTGTATAAAATAAACGATATAATGTGATTAAAATTGAGAAAATATGTCCCTTTTAATTTTTGGTTTGTATGTAAAATGAGAGAAAAATTTAACATCTCAATTATGGGTACATGGGTTAAATATAGATAATAAGTTTTCATAATGCAATATAATAAATTAAAAATTTTAAATCATTCCATTTTCTAAATCTATAATCATCCAAAAATTGAATATGGGACCTTTTCTCAATTAACAATAATAGTGACAATTATTGTTTTTATATAAATGATAAATAAAAAAATCACACAATTTAAAATAATATATACCAAAAATTGATTGAGAAATATTAATTGAATATACTTGGTTAAAAATGTTTCATTAAAAATGAATAATTTTTTTTAATGAAAATAATTATTTTTTTTTATTTTTTAAACAGTTCCCCTAAATGCCTACAAAATTTTAGCAATGTTGTTGATTTTTCTGCTAAAAAACAAAATTATATTTAAAATTATATAAATTAAATTATATTTCTTTAGTTCTAGTATAACATTAATATTATTGATATATATGAAATATTAGTTATGTATGAATGTTTTAATTTATAATTCCATTTGTACCTTGATTTGTAGAATGTTAAATTAATTTATTAATGTTAAAATTTACATTATATATATTTAAGAATGAATAATATTAAATTAAATTATATAAATAATAAATACAAATATTTCACGTAGACAGTTTGGAAGATAAATATGGTAATATTACATTCCATGTACATTTATGATCCAATTTACAAATTATATTTTAAATGACAACCCTTTAATATTGAACAACTTGTTACCACCGTTAACGTTAAAATTGTTTGACCACATTAAAAAAACAATATTATTTAAAGGCATATCTTGACTAAGGAAAACTTTATTTGAAGATATTAATAAGAAAAAATATTCCATATCATAAAATAAATTATGTTTCGGAACCATTTTACTTGACATAAACACGTATTATTTTATATATTTCTAATTTTTAAAAAATTCATATTAGTGATATTTTTTAATGAATAATATTTCTGTACATGAATAAAATTTACTAAAAATACTCCATATAGAGAAGAGACCAATATATGGTTAAATTAACAAACATGATCCATTTATCTCTTAAATTTAATTTTATGATAATATTCTTTATCTATTAGTTGCAAAAAACATTGATTCTATTGTAATTGTCACAAGGATTAAAGAGGGTTAATATTAATTTATAAGGGTGAAGACATATAATAAATAAAACCGGATCTATTAAACTAAGACGAAATAATGAAATCCTCATATTATCTTCATATCATATATCATTATTTCAATTTTTTTAAAGTTTCATTTATATTAACTTAATAAATTATGTCATTACAATAATGATCCTCCCTTAAATTAATAACAGAAAACCATTATCTGTTATTATCATAAAAATGTTAAATAATGCATGAAAAAACCAAACCCTCTCATCATCATTAATTTTTTTCCATGATATAGATGTTCTATTCATGTAAATATAACAATCCAATTTTCCTTAATATAGTATCTAATATAAGTACTGTAAGGATGATGTAATTGTCATTACCAACACTATAAAATTTAATTTTACATAAACTACATATTAATATAATTCACTCATAATAAAATAATAAATCTAGTTTCAGGAATATACTATGGTATTATTAGGATTATTGGATGTCAATTTTCAATTAGGTTTCAATCGCTTTTCCATCTTATGAAAATCGATAACATTTCAGTTTCATGCGTATGATTTAACATCTTAACCTAGATGTGTAATGTTTTTAATTGAAAAATTTATTATAATTTTTAAAAATATGTAGCTAATGATTATATATTAATTTAATTAAATAATTATTCTTTTAAATTAATAACATTATATCCTTCTAATTACCAAAAAGTACCTATTAAATTGACAATTCAATGATTCATATGTGTGGAATGTGACATCCACGAAGTGATTTGATCTATTTTTCATTTTTAAATTACATTGAAGGTAATAAGAATATTTTTGTTTAATATAAAAAAATATGAAAATATGTTTTCCTATAATGATATGTTTTTATTTAAATTTTATTCATTCAATTTTTTTAGAAGATAAAATAATGTTCAAGCACACATAGAGCATACTATCTCGATGAATAGTTTAATTTAGTTTTCAATATCAATGTTTGATTGAGGAATATACATAGAAATAAAGATTATATATATCTTATTAATTTCATTTTGAAAATTCGTTAGATTATCTGTATATATTCATTATACAAAAACCTAGACTATAGAATCTATATTATTAGTAAAAATGAAACAACTATCACGGTGAATCGACAATTTTAATAGGAAGATGTTATGAAATGGGTGTTAAATTTTATTACGATGAACATATATATGATTTTATAATAATATAAATGAATCTATTATATAAATACAATAAATTTGAATTTATTTTATATGAGGATATATAATATTTAAGGTTGTAAAAACAATGGGTAACATGTTTCATATCTATTTTTTTAATTGTTTATAAATATACATCATTTACTATGTTCTAAAACAGTTATGTATGAAATTACCTATTAATATATAATAATTTAATTCAAATATTCTTCCCTAGTTATATATATTTAATGTATAGTGATTACAATTATGAATTTTCTATTAATTCAAATGATATATGGAAATTATTTCTATTATAATATCATTTTTACTACAAATGTTTATAATTACATTTCGTATGGTTGATGTTTTTGAACAAATCCCTAAAGAACCTCATGAAACCTCATATCATTTGTATATTCTTTGAGATTGCATGTTCTGTTTTTTATTTATTCTTTATGGAAAAAATTCACCAAAATAATTTTTTAATGAAAAATGACATTATTTCACGATTTAGTATAAAGTTATTTTTATTCCACCTAAATGTATTCTAAAAATGTTATCCAAAATAGTTTTAATATTAGTATAAAAAAATTAATTTCATTTTTAATGAATACTTATTTAAAAAAAATTAAACTAGTTTCTTCTTATCATTTTAAAAACATGGACATTTTTTCTTCTTATTTGTAATGGTGTCTGAATGATTGTTTTAGCATCTCCATTATGTTCCAAAAAATAAATTATCTTGAAAAAAATAATTTTCCAAGGCATAATATATATATATTTGTTTATATACAATGAAAATGTGTTCCTTATTATTCTGGTTGTATTTTGGTTATTTATATTCGACTTCACAGTTAGAATGGAATATTTTATCTTGAAAAGTTTCATTGAAATTTTATTCTTAATATCCACAAGAAAATTTACCATTGATGTTATAGGGGATATGATCTAACAATACAATCCTTATTATTTCCCTTAATTTTATTTGATTATGAACTGTTTGAATTCCATTTTCATTATCGAATACCAATAATGCTAGACTTATATAAAATTCTGAGAATGAATTTTTTTATTCATAATATATTGAATGATTTGAATATGAATGTTGTTGGTAGTTTCTAATTATACATATATCCTTATCACATTAGTCAGCCTCATAATATAAAATAATATTCATTCTATATTACATTTTTTTTGTTAATACATATCAATTTAAAAATAATGATGTTTTTATTGAATGGGATTGACTATAAGATTCATTTATTCATGGATGTGAGGTAAAAATCATGAATTTCAAGAATTAATAATTACATCAATTAATAATATAATTTCAAATATTCTTTTCTTTCTTATTTTTATAATAAACTTGTATTCCCATTAAAAAAATTCATTTATTAATTTATTTTATATATTATTTACTATTCTATATTTTTTTTATTTACTGATGAAAAAATATAACGTATTGAAACCTTTCCAAATAATTTTATTTATATTATATTTTTTCATCTCGAATGATCGTTGAATATATGACTCATTACATTGTTTTAATATATTTACATTCACTATATTCATTTATTTTATTACAAATATAAAATGGGACTAATTTTTTGTAACTAGTTTGCCAAGACAAAAACATTATTCAACCCTTTGAATATGAACTATTATATGTAGTTCGAATATAATAAATAATAGGTAAAATATTTCCTACTAGATTTTTTTAATTGTTTGTATCAGCTAATAGTTTTTAGAGCCCTTTAGGAGATTATTGAGGAAAATATAGATTATTGGTTATAACAATATAATAGACCTCACTGTATTTTATAGGAGTTATATGAAATCCTAATTCATTTTTCAAGAAATTGAATGTGAGATTTTATTTAAAACACATTCATATTTGGATAATATAAGTTGATGTAAATGTGAAAATGATGAAAAAGTGCTAATAACATGAAATATATTCAGTGGAGTATATTTAAACCATACTTTCGATGTATGGGGAGTATTCCTTTACTACACATCAGGATTGTGACTCCCATGGGTTATGTATGGGTTAATTAATTTTTTTAATTACATACACTACGAAAAAATTAAGTAGATGTTTACCACAAATGGACAATGTTAAATATAAGTTGTCCTTGATTAAAATATTTATGAATGATTTTGACATAAAAAAGGATTATAAATATCTTGATATTTCCCACATTGAATGTTTTTCCTCAATAGATATTTTTCACATTCGTGGATGTGAACTAGATGTTATCATATAGAAATTTAATGTTACAGATAGTGGATAAATTTTCCATTAGAGAAACAATTGAAAAATCGATTCAAGGTGATGGCTTATAATTATGAATAATTAGGAATATTATTATATTATATAAAATATCACCATGGGGGAATATACTGACGCATATAATATGATAAAAATGGATTTCTATGAAAATATTATAGGTGAAAAGACCCATAATCTTCTATTTCCAGTATGTGGGATGAAACTCATGATAATTCCATAGGGGAATGGGGAATATATGGCGCAAATATCATTATATAGTACGTAATATCCAATGAAAATGATGATTTATGTTGAGGGATATGAATTCCATCACAAGAAAAAATTTATTGATGATTTTAAAATGTGTGGAGAATATGGGAAATATTTGAGTTAATGCCCTAATCCAATGGTTAACTCTAAGTAGATAAAATTTCCTATGTTATTCAAATCCTAGATGTGATAAGATTAATGTTTTTATCTATTAAGATAAATGTGTTATGTTATTGAATTTTTATACCAACAATAGTCTAGTTTTAAATATCCCATAACATTAAAGAAATATTCAATAGGTGATTCTATTTATGGATTTTGAGGCATATTTTGAACGGTTTTGATGAAAATGAAAATTGAGTAAGGGAACTTGTGATCTCCGTTAATGTTTTAACTATAAGGAAATTATAATGCTTATTATGGATAAATAGATTATTAAAACTATTAATGTTTATGGTAGAAGACTGGTAACTATGAAATTGGTTAAATATTTGGTGCAAAAGTGATTTAGAACATCATTTCAGACATTTATTTTATTTTTCAATTTATTTAATATATTAAGTAGTCAATGAATTTATTTAACTAACAGTGTTATAGTACTTTATTTAATAATATAAATTTTTTATGGTTGTGTAGTGATACAATTTATTAGAATGTTTTGAGAGAATATATGATCAATGTATTCATATGATAAGTATGTGACAATATGAGATATTTTGGTTTCTGCCAATAAAAGTTTGACCTATTATTTAAGATATTTTGGTTTCCAATTTCATCTGAAATACTTTTTAAGATTTTTATGGTGAAATATTTAATGAATATAATAAATTAATGTTGCACGTTTTATTTATTTTTGAAAAATTAATGCATAACATGGGAAACCCATTTTATGTGGTTTGAGATAATTAAATAAATTTTGAATGAATTTTCAATCATTTTAAGATATTTTGATCCATTAAATTTTAATTTTAATACATTTTTAATGAAAAAATAATCCATAAATGGAGATAGTGATAAAATAAATCAAATCACAACCAAATGATGATATTTTGATTTTTGATGACAAATGAATCCATTGGTGATACAGAAACGATCTTGAAAGAAAAGATGATTAATGACTTTATATTCATTGAATTGATGTACTTTTCAGCCATTATATATTTTTTGTTTTAGATTCAAAAAATTTATCATATCCATATTATTTTTAACATTATATAAGACATTATATATTTAACTTTTCTTCCATTCATATATTTTATCTTCATAGTACTATTATATTTTTTAACACAAATATACGGGTTTTTATGTATCTATTATGTTTCATTCATTCCTTATTTGAATGATGACTTAATATTCATCATTAAGATGTCGTTTTTTAGAAATTGTTGATTTATTCTTGAATAAGTAAAAATTTACAAGACATAATTTATTAAAGGATGTGTAATGTAGTATCATGACATTTTTTTAAAATATTATGCTCAATAATGTTCATGATATACAACATTGAATTTAAAAGAATGATGAAAAATTATTAAAATATAAGAATTATATTATCTTCATATAATCTGTATTTATGAATAGGATTTATCAAATTAAAAACAATTACACATTTAAATATTATTGATTAATTATTTTTAAATAAAATTTTATTTTTGATGAAGTCATTTTATGCTTTATGAAATATTTTTTATAACATATTGTGCATGGAAATTATAAAAAATGTTCTCTACATGTATAAATATAATTTTATAAATTGAATTTTAATTGGAAATCATAATATCAAAATTTCCATTTGATTATATTTTTGGAAATTAATGAAATGATTTATTTTGTAGTGAATTTTATGAATTGATATTTATTAAAAAACACATTTATTTTCACTAAATAATATTATTTTAATGAACCATAAAATTTTGTATTTGTCACTAATGTGTAATAGGAAATGTTTATAGATAAACTAATCTAGATAATTCTGGTTTAATCGTTAATTTTCATGATATTGATAATTTCAAATTTTTATGAACGAAAGAACATTTTTATAAACACATGTTTTATTATGCACATACATAAATATTTACTTATAAAACATATAGATATTTGAACATGTAAAACATATTCAATATTTTGAATCAAGTGGTTATTATTAAGTATATATGACCATTTTATTAATTATTAATAGTAACTATGGTAAATAGTTATTTCTATATTTTGGGTTAAAAGGAAAAATTAGAGTTCTTACTAATGTTATAAGGAATTAAATTAATTCAATCACTTTATTTTAGTTCATTGGATTATTCTTCAATCATCCAAAATTTTTATATATGATCATTTTATTCCATTTAACGTTGATTTTATCCTTTTAAATAATTAAATAAATGAAAATTTAAAATATTTCATGTTACTTATTTTATTGTCTTAATATTTTTTGATAGTGAAAAAATTGCATATATTCATTTATAAACAGTTCATTTAAATATTGATGTATTTTTTATTCATGTTAATTTATATTTAGTTTTTATTGATGAAATAATTTCCTTAAAATAATCACAAATTCTCACACAATTTGTATGAAAACTAGTAGAAAAATCCTGTCAAATAATTAAGTATAATATAATTTTTTATGTGGATTTATATTGTATGAATAATTTAATAAATCAACATAGGATAAAATGGATTTATGAAATTTATATATTTTAATCTCACCACCCTTTTTATGGAATTAATTTCAAATAAATTAATAGTTGATAAATGATACTAATGATACATTAAGTCAAATATTATATTGTTCAATTATTTATAAAATAATAAAAATATTTGATGAGGCTAATTATGAGGATAATGGGTTTTATGTATCATCAAATAGTCTTTTATGATACAAGATTAACCTTATATTCAATCTTATGTCCCTATTGTATTGGAAATATCATTACCATGATTAAGGTTAAAAAAATTTAATTGGGGGATAAAACAAACAATATATGTTATAATGATATTTCAAACTGTCAATTTTTTAGATGATTATATTATGTCCTCAACATCCTAATATTCAAATAAATTTAATTTTTAATCCATTTCATGTTTTTTAGGAGTATATTATATTTTAATATTACATTATTTACAAAACAAATATGTTAAAGATATTTTATAATAATGAGTAATTATTAAATTATATAAAACAAACACACACATATATATATAAGTGAATTATAAATTGATTATAATATCAACCATGGTCCAATTATAGTTTAATATTCCTATTAATGATAAATTCATGGCCCCTGACATGTAAAAATATTTGATATAATAGTATTTTTCAACCATTTTAATGAGGATTAAAACAAAGAGATATGGGTGAAAAATATCCAAAAATATGTAAAAAAATATGAATGACATAATTTGAGTCACAATAAACTAATATTATTGATTAAAAATTCTGGAACCATTTTTCATTGAAAATTTATTTATTTTTAATTAATAATTTATATAATTTCTATAATTCATTTGCCACCCTAAATAAAGGATCCTGATCATTTCATTTCATCACACCATTATGAGTCATATATCTCGATCAACTAAATATTGGTATCTTACTAAGGTCTCTATACATTAATTATTGGGGGTTTCCTCTTTAATTTATATTTCAGGGGTCATATAGTTTCTATCTAATAAAAGTATTCCATAGAAGTTAAACTCAAATTTACAGAGACATTTAAATCTCATTCCCCATCCAATTCAAATAATATTATTTTATACGTCATATAAAAACAAAATGATTCTAATTAATATATTGAGATGTTATTAAGATAATTATAAAACCATTATTCATATCATTTCATTTATATCAATTGTTTAAAAATCATTCATGAATACATATGGAATATTTTCATGATGTAGTGGTGTGTTTTATCACATTTTTTTATTAATAGTAATAATGATGTGAATATATAATATATAGTATATAAATGGCATATACATTATTTATTTTTTATAAAATCATATCGTCATTATTAAAATATAGATTATTTATAATAATTACATTGCTTGTGTGTTATTATATACTGCACCTATATGAAGATATGTGATCAATTTTTCATATACAATTTACATTCATATGAATAATGATATATTTATTTAATCTAAAAGATATATATTAACATGAAAAGATCCACTATGGGCTGCCTGGCTAGCTGAGGACTACTTTAGAGCTACCCCACTCCTTCTACCATAGGCTAGGGGTAAGTGACCAGCATCTAATGGCATAAAAAATAAGGGATGACATTTCTAAGTGTTCAAGTATGCCCACAATAAACCATATACATTAGAAATATTGGTGAGTAAAAAAATGAAATAAAAAATTGGGTAATAATAATGCATGTAACAAACCTCTATGTAATAAAAGATTATGGTAGTGTTATACAAGAATTAAAAGAAAAAAAATACATCAAACAACAAACATATCTCAATTATACAATATAAATAATGTTAAATACTAATAAATCATAACTATAGATATAAAATAAATGAAAACCATATTATTAAAAATTCATTAATGAGTCCCTTTTATAATATATAATTGTTAAATACCACTTCATTTTCATCATATGTAACAACATGTGTGGGAATCCCCGTGAAATGATTTGTATATACGTATCATGTAGAACATCAAAAAAGACAAGGGGGAGAAATAGTACACACTAATGAATTTAATATATCAAACTCATCAAATTGTAAAAATAAAACATAATATATATATATATATATACAAATATTCATAAATGTAACCAAATTTAGAGAGAATAGGGATATAAATATCATATCCCATCCCTGGAAAATAATCATCCAAAAGTTTTATGTGGTTCATCAATGATACCCATCATCTCACATATTTACTAAATATGTATCCATGTGGATACAACCCTTTACAATTTCTTTCATATTCTCGGTACACAATTACAATATAGATTATACATACCATTGTATAATGGGAGAGGTCCACTTTGTTGGTAAAGTGGCGATTCAATGACACCATAGGAGTGTTCGACTTATATGGCATGGGATACATGTCCAAATAAATCATGAGGGTTTGATTTTAATGGTAAAATACCAATTATAGGATCTAATTGTATGTTTATGCTTAATAGTTTTATGAACCAAGATGTGACTCTACACTTGCGTTTAACTCAGTAGATAGATGTAACGTGCAATGAATCTGAAGGTGGATATATATGGAACCAACGTTTAGCATTAAATATTAGAGGGTATTTTAGCAGCCTTGGTTCTGGAGAATTAGATACAACCATTTAAATTATCATAGCTACAACAATATAAAATAAATCTATTAAAGACACGATGTTAATTATCACTGCATGTGAAGAAAATTCCTTCAGAAAAATCCACTGGTCCGGTGAAAAATAATTTTAAACAGGTGAAGAGAATTAAATATGAATAGTAAATGGTTTTAAAAAACCTTCGATAAGTCCTTTTTAAAATATTCATTGAAAAAAATTTAATAAATTCATAAAGAAATACCATTTTTTAAAATAGAATTTGAAATTACATATGGCTTAAAATACATTGTCATTTTAGAAAATTATTACGTTCAAAATTGCTTTGATAATAATAAATTGTTTTTATGAAAAAAATATTAAAGACTCTAAAAAACACTATTATGAGGTCAATGAATCATTGAAGTCTATATTTTCCTACCCACATTGCGAAGGATGGGTTCACTCCCCAATAACCATCCATATTTACAACAGTGATGCACAAGGTTTTCTAAAAACATTGCAATCTTGAATTACTTATATTTAAATTTTCCCTATAGTTTTTAACATTGAAAATGAAACACATAATTAAGTTAAAGATTCCAAATTATAAAAGTATGAACATATAAATATATAAATATACATATGAATACACTTTTCTATTTCGATCACCAAAACACATTTAACATAGACATTGTTTATACTCCCATTAACTATATTTCTTAGTCATTAATTCATATGATGCATTTCTTTATAAATTTATATCTTTTATTATTTTAAAACTAAATAAAAGAAATACTAGGGTCTCATTTAATTGACAAATTTTAAATTATATTAGAAATAAATTAAAATACATTTAATGAGATCCATGAACTTATTAATTACATAATTTAAAACATAGAATTTGATATAATGAATTTATTATAATGGAATAAGTGTCTATGATATGCATAATAGAATCTCCAGGACTATATGTAGATGCGATGTTTAAAATAATAGGTCGATGTGTTAGGAACATTTTTGAAAAATTATGAAAAATCGACGATTAAATTATAAACATGTTATGACAATTTTTATGTCGATGTATATAAATATATATATGTATATAAATATATATATGTAGTAATATATATACATATGTATATATATTACTAACAAGAATTATCATTACACAAAATCATTGATCAATTCGTGTTTATTCAAGAAAAATATAAGTTTTTAGTAAAGAGATAGACATGTTTTTGATTGACGTATTATACCATTTTCAAAATACATAATTATAAATATTGTATTAAAACATGATTTGATGAAAATAATTCAATTCATGTTGAATTTTATAACATATTTGAATAATAAAAATTCATAACATATCACAAGAAACAAATTAATCCCATATGTAACGCCCAACATTAGACATATAATTTGTTTCACAATAATTACTATATAACACAAATTATATAATTTAATAAATAAGAAGAATATAGTAATCATGAATAAGATGAAGAGAAATTCATAATACAATTTTGGAAATAAAATTTTAATTCCTTGCGATAAATAATGGCATTATCAAACAATCATACATTTGAATGTGAAATAACCAAAAAATGGGTTCTATTAAAACAAGTTTCTCTTAACATTTAATTCTGATTGAAAACATGTTGATATGAAGATTTGTACACTCACACAGACACACACACACTCATGCACACACACACACACACACAGATATATATATATATATATATATATATATATATATATATCCACATAAAATAACATAATTTGAAATAAAAAATTAGTAACTTATAACAGATTTTCAGAACACAAAACATTTGTATAAATAAAATTATTCCATACTGAAACATAAAATAATGCATGGAATTTACTCTTCATAAATAAAATATTTTAAAAAAATATAAAATCTGTTTATTTTATTTTTAGTAGTAAATACGATTAAAAACCATTACCTTGTAATGAAGGATTTTTTGGTAATTAGATATTGGAAAATAAATTGTATTTCTCTTATTTAAAATTTTATAATATATAATATAACTTGAAATTAATTAATTTCTCTTACAAAATGAATTTGAATATAATGATAAATCCCTTAACTATTTTGATAATGGAGAGAAAGCCGATAGAAAAGTAAAGGGGGGAGGGGGTGTTCTTTATTTGTTTAACATATTTATCTAAAAAAAATTTATGAGGATTGGCTTGTAAGATATGTTGAGTTTTTTAAAAAAAATAATGTCCCTAAAACACCAACACTTAATAAAAACAATAAAATAATTCTCCCTTATTCCAATCATGTTGTTATTATTATTTTCATAATAATTAATTTTTCTTCATTTAGTTTTTATCATTTTTTCATCATTTTATTTTTTTATCAATTCACTACACATTTCCACATTGGATCTTATGTTGCTTTTTTGAAAGTAATCATTTTTATTATAATATTATACATGAAATCATATTTATTTATTTTGTTTTCTTTAATCATTTCATGTCATTATCAATTTACTGTCATTTTATTTTGTTTTTTTTATCAAAACACATTCCCTTTTTTAAAATAAATCATATTTCAATTTATAAATAGAAGTATCAAATTTTTTGTGTTTTTTAATAAAAAAAACATATAATATTTTTTATAAAAATAGTTAGTGTATTTATTTAATTATATCACTTTAGGTTGTGCATTTTTTTATTTACCATATATATATAAATAAATCTTCTTGTTAAATATTAATATAATTATATATATTAATAATATCAAAATGATGTAATAAAAATAATATAATTACTTATTTTTATAAATTATGTTATCTTAAAAAAATGCATTACACATTATTATTTTTATTATTAAAAAAATTAAATAAATATAATATAATCCTCAATAATTAAAAATTTTAAACAAATTAATAATTTTTTTATTAAATTATAATCCATTTTTAAAAATAATTAAATAATTAATAATACCAAATAAATATTTAGTAAAATATAAATACTCATTATATAATTTATTATATTTTATTAAAAAACTTATAATAAAACATGAATATTATTATTATATTAAAATATTTTTTATACAAAATAATTGCCACAATTTAAAAATAATTTCAAAATTATAAATAATAAGTATTATTATTAAATCACTTAATTTCAAATTATAATTGTCAATGATAATTTTTCTCAAACATATTATTAATTTGTTTTAATTTTAAAATAATTCATTTAAAAAAATATTTTGAGAATAAAAATAATCTCATAATTTATGTATTGTTATAGGGTTCCACTCTATGCAATAAGAAATTGTTCTATGACTCCCTAAGAGAGTGCTCACCGGTTGGTAGATGCACCATTCCTTGAATCTGAAGGAGGTTTCTACCTCATGGTTGGAGGACTCGAGCCCTCATTCCATATGAGAATTCATCTCTATTGGCCAGGTATGATAACTAGCATCATATAATGACAGCTAAAAATGTTTCATGCTCAGAATATATCAAATCTAATTTCAAAATATTCAAGGAAGGCTATCACAATGTCTTACGTTGTATAAAATCCTTGATATGCTAACCATAGTCTAGAATCATATTTCAAATGATCATGATTTTTTTCGAAAGAAGTTTTCTCAAAATGGATGTACAGGTTGTGTATGAGTATAACATGTAGAATTTAAAATAACTCTATGTTTGATAGATTTTTATGCTCAAAAATAAGACATTAAATGAACTCAAAAATATTATTATTTTGACACAACCATTATATACAAGATTTCAAAATAGTGGGTGAAAATATTTTTAAATTTATAATGATATTTTATGTTTATTTTCATTATTAATATAATTAACTATTTTAAATAAACACAGAGTTTTTTTAAAATGAAATATATTCATAAAATATATGTTTTCTTACAAAAGTGACATTTATTTATTTCTATGTTAAAATATAAAAAAATAAAATTTTCACCGTTATACATTTTATTTTTAAAAATAAACATAAATTTATTTCACGACCTGTCACCCAGGGCCCCTACTATGACTACCCTATGCCTGCCTCCAATAGGATAGGGGATGGAGACTACACTGGAGGAGTCAACCTGCAAGTGGGAGTCATTTTCCTATGTAGGAGTATGCACACGCACACACCCAACCACATCCCAACACATTAAAAATAGGAAACAAGAACTACATAATAAAAGTTGAGTTAAAGTACAACTGGATATATGTGAGCCAGAATACAAACCCAAAAAGGAACTGAAAACATCATATAAAAAAAGGAATCTCTGATGTCCATATGTAGTAAGCTCCACCTGATCAGGAGTGTATTAATGCTATTGGAAGCCACAATAGTATGTCATATCTGCATGGTCCTACTGGGCCATGCCTAGTCCTAAGACACCAAGTTCATTATCAAAGTGTCCATCAGTCCCATCTCCTTGATCACCCCCATGAAAATGTCGGTACATGTTTTGGTGAAGCCCATGATGGGTTGTGTAACACATTACTCAGTAGGGACCCAAAAAAATAAATACAAGACAATAATTATTCAATGTAATTCATGAAACACAAGACATCTCACATGAGGTATGTTATAAGAAATTAATAATTGAACCATCTATCACAAATGTCAAACTCCTCAGCCACGAAAGAAATAATCCCTTATAAAGTACAATGGGAATTCTAGGACACATAGAGCCACTTCCCATGAAACATGAAATGTGGATGTACACATCCTTGATGTATACCTTGGGAATGTTGGGTTACACAGATCCGCTACCCACCGTGGGCATGTTGGGTCACATATATTCATACCCACCATGGCCGAATTAAGGAACTTCTCCTATCTAGTACCATGGGTCATCGAGGACACAAAGAGTCACTCCCTACAATGGTCTTTCTAGGTCACACAGAGTAGCTTCCCATATTTCCATCCTCGAGTAGTCTTCATGTATCATCCAACCGTATAGTTCCTTACCTAACACATTTTGTAGAACTACTACTCAAGCCACTTTTCACATTTTGATGTCAATGAAAGTCACTAAAAATCATTTAGAATTATTTTACTCCATGATAGGGTCCCAACGCCACAGACGGCCCATCATCCATACACGCAGTATGCAAGATAGGGGCATTTTAGTAACAAGGGGGCTGGTTGTGATGGGGCCCAGTTGACCCGGTAGGTCCATCCAGATCAACCCGACCAGGGTGTTCCATATACCCTTGTTCATTTTGATGGACTCATACTAACCAAGTATGGGACAAGGTTGGTCTAGATCAGCCTTTCTTGTGGGCCTTGGCCAATAGTCCTCACTGACCTCACCCGATTTCGCTGATGGTCTAGCCGAACGGTTCGCCCAACGACCCGGTCTAATCTGTCCTAACCAAAATGGGCACAGGTCTAGCCTGCTGGTGCAGGTTCATGCCAATAGTGCGGGTCCAGCCAATTGGGGTCTCGACCCACTAGCAAGAGGACTAACTGCATGGTGCAATCGGTGTGAACCCCGAGGATGCAACAACCACCTGTGTCCCCATTAGTCTGAACGCAGCCCGCAAGGGCGGCTCACACCTCCGGTGCAGCACCCTCCTAGTGTTGTGACCGACTCTAGTAGTGGTCGACGGTTTGTGTTTCCTTTGGCCTACCGATTGGCACGGACGATGTCCACCCCTCCACCTGGCACCCACCTGGTGCCGCGTCCTCCAGGGCATTGATGATGTACAAATGTCATGGCCTACCAGTCAACACGACCCCCTGGTACGGTCCTCCACCCTCACTGAGCCAGTGAGGCTAGCTGTTGCTAAAGGTGCTTCAAGCACCGACGCAATGACATAATCGTTGAAGGCCCATCGGGCACGCTTTGGTGGTCTGTTCCAGGCGCTACATGAGCCAATGATCTCCGGTTGAGGATTTCATTATTTTAAAGCCTTCAAACTGGGCATTCCATTGCATTGATATTGCGGCCACCAAGAGAACATGATTAGAGGTTATCAATTCATATTAATGTCATTCGAGGCCCTCCAGGTTAGTGGGATTAACTTGGGGAAAGATCATGGAGTTTTTAGTTCAATCGTTCATTCTGTGGTTTAATCCTTTATAGTCACCCCAAAAGAAAAAAACATCCTCCCGTTATAATGCACAATCTCTGATGTAACATGTTCGTGGGTTATTCTTCATTCATCGTTGAGAAATTGACAGGGTAGAACAACGAATCAAAAAAACCCTACCTCTTATGGTGTGGTTTTCCGCACATTCATCCTTGTGGGGTTAATATGTCATCGTCTCTTATCATCTCCGATCTTCAAAAGGTGTGACGATGAAGATAATGTTCCACTGGCGTTCTTTATTCTCCTCTAGGGTTGTTGTCTATTAGTTGTTTTCAAGAGAATTCTCTAATTTCTTTAATCCATATTTTCTCATTGCATCAAATTATAAATAAGAGAACATCACAACATTTCTCTTATGATGCAACGTCATGTCGTTACACTTTTTATTTATAAAACTGTGTCGCTGTTACGTGTCATTTATGCATCATTACACAACAATTTTAATTATCCATTAAAGAGCATCATTGAATAAGATGAACAATTGTATTAAACATTATGTACATATTCAGTATAAATTTTATTTTTCCTAAAAATTGAATATGTAATTTTCTGAAATGTTTTTATATTCATCAAATATATATTTTCATCAATAATATATATATTTTTTATTTATATGAGAAAACATTTATACTTATTTTTTTACACTATTTTAGAATTTATTTTAAAAAATAAATATCAGTTTTTGAATCATAAATAATAAATTACCTTGGGGTAATTTTGTTGATAGTTTTATAAAAAAGTTGCCTTTTTTTTGTATGAAGTGAAACTATAATTTTTTTTAAATACTGTAACTCTAATGAAATAAGAATTATATGAATATAATTTAATATTAAAAAAATATTGTAGATAATTTAGTTTTTAATCAATGAAAAATTACACATTTTCTAAACCGAGAAACATAAGCCTAGTATTTTGAAACCCGTGGTTTTCATTTTTTTTAAAAAAACGTTTTTATGGGTTATAGGCATAATATATTTAGAGTTTAATTTTTAGATCATATAAATTTAATCAAGTAATATGGGTTTAATATTGGGAATCTTGTTTTTCAAATTAGGTTTCATGTTCATTTTCATATGTATAACGAATAATTAATCTATGATAAAAAAATTCACCAGTATAAGAATAATAATGTAAAAAATTAAATTTAAAAGGTAAAATAAAAAAATACATAAAATAACATAATTATATTTTAGTTTTATCTGTTTCATGAAATTATATGGTCTGTAAAAATTAATCAAGTTCCTTGTTTTATAGAATTAATTCCATAAAAATGTTGTTGTCTTTAATAATAAAATAGATATTTTTAAAATTTTTAAAACCATCCAACCTCAATAATAAATACCGACCCTCACAATCCTCAATCATCTAAAAATACAGGAATTAACTAAAATATTTGAAATGCACTACCACCCACTATGTCATTATTCATGAGGTTTTGGTATCAACTAAATAAAAATAATGTGTTTCATAAGGGGTCATTCAATGAGGTGATATAAAAATTTTAACTATCTCAAATAATCACTCAAAAAATATTTCCATCATCTTCCCTTTCTACACATCATACATCCATCAAATAACATTTACCCTATGATAATTTATCTATGATAATTTTTTATTTAAAATTTAATATTGTTAACCAATAACATCTATATTCTTCTTTTATTAATAGAAACGAAAATATTGTTCTTGATATTGTTGTTAACCATCTACAAGGATAATGATATTTCATTTTCTATTACTTCATTCATGATTTTTCATTAATGTATTATTATGATTAAATAATATTAACATAAGAATAATTTAATGTTTTTTATTATATTGATGGTGTATTAATGTCTAATATAAAATAAAATGGAACTATATCTTCATTGGTAGTAGAACCTCCAAAAATATTAAACATTTATCACTAATTTTTTTTATTGAATCATCCTCAAGTACAAATGAAAAAAGACATATGAAACCATAATAAAATATTTATTTTCATTATCTAAATTTAATTTTACTTTTATAGTTATATTTAAATTTTACAAGAACTTCCATATTTAAATACATCCATACTGATCATGAAAAAATTAAATAAACAGACATGAAAAAGTGAAAAATTAGAAATGTAATTAATAAATGGGTGGTAAATGTTATAATGGATTATATGAGGTATTATAAATATGTATATAGTTCCTTAGTAAATAGATAATACTAATTAATCATTTACATATGAGGTTTAATTACAAAAAAATATAGGGACATAAGAATTAAGAGGTCTCTTAACTCAATTTCATTTGATTGGGTTAACCATATAATTCATTAATTATGTCAAGCTAAGAATATTTGTATAATTACATTTGAAAATATAATGTTGTATATAGAACTTTTAATATTTATTTAATGGTGATTCACATTATATATTTATTCTATTAATTCCAACTTCAATGATATGATATTTTAAGAGACTTTAATTTAAAATCGTTATATTTTTTATTCATTATCTTAAAAATAACATTTTCATCTATGAACATGATTTATAAAATTATTTACAAACATTTATTTACTATTCTTACATGGGGTTTTAATGTAATTTTTTATAATTCCATACTTTTTATATAATATTTTTCAATGTATATTTTGTCATTTTCTAAATAATGTTTTTTATTCATTCCCAAAAAAACACGGATGTGATGTTTTTTTAATGTATAAAAAATTAGTGGATATTACAACCATAATAATTCCATACTTTTTACAATATTACATCATAAATTTCACCGAAAATTTTATCATATATAATTTCATGATATTTTATAAAAAAGTGATTTCTGAATTGATAAAAAGGGTTTTTTATAAATAATTATTCAATAATATCATTTAAATTACTTTCACCTATGTCAATATAATTTAATGAATATTATTATTCATGGAATATTTATATATTATCATACAATATTAAAATATTTAATCAATGGTTTATGATCATTTTGACTTTGTACATACAATTTTGACACTATTCACCATATAACCCAGGATGGTTAGTGATTATGTTTATTTATTAAGGAAAGATATTTTTATTTTGTATGATAATATAAATTAAAATTTATATGTTGATTATGTTTCATCCTACTCATATGTTTATTGCATTGGAATTTTTATGTGAATTATGGGGCCCGTTGTACTCTTGTATCCTTAGTAGGTCTCATGAGGAATAGTTGTTTGGGTATTGGATTTTCCATAAAATTTTGTATATGGTGTCAAAGATGAATCCTTAATAGTTTTTTATGGTATCCAGCATTATGAATTCCCTAATTATGAAATTATTTATAAATTTCAATTTGATTATCCTATTATTATAAAATCCATGGTTATGTTATCTATCTCACCTGATTATTTATATGAATCATATGATAAAATCTTATTCCCACCATATTATGTTTATGTTATTGATTAAATAGAATGTTTTTAGGTTATTTTCCATTCATAATTTCTTATTTTTATTTATTATTGATTCTATATTAGTCATACCCTTACCGTGAATATGATCTCTCACCTTTCTTATTTTTTATTTTCCACAAAACTTCATAATGGTTAGAATGGTTTAAATACTAGGTTATGCTAGGAGAAAAATGTTTTAATTAATGTGATTACCATGTTGTATGATATATTTTCAAATTAAATATATTTTCAATTTATATATCAATTTTAATAAACTACTAAATTTTTTGGTCCTTTAGTATGTAGATCCATTGTATATTATGACAATGTAATAATATCACCACTAACTCTGGGATACTTGGGTAGGGTCCAGTACAGTAGGGGACCCACAGGTTGTCCATCCCCACACTTATTCATGGTCATATCCCTGTTAACACATGGATATTTTTTCAAATAGTACTACCGGACATGTAATGGTACAATATAGTGTGTCTTTTCCAAATAGGATTGAGCCATGTTCTGTTACCCAATTCTTGTGTTCTCTTTTCCATGTTTTTTTAAATTGGATTTGATTTTATCCTTTTACTCATGGAGAACATGTTGGTCCACCATCAATAATTCACAAGTAATGAGAGATATATTTTCCCTATAATCGATAGTAGCCCCAACTAGATCGCTACACCTAGTGTGTTCATCAGACTATATGGAATGTAGTCAGGTTTTTATAGAATTCCATATCATCATTTTAGATCCATGTTATGATAAACATACAATAAAATCCACCATTTTAACTCCCAATTTTTTTGTTAATAACCTTATACAATTTATTCCAACCAACCAATATAGGTATAATATAATTAGATTGACCCACATGAATTGTAATATCCCAAACTGGGATGCCACCCAAAACTGTTCCTTGAGCCTGATTGGTCATAAGCCCTCAAGCACATCCCCCCAAAATATAGAGGATACAGACTAAGATTGAGGGCCTATGTGAGTCATTTAGGAGAAAATTATATCATTACTAGAGATTCAAAGTGGAATTAAAACATAAAATAAATAGTTGATGAAAAATAACCAGTCAACTACAGAAAGTATGTCAAGACACGAATACATATCAATAACAATAAGTGTCTCATATACAAAATGACATGGATTTTACGTGTATCTAAAATGAACTAGGAATATTACATATTAATACAATAAAATAAAAGTATCCCAAAATAAAAAATGAACAAATAGGTATCCCAGCATTGCAGTCCTTAACATGGTCTAATGCCCCCTACTGCAAAGCCCTATTCCAAAACCTATACTTGGGTTCTTTCCCCTATCATCCCCAACAATCATATTGTCATTGTGGGACCCCTAGGAATCCCGAATAGGGTATGAGATAAACAACCCAGTAGGAAAACACCCAAGTGTATACAATTCTAATAGTAATTCTATAAAGGTGCGAGAAAGTGTAAACAATCAGTAAGTAAGTGCATATGCCCATGGAATTATATTACTATAACAAGTGAAACCAAACTACCCCTATGGGTACCTATAAGATAGAGTCTACTCATAATAAAGTTGTTATATCAAGTAACCAAACTATCACAAATCCATGTCGTAAATTCATCTGTATCATCCAACAACATACATGATGTATGGAGAAGTAAAGTATCCCATGACCACTACAAATAGTAAAGTGTAGACAGCATGGTATGAATCCAAGGTGTCACCATTCCAAGGCATCCGTGTAATAATTTCTTGAAAACAGAGGGTTGGAACCATGGAGAATGTTCAAGGTATCCCATAGATTCCCAAGGGCATCCTTAGGGGAAACTATGTTTGACACAAGTTGGAAATCTATGAGAAAGGAAATATAAAGTCCTATGGTAGCCCAAGAAAGAACGATCCATGGGGTAGCGAGGATGAAGGAATCCAACAGAATAATGACCAATGTGGAAGATTCAATCCAAGGCATCCACTACCATGTTTTAGATACATGGAGATAAGTCCATGGAATCTATGAAACCATTAAATCACGCATTCAATCACTAAAGATAATCATTCATAACTATGTGGGTATACCCACTCATGTCACCAAGAACAATCCATGAGTATACCCACTCATAAAAACCATTTATATAATGAATATGATCCTACACTCACATATAATCCATTTAACATGACATTACTGATTTCATATATGAATACCCATACATATTATCCAATTAACATTCCAAACTCTCAAAAAAATTATGGCATAAAAAGATATTCATTAATCAAGGTTGTTGTACATCTCCAAAAAAAAGATATTCGAGCTTTCAAGTCCACTAAGGGATTCCTCTAAAAAGGAAATCATGAGCAAACAACCCTTGGGTGGTTTCAACAGGAACAAAAAAGCTATTTCCTTAAGGTGAACCACACGGGTGACATCATAACAAGAAACGAGTGTCAAATCACCTAAAAATAACCTATGGTCATCCTCACTTGGTCCAGCTACATATACTAAATGATACTCCATAAAAAATGATACCTCGATGGAACATATGAAAGATGGCATAATGGATGAATGAACGCAAACACAAAGAAATTCCAAAATAAGGTATAGACAACTTACCGCAAATTTTTAGAAGATAGCTCATACATTATTTAGTTATAATTTGTCCTGGTTTGAGAGAAATCTGAATAACAGAGGAAGACTGAAATATTAGGGCAAATGTTCCAAAATCAAAATAGCACAGTCCTTGTTTTGATGAATCAAGAACAAATAGAAGTCATCTAGGACATACAGTTTTGGATCTGATGAGATAGTCATCGATCAAATTGTAGATCTAATGTAAGAACATTCTAAAAGCCTATATTTGGAACCTCAAAGGGGAGCTGTGGGAGGGATCTATTCGTGGGAGAAGAAAAATCCATTTGGGTTTAAAAATAACATCTATATTTCATCTGTTTTATTAAAAACACACACAGCAGTGTCTCATAGTTTCCATGCACGGTTTCCCACCCCATGTAGAAACATTGTGCACCTCACTTCCATGGAGGGGAGCTACACACGATCGACCCATGGTATAACTGACTGTGCAGTAACCATGAGGAACCGATCTTCCCAAAAAAACTAAAAATTTTGGACCTCTCGCACTATTTTCCATAACTATTCACAGGTTATGCGCAAACCGTGTGGCAGGTCATTTCAATCCCAAAACATGGTTCTGGCCTTTGAACAAGACCATGAAACCTCCCAAATACATGTGATCAATTTAAGAATTTAGGTAAGTACATAATAAGGTATGTAAATTGAAAATAAAAATATTCGTACCATGTATGAAAAACTGGGTTCTTTTCATCTTTCCCAATATAAAAAATCATCCACAAATTTCTGACTCAAGGGTGGCCAAGATTCAACTAAGAAAAACTCTGCCCACTAAGCATGTATGTCATCGTCCCTCTCCAATGTCTCTTCCTACAAATGGCTATGTTTCCATAGAACTTCTACTAGATAAACTGATCGACCTCAAAGAACCATCATACTGTTGTTAAAAATATGAATCAAATGTGGCATCAACCTAAATCCTAACCTTCTCAGTTTTAAATACATGATACGGGTTTGAGCGATAGTGGAACTACTAAGATAAATGGAAGACATCATGCATGAATCATTACCTCTTAAGTAGTAGAAACCAATAGGAAACCAACCTGACACTCTCCCAAATCTCAAATGTCCTAACATATCACGGTGAAAGATTACATTATCACCTAATCCACTTATTTTCCATAATCAGTGAAACATATATGAAAAAACAACCTCAAACGCGAACTCTAGATGTTTTATACATCGAATGTTGAATAATTTCTAAAAAGACATTATAGTATCCATCTACTTATGAATCATATAGACATTGTAGATGTTTTATGCATGAGACTTGCTCCCAATAAAGATGCCCCTCTAGCCTCTAACCAGCACATGGAAGAATAGAATGGCCTACCATATAAATCATTGTAATGTTCTATATTTATCATCACCTAATAACTATTATTTTAGGAAAAATATTCAAGGGGAATGTTCCTCTCCCAAGATCCCCCAAAATATAGGATGCATTCTCACATCATGTATTCTACAACCTTTATCTTACTCTCTAAATGGCCATTAGTATAAGGTTGGTATGATGTGCTTAAGAAGCACCTGTATACCCAAAACCCTATAAAAAATATACTATAAACGAGATGTAATGTTTGTGTCCCTAACTGAAATAATTGTTCGTGGGACCCCATGATGTCGTAGAAACTCATGGATGTAAAAATTTATAAGATCATCAACACCGAAGGTCACATTGATTGGAATGAAATGTGCGACCTTTGTAATCCATCCAAAAACAACCCACATATCATCATTTCCTTGAGGTGACCTTGGAAATTATTTCATGAAATCCATCATGACGTCATCCCATTTCCACTCCTGAATAGGTAACGTCCATAAAATCCTAGCTGGTTATTTATGTTCCTCTTTCACCTTCAGACCCATTGAACACCTCGTAACCGAACAAGACACCATTATCTTCATTCATAGCCACCAGTAGTGATTTCACAAGTCACTATACAACTTGGTAACCCTAGGATACAATACCTAAGCTAAAGCATGAAACTCATATGTTAGCCACATTTCTATATCAACTAGAACCCTAGCACATCCAGGGATATATGAGATGAAATCATTTCCTTCTATCCAACCAAGATAAGGATCCTCACCTACCATAACATCCCATAAATCTCATCCTTTATAGTATAATAATTGTCTCATCCTTACTCTATCCAGCATTGTATATGTAATAGATAATTATAAAAGAAAATTCTACCCATTTCTATCATGCACCTACTGATGCATCTAACAAAAGAACGCCAAGATCTGTCACTCACTACTAGCCTAACAAAACACCTATAATTGACTTCAATTAATCAGTGAATCAGCCACTGCGTTTACCATATCAGGTGTGTAGGCCAACTCATTGACAATTTACTATAAGTACTCCACACACTTTCACTGCAACAAATTAAAATCACGTTGTGTAAAGATATACTAGAGAAGTTTTTGGTCTAAGGACACCAAAAAACACCCTCATATTAAATAGTTCATCCAGCAGCGTAACTCAGGAACAACTATAGCTAACATGATATGTTTTATAGGGTTTTTCTTGTCATGAGTCATTAGTTTTGGACACCCATATGATACGAATCGATCTCCCTAAATTATCTCTTCCCCAAGACAAATACCTAAACAATCACATTAAACCATATATCACTTTCTCGACTCTCGAAGTATTTTTACTAGTTCTAATGTCATCCTTTATTTTAGATTTTAATATAATATCTCATATGATTATAACCACACAAAATTCTTAGTTTTTTTAGTCTAGAATATCAATAGAACTGGTAAGCATGAGAATTCCTGGGTAAAACAATAGTAGTAACAAGTTTTCCCGAAGAAACTCAGAATCTCAAAAATGTTCTTGGGATATTCATAGGAAACTACAACTCTATCCTTCTCTAGGTCCACTAACACTCTTGTCTCCAATATTTTGTGTCTTAATAAATGAATATTATCCATGAAAATGTGGAAATTTGTGTGCTTATCATATAACTAATGATCTCTATATTTATTCATAACTATCTATATATGGTGGGTATGGTCTTGTCGATTGTGAGAATACACCATGTTATCTTCAATGAAACCACCCCAAAAGAATCCAAATATGTATGGAAGTCTTGGTTCATTAATGACATGAAAATCGCTGGCGCGTTCGTGTGGCCGAACAACATAACTATATACTCATAAAAGACATACCGACTATGAAATGTTGTACAAGGGATGTCTGTATATTGAACCTGCACTTGGTGATATCGTGACCTCATGTTGATCTTCAAGAAACCTTGACATCTTAAAATGTGATAAAAAATTTCATCTATCTGTGGAAAGGGATTTCGATTTTCAACTATAAGATGGTTCAATTTCTAACTATCCTTGCATTTCCTAAGAGTTATGTCTGACTTTTTGGTGAAAAGGACCAACGAACAACAAAGAGAATTAGTGGGTATGATAAACCTCATTACCTCCAATTCTTCTTGATTCCCCTTGATCTTAATCAAATCCATCATATCCATCATATACAGAGGAATGGATACTGGAAACGCTCCTGGAACCATCTCTATGGATAAAACCAAATATATCACAGTAGGTAAACCCGAAATGTGTTTGAGAAAGACATCCTAGAAGTGCTCAACCACATGAGGAAAACTATCCAGACACACTCTCTGATCATTAAGAATCAAACTCTCACTCTAGGCAGTCATCCTACAAATCCCACAATGATCAGGTCCATCCCTGCTTGCTAGGACATCCCATTCACACTTATGAATACACACTACACTCTCTGGTGATGTGACTGTTACCCTCCAGTTATAGCAGTCAATGTACACTCAATAAGAAATAATTCATACCATTCATATAATGTCAATCAAACCCTGTCATCTCAAGGGAATATAAACTCTATAGGATGTGGCACCCACCAACATCAAGCATAATCTCCATACATGGGCTTAAATCAACCATTCTGACTCCCAATGATGTGTCTATTGTTAAAACACCATCAGAAATAAAAAACTAAAAGAACAAAGATTATAACCAATCTTGTAGTGATAAAACTATGAGAGGAACCTCTATCAAAAAGAGAAGGAGTAATAGTAGAAGCTACTATGGTCAGACCTCATTGTAGATGGTTCGAGATCCTACTACTGATTTGACTATTGCACTCCATCAGTTTGGCATGTACCATGGCCTTGTGACTCTACCACACATCCTTGATTTGATCCACCATATTATCTCTAGGAACATGGTGTTTGGATCCCAAGACCACGACCACCACTTCCCTCGCCTAACTAGACTGCACTACTCCAGCTCCCAACTTGATGTGGAGATAAAGAATATTATTCTAAAACTGATGTTGGAGCTCACCTAATACAACTCGTATCTTGAGTGATGATCCTAATAAAGTGATTCATGTTCCCCTTCATGCAGAAATCTCGACACTCTACTAGGATACAGTCACACTGACTATTCATGTGGCCTCTCCTACCACACTGATTGAAAAAAACCACGATGCATTCTCACATATCCTTAATAGGTATCATGTTGCAGGAATCCTCAAAACAGTGGTTCTTACGTATTGAAATAGATCCAATGGGGAAATAAAAAACACTCATATGTTTTGTACCCCCAGTTTCTCTTTGGTTCTGATTTGTAATTAGCACCTGATTAACAATCTTAGCAATAGAAGGAAACCTAAACAGAATTACCTATGATATGATTTAATGTAAAAGACCTTCCTAGAAGCACCACAAACATAACAAATCAGCAGTAATACACATAGGTTCCAAACACTTTAACTCTTTAAATATTCCCATGTATTCCATTAATGTCATTTCACCCTACCCCGACATACGACCATACTATAAATCTCTGATGAAAGATTCATTGGGTAAAAGTAGTTGTAGAAGTGATTTTGTAAACAATACCAATATGTAAGATTCATCCCATCAGGATGGTTCAAAACATTGCACCATCACTTTTCCTTCCATGTTCAATATATGTTGCGACCATGTCCATACACTCTTTAAGAAATTCTGTGTGCTTAAAAATAGATAATGTTGTCTCTAGCCACAATTCAATAGCATTTGGTCCTCCGTATCTTGAAAACACATGAGGATGCTCCTACTAGAACATTCGTTTTTTCTCATCCATAGCCAAGGATGGCTGCGATACTCCTTGTATCATATGCATGTACAGAAAGAAACCATCGTAAAATGGTTCCTCAAAAACTATCTCCAAAACAACCTCAAGTGCCATAGACATCACTATTGGAGAGTAATTATGTAGCATGTGGCCCATATTCTCTGAAGTATGGTCATTTACTCTATCATAGTGTACCACTATAGGTTTTCATGGTGGCATGCATCTTCATTGAAAACTACACGCCCCATGGATGAACAACATCAACGAACAAAGCTCAAAAGTGTAGAATTGGTAAAAACCCACCTAAAAATAAATTCAAACCAAAATAATGCTCCAAAATCAAGGACTATAAGAATAAAAACAAACTAACTACTAGAATCTATGCCTCTTTCTCACTCAAAATCCGGGATAAGGTCATGTCTCTACCTATAGTCAAAGTTTCCATTTATATTTCACATTTAGTTATTTCAAAAATTCCACCTTGTGATCACCAATTCTTGAATCCATGTGGACCCATAACCCACATGTCTCTGGATTGAAACCTACCTATGATACCACTTTTAATGTCCATAAACCAGAAGCCACCCGAAATGGTGCACCGAGCCCAGTTGTTTACATGGCCTCAAGTTCATCTCATCAAATTCCAGAGGCTACCAACTAGCAGCAAGGGCCTACGTGAGTTTGTGGGGGGACTACACCCTCATTACCATATTATCACATTGGATTCAAACATAAATAAAACTTTGGACGAAAAATAACTACTCAACTACTGAATGTAAAAGAAGCCAAAAAAATTCTTTGATACCACTTTGTAATGTCATGATCTAGGATGCCACATGAAATGGTTCCCCAAACCCAGTTGGTCAGAAGGCCTCAATCACATCTCCACAAATTAAAGAGTTTATCATCATGAATCAAGGGCCTATGTGAGTATGTGGAGAGACTATTCCCTCATTAAAAGATTATCAGTGCAGAAGTTAAACATACAATAAATAATGGATGAAAATTAACCAGTCAACTACTGAATATAATGAAAAACAAGAATTCACATCAATAACAAGAAGTGTCTCATATTCAAAATGAGGAAAATGTTTCAAGTATATATAATGAAGAAAGAATTGTACATGAGAAAAAATTACATTACAAGTATCTGAAAAGAATAGAAGACCAAAAAGGTATCCCAGCATCGCATGCCTCATCTTGGTCCTATGCACCCCATCTCCAAAGCCACAATCAGTAACCTATACAAGGGAGCATTCCCCTATCATCACCTACACCCATATAATATTTTTGGGTCCCCACAAAGGCCCAAATATGGTGTGAGATAAACATCATAGTTGGAAACCATCTAGTTCTATACAGTTCTAAGGAAAATTCTACAATGGTTTTAGCATCTGTAAAAAAACCAATAAGTAAATGCATATGCCCATGGAATAAGACTACTATAAAAAGTTTTAAAAAACACTCAAGGATACATAGAAAAGGGATTCACCACCATACACTGTACCTATAACAGGTAACAATAATTTCACATGGCCATGATGTACATCCATCTGTATGATGAAACCATGTCCATGTTATATAGAGATGTCAAATATCCTAAATCTACACCATATAGTGATGTGTAGACCGCTAGGACTAGATCTAAGGTATTAGAAGATCAAGACATCCATGTAATTTATTCTAGACCACGGAGTTCCAGATCCAAGATTCATGTTTTAGAAATCCCATTGAGTCCCATGGGAATCGTTGGAGGCAAATAGGTTAGGAACAAGTTGGGGTCCTAAGAATAATGAATGAGAAAGTCCTACACAATCCATAGAATGACAGATCCATGAGGTATCAATTCCCGAGGCATCAAATGTTATCAAGACCCAAGGTCCAAATTCAACCATTGGAATCCATTACCGCATTCCAGATCCATAGAGATCACTCCATGTCATCCAAAAAACTATTCAATAAAGCATTCATGATTTCAAATTGAGATTTCATAAATATGGGAGTACACCCACTCACATCAATAAGAAAAATCTATGAGTATACCCACTCATTTAACCCATTTATCAAATGAATATGGGAATACCATCCCATATAAACCCATTAACATTCCATTTGTCATTTTAAAAAGGTACAACCACTGATATTATCTATTTAACATTCAAAATTATCAAAATATTTGTTTCATAACGCAATATTCATTAAGAAATAAGGTATTAAATGACCTAATTAATCTACTCAAGCTTTTATGTCATCTATGGGCTTCCTCTAACTAGATAAGCATGAGCACACACTCATTGGGTGGTTTAAAAGGAATAAACAAGCTATTTCTTCAAGGCCCACCATTCTAGTGAGGTTGTAATGAGGAAAGGGATCCAAGGCACCAAAAATAATCCTATGGGCATCCTCACTAGGTCCAACTAGAGCTACTAAAAGATACTCACTAAAAAACAAGACCTCAGCGGGATTTCCGACAGATAGCGTAAATACCAAACACCGGAAAAACACTATGAAAAGATAAAAGAAGGTATAGTGAACCTACATATCATTAGTAGTATATTTCTCATCCATTATCAAGTCTTGATTCACAATGGGTTGGAATAAATCTAATGAACGAACGAATAACAGAATATTGGGGCTTATGAGCCTAAATCCAAAGAGAGAAATCATTGTTCCAAAAATCAATAATGACTACGAATGAATCATGGACATACCATTTAAGATCTAATGAGATGATTGACAATCGAAAAGGCGATTAGACAGAATATCTGGCTAAAAGACTATGTTAGGCACCTCATTGGAGAGCGACGTGAGGTCTCTATGAGATGAAGAAGAAAAACCCAATGGGATTTAAAAGAACTTATGGTCTAATTTATATTTTTCTAAAAAATCTACACAGTACGGTCTTACAGTTTACCCGCATGGTTTCCCAAACCATACATAAACCCATCACATGTCACTTCCTATGATGGAAACATTGCAAGGATACCCCTCACGGTGTGACTAACAAGGTGAGGACGATGCAATATCTCTCTACCCAAAAACTTTAAATTTCAAACCTCTCACATCGATTGACCTAACCGTGCACATGCTATGTGAAAACTGTGTGGCATGTCATTTCCAGCACAAAACATGATTCCGTGCTCAAATAAATCCCAATACACCTCCAATAAACCCATTATAATGTTAATAATTCAAATAAGGCCATAAAAAGAAGTTAAATGAAAAAGAAAAATATTTTTACCATGTTCAAAAACTCGGCTTCTAATAATTTTATTTGAATTTAATAAAACCATTGTTATTTTATGAATGTATTATAATATCAGTTTTAAATTGAAAAATGTATTTTCCAGGAAAATAATGATTTTATAAAAAAATAAAATTCATTTATATAGAAATTAAATTGATAAAATGGAGTTCATTTTTTAAATCTACATGTTGAATAATGGATAGGGTGAATATTTTAGATTTTTCTTATATACATGATTTTTTGGTGAATAGAGAAATTTGTAAATTTACAAGAAATGATAATTAGGTGAATTTCTTCATCATTTGTGAGAAATCACTGATGTATATTGTGATTTGTTTTAACTAATATTTTCTTATTACTAATGTTGTCACAATGAATTAAAACTATTGCATATCTTGATAAAAATAATAAAATAATGAAAAATTATTCAAAAATCACTACTCTCCTCTATTATAACCCCCCACACATCCTCTTCATTTCACTTATCTAAATCTTAGTTCCTTATCTAAATTCTGCTAAACACTCCTCCAAAACTCCAATCCCACATCCAAAATCCCTTGGTCTAATTGAAATACCAAAACAAATCCTATAAAAAGTCTCTCAAGGGAGATTATATCATTAGGTAAATTCCTCGTTTTATTTATTTTATATCATGTTACCTTCTATTTTTTATCACCACCTTTCATAAAAATGTTATGGTGACTCCAATAACATAAATATACTATAATTTCATTATTATAAGGGAATAATTGTTTATCGTCTCTCCTTTCCACTACTTTTATTGAAGGAATGAAAACACCATCTGAGATGTGTTAATTTATCAATTCATGGTTGATAGGTTTTAAATCTCTATTACCGGCTACAATACGGGTCATGAATCCATTTTTTTCGTTGAAAAAAATATAATATATGTATTATAACACAAATAAGGTTATTTAATCTTTTTTACACATGGAATTAATTTAAAAATAAATATGAGATTGTTGTGCCAAAAAATCATCAATTAAACCAAAGAATTTTCATTAATGTTTTATATAATGATTCATCTTCACTCCCAATATCCAAAAAAATATTATAATAATATAATCATATATTTGTTCTCTAATATCATAAAAAAATATTTTAGACAACCATTCTCATTCTACATGTTTATCCGTACCTGATTATAAAATAACTGATCATGAAAATGAAGGATGAAAACACACCCATACAATGAAATTGAATCTCATAACCAATAAAAAGACCATGAATGAACCTAATATGGTAATTATAAATCAAATAAATGTAGAGTGTGTTCTAGAATTATTAATTTTCTAACCATATATTGATTATTCTGGTCATTATGTTCTAGTGAAGAACATCATTGGACTTAAGGTAAGGATTTCCAACCCAAACCGCCATTTTCTTTTGGGTTACTATTTGCCTCTCCTTATCTAAATTAAATTGTTTTATATTATTATTTAATAATAATAAATTATTAATGGATTTTAAATTTACATTTACAAACAATAATCATTAATTATTTTAAAATAGTTAAATTTTATAAAACAAACTTTCATAATTTTTTCAAATTTGAATGGATGATTCAAAGAAATTTCTCAAATTTTATCTATTTTCATGGGCACTCTATATTAAATATTTAGAGACCATTATTATCATAATAAATCATTTTATTATTATTATACTACCTTAATTAACTTCTTGTTTTATATGAATATTTTTCAAAAAATAACTATTACTTTCAAGGTAAAATAGTGTTTATCTCAATAATTACTCGATGATTTTATAAGAGTATTTTTATTTGTTTCGACATTATTATTGATTATTATGTTTAATTGGGACTATGATTTTATTTTATCAACTACCACATATTTTGGAATGGTTTATTATTAGTTCGACTTTGGATGTTCTATCTGCAAACCATTCTCCATAATACTCTGAATGGTTAGTGATTATGTTTAATGACTAGGAAAAGTTAGTCACGTTTCACAAGTATGTTTCAATATGAATATATATGTTGTTTTTGTTATCCCCATTCATATGAGAAATAAATTTGAATTATTATGTGATGGGTGGAGCTCGTTATAGCCCATCACTTCTTCTATTGTTCCAATGAGATAAATAGATATGGAATTGGCTGAGGCAGTTCCAATTTTCTGATATTGTTTTGGCTGATGCCTTAATAATTTATAGATTTATTGGTTTTGGCCTTGACAGTATGTTTTATAATGTCCTGAAAATTCATTTACCTTATTATAAAGATATAAATTCAATGTTCATGTGGGTTTTCAATTTGTATAATACCCATGATTATGTTTTATTATGACTATATTGTTTTACCCCTTATTCATGCCATATTAGGTTCAAGTTTACTTTTAAATGAATGTGTATTGAATTATTCACAATACCAAATGTTTATGTTTATGATATATTATGATGTATTGTTTATAGTTACAATGCATCTGATCTCACCCTTCTTATGTTTCCTTTTTTCTAGGACATGAAAGGTATATTATGTTTGACTTGTAGGGATAATCATAGAGAGGTGGATGTTTCCAATGGAATTTTTATGTTTTTTTTATTGTTGTAATGTTGAATTTAAGTTTTTATCAAGTTTATCCCCAAAAATATCTTATTAACGGGATAATACAAGTGGACATGGTTTCGAGATAGATTTACCTATGAGTGAAAACTCTGACAAAGAGATTCAGACTTACCCTAGGGTATCCTAGTACAAGACAACGTCCCCTAATAAGAACCTGGTTTGACACTCCCTGGGGATATGCATTGGATAAATCAAATTTTATATACAAGCCATTATGATGGATTTAAATTTAAAATTTTCTCCCAAAAAACATTTTTATGATTAATTTTTAATCCAAGCATAGGATGTCAATTTATGTTAATTATATTTCTATGACGAGACTGTACAATATAATTAATAAAATAATATTGAGTATGCAATTTTATAAAGATGATTCCTAGTGGATTTATTGAAAATAGAATGAATGTGTGTATCCCAGGTTGGGATTTTCCTCCTATGCAAGATAATGATGTTTACTCAAGAGTAGAGACTGCTGAGGAACATCAAATAACGATACTGGGACAAAAATAATTGTTTTATAAACAATAACCTTTCCTAAATGATGTATCCGGATCTACAATGTAGAGGAGTTTTGTTCAATCTCTCTATGGGAGAACACCCTCCATAATTTAATGGAATTAAAAACCCATTCATAGTGGAGTAGTTGATATGTTCAATACAAAATATATTTCACTCATTGGGAATTCACAAAATGGAGATGCTTCTCATTGTAGTTTATCATCTGTTGGATGATTATGATAATAGGTGGTCACTAATTCAAAATACAAAGTGGGAGAAATTAATGAAAAAGGTATATACTATTAAAACCATATCAAAGAATATTAATTTTGGAAAAAGTTCTATGTCAATAATAGAATGAAGGATTTATAATTTCAAGTGGGAGATCAAATTTTTTGAATTTATTTTAAAGGAAAGGTGTTATACCCTTTGGGAAGAAAGGGATACTGAACCCCAAGAACATTATCTCTTTTGAGATTCTAGAGAGAGTTAGAGTTTTCCTATATCATTATTCATTATCACCTTGCATTTCTAATGCACACAATATGATCTATGTCTAATTTTTAAGAATTTACATTCCATACCCAAAGAATTTCCTCACATCTGAAGGTATAGAATTAGAAGTTGGGTACCTTACTGTGAAGAGTATATCCAGATACTATACACTAAGGGATAGGGTTTGAAGAATCAGATGATATGATAGCTAAAGGCACATTCAAAAAATCCTAAAATTGAAGACAAAAACATGGGAACCTAGGTATCTTATTATTAGGAACTACCAAAATCTTTTTTTGAGGTAAATGTCTATGAATTTTATGGAACAAATTTTCATAATAAGGGGAGAATGAAACACAGAATAATATTGAAAATATATTTAATATTGAATGAATGAGAGAATTATTCTCTAAAAACATCAAATTCATAAAACCTAGCCATTAAGCATTATTTAACCACCTATTTGTTTTGAATTTTTAAAAACAGACATAGATGGATGTGTTTAGTAAGTTATTAAGATTTTGATAAGATCAATTTACATTTTCTGTGAATAGAAACATGAACCTTTTGAATAGTAATTTACCCGTATGGATACTAACATAAACCTTATTCATAGTAACAAGACCCAAGAGTTTTTACATAAAATTTATACTCCACATAAATGAAATATACTATTTTATAAATTAAAAATTAAGTGTTAGTATTTTTGTGAGTAATAAATATTTAATTACTATTTAAATAAATTGATGACTTAAATGAAAATTAATTTTCATAAAATTTATTCATAAATAAATAAATTAGTTTCCTCAAATTTAAGGATAATTTTATAAGGACTTCTTTTAATTTTTGAATGTATTGTAAATTAGTTTTAAATTTAAATCTGTATTTTTCATGTAAATAATGATTTTATTTAAAAATTAAAATTTTCAAATAAGTAGAAAATGATTTTGATAAAATAGTGTTTATTCTAGAAATATAAATGTTGAAAAATGGATACTGTGAATTTTTGATATTTTTGTGAACTACTAGAATTTTTGCTGGATAGTGAAATTTGATTAATTACAGAATATACTAATTAAGTGAATTTATGCATCATGCTTGAGTCATGGATGATGTAAATGGACATTTTTTTGAACTCAATTCATGTATTAATTTATTTTTTTACACAAATCAACAATATATAATGTCTTGATAATAATAATAAAATATTTAATAAAATATTCAAAAATCAATCCTCTTCAAGCTATAAACCCCCCCTCACTTCCTATTACCTTCACTTCTCTCAATAATTTTTCATTATCTGAATTCATCAAAAATATCCTATGAGTCTCCTCACCCACATATACATTCCATTTGTTTTCTAAAAAGTCAAAAACTACCCACTAAAATTTCTCTCATGGGATTTTAGTCCAAGGGGTCAATTCATCTTTTTAATTATTTTATTTCATGTTCTTTATTTTTTTTGTTTCATCGCCTCCTTTCATAAAAATGTTATGATGATTACATTAACTTAAATATACTGTAATGCTTCTATGATAATGTAATAATTCATTGTCATCTCTATTTTACCCTTCTATTATACTAGAAGTTAAAACAACATATGAGATGTGTTAATTTATCACATTCAAGGATGGTGATTTGTCAATCTATATTATTGTCTTCAATTATAGTCATGAAGCCATTTTTATAGATAAAATAGACTATAATAAATTTGTTATAACTTATTTAACATTCAAAAATAATTAATTACACATGATATTAATTTATAAATCAAAATAAGTTTGTTGTGATCAGAAACTGCAAATTAACCCCTACAATTATCATTAATGATTCATATAATGACTCATCTTCTATCTTAGTAAACAAATAAATTTTATAAACATGCTATATTATTTTTGTTCATAAAGAAAATAAAACATCTATTCCATACATCCATTCTAAAAATAAATTTTTATCTATACATGAATATAAGAAATCCGATCAAGAATATCAAGGAAGAAAACACTCCCAAAAGAATGATATTGAATATCATACCCCATGAGATGGAAATTAATAAAACTGATAATGTTATAATAAATAAATTAAAGCTATATGTGGTTCTATAATACTAAATTATCAACCAAAATTTTCTTATTGAGGTCCTTAAGATCATGTGAGGAATGTATTTAGACTTTAGGTTCTGGTTTCATTCTTAAAACACCATTTTCTTCCGGGTTACACATTGTATTCCTTTATCCCAATTAAATTCATAATTACTCTTATTTACTCCTCATATATTATGTGTGAATGATATATGTATGTATGTAAACCACAATCACTATTTTTTTTGGAGACACATGTTATAAAAGGAACATTAAAAATTCATTCTGAACTACAAGCTTGGTTCAAGGGAAATTATCAAATTCTTACCTATTATCGAGGGTACTATATAATATTTTTTAACAACCATTATTTTTTTAAAACCAATAATTCAATTATGATAAAACTACCTGAATTCAATTCAGGATTTATATGTATATTTTTTCAAATGAACTCTTATTTCCAAAGTAAAAGGGTATTTAACTCAAGAATTAATCGAGGATTTTAGTAGATTATTTTCATATTTTAGAAAACTCTCATTGTTTCATATGTATAAATAGGAATAATATTTTATGTTATAATATAAAATGATTTCTTTGAATGTATTTTGATTAGTTGTTCTATGGATTTTCTATATTTATACCATTCTCCACAATACATTGAATGGTTAGTGTCCATGTTTAATGATTGGTGAAAGTTAGTCACATTTGATATGTTAGTTTCAATATTTATGTATATATTATTTATGTTAATAAATGTTAATATGAGGAATGAATTGGAATTTTTATATGATGGGTGGTGACAACTATATGCCCTCGAATAATCTGTATGTCTCATGAAAAAAAATAGATTTGGATTTTGTCGAGCATTTCCCATTTTTTAGAAATGGTTTTTTCTAAGGCCTTAATCATTTTTATATGTCTTGGACAAAGCCATGATGGTATGTTTCAGAATTTCCTGAAAATTCATTTCCCTTATTATGATGCTAAAAATTAATGTGTATGAGGGTATTTGACTAGTATAATACCCATGATTACGTTTTATTATGGAAATATTTTCTCAGCTCATTTTCCAGCCATATTATGTTCAAGATTATTCTTAATGGAAAACATTTTCAATTATTCACCACCAACAATGATTATGTATATAATATCTTCTTCAATAGTATTTACCTTTACTATGAATCTGAGCTCACCCATTATTAAGTTTTTGTTTTTCCCGGACAAGGAGAGGTATATTATGGTTGACTTGTTGGGTTAATCTTAATGTGGTGGATGTTCCCTATTGAACAATTATTATGTTTTTTCATTTAAAGATGTAATTTTGAACATATAAATGTATCTTGTTATCAAATTCTACAAATCTATTCATTCTATTTGGATAGAACCTACATTCAATCATTCCAATGTAATAAAAACAAGTGCCAACTCTGGGAAACTAGGTCGAGGTCTTTAAACAGGTTCTCTTCATGATGCACGTCAAATGAAATGTAGATGACTATTTTTTCATTAAATACATTAATAAATTGTTTTATGTATGTTTAGAGAATATTCTTCATCAATTCTATATAAATAGTGGGTGAATCCATCAGAATAAAAATAATCACTATAAAATCATAGTTTCCATAGTGATAGTGGAATTATACTTTCTAAGTATTCACCTCAAGAACTCAAAAATAGGGGAATCGAGACATATAAATGATCTTATAGAAAAATATCATACCTCAAACTTATAATTATGCTAGTATGTCAGTGTAATGGGGTATTTTCTTTTTCATGTCACTATTTACATGATTAAAATCCACAAAAAAATGTAATATACCATCCTCCTTTATCATGAACAACATTAGAGATGCCAAGGGGGACACAATATATCTGATTATACACTTCACTAAAATTTCATTATAATAAAAAAAATTAAAATATCTCCATGGTGGCCATCGGATAAGCTTCACAATATATATAGAGCCCCCAAGATTCATTTGAATGAAAAAAAATCATCTCACTCTTCAGAGATAGTCCCAAAAGGAAACATGGGTAAGACATTCATATAATCCTCCATAACTAAAAGAATATAGATGATGTAATATCTCACAACACTAAGGAAGAAAATAGAAATGTTATAGGTGATGTGCTTCAGCCTCCTCCATTAAAAACCCACTAATCATGTAATGACATCTATTTCTCCGTAAAAGTTGAATCACTTCCAATATGTCCTTTGGAATATGACTAGTATGTTGTGAATGTTAGTATAGTCTTAGATAATGGAAAAATAGTCCATACACAATGTGATGTTATAAGGTCTTAGAGTGATGACCTAAAGGCACCTGATTATAAACACTCTCCATTAAATGATCAATTTCACTATTGGAAGATAATAAATTTCAAATAAGTTTTCACATTATGAGCCATAATAAACAATTCTAGTACCACATCTCAATTAAGATATTTATCTGTCACACCATGAGTAAGAATATGGTGGAATTAATCAAATATGTTTCGAATATTATTGCTGATGTTTTATATAAAGACAGATTCTACCAATAATCATATTATCACATACCAGGTCATTATCATCCTAATATTGTATTATCCACTATCCAGACCACGAACTCCATGAGCCTAAAAATGTACTTCTAGTGGTGGTGGTGGAAGGCTATCATACTTCAATCCACAAGCCAATGTGTCACCCTCCACCATCAGATACTCCGTTATTTTAAGATATTTTTTTTATAAACAACTGGGATGAGGGTTAAGATTTCATCCCAATCAAATTTTATGGTTTTTGGATTTTTCAGCTATTTTTTTCAAGTAGTGCACGGTTACTGCAAATTTAGTAGAATCTGTGCAGTGGGTGTGGGAAACTGTGCAACAGTATTGTTATTGGATATAACCAACACATAAGGTCGATGCATGGTTTAGTACTCTATTATAATTAAGCATGTGTCTTCTACCAATATTGGAATAGGCATCCACATGGTTACTTCATAGTTTGGGAAACCTTGTGTCCTTACCATGTGCTCGTTCCTAGTCATTAAAAATCCAATATATGACATCAAACTCTCGAATTTTTGGACAAAACTAAGGATCTTACCCCTTTTCACTACTGGAAAATAGGTCTATACCCACAGTTTTGCAAAAAAACCATGGTTATAGGGGTAGTATGTGAACCTATACCCACAGTTGTGACAATAACCGTGGGTATAGTTTTATTTTAAGACCTATACCCATGGTTTGGGAGAAAACCGTTGGTATAGGGTATTTTCCGAAGACCTATACGGACGGTTCTTCATAATCGTGGGTATTTGTGGTTTTTTTGAAGACCTATAGCCATGGTTCTCCAGAACCGTGGGTATAGCTTTCCCGCGTTACGGCGGGGTAAGAAAATTAGGCGGGACATAAAAAAAATTTGCGAGATACATTTTTTCAAGGTTTAGATTAATATATTTTTTTTAATATAAACAAGTATTTTAAAAAATTCTGTTGCTCGGTTGGTAAAACTTTATATGCATGTGCTGTAGATTCCGAGTTCAATTCCCTCCATTAGCATTTTTTGAAACTCCGATAAGATTAATATATATATATATATATATATATATATATATATATCAAATGAAATGCATAGCGTGTTTGGTCCTTTGCTGAGGTGCGTGTGTCTCTGATTTGCGAGACCTGGGTTCAAATCACACTGCCCGCGCCTTTATGGAATTTTAATTAATGGATGTGGATAGAATTAATATATATATGAAGATACCTATATATAAAACAGGTAAGAATTGTGGCCCGGTTGGTCGCTTGACAGCGGGCGCCTCTGCCGCTTAGCGCGAGGTGGGGGTTCAAATCCCTGCCCATGCAGTTTATTTTGGAAAAATAAATACCCCACAGTTTTCAAACCGTGGGGTGTGTTCTGTGCCACGTTGGAACAACGGTCTGGCACACTTTGACTCCCCTATACCCACAGTTCTCCAAAACCATGGGTATAGGCTGAGACCCCTATACCGACGCCATTCCAGCCCACAGTTTCTAAAACCACGGGTATAGGCTATACCCACGGTTTTTGGGGCTATACCCACGGTTTTGAACCGTGGGTATCGGTAGATATTCCTGTAGTGTTTTTCCATCTAGGCACACTAGGGGGTCCTCCCTAACCCTCAAACATACTCCTCGTCCTCAATGTATTTTCATTAATGGTTTCAAGGATATGTTTCATTAATTTAATGAAACTTCACCGTTATTTTTATTCCCCTATTGGTTTTTAGTGTTTTTATTTGGGGGTTTTATTCCTTTGTGAACCCTAAGGTTAGGGAGGTATAATATTTGGGTTTGTTCTTGTGACTATGGAATGAGGATTGTCTATGAGCCATGTTTCGTCATCTCCATGGAGTTTTATTCCATTCAAACATTTTTGAGGTAGGTGTATCAAACATTTTCCTCTCTAGAACACTCAATGTGAACTTGTGTGTTTTCAATTAATAACTAAATTGCATATGCACCACTATAATAACTATGGATAGATTTTCATGGGGAATTTTTTATTACTTTACTAAAAATTGGGTTTAGAAGTGATTTTTGTTAAATCTCAAGGGTTTTGGAACCAAGAGTGACTCCATGAAATGTGTTTATTCATTTAAAGTGAAATTCGAGTCTTTTCATAAATTTCTAGATATTTAATGTTGTGATGATGTTTGATTGTATTTGAATATGGGTTGGTGTGTTTGATTCGGTAATAGTATGGGTTATTAAATGTGTCAAAATGTCTTTGAATATGGTTTGGTGTGTTTGATTCGGTAATGGTATGGTTGTGTTCATTAAATAATGTGAGTGGTGGTATTTGGGTTAAAAGAAATTAGTGACTTTGAAAACATGGTTTCCAGGTGAATCCTATAATGTTAGGTGTGCAATTGGATGTTGTAACATCCATGTGTTCATTATGTGCATGCATGGATGTGTCCAAAAATGTAGATGGTTCTTTAAATTAGAGTTTTCATAAAACCTAGGTTTCCAAAATGGTTGTACCATTCTAAATAATTTTAATTCCTACATGTGTGGATTTTATGAAATGGATTGAAATGAAATAAATGAGTGTGTGAAAATTTGTATTATGGAGTGTCTTTTGGAGAATGTTTTTCTTAAGGGGATGTTTCTCATGTTTTACTAGATTCATGTGCTTCAGAAAATAGAGGTTTGGAAATATTCTTAGTAAAAAATTTGGAGTGGGTCAAGTTAATGTATGATTGGGAACATTCAAATCAATAGTGATGACCGTGTTAATATTTATAATGTCGTATTTTTATTGTAAATGATGTTCATTATTATCAACCTATAGTAATTTATAAATTGTTTTGAATGTTTATATCGTATGGCGGCCCGATTAGCCCCTTGTGGTGTTTGAATTATATATTTTTGTTAATGGGGCATCTTTATTGGAGTTATTTATGTTAATGGGTTATCATATATTTGTTTTTTTGTTTGGGGTATGTATGTATGGTGGTGTCAGGTAAGATGATTCACATGTGCAGGCCTCAAAATTACATAGTAATATTATTACCACCGTTGGTTCCTTGAGTCTTTTATATGATATTTAGATAATAGATTTAAATCCTGGATTAGACGGTATGGTACCCTTCTAGAGTTGTAGACATGCCATCAGGGTTGTCCCATGGGTGAGGCTATAATAGAGCAGCCAAATGGATATTGACTACGTTGCTTCACCATATGCCAACAATTGGTTATGAACTCAGTACGTCTCGGGGTATTCTTGTGATTTTTAGGATCACTGATGGATTTTATATTTTTTTCCTGATTGACTATTTCTATATGTGTTTCCAACTTTTATGGTAATATTTTACTTTATAGCAAAACCCAATTTTTCGGTGTTTTTGATTTCGAATATAGAATGGGAACTAATTTTTGGAAATAAAATGTGGCATGTTATGGATTTGAAAATAGGGAAATAAGGTTGTTTGATAAAATTTGAAATCCTATTTTTATATATTCCTTTCAATCTTATTTTAACTGGCTGTTTTGGGAAAGGATAAAATTGTATTTCGTTGTATATACATTTCCACTCCTACACAGAATTTTGGTTCTCATTGCTACATTATCGTTTCAATTACTCATCTCATCTATTTGTTCAGTTCCTAGTTCAGCTACACAGTGGTGGAAAAGGTTTGGTTTTGTTATTGGATGTGAAAATGAGGTAACATAGAGATTGTGTGCCAGTGGTGCAGTTTTAATTGTTATATTTTTCAATATATTTAGTTTTATCTTGTGATAAATCAGTTTTTCAATTAGTTTATATTTAATTTTTTTGTTGTGTTTTAATATTGTTCTATTTATTTATTTGGTTTTGGTGGGTTTTTATGGGATTAAATCATTCCCAATTATATTTTTTGATTCCGAACACTACTTTACAGCTTGTGGGGATCGAGAACACCCTTCGGGACATGTTGCGGAGAAGGCCATTGTCAGTTTGAATGAAATATCAGGTTAGTTCATGAAAACACGCTTTCAGAGAAGGCCCTTGTTATTTGGAGTGTCTTCTATATGGATATTAGTACTGTCAAGATATTGGTGGTAGGTTTAGTAAGAGAATCATGAAATCATGCTTGCAATGATCTTCATGTGACCAAGGGTTGTCCGAGATTCAAGTCAACTGTTCTTCTTTTGGAATGGGGAATAAAAATCTTGGAAAGCTGGTGTCATGAGGTGACCTCTCTTGTAATAAAAAACCATGTGGATCTTGAGTTCCCGATACATGTATCTCCTAGTTTTTTAAAAATACCTGGGAAATGGAATACTACCATGCCACCGGGTTATGTATAACTACTTTTTCATCGTTCTATATTTTTTATTAAATTTATGGTTTTTTTGGTTATTGGAAGTGTGTTTTTGAAACTGAAAAGTGTTTTTTAATGAATATTAACTCTTTTTTAATAGATTTACATTAGTAAAATGGGTTAAAATTTGAAATCCTTTTGGATTGAAAAGATTGTAAGTCCTTTGGATTAACGAGGAAATGAAGCATCTACCCATGGTATTCCTTACGATGGATCATATGCATGGGTATGTACAAAATGTGTGTAAGGATCCTATTCATGAAAAACCTAGATGGAAATGGATTTACAAATATGTGATGATTCATAGAATTCTACGTGTGAGTTTTTGAAATTTCAATTCTTTCGAAAAATGGATTTTTCCCAAAATAATAGATTTTTGACTTGTGAGATATGGATTTTGAATTTGAAAAATATCATTGTGATATGGAAGTTATGGAATTTAAAAGAAAAATGGTGATATTGGAGATGTTTTTTTGGTTGTGTTTATATATCTTTTTCATTCGGACTGGTTCTCTTAGCTTGGATTGTTACTTTCAATTATTTATTTTCATTATTATGGTTTTGGTTTTGTGTTCCTCATGTTGTATTGAGTATTCCTCGTGGATAGGCCACCAAGGATAAAAATTAGTTATTCACATTATCTATTTTTCTTGAGTGTTTCCCAATAATCTATATGATAGAGGTTACATAGAGGTAGTGACATTATTTTAGGGAATAAGAGTTTCTCTTCAGGTTGTTGGGAACTCCAAGTGTTTTTAAAGAGTGTGGAAATTGTTGTACATTTTAGGGTCCAATTTTGGACTAGTGGATGTCATTTGTCTCATCATAGATGGAATTTAGGGTGACATGGGAAATTTCCAAGGTCTCCTTCCTTAAATGGTAATACTTATAGGGGAGATGTTAAGGAAGGTAGAGGAGATTCAGGAGGATTGAAAGGGCCAATGGTGAATAAAATATTGTGATAACAACTTTGAAATGTTGGTTCTTCCTTTCATATGGATTTCTCAGACATAGATTTTTTGGAAGGTTTTCTTATCCATGGTACCTATTTTTATAGGATTTTGGATGGGGAATTCTGTAACGTGCTTGGTTCATAGGGTGTAGTTTAAGGTTTTCAACTTTTATGAGGGTTCCCCATCCATAGAGGAGCGCATATTGGAGGAACATGACTATAAGAAGTCATCCTTTTTGTCCTGACACCTAGATACTCAAACTGTTTTCTGGTGTTCCATTGGTACGGCCGGTTTGGGCATTCCAGGTCGTCTAGTCGCAAACCTCTAATGTACTTCAATTGTTATTGTAGATTGGGTCATCATGGATGTTATAAAGGATGAATCACTTGAAGATAGATATGTAAACAGTGGATGGAAATTCCTTACTATGAGAAAAAAGATATATCATCCATCAGATACCCAACCACAGGCCTCTAGGCAAAGCTCTCACACAGTCTAGAATTTCAATTGGTGTTTGGAACCTTGATATGGTATTGGTTTAAATCATTGGGGTATATATATTTTTTATGTTCCCTAGGTCATGATTTCTTACCATTGTATGTTCATAATTTTGTTGATAGGTTTTGAAGGATTTTTTTATCTGTTATCCAAGAATTTGAAACTGTTTAAATTTTTATTTTAGATTCATTCATGTTCCTATGAGATTTTTGACACTCACATGTGTGAGTTTTGTTTTGGATTGTTCAGTGTCTATGGGTATGTTCTTTGATATGAACTTCTTTAATGGTTTTTCACTATTGTTGGGAATCTAATCCTTGTGGTGTGATAATCCACCTAAAGAAGAGGTAATTTATTTTTATATTGGATTATCATATCCCAACGTGATTTAATTTGTGTATGGTAATTGGGTTATCCCATATCTGAAGTTCCCTAAACCATGGATGAGGTACGGTGTTATTTAATGCATGTGGATATGTTGGGAAGGATTGGTTTTGGAGTTCCCAAGTTGGCCTCCTCCTCTAGGCGGTGTTTTGGGTTTCAAAATTCTCACCTTAGTGATATACATGTGGTGGGGAGAACTATCAATTGTTCTCCCCTAAATCATGGGTAATGATTTATTCTTGAATCAGTTGGGTGAGAATTATAGAGAGTAGGGTCATCCCAAGATTCCCAGTTCTACTCAGTTATTCTAAGGCATGGAATTTAGATTTGGATGGCTATTGGATTGGTGAATTTATGGTGGAAGAATGTGTCACTTGTGGAGAGAATATTCACAACCTGACTTCAAATACTCCTTTATTTCATGAATTTGATTTTCATAGGCCATTTTCTCAAGTTTCATGTTTGAGTCCTGATCAATGTTTGTGTTTTTTATAGTTTTTGGCTTGTTTTCTAGGTTTTTCATGGTTACCGAAGAGTTAATTGAAACCATACAGTGGGTGCATGAAACCGTGCCGCTACAGAATCGTTATATAAAATCAACCTACATGACCAGTGAAAAACTATGTGGTTGATCCCATGTATGTCTGCAGCTACTCCCAGCTTGGGTAGAGTCATCTTCATAGTGACTGCATGGTATGGAATGTTTTAGGGCATAACCATCCAGTAGTTCTAAGTAATTAAAAATACTATCTCTAAAACAGCTCTCTGTCATTTTTTTTCAATCCCTGGTTCCTCCTCCCTTTTCTGACCTAGGTGAACATAGGGGGGGGGGGGGGTCCTCCCTAATCCATCACCCAATATCCCCTTCCTACATGGAAGTTCTTTAAAGGCTCCAAAGTTACGTTTAATTATTTTTTGGAATTTCTCCCTTAATTTCTTTTCCATAATAGTTTCTAGGGTTTTTATGGTGGTTTTCCTTGGATGATCCCTAGGTTATGATTTTTCTAATATATGGGTTCCTTATTGTTGATAGGGTGTGAAGGTCATATGTGATCATCATTAATTCCTCTCAATGGAGATTTTTTTCACCTGCAAGTGATTGAGGTATGTGTATACAACTATTACCTTTCTATAAAAGTATGTTTTTACTTGTGTGTTTAACATGAATTATGAAATTTAATTTTTTCCTCAACAATACATAGGCTATTTTTAAATGGTGATTTCCAGTTATTATAATTTACGAAAAATAGTTTCTAAAAGATATTTGTGGGAAATTATTAGGTTTTTGGCATATACAGAGATTTATTGAAATTATATTGTACTTTTAAGGTTGAAATAGGGTATTTTATAAAATTTTTATCCCTTATGATGTTGTGATAATGTTTATTTATTTGAATTTGATTTGGTGTGTATGAGTTGGTAATAGTATGAATTGTTAAATGTTTTATAATTTTTTGGAAAGGGTTTTATGGCATTAAGGGGATGGTTGTATCTTTTTTATTATCATGAGTGGGGGTATTTAGTTTGAATGATAGTGTTGACTTTATGAAAATAGTTTTCAAGTGTTTCCATGGATGTTAGCATAACCAGGGGTGCACAAGGTGAAAAAACGGATGTTCCCTCAAATGAAGATAGTGCATTAAATTGGGTTTTTCTAAAATACATGGTTTCCTAATCAGTTATATCATTATAAACATTTTTTAGTCCCTTAATGTGTGGCATATGAAAAATGGATTGATATGAAATCATAGACTGTATGCCCATTTTCCTTTTGGTGTTTTTTAGAGATTATGTAGACTAAGGGGTTGTTTGGGTTGTTTTACTAGTTACATGTTTTACTTAAAGTGGGGGTTTAGAAATGTTCAAGGTAAAATTATTTAGAGTGTGTCGAGTTAAATACCTATTGGGAAATTACATCTCATATGTGATGTTTTTTGTAAAATTTTAGAATAGATTGTTTAGGTAAATTTGTCTTCCCTTTTGGAATCATGTGGTGTTTAATAAAATTATTTGAATGTTTATATGGTATGGAAGCCTAGTTGGAATCTTGTTTGATATGAAATGTATATGTATGTATATGGGTAACCTTTATAATATACATTTCTCTTCATGGGTTATCATATATTGGTGTCTGTATTTGAGGTAAGAAGGTGCTGTGGTATCAGGTAAGATGAGTCTTGTGTGCGTCTTCCTCCAACATTCAAAGTAATATTATTACCACCATTAGTTTATATATATCTTTTAGATGATCGAGTGGTGATGAATTCTATGCCCAATTAGGAGGATTGGAACCATCTAATTGTTTTAGATATTCCATGAGTTTTTTGTCATTGTTGAGTCTAGTAGAGAGAAGCTAGATGGTTACTGACATAGGGGCTTCGCCATACACTGATAGGTGGTTCCAAACCGAGAATGTCCTGGGGTCTTCTAGGGTTTTTTAGGATCAACCATGTATATTTTTTGTATTTCATGTGTACATTCATGTAAACTTGTTTTCATCATGTACTATTACATGTGCCGTTTTTTCTTATACTTGTTATAGATTTTGAATATTAAATAAAAATTGATTTAAGAAATGTTATTTGGAATGTGTTGGATTTTAAAATGGGGAATAATCATTGTTTGATAAAAGCATTAAAACCCTATTTTATAGATGTATTTCAAAATGTTGTTAAATAATGTATTTTTGAAAGGAGAAAATTGGATTGAATGGTTTATTTTTTAGCACACCTATTGAGCATTTTGGTTCTCATGTATACATTATATTATCAGTTGAAAGCATGTTTTATTTTTCATGTTCATAGTTAAGCTACTCATTGATGGAGAAGATTTTGTCTTGTGGTTGATGGTGGCCAATAAATCACTTTGAGATCACAAGGATTTTGTTTTTAAATCTTGTTTTAATTTTCAGTACTTTTTTTGTATATTTTGATGTAAGTAGTGGTCTATTTTATTGAGATTCTATTGTTAGTTCAGATATGTTTTCATTTGGATATATATATTTACATAGTTCTGATTTTTTCTTATGGGCTTAAATCATTCCCAAATTTAATTTTTAATGCCTCACACAATGGTTGTCAGCCTGTGGGGTTTTGGAATGTCATTCAGGCCATGTCACAGACTAGGTTGGGTGTCAGTTCGGATGACATCCCAGTTTGGTTCATGAGACATTACCCGTCTTCCTTATACCCAACCATTTACTCTTCCAACATCACCTCCCTATGGGAAGACATACACTCATATGGGAGATCCGTGAATAGTATGTTTCCTCTATCACTGTAATTTATATGTTTTCTTTCATCCCTCCTCAACATGTCCGGCTATGAAATCAAATTCCATGTGAACACAAAAACAATATATAGAATAATCCCTTGTGATATATTCCCTAGTTCCATGTGTGGTCCATGTACAAAAATTTCATATTCCCATGAGTATTCACTGGAATATAACCTATTCTTAAATCATTCTGATGGGTTTTATGAGATGATGCATATGAATAAACTCTATAATGTGCACTATTAGATCTAGTTCCATGGTATCCCTCATATTTTAATCTCTCCATCACCATATCCCAATCTAAAACTCATGTATATGTGGTAATTCATTGGGGTACCACAATAGATATGATGTGTCTATGGAGACGCTTATCTTAAATTTAATTATTGATGTTTCTATCCGGAATCATGTTTAAGGAGTACAACATAATGTTACAAAATCATATGGAATTATCTGCAACTATAAACCTTCCATTCCATAGCTCTGGATGCTTTGAAATAATGACCGGTTTCATGTATGGTTTATTTTACTCCTCACAAAACTGCTACCGTATGCCAGTCTATGATAGTGTCAATTCATCATGCATCTATGTGACTATAATCCAATAATTTCAAGTTAGCCAATGGGAAATACAATATTCTGGTGAAACCACATGATCATTCAGTTTCAAAATAAGATTACAAAAATAGATATTAAATATATAAATCATCTACATCAAGGGGATTTGGGTCAAAAAAACATCAGTGGCCTCTAGATATGGAACTCACGGAATGACCTAATCTATATTGAATCCTTATACCTTATCATTGGAATGTTCTGAATCGTGATGGGCGAGGGTGCTACTACGTGTCCTACAGGAGAAATGACATTTTTTGTTTTCTCTTAAACTAAGGACTCATCATTCATTGGATTGTCATCACGATCCCAAACTGGTAACCTAGATATCTTTCTTCATAGATTGATCTATAAAATTAAATTAAGATACAACATGATCAAATGAGAATATATATAAATATATATGGGGAGATAAATCAAGGATGTTGAAAAGACATAATACTATATGATTCATTCTCAAAAGATAAAAAAATTTATGTTTTTGCATGTCGAGTCGACAAGTAGGTAGCCATAATCCCGGTGAATGGAAATGTCATCCATCGCCCCAAAACTAGGTTATCTAGCATGAAGGCATCATTCAAGACACATCAAAACCAATCCCCAATTATTCCATCTCTTGGTCATTAGGGAAAAAACTGCAATAATCATCTAGAGGTTGATCCCTATATGATACATATCTATCATATCTTTATAGAATTAGGCATGCCTAGCTGGGAGAAAACCATGAAACAACTATGTCAATCCAGCTTCAATAGAATAAGAAAAAAAAACTATTTCTGAATGTTATATTTAATAGGGGTGGATTTTTCTAAATATAATAGAATGTAAACACCAGAGCATCACATTGAAATTTTATAGTGGAATAGAAAATGGAATTAAAAAGAGTAATAAACATTCCCGTAACCAAACTCAAAGGAAAAAAATATTGGGAAAGTGTAATCTGATATTTAAATGGAAAAATGCAAACCCAGTATGATAGATCTCACATTCTGACAATAATTGGAATTATAAATTATTGGAATGACTAACTCCATATATCCAATCCCCAAACACCATAAGCATTTAAATTTCCTGGGGTATTCCTATGATCATCTTAAATAACATCCAACATATTCAACTTCTTCATAAGATCTGACAAGTTCATGAAATTCCAATGTAGATGTTAGTACATACATACCAAGTAGGAATCCCTAAAGGATGAAGTGGTAGAAATTGCTACCAAGATAGAAGTTCAGATATCAACCAATTTTAAGAGACAAAATAAAACCACATAAATATATAAAAAATATTTTTGATAGAAAAAGAATCCTAGATGAGATGGAAATTGGGGTTCTCTCTCCCACAACTCAACAAAATAATGGACTGTTACAATAGTTCCCTACGGTCTGTAAAAGGTTCATAGCCTCTCTAGTTCCTAGAGATTATGAATCCATGTGGATCCACAACTCTAAACTCTCCACATAATTTAAGGTATATAATATCAATGTAGAAGACACACCCAATGGTATAGTTGGAGGTTTTTACAATATTGAAAGAGGACCCATACCCTAAATTCCTATATAATTTCCACTATGATGGTGGCTGACCCATGGCTTGATCTAATTAGTTATTTACAATATGATAGATGTGTACCCATGTCCTATTCCAACTGGAGTGTGCAACCTTTTACGAAGAGGACACATTACTTAACACCATTGTAGGGTACCACTTAGTAGGTTGAGGAGACATGAAATGAATCCCTAGGAAGTTTACTCCTATTTTATTGGGATACAAACCCCACATTCATTGGGGGTGACACTATATATGTTAGGGAGAAATCCCCCCACTATGGTAGAGGGTTCTACTCATTTGTTAATGGACCCTTTCCCTGACACCACATGAATGTTCAACTCTGATGGCCTTGTTTGATTATTGTTGTAATCATGCACAGCCCAATGAAACTCCATTTATTGAACTTTGGAAGTGATGGAGGTGTTCAACGCTCCGGCTTCTCCCCCCTCTGTGGGGGTGACATCTCCATCTTCACTCGGGAGAGCATGGCTTCCTTTTCGGCCCTTCTCCAACCCTAATTTCCTTCCCTCATTTCCAAAAGTGTTCTTAAGTCCCAATGTCCTGACTATCTTTGATGGAATCCCCAACCTTCAGATTTCTCCTTCTGAGTTCACGGAGTCCTCGATGCTTCTTAGCCTCACACTGATTGCCCGATTCAAACAGAGGATACCTTCCATTGAAACCTTTGACCGATTCATGTTTTCTTCTTGGGATCTCCAAGAAAGGGCGGTTTTTAGTTTATTGGACATTCACCACATCATGATATGGTTAAAATAGGAGGAGGACATCATCAAAGCCTGGTCGTCTGCCCCTCGCAGCTGTAAAGGGATTCATTTATTCCTCCTGTGCTGGTCATTCGACATTCATATGGATCGTGATCCTCCCTCAGCGGCGGTTTGGTTAAGATTTCCTAACCTCCCATTACGTTTTCAAAATCATTCTATTATCAGATTGTTGGTAACCTCATCGGGAGGTTTTTATGCGTGGATAGTTGAACGGAGGCAGTGTGCCACCCAGTTAATCCCCGGGTCTGTGTTGAAGTTGATGTCTCCCAGACTCCTTTTGATTATGTTTGGATTACCATCAGAGAGGAATATAGATGCAAGAAAAGGGTCGTTTATGAAAATTGGGTTGGATTTTGTTCGTCTTGTAACCGTCTAGGTCACTCTTTGGGGGTTTTCCAAAGGAGACCTCTAACCCAGGTTTCGAAAAGGAGGGAGGAAAGTTCAAAAGATAATGAACTTGCAGATTTCGAGGGGGGGATATTTCAGTTCAGAGGGAGCATGGTTCAGATAAATGGTGCGGGATTCAGCCGATATGTCAGTCGGAGGAGGTTTCATTGGAGGGATTTTGCAAGGATCCTGAAGTTTGTGCCCTTGGTCCTATGGCGAAGGAAGCATTGGTTATCAGCCAAACGGTGTCCCAAGTGTTTAGAAGGCTGAGACAGGACATGGAGGGGCCTTCCATGCAGTGTTCACAGAAGGATGCCAATAATTCTTGTGAGGATACAACACAAGAACCTCAAAGTAATAGAGATGCGGAGAAGAATGTTCAAATAGTTGAAGGCGAAGGGGTTGTGACTACTATGGAGGTGACCAGTTCAGTCAGGTACTGAGAATATGGAGGTCCTACTCTAATGGTGATACCTCTACTACAGTTGAGCAATAGCTTCGATACCCTATCAGAAGTTGGTTTGGTCACTGATCATGTAGAAGTCTTTTCCAGCGGTGTGGATGAGGGTGACCAAGAAAATCAAATGTATAAAGGGGGGGTGGCAAGGAGACCACTTTTCTAGTGGAAGAGCTTCGCATTCGGGACTTTGGAAATATGAAAGACAAGGAAGAAGATACTAAGACAGTTGAAGAGGGTGAGGAGAAGGACTCTCCTAATGAAAATGGAGATGTGGTTAGGTGTCTTTTGGTGATTGAATATAACACACCTGGAACGAGGAAGGGAAAGGACTATGGATTCAAAAAACCTTTGTCAGAGATTCATTTTGGAATGAGGGGTTATTCATCCGGGGGTGATAAAGAAAATCTATGTGAATTTGGCAGTAGATCCTATAGTGATATAGTTCATGTTGGGAAAATGAATATGAATGAAGATGTTGGAACATTGTCAGCTTTACCAAGAAGAAAAACAAGGAAGGGTTATTCGTATATTCTGCGCCCAACGATTACCAGATATTCTTCCATGCGTGATCACGGGGTGATCCTGGCTTTCAAAAAAGACATCATATCCATACAATCGAGCTAGGAGCAACGCTCTCCGGATCCAATGAGGAGCCGGGTCCAAGGCGATAATCTCTGGAGGTAATATAAACCAGCTTCTGAATGGGAATCAGCCACTGGAGAGGACTCATGTGTCAGTTGTGGTGATGTGTATGGTTTTTATGATTATCAGTGGTTGTGCCAGTTGTTCTAGTTATTTGTTTTTGTGATCTATGTTGCCTGTTTTGTCAGTTGTGGTCTTGTGCGGTTGTGTTCCATGGTTTCTCACTTTCCCTAAATGTGTTTGGAAATAAAAAATTAAGTTTTAGTCAGTCATAATATTTTACATATATAATATTAAATATTTTTTACTCATGTTCCGCAATATTATATCAAATGAAGGAGATCTGAGAGGTATTATTTTACTCAAAATAGAGATACATGGCTTGAAGCTGGACAACTATGTATGTGGTATATATCTATTACCTAACCATTTCCTCACCAGCACATGTCTCATTAGAAAATTTATACTTCATGTGCATAATGGTACTACATGGCATGACTCATCCACCCAAGATTGTGCTATATTCTCATATTCCTTCTCTTTCCCACTATGATGTTTCCAGGTACACCTGTTGTTCCAGTGTCCATGTACGCCTATAGTGAATTTGAGGTGATGGAACTGATTCAAACAACTTTGTGGGTTCCCACATGACATTTTTTTACCATTCTCTGAGATCATATTCACTAATGCTGGGCCACTACAAACAATTTTCTCATTGGACTTCCTGTCATATAATTATTTTTTAAATGAACTCGAGATCAACTATGAGAATCCCTTATTTAATACTCCCATAGTATACTCCACATTTTAGCCTAAAAAATACAGATAATCACATTCAACTATCATTTTAGGCCATCTGTTGGTAGGAAAATAAAATATTGTCATCCCACATAATGACACCTTATGCTGACATGGCTACTGTCGGCTCTTATTTCATTTATTGATTGTGGATCCATGGTCGAATCATCCAATTCACAATAAAAAACTTCATCAATCATCTAATCACAATTCCATTCATCACATAAGAATATAAAATTTAATGGTTCTTAAAACACACTTGATAATTACGGACAATGTCAAATTTTGGGCATGTTTGCAAGCAAAGAAGGACGTGAAGAACAATGTAGGAAAAAATTAAAGAATGTGGATATTTAAGTTTATACGAGTAATTTATATCTAATATAGATTGGGTTGAATAGGGAGAGAAACATTGAGCAATATGATAAATAAAAAAATATATGAAATTTGATACATGGTCTTTTTTAAAAGGTTAAATAAAATTCATAACCATGAAATAAATTTGATAAATATAAATTTTTTAATAATTATAGAAGAAAAAAATGATGAATCCCATATCGATAATTGATCAATATTTCATGATGAATGTGCTTGAATGTGATGGAGTAATATCTTTGGTGTTAGTTATGACATGATTCACCTAGATATGGAAGGTTGTCATTTTCTGATCTCCAATGTCAAGTTATGGGTGATAGAATATCCTCTTGAGGTACCCACGTAATGTTCTAACAATGGATAACAACTATCATAACTTATTTATAAAGGATTACAATATAAGTAAAGTTATTTAAAATAACTAATGAAATTAATTATTTAAATTAAAAATTCATTCATACATCATCTTTTTCCAAATTTACATCATTGAACAACATTATGTCACACCTGGGGTAATTTCTCTAATCTGGATTCATCCATGGTATCCATTTTATATTTATTGAAACTATATATAAGATATCCCACTATTTATTAAAAACCATGTTCCCTGATATAAAAAATATTTAATATTTTTATAAAATAAATTCAAATCAAATTGAGCCTCAAGTCAATGTAATGTATCAATGGTTTTATATAAAAGTATTACAAGATATATTACAATCTTATAAGGGAAAAAACAAGGCCAACAAATATAGGACATAAAATAGATCATATAATAGTGAATTTTTATTTATGATTCTTTTATTCCACAAGTTGAAAAGATTACTCTCCATTATTATTTATGTAAAAACTATCATCTCTATTTTTGGTGAAATTAATTTTTTAATATCAATATTAATTATATGTATATATTTTATTAAATTTATATAATCTATGATATTCTATATGTTATGATTCTCTATTCAATTTAAAAGGACCAAAACTACCAAATTGAAATTCTCATAAAAAATGATAAATCTAACAATTGGAAAGGATGATTTTAATAATTATTTATTAATAAATAGGTGTTTTAATTTTACATGGAGATCATAAATTATTAAATAAGTATGAAAATAAAAGATTTATATTATTATTATAAATTATATTATATTATATTTGATGATATATCTCTTCCAATGTATGTATAACATGTTGTATGGTGTTTCTTAACCCAATTTCAATAATTTCTGTTATTGATGTAATTTATTGAATTTGTTTTGAATTTATTATGTTTTAACATAGTTATTATTATTCTATATTGAATTTACAAATTTTTATGGTTTTTTGTTTTTCAAACTTAATAACTTCATTGATTATTTCTTGCATAAATGATATTTTCTTTTTTATGGATTTATTATAAAATATCATTGATTATAATTATTATTTTGAAAATGTATTTGATGAGGAAGTTTTAGATAACTTACTAATGTAAAACATGAAATTTTATATATAAATGAATATTGTTTAAGTTACATGATTACCATTTATTTTATTCTATTAATAAACTAATGTTTTATAAATAGTATTTTTTATGGAAACTGAAATCATTTCAATCTTCAGTCAATTTTTTTTCATTTATATCATTGATTTATAAGGTGATTTTGAAGATAAATTGTAATATTTGGAAATGATTTTTATATTCCTTATAACCCATGACTTCATCTATTAAATAATATTATATAATTTATCTTCTTATTATAATAAAATTTATTTAATTTTGAATTGTTATTAAAAATGTGAATGAAATATTTGTTTCAAAATAATATGAACATAAATTAAATATCCAAAAATTATAGAGTATATGTGCTTTAACGTTGACTGTACATTTATTATTTTATATTTTCAGTTGAAATTTTTTAATAGTTGGGAAATATTTATAATAAAATATGTGATATCATAATGAAATTTGAATTTTTTTCATTAATGTTTCAATGATATTTTAATGTTATATTTAAATAATTTTTTTTGTAATTCTGTTTATTATCTGATGATATTTTACTTATTAATTCTATTTATGTTCTATTATGGTGGGGTATTTTTTTACTTGTACATGATTCAATCCAGATATTTTATGATTTATAGGAAATTTTATAATGATTAATTTTGACCCATGAAAATATAATATAAATTTAGGATGTGAATGTAATGGGTTTATAATAAATATAAATAGCCATTTGATTCTTCTATAATTATACTTGGAAAAAATTATGGGCATTCACTATTTTTTGATTATGTGGTTTATAGTTGTTGAGAATCTATCACTAGTAATGAGGTGGTGATGTTATGAATCATGACTTATTGATTGGGAGGCCATTATTATGAATGTATGGAATTATTCATTAACATTTTTTGAAATTTAGTTTCAAATATCCAATTAAGGATATATTTTCATTATTTATGTATTATTTTAAAAAAAAAATTGATCGAATTGTTTAACATTTGTGTTGTTCAATCATGTATGATCCCTTTATATATATATACATTATATCATGTTTTGGTCTTTCTTTGGATGCCTAATGGTAAAAAATTATTTTGGGGGTTTGTGGGTCTTGTTCATCGTTTGGAGGATTGGTTTTTCATTAACAAAATTTGTAATGACATTAAGTGGAAATCTTAAAACCCATACAATATGGATTGAGTAACATTGTGGGGACTGGAAAGTGGGAATTAAAAGGCCACATGGTTTGAGGAGACCAAGCATATTGGAGATCAATTTCATGAAAGATAAGACATAGTTTTTAAATATGAATTATTATTTTTTATGCATGGTAATTCAATAATTGTGAATGAAACCATGTGTTCTACTCCTTATATAGTTTTTGGATGATAGTTGGTTCATGGTTTGGCCTAGCATGCGGCCTAACCTTGCCACCTAGTTGTTTTGTGTGATTTTAAAATTTTCCCTTATTATCTAATTGATCCCACTATTCATTTTATTTTCTCTTATTTTGAAAATAAATATGAATATTCAACTCCATGATACACTTTCCATCTCTATGGTAGGTTCATCGATTACATTAATTTCTGGAATCTGATTAAATTAATATTTATCTTTCTTGATAATTTCTAATATGATATCTAATCCTTATGCTCATTTCATCATTCTTATTTTAATTTGATGTGCTATTTCGGTGCAATATCATATGAATTATTTTCATGGTGGTCAAATATTGATCTATTTTCTCTTGATATAAAAAACAATGCATTGATAGTTTTAACACACCACAATTTTTTGAATTTTGTTTTTCAACTTAACTATTAATTAGCGTTATTTTTCATTTCACATAACACAAAAAATAATATTATATATTAAATCAGAATGTTTGTATTGTGTTAAACGGAACACCATGTTATTCATGCACTACACAAAGCAAAAAATTTATCATTATCTATATAATACACTAAGGTTTTCTTATGTTACATTCAACAAAGGCATTCCTTGATGACTTGTGTAACACACATGACCAAGTTTTACCAAAAAATAATGTAATAATTAAATTTCATAGTCTAATATAATAAGGTGAAACATCCCAACCCAAAAATATAGGATTAGATGCATTATTTTAATATATTGGAAAGATTACAAGGAATCATGTCCTGATGGACTGATCAGTTCAGCAGTCTTAGAAAATAGATTACATACATGAACGTTACAATAAAATTTCTAAAATAAAATTCAACATAGATAATCCATTTATAATTCCATTATTATTATATCTTAAACATTCATATATATCATTATACACATATTTGTATCCTAGGAAACTAAAACATAAGAAATGGGTGATCTCAGATGCTCTGTAAGGGTAAATAATTTAGTCAAAGCTATAAACATTAAAGGAAAGATGTGTAATAAAACCAAAAACCATTAAAATCTAATTATGAACATAATATGAAAAAAATAAAAAAAATACAATATAAACATGCACATGAATACTCTACTAGTATAATGATCAAATTTAATAACTAATTTCACATTGGGGGAATGCATGATGTTAGATATCACAACCACATAGTCAAGGATTTGTTCCAAGACTACAAATAAATATTTTGTCAAGGCCATTTGCAAAGACACCAGTTTGTCTCATGATACCTAATGATTCCTTCAGGAGCTATAGAGGGATCCACCGGTCACTTACTATGTCCAATGCATTCATCATATGAAAATGTTGAAACATAACATAAACATTCTATATTAAAACTATCAAATAAAATGTCAATATTTTAACCATAAACCCTGAATGGTAAAAAAATATAACATCCATAGTAAAAAATATCATAACTCATTCAATACATCATGGATTATTATATTATAATAAATAAACCTCAATGAATAATAATATTCAGTAAAGGATGTTGACATAGTTGAAAATGGTCTGTAAAACTCTTTGATAAAAATATCATGTTTTGTAAAATCATTCAAAAGTCATGCATTTATAAAGGAATTATTTTAAAAGGGAACTTTTAATCAATGTGTCCCATAAGAAAATTAAATTTTTTAAAGGAATTAAAATCTTAATACTATCATGTCCATATATATAAATAGTTAAAATCATTTTTTAAAAATGGAAAATAATTAAACAATTATGAAAAAAATCATTAAAACATTTAAAATGTGGATCGTGAAAAAGGACCCCTTCCTGTAAACCTTAAAATATTTATATTGAAATTTTTTTATGAAACATTGACATGGATGATAAAAATTTCAAAGTAAATACTTACACATATAAAATCTCATATAACAATGAGATTTAGGATTTAACACTTACCTTGTACTTCATTTTGATCGAGGGTATATTTAGCCTCCTGCATGACAACCATTTTATATAATTAATTTTTAACAGAACTGTATTCATATTTATGATATTTTAAATGATAATTTATGTCTTTATACAAAAATTTTAATTAGAATTTCTATGTTAAAATATCATTTCGGGTAAAAGTCACTTTCCTTATCATACATGTTTTAACTTGTTTTCATTATCATATAAGTTATACCATGATTTAATTGATTCCAGAATATAAAAAATTATTTATGTTTCAAATATATTCAGAATATATGTATGTATAATAGATATATATATTAAATGGAAAGCACCGTTTATGGAGATAGTAGGCCCTATGCACGCTTGAATGTCGGTTCTGTTTTCATGTCGTATTGAATAGAAGTAATGGAATGAGATCTATATATATATATATATATCAATAGAATTATTAAGACATATATTAGATACTTATTATTAATATATATTTTAAATAATCATTGAATGGTGAACGTGGAAATTAATTTTATCGCGTCGTGGAGACGGTAAGCCGTACGTAAGCACGAGTGATGATATCATTCAATTGATGTTGAAATCATATGTAATTGGAAGTTATATCAAGTATAATGAAACATTTACATGTTATATTTATTATCTACATTAATTATACTCATTATTTTATCCATACAAATAATGAAGTGTTGAATAACAAACTGCACCACCACATAGAGATGATAAGTCAGACGTACACACGTATGGTGATTTTTTTCAACCATTGGATGGATCGAATAAGGAATATCGATGTACCATATTTATAATAACATCACAGTATGTAGAAGGTACTCGTGTAATTAATATGGTATGGAAACAACAAATAAAAAGGAAATGGAAGATAAAAAGTACATTGAAAGAGTTGATTAAATAATTAAATATATTTCGGGTTCTTCCTTTTGATTTGAAAAAAATTGATCCCTGGGTTGGAATTATGATAAAATTAAGGCCTCTAGGTTGAAGTGGGGGTAGTTGGGATGTTATTTGAGTAGGGTTTGTAAAATCCCAAATTAGTTTTAGGAGTGAAATTAATAGAAGGGGAGCGTCCTTTTATAAGAGAGGCTAGGGTCACTATAGGAAAAGTTTAAAATATTATTTTATTATAAAATAATTATCTCATTAAAATGGATTTAAATGGATTTATTTCTAGGATAAGGTGTGTATGGGTCAAAAAAATATCAACCAAATGGTTTTTTGAAATTTTAGTCACCATATTAAACTTATCATTTAGATTTAACTCTTAGTTAAATAGATTAACTTTGACCATGTTTTCATGTATTATTATAAAAAATTGTAAATAAACATACTATAAAATGTCATGTGAACCTAAAGTGGTTCAATAAAGAAAAATATGTATTTATATAAGTCCTTTGGAAGAATCTTGTATTTTTTTAATATTATATCATTTAATATTATAGTTTTTATTTTAAAAATTAATTTATGTTAATTTTGACAATATTTAGTACTTGTTTTTTTTAAATGTCTTAAAAAGTTGATTACATAGAAATTAATACAATTAATAAAACCAAAAAAGTCATATTAACCTATAAAATTTGTGTATGGAATCAAAAGACTCAATTTAAATTTATTTTAATTTTTATAATGTCAATAATTTTAATTATTCATTAAAACTCAATTATTGTATCATCATTTTATCATAAATAAATTTAAATATATAATATCTTAAAATTATAAATAAAATTCCATGATTTCTAAAAAATATCAATCATTCTAATTATTTTTTCTAGTATAATTTATCTTATTTTTAACCCTATATTAAAAATGATTTTGTTATTAAAAATTGAATTTAACAATTTTGACTATTCATTAAATAAAATATAATAAATGACCTAATATAAAAAAATGGATCCAAAGAATCTTACTTTTGTCCTAAGGTTGATTTTGGTTGAAATTAACTTATCCAATTGAATTAGGACATGTGCTAGGTTAATTATAATATCTTATTTATCTTTAATTACCATATTTACTTTTAACTGTGGTAAATAAAATTCAAAAGTTCAGATTCTCCAGAAATTATTTTCACCCAATTGGACCACATTTTACATACTGATTTCAACCTTGTCTCATGAATTTTTGAAATTAAATTCACTGAAGCAGTAAAATTATTGTTTATATGAATTTTCAAATGTGCCCAGATAGTCGGTAAATAGACGTTAAAATGGTTCAATAAAATTTTAAATATATAATATTATTATGAAATCACTCCAATGACATAAATTGTACTAATATATGAATTATGTATCTATTTGAAGATAAATTTTTAATTAAAAATAAATATTTAAATGATAAATTCTATTTTTTATGTACTATTTAGTACTCTTCATTATTCATCAAAAATTGAATGTTTTCCGAAAAATACCAAAAGGTCACCCTAATATATTTTTGATATTCTGAAAAAATTAGTATTTTTTACCAAATATAAAACATATGTGTTTTATTATTTAATATAAAATTAATTCCCATTATCAGAACAAGAAAGCGTGTTTTTAAGAAGTCAAAACTATCCCAAGATTGAGATATATTTATATCCAATATAAATGTGAAATTACATTAAATGACCTAAATTATAATAAATGATAAAAATATAATCTAATTATACTTTAAAATACATCAAATTCTAAATCTAACACTATAAAAGATTTCTATTCCAAAACATATTTTTAATTAAAGTTTAGTATTTTTTAAAATTCATAAAAATATAAATTATATTAGAAAAAAATCCGAAAAAAATCCAATTTTATTATGTCTTTAATCTTAAGAAAACGTTTATTTTTTAAAATTAAATATATAAAAGTGTCAAACATTGGATTTTGAAAGGATCTTCCATTAAAAGGTAGTAAAATTTCATTTTTTTAAAACACATTTTTTTCTAAAAAATTTGATTTTTTCTTATATTATTTCTAAAAAACACATAATATGGATGATAAAATAATATGGTGTATATAAAATTCAATAATTAGTCATTTCTATTCATAACCACTATTTAAATAGCATGTATGTTAAGTCGCGGTGCACTTGAACACAGTGTTGCATGTGGTGAATGTTATTGAATTACTTTAATGACATAACATATTATAAACTCTTAGGGTGTAACATTCTCCCCTACATCAAGAAATTACATCCTCAGAATTTGAAATTTTTCTTTGAAAATATAAATTTGAAAATAAAAAATATATTTGTGGAAAACCCACATAAGAAATAGGTTTATAAAATTTCGTCATAATAAGAGGGAAATGGAAATGAAAAAGTCAACAGAAGAATAGGATTTTTAATAAGAGAATATTTGTGGAAGTTAATGATACATAATTGGATGAAAAACATAAATATTTATAGGGAGTGATTGAAGACATCAATCACGACCAAGTTATTAATAAATGGAATATTGAGGTTCTCACAACCATAAATCAATGATGATTTAAATATCATCGGTTCAATAAAACAAAAGGTATTATGATAACACTTTTTTGGTATCAAGATCCCTTCACTAATGGTCAAAAATTATTTTCTTCATTGAATATGGGAAAAAATAATTTACAAGTAGAGTTCCATCATTCAACTAACGTCTACCACAAACTCATCTTTCACTCAAAAATATAATAATATTCAAAAACATTCTATTTATACTAATAGTATTGGGTTCTAACAATACTGATTTTATATTTCATCTGTCATAAAATTTAAAAATCCTACATTATAAAAACTAGGACATCGCGTAGAATAGTGATAGGTGATGCACCTTTCTCCCCCTTCGGTTCTGGGATCATGTCTTGTGGCTTTGTCGGACGTGACAGGTTGTCGCTCGACCTTTGTGTTGTCCATTTTATATAAAAAATCCAAAATTAATCTTAATAAATATTTTACCCTTAAACTGTTGTATCCAATTTCAAACTTAATTGATTCCAACATTTAGAATTATACCAAATATTTGTGTCCGAACTCATTGTCCAAAAATTCATAAGGAAGGTCAACCTAACATAATGAAGATATCTTTTGGCCATATAATAACATGTGATTACCTTCATCATTTACTATCATAACACATGGTACACTGTGAATTACCATAAAAACTTATTTATTACAGTCATGATCCCTTGTTCCTTATATAATACTAGATATATTCCTTATATCCAAAAAATTTGAATACACCAACAATGATGTAATATACAGACCATTAATCAGTTCCAAGGTAGTCAATAATATCCAAATTAATTTATCCAAATCAATCATCTCTTATTTCAAAATCACTGTCATAGTATTGGAAAATATTAAGGTTTATCTTTCCATTAACCATGTATTTTCCAAAATGTTAATTTGATATTGAGTCACTTTTCATAGTACCATATAATCTCAAATACTTAATGAAATAATACAATAATACAATATATATTTATTTCAATAATTAATATAACCAGTATATCATTGATACAACATTGAAATGACATAAATAATTAGTAAAAATATAAGAAGAACAATTATTCCTCTTTATATGAGGTAGTATCATTACTTTTATATTATCCAAAAGCATCATGTGTGGTATATAATGATGATTGGGACATTGGTTTTCATAGTGTCCCAAATCCTTGCAGATGAAGCAGTATACATTTGAATGTTTTTCCTACCCTTTTAATCATGAACGTGTTGTCATTTTTATCCACACATATATTAAACACCCATTCCAATAAAGCACTTCCCAGGGTGATTATTTCCATAGTTATCACAAATGGGAAAATCTTTCTTTCTATTCGTCCCTTAATATTTTTTCCCTACCATCATCTTCTTCTCTATCTCTCATTCAAATACATATGACTCAAAAATTATTTACATATCTTATTTACACATGATATGATTTCATCATATGATGAGAATATAAGTGAGACTATTTACCTTTTAAATTTTCTCCTAAGACCATGAAATATCTGACCCTTCTTACTCTTTGGATCATGCATACATCATGATTTCTCATTACTTCCACTAGGTACCATTTCTAAATTACGACATACAATAGGTTAGTTTATGAATCACAATACCTAATTCCAAACTAGCAAAATTCATAAAAAATATTGAATAGTTTTTGAATATAATCTATAATCTGAAAAAATATCATTGAGGAAGTATTTACACATAAATCCTTTATTATGGTTTGTAATGAAAATTTTAATTATCCTAAGAATATCCCCCATGAGTGTTGTATCCAAGAGTGAAACAAGAAAAATTGTCATGTACCAGGATACCAATGGGTCAATCCTAAAAGACCATGTTGTAGTTTTCAATCCTTGGTAAGTCGGTCCCAGAGCCACCTTTACCTGGTCGTGTCCATATAGGGATGTATTTCTTGTAAAATTCACAAAATATAAACATTACCCAAATTCTAGGAAGTTATTCTACACTAATCCTCAATGTCTATCTTAGGGTAATGTTCTCTAATCAGTGTTTTTTGAAATCTAGTTTCCAAGGTTTGTATTAAACTTCCTCTAATACCAACTATAACACCTCCACCCCAGAAGCCTGACTCCATTGCATTATTTTAATACATTAGCATGATTATAATGAAAAATGTACAAAAGGACTGATAATTTTAGTTTTCTTATAAAATAGATTTCATAAATATACATTACATTAAAATTTATAACCTAAAATACAACATAGATAATCCTTTGAGGATTCCACTATTCTTTGAGCTCTAACCTGCATATAAATTCTTATTCAATTCTTGTCATCCTTTTAAAATAGTACATAAGAAATATGTGAGCTCATATTCCTTGTAAGGGTAAATAATTTAGCAGAATCTATAAACATTTAAGGAAAAATATGTAATTAAATCCACAACCATTCAATTGAAAACATCAACATAATATGGAAATAATAAATCAAGCATTTCTATATAAGCATGCACATGGATATTCTAATAGTCCAAAAATAACATTTAATAACTAATTTCATTATCAGAGAATGCATAATAATGGAAATCATAACCACATAGTCTAGGCCCCATACTATGATTGAAAATAAATATTTATTCAATGCCTTGTTCTAATACCCTAGTTTGTCACATGAGCCATACTGGTGCATCGAGGAGCTATAGTGCCCCCCACTATTTACTAAGTACAATGCATTCCTCATATGAAAATTTTGAACCATAACATAAGCATCCATGTTAAAACCATCATAAAAAAGGTCAATACATTAACCTTAAACCACAAATGGAATAAAAATATAATATCCATAGCGAAACATATCATAACTCATTCAATACAATATGAAATATTTTATTATAATAAATCAAACTCAATCAAAAATAATATCTAGTAAAGGATGTTGACATAAAAGAAAAATGATCATTAAAACACTTTGATAGTAATATCACTTATTGTGAAATCATTTAAAATTCACACAATTATAATGTAATTCATTTAAAAGAGATTTTTGATTCAAAATGTCCCATACCACATTGATACTTTGTAATGGAATTAACATTTTAAACAATAATGTCCTTATAAATAAATATTTAAAATCATTTTAAGAACATGGACATTAATTAAAATGTTTTATAAAAATAAATAAATAAAAAATATAAAATGAAGAACGTGATAAAGGTTCCTTTACAAAAATAATTAAAATATTTATTTTGAAATAAATTATATGAAACATGGGCTTGGATTAAATAAATTTCCTAGTAAATACTTACACATAAACAATCCTAGATAATAATGAGATTGAGGAATTAACCCTTACCATATACATTCCATTGGGTGAGGGTACATATAACCTCATGTATAATGACCATTGTATGTTATTAATTTATAACAAAACCATATTCATATTTAAGATATCATAATTGATTCATTTATGGTTTTATATTACCCATTTAATAAAAATTTATATGTTAAAAAAACATTTCGGGTAATATTCGCTTTCTTTATCATACATGTTTTAACTTGTTATGCATGATCACATAACTAATACCATTATTTAATCGATTCTTGAAAATAAAACATTATTTATGTTTCTTATATATTCATAATATAAGAATGTATAATAGATAAATATATGAAATAGAAAACACCATTTTTGGAGATGGTAGGTCGTACGTACGCATAAATGATGATCCCGTTTTCATATTGTATTGAATGGAAATAATGTATTGAGAGAGATATATATATAGCCATATATATATAGTATAATTATTATTTCATATATTACATACTTATTAATTATATATATTTATAATCATCATTGAGTGGTGAACGTGGAAATGAATCTCATTGCGTCGTGGAGACGGTAAGCTATACGTACGCATGAGCGATGATATCATTCCATTGAAGATGAAATATAATGTAATTGGATTATATATCATATATAAAGAATCATTAAAATGTAATATTTTTTATTTACATCAATTATACTCATTATTATACCAATCCAAATAATGAAGTGTTGAATAAAAAACTACATGATGACGTGGAGACGGTAAACCGTACGTACGCACATATGGTTTCATTTTCATTCATAGGATGGGTAGAATAATTTATATAATTGTAAAATATTTTTTATAACATCACAAAATATAGAAGGTATAAGTGTTATTATTCTGGTATGGAAAAAACAAAGAAAGAGAAAGTGGAATAAGAAAAGAACATCGAAAGAGGTGATGAAATAATTACCTCTTCTTGGGTATCTTCCATTTTATTTGAACAAAATGGTGCCATAGGACGGAATAATGATCCAATTATTGAATCTAGGTTGCATTTAGGGTAGTTGGGAGGATATTTGAGGTCGTTTTTCTAAGCCATAATCTTTTTGGAGGTGTGAAATTAAGAGTAAGGGAAGTACACTTTTATAATAGAGGGGTGGGTCACTTGAGGAAATGTTTGAAATATTTTTTGATCATAAAAGTATTTTGTATTAATAATGGATAAAGATGGATTTAATTTGAGAATAAGGTTGTTATGGGTTGGAAACCTCTCAACCAATTGGTTTTAGATAAGTTTAGGTCACCATATTAAACATATATTTTAGTTTTAGATATTAGTTAATTTTATAAACATTTACCATGTCGTATTGTATTATTATAATAAATGGTTGATAAACAAACTATAAAATGCCCATATAACCTAAAGTGGTTCATTAATGAAATATTTATCATTATAAATTTCCTTTGGGAAAATCTTAATTTTTTTGTAATATCATATCATTTAATAATATAATATTTGTTTTAAAGACTCTTTTATGTCAATTTTGACACTCTTTAGTATTTTGTTTTTGTAAAAGTCATGACAAATTTTGTACATATAAAAAAATCCATTAAATTAACAATAACTTTTCTTATTAACCTATAAAATATGTGTATGGCATCAGAAGTCTCAATTTAAATATATTTGGATATTTAAAATACCTATTATTTAAATATTTCATTAATAATATAATTACTACTTCATCATTTTGTCATAAATAAATTAATTTATTTAATGTAAAAATATTATAATTAAAATACCATGATGTAGTAAGTAATTTTATCATTCTAATGAATATTTAAAGTTGAATTTATATTTCTGTTTAACCCTATATTAAAAATGATTTATTTATTAAACAATGAATTTAACACCTTTTACTATTCATTAAATAAAATATAATAAATGTCCTTATCTAATTGAAATGGATCAAAATGTTCTTATGTTTCACTTAATGTTGATTTTGGTCGAAATAAACACATCCAATAGAATTAGGATATGTGTTAGTGTAATTATAATATCATTTTTCCCTTTAATTACCCTATTTAATTTTAATTGTGGTAAATAAAATTCAAATGTTACTATTCTCCAAAAATTATTTTTATCCTATTGAAACAAATTTAACATACTGATTTCAACTATGTCTCTTGTATTTTTGAAATTAAATTTAATGAAATAATAAAATTACGTTTTATGCAAATTTACAAATGTGCCTACAAGGTGGGTAAATGTGCATAGAAGGTGGGTACAAAGACATTAAAATGGTTCAATAAAATTTTATATATCTAATATTATTATAAAATCACTCCAATGACATAAATTTTACTAATATTTGTATCATGTTTCTATTTTCTGTTAAATTTTAAATTAAATATTATTATTTAAATGAAAAAGTTGGTTTTTATGTACACTGTAGTATTTTTCATTATTTACCAATAATTTAACATTTTCCAAAAAAATTCCAAAAATTCACCCTAAGCAAATTTTGATATTCCAAATTCAAACATGTTTTCAATTTTATCGAATTTATAACACTTATGTTTTATAAATTAATTTTAAAATATTTCTCATTGTCCAAACTAGAAACCATGTTTTTTAGTTGTAAAAGCTATCAAAATATTGACATGTGTTTATATCCAATTTAAATGTGAAATTACATAAAATGAACTAAATTATATTAAATGATTATAATAAAATCTAATTATACTTTATAACCATAGAAATTAATAATTTAACACTATAAATTATTTCGATTAAAAAATTTGTATTTAATTAAATTTTAGAAATTTTCACTATTCATCTTAATAAGAATGTTACCAGAAAAACAAAAAAAAATCATCCAAATTAAATTTTGATATCCTTAATTTAAAGAATAATTGTTTTGTAAACTAAAATATATAAAATTGTCAAATATTGTATTTTTATAGGGTCCTCCATTAAAAGGCAGTATAATTTCATTTTTTAAAAAAACACTTATTTTATCTGAATCATAGGATTTGATTTTATATTATGTCTAAAAAACACATTATATGGATGCTAAATTTATATAGATTATATAAAATTCAAAATTCAGTAAATACAATCCATAACTGCTTCTCAAATGGCTAGTTTGGAAAGATGTGTTGTGCTCGAACTGTGTTGTATGTGGCACAAGGTATTGAATTACTTTAAAGAGATAACGTATTAGGAAATTATGGGGTCCAACTTACGATATAACCCACATGATAATTTATGGGTTGTGAAAAGTATTGAATAATATATGAAATAATTTTGATACAAAAATATAACATGATTTCATAATTTTTTAATTAATTAGTAATGAATTTTAAAACTGATTGAATATAAAGGAAAATATTTAATTTTTTGTAGTCAAAAATAACTTTTAAACAAATGTTATAAATTACAAAAATATCAATATGAATATTAATGTAATATATATTTTATGTATTAAATATATTTTGTATTCATATAATATATTAGATTAAGAGAAGATATGAAAAAACCTAATTTTATGCATAAAAACCAAATTTCATTATAAATATAGTTATAATAATTTTAATGGAGAAACAACTTTTATTCAAATTTTTTGTACATGTATATATTTAATATACCTAAATAACCATTTCTTTATAATAGTAATTTAAAAATTAATTTTGGAATATTTTTTTGTATTTTTCTATATGGTTTCATTTTTTAGTAAATAGTTAAATGTAATGGATTTAAATTCAAAACTACGTTTTCATATAATTTATTCAGAAGGATAAGTTATATTTTAATAAGAAATAAAATTTTAATTATATTATATTTTTTCCATAAAATCCAATTTTAGGTCATTAAAACAAATTTCACTTTTACATTAGATATAAAAACATAGAAGACTTTTCATCAATTTTTACATTAAAAGCCTATATTGTTTCCCCATCAGTGGGATAAATTTTAAATTAATTTCTGCCACTCCAATGATTGGAATTTGTCAAAATGGATTAAATATTTGTAATAAGATTAATTTATAATGTCTAATATATTAAAAATATTTTTTAGCCAAATTAAATAATGAAATTAATTAAAATTATTTACATCAATAAATGTAAAACCGAACTTTACTATGGAGAAAACCATAAATTTATTACACAAAATGACATATAACATTATAAAACACCAATATCATGCCATTATTGGACCATTAACTAGTTATTATATAATTCTTTTGTTTATATGTGTTTTATATAGATAAAAACATTGGAACACATAATTTATTTTCAAAAATTCCAAGTGTGTCCATTCCATTCCATATGAAAGACCACTACCTGTCCATAGTAATAATACATCCCAACCCAAAAAGGATTAACCATTATCTAACCAATAAAAATCTATAAATCCATTAATTACTCCTTAAATCCTCCCTTTAGGTATAATGTCTTCCAAGGATTCCATTTGGCACAGTCCAAAATGAGTTAGCTAATTAATAGTTAACACCTTATCTCAGTATCATTTCTTTTATTTTCCAAATCCAACCCTCCACACTCTTTATTCCATGATTTTTTAAAAAATTTATATTAAATATACTAAGGTTTTTTATTTATGTTTTCTTTCCCTACACATACACCCAACCCTATCCATTGGGTTACGAACATACTGTTTTTGTTTACGGAAAACATCTGCCACCCAATATGATTATTGATAAATTTTAAATTACACCTATCATAGTGAAAATTTGGATGGTATCATTTTTTATATATATTAGATATTATATTTATTATTCCATTAATATTATTTATTACATTTTAATTATTTTTATACATACCATTTTGTGTAAATACTATAATTTCATTTGGGTAAATGTGTACTACATCCCCTAAAAGGTATGTGATTTGTACACACACTGCATGGATTTTATTAAGGATGGTTTTAGTGAAATAATATTATATATATATATATATTTATCATTATTATTTTATTATATTATATACATATATTCATATATTGTCTTTTATTTATTTCTTTTAATATGACTTCAAAAACAAAAACAACATTCCCTCGTACGTATGACTGACCATCTCTAGGAACAGTGTATTCCATTTTGTATGCCTATATTAGATATATTATTATTAAAAAAATATATGATATATATATAAATGATATTTAAATAATTTTTTTACATTAAGAAATCTAGATATATGTAATGTGGCCTATAATATAACAAATTAAGACACATGTGAAGAACACAGTGAATATTATCCAAAGTGAAAGCTTATTATACAACAGTTAACATGTAGGTAATATAAAGACGTATAAAACCCTATATGTAATTAGATATATGAATATTTTTCAATAAAATAGTTATAATAAATATAAATTTATAATACATTTGATTTTCCTGAGTACTATGAGAGTCAGGACATACATTAATGGGATTTCATCTCATGTTTTATTTCATTGAGACACATGATATGTTCGACATTCTTTAAATATCATTGGTGTATAAACTAATAATTATACTATTATAGGTATACTAATATTGAATTTATGTGTAATAAAATATCCATTTTATTATCAATATTTAATGTGTATTATGTTTAAAAGTTTACCAATGTAGTGAAAGTGTGCTTGTCCACTCTTGGTTTATATCCTTTCTCATTGTTTCATCCTTCGAGGTAGCTCGGCTTAAGGGTTTCATATTATGGAATCATCATATTCGTTAAAGGCCTGAAAAAAGTTGTTGATTTTGATGCATTGGTCACTCATCCCTTGCACTGACCACACATACATCTGTGTCTCTTCAAGGTGGAGCGAAAGCGGTGGAAACCTAGAGGTTTTGGGTTCATAGGTTTTGCGGTCGAAGGCTGTCAGGCACTTCCCGAGTCTGTTTCATTTGATATTGGTTGCTATGGACCTCTTCCTCATTAACGACATCGTCTCAGAGCCCTCAACCACTACTTCCCTACTTTGGTCACACGTTCTTATGCACCCATCCAAGGCAGATTGAGAGTGTATGTTACACAGAAATTTTGGGATGTGCGGTTCAGCAGCCGTCGGTGTGCCTTGCACGGACCTTCAATGATGGATTTTTTTCAAGAAGGAAATAGTAACATCATGGCCAGTTTCTGGTTTTTTGGTTTTTTCAATGTTTATTCCTCATGAAATTAGTGATCTTTTTAGGGTTTTTTCTACGAGCACTTGTCCTGATCGAGACTTTTCTTGTTGGTGATATCAATTTTCTTCTGGTCATGGGTGTGTTCATTAATGGTTTTGGTGTCTGCCTTCAGAGTTGTCTACGATGGTTACATGTTTTTAATTGTTGCCTTTTAATGAGGTTGGATCATCTGCAATGGTGGTTTGATGATGCAGTGAGTTCATTCACTTCAGTCATAGTGGTGGTGGAGTACTCTCCGACATCTTCTGTTGAATTTTCCAATAATGGTGATGACAGTGAGTTGATGGCAATAGAAATCAGTGTGTCACATAAGGATGATTGATGGAATATTTTTAGGTGACAGAGGTCCTCTCACTTCGAGGTCTCATCGTTTTTGTGACTGTTATCTTATTTTTGACTTTTGAATTTTGAATCTCTTTTATTATGGTTTGTATTATGCGCTGTGTTTCTGTTCCCACTGACCAAAAAAGCGGCATTTTGAAAATAAAAAAATTTAATTTTCTATAATATGACACATATATCATGAAAATTAATTACTTGTAATCTCCTAGAGTTATTGATGATTTATTCATATATTGGTACCAATTCATCCACTATTTTCCATATAATATTTTAAATAACATGTTTTTAAGATATCCCGACATTATGCTCTCTTCAGTCATAAATCTATGTTCTCAAAAAAAGTTTTCCAATAAAATTATACTGTTATACATTAATTTTAAAAATAAATTCATTAATTTTATTTTCTTTTAACAATCACATAAATGGAAAATTATTTTAAATTTCCAAAAATGCATTTTTTACCCTTTTTAGCATGAAAAAGTAATGTTCTTTTTACCTCATACGATATGTACAAATTTTCATCTGTTATTTCATTGAGCTTCAATTTCATTTTTAAAAGGTTATTTTTAGGAAAAAGTTTTTAAATGTGTATTTCAAGGAAAAATTTCTTCAATAAGATTTTATCCATCAATGATATTTTTTCAAGGAATTTTGTTTTTAAAATGTTTTCATTCTTTATTTATACGTTTTCAATGCATTTTAAATGAAATAGATTTCAAAACTTATTCAACATACTTTTTTATGTTTTCAACTATTAATTTTTCTAAAACATTTTAATGAAATCATTATTTGTATTAAAATTATTTTCAAAGATAAAATTTTAATATAATTTTCAAAATCCATTCATTTTTTTTCATGGAAAAATTATTTGAAAACATATTAACGATTCCATTATAGACATTCAATGTGTTTTCAATGATTTTTTTCAATGTATTTTGAATCTTGTTTTATATGTTTTCAAGGAAAAGGTATTTAAATCGATTCAAAGTCATATTTAAATGTTATCAACAAATTTTTTATTGAAAATTGATCTAAATGGTTTTATGTATTGAAAATTATTTTTCAATGAAGAAAGGATATTTTCATCAAGAAATGTTTCTGATATATATTTCAAAATAATTTTCCATCTATGTTGACATCTATTATTGATTATTATTACCTTATAGGAAATGAACTAAAGGTTACCTTTATATTAAATCAATGAATATTTTATTCTTAATATCATTCCCTTTATTAATATCATTTATAATTCATGGTTTATATTGTTATGAATTTCATTTATCTTCCATGGGATATTCTTTGGATGAAATGATTATGAAACTTGTCATTTTCCATTGGTTACGATATGATTACATCTTTTCAATACCCATATTAGTTCGTGGGTTTTGACATGATTATTTTTAATCTTGGGGCCCATGAATGGGTGATTTCAGTTTTGATATATATGGGACTTATATCTTCCTTCAATGCATTCAGTAATGATTTATATCTCAGGAGATATACTATGATGGTCGTGAGACTGAAAAATGACTACTAACATAACCATTGGAGTGAAATATGACTACAAGGATCATATGTGGTTTGAAATCATGATATTAAGATGGACATGGGAGTGATCCATATCTTCCAAGATGGTATGGGGAGTGAACCCAAACTACCATGATTTTCTTGGCTATGATTCCTGGGCAGCTATGGACATCATATTATATTATTATGGGTCTTCCAAAAGTCCATGTTTTATTCCTATTATGTTCTCTGATGAATTTTGAACATAATTATATTATGATCCTTGTATTATTAATTTTCAATCAATTTTATGGTCTTTAATATGAAGAGTATGATCACCAAATGTAATTCTCATGATCTGTATTTTTTCACATTATCTCTACACATTTTTATATTTACCCTTACCAAGAAAATAGGATCACTTATTTTTTATGTTTCTTTTCCACATGTTATAGGGAATGGTTTTAGGTATATGTATTATTGGAGGATATATTTATCGGAGATATTGATGATATTTGACCAGGATAGATGTTTGTGATTCAATGTTTAGAATGACAAGAATCTATTATGGTCCTTGAAAATGTATTATTTGACTATACTGAATATTCATCTAAAATGTGTAATATTCATGTTTAATAAAAATTGGTCACATTAGTTGGTATCAAATTAAAGGATTAGTCATCATTTAGAAACTAGGATGATTATATATTAGTGATATACTTGATATTTTTCTAAATATATTTCATGGTATGCCTCTTAGGATAAAAATAAGAATGAGATAATGTTTAAGAAAATTTCGTTTATTTTTTTTAATTGAAATAGAGAGTGGTTTGATATTAATACTTCCCAATGTGGATTCTATATGTGATTGCAGATATGGAACATATATAAAAAAGGGTTTAAACTCTAGAAAGATTTTCCTGGACTTACTCAGTGTAATATGGTAAATGAAAACATGCCTTGCCACATAGCTAGTTTTACACTCCTGGGGGATATGCTATAAGAATACACAAACCATTCATGATCCATCATGAAGGAATTAAAAATATGTTTTCTATGAATAACATTTTATGAACCAATGTTATCATAGTCTAAGGATGGTTTCATGATTTAGACATCCTATATGTAATTATTTTTGTGACTTTGGGTTTTTATACTATGATAAATAATGCTCCGACAATACTTTTAGATTAAGTAAATAGCAGAAATTGAATTGAGATTTATAAACATTGAATACGGTGGATTGACTATTGAAGATAATTATTGTGGGATGATCACTTGAGTGAGAGATGTTGTGATCATAACTAATTTGTTTTCACATATCATGATTAAAAATGTTTACCTTATCCAAATCATGGACTCAATAAGGAATAAAAAGAATGAGTTTGATGAGTCTTCCGTTAAATGACTCCATGGTGGAAAGAGTATTTAGTTTCCACTATGAAAATAATGTGGAAATAGTAACCTAAGTGAATGTCTTAATGGATCATTTTTATGTTTTGACTACAAAAAATATTGTCTCAATGAAATTTATTTCATAGGGAAATGATGATTTTTGTTAATAAAATTGTTTATAATGTGGGCCTCCTAAATATATAATAAAAGGTTATTTGTTTAATGTGTGTAATAAATTTAAATTATGTATCTCAATGTCCTATGTGGAATGCTCTGGAATATGATCCGCAAGGTGGAACAAGTAATGGTTATATTCTTTATGATGATTATAAACCATATAAAAAGTTAAAGGAAAGAGGTATTATGAAAATTTAACATTGTCAATGGATTAAGGATGAAGTATTCATTGTTTTATGTATTTTTATCCGTGAAATGTGTTATATGAAAGGTTAATATATAAGTATTGTTCAATTTATTTATCCCTTTCAATGAATTTACAAAAACCTGTTAAATGGATTATATGTAATAGAAAAGTGATATAATAGAAAAGTTATTTCCATGGAAAAATATGATAATGAAAAATATAATCCTTATATTACGATAATGTTTGTTTTCATAATGATATTTTGGATATGAATATGTAAAGTGGAAGGTATATATTAGTTAAAAAATAATTAAGACCTATTGACAAGTAGTTTATGCTACTATGGAAGAATTTTACTACTTCATGGATTTAATGAACATATCCAATTTTCTAGAGAATAATTAGGTATTCATTTTTTATCAGATGTATTTATTTTAATTCAGGTTTTTATCATGTTCCAAGATAATTTTCCATGTGGGTATTCACATGTTATTAATGTGAAAAACAAAAGATACATTTTCATGTCTATGGGTATCAAAGTTATACTGATTTTGTGACTCCCTTTATAATGTTCTGTATTTTCTTCTTTATGAAGGGTTATAGTGTTATCCATTCATGAAAAGTTTATGTTAAACTATGGAGGAAGTATTTTTGAACTAATATAGTATTGAAAACCTATGATAAAAGGATATTTTGTGATTTTCCTTATTTCAAGGATTCACATAATATTTTTCCAATTATAATATAATGGTTTTATAAAAGGAAATGGTCTATGTAGGGTAAAACACAATCATGCATGGAAAGATAGTTGGTCTTAATCCTATGACCAAAGTATGGTAATGTTTTCACACATACCACTAGTATAAGCAATGTCATAGTTAATGTATAATTATTTTTAATGAATAACTATTTATGATGAAACAATACTACTAATTTTTTTATAGATTAATGTATTAATAATATTTACTTTTTAAGAATATTATTGAAAAATAGTTTTACATTTCATTCTTTCATGGGACATGTGATCTTAAAAACATTTATTTTATGACTTTAGAAACCAATGTTGTATTCTGGGAAACAATTACATGATGTAATAAGGAATAATATTTTCATTATGGAAATATATCAAGGTTGTAAATTTCATTATATTCATTGTACATAACATTGTTACTCAAAATTATCTTAACTATCTAAAGATTATAGGTTTTCCTAATAAAATATTTTTTTGAATTGACTTCCTTTTAAATAATCAGTTATTTATATCACTGAGGACCTAAACCATTATATTGTAATTAACATTTTTGTGATTAATGACTTAAATAAATACCTATAAATATTTACCTTTTCCCTACATGTCCAATATTCACTCCCATTCTATGTTATCTTATATAAAAAACCCAGTAATATGTTACTTTGGGTAACTATTTAGGTTCTGACATTAACTTTATATGGGATGTTTCTATATCCATTTTTACAATGTCGGTTTCTATGAATAAAAAATTCATGTATTAAATAATTTTAACCCATATCAATTTCTATGTGGAAAATAAATTAATGGCGGGGGGGTGGGTAGAATGTAACCCCTAGTGATTTTGCAAACTAATTGTTCAAAATTTCATTATACACAACACTATGTTAATAATTAACCACCCAAAACATATCAGTTTTATTTCTCTACAGAGAACAATATATTTAACATGAATTACACACAAAAATAAATCTCCTCGATAAATTGCAAAACAAGCATGACCATGTTTTACCAACAAATAACATATTATTTAAATATG